>JACCHZ010000170.1:6125000-7350000 GCA_018907045.1 Wiebesia pumilae
ACTTGTGGGGGGCAGGATTGCCACAAGACGATGGCAGGAAGGAGCTGCTGCATTATAAGACTTTAAACAGCGAATGAAAGATGAGGCCAACGCGTTACTGTAAGCACGCGCAGAATCAAGAGGAGATTCGATGAAATGTTTGCTAAGTGGAGCATTTTTAATGCAGTTTCTTAGTATTTACTTCACGTGCACGTGAGTTATCGCGCAGCTAGTACTTCTCGAGGCTAATGCAAATCATACCTTTAAATGTCCGTTGATTTACGAAAATGTAATCTTCCCGACCGTACATTCGTACCATTCTTATAATTACGGTATTTTAGCTCGAGTTTATTTGAGACTGAAAGGGATGGTCACAAAATGTCTTTTACTTTAACGCGTTGTTTTGAAAATAAAGTCTAACGATATTCTTGCTTTTCTTTAATTCTGACTCTCGACAGTTGTCGACAGCTTAATAAAACCCGTTGAACGTACCGTACTTTTCAAAATGAATAAACCGAATTCCATTATCAGCTTAAGTTGATTTAAAAACGAAGGAACTTTAAGAACTAAATAAATCTCATGTAAAATTTAGAGGCAGGCTACACTTTCCCAATGTACGGTCCGTCGCATTTTATCCAAATCTATTTGGATATTCAGTTTGAAATCGTGAAGTATCGTCTGAATACAAAATGGACAATTTAATTAAAAATTGTATTTACTTGTAGTTGAGTGGGACAGAAAAAATAAATAATCTCGGACGAATGATGGAGATCGTTATGAAGACAGCCTTTTCTGAAACGCTTTCGAGGGGTGATTTTGAAGTTATATTTCGAGATCAAAATTAAAAATCTCCCAAGAGCAGACGATTTTTATCAAGTGGCATCGAACATGCAGAAAATTTTCGGAATTAATTAAATGATTTTATTTTTGGAACCGAGACAATTTATCTTGAATGAAAGAATGGAAAAATATCTAGATACCTTTCTGATCTAAAGTTAAATATGTATATAAATTAAAAATTGATGTACATATGCATACGTATGTGTTTACGATTGACATTTGAATCGGAATAAGAGGAAACAAATTAATAGGCAGAAATATGATTCTGCCAACGTAATTAGGTAGTTTGTAAATGTACACTCTTAGAAAATCCTATAAATTAAATATCCTTAACATTGAAACCTTAACAGCGTCGATTCCACGGTGCGCTCCGTTCTAAAAAAATTTGTTCGTTAGGTTGCTGCGGTGAAACCAGTATTTACGTACAAATTACGAAAGAAAAAGGCTGTCGGTCGTGGCTGTTCTCGGTTCCCGGCGTAGGCGTCCATGCGACACACAGAGAGAGAGAGAGAGAGAGAGAGAGAGAGAGAGAGAGACAGTCGAGGGAAGACGGGCAGACTAGGGCTTGTCGGAGGGCTACCGCTACGCTCAGTTTCTGTTCCGCGATAGCGCCGCTAACACGGACCCCAATTAAGGTGGTTGTGCTCGGACCCCCGCCGTCCTCCTTTCCCTCAGCCTCGTTTGCGGCAGCCCCGAAAACGTCAGAGTTGCAATCGCGATCTGTCGCTTAGACGCGACGATCGTTAAAATGCCAAAGAGCCCCCGATACGCTACCGTGAGAGGCGGTAAGGTCTGTCCTCCCCCCAGCCCCTCGAGCGTTCGTCACCGGATCCCAGACTTTGACTGGCCGCCGACGCCGCCGACGAGTGCCTCGTCCCCTCGGATGAGCGCGCGCTACTTTCGTAACGCGGTACACAGGTGTGCGCGAGGCTCGGAGTAGCGTCTCCGTATTTTCTCTCGCTTTCGGTACGACGCCGCTCTGATTAACTAATTAATAATGCCCGACATTTCCCGTGCCGCTCGCGCACGATGATAACCGCTAACCGCCTATCTAGACTAGTATCTTTGCTTGGCGCGTTTTTATGAGGCGTTGAGACCGAGACAGGTGTTCTTTTAACAACGACTTTCGCGTCGATAAATGCTCGCTTACCCATTTCATTCAAGCGCACTTTGTTCATTCATTTTTAGCTTCGTATCTTTGAACGAATCTCAACGTTTGTTCCGAGGACTTGCGAAAACGGTGAAATCAACGTCTGCGTGAATAGACACTTATTATTATATTTTAACGAATCTAAAATGTATTTTACTTTGAATAGATACATGCCAGATAATCATCGTAGATACGAAATTTTGATAGAAAAAAAACCCGAAAAGGTCACGTTTGGCTATTTATACCTTGCCCGAGGAAACGTTAAAACTTCCACGTAAAAGAATACACCTTTTGCTTTGCACGCTTCTTTCTGGACTATTTTCTGCCGAACACTCGTTACACTTTTGCGGTAAAAAATACGTATTTCTCGTGCACCAATCCAACGTTGTACGAAAACTTGATTTCGCTTTGTACCTGCTTTTCAAGGCGGAGACATATTTCCTATTTGAAAAAGGAATATTGGGATTAAATCGTTGCTACAGAATGTCGCGAAAAATGTACCAAATAACGCCTCGGATCGTGACATTTATTAAAAAAAGAAGAAGAAAAAAAGAGAAAAAAGGAAAAAAAAAAGAAGAAAAAATTAAAAAAGGAAACGATTTTTTTCAAAGCGATCGGCTATTTTCGATGTACATATTAATACGAAATTATGAAATTCAGAGTAGCCTTGTCCACGCAATAAAAGGAAAGAACCTCTCTTGTAAAAAAGGAATCTCACGCTCGTAATTTATTCGTCCAGATGGAGACGCGGGGGAAGGCCTATGCACACTCGAGAGCGTTGAAAAATGTCGAGGGCGAGGATCCCGTAAAATGCTGCCATTATAGCTCGGGGAGCGCGGGGGTCGCTTTCGTATGCGAGGTTCCCGGAGCGCGGCACGCATCCAAATTGAAACCCGGGGCCATCGAAATCCTCACGGATACGGAGAACCATTAGGGAGTAATGAGGCTACCCGGGCTCCGTTCCTCTAGGAAGGCGCGCGCGCGCATTATGCGCACGGTAGTTATTCCTCTGGGGTTATCTCGGGCGCGGATCGCGGGGCTCCGACGCCGGCGGCGTCTGTCGCTTTCACCAGGAGCACGTGTCGTAGGCGCGTGCCTTTGTACGGTTCCGTGGGCTCCGCCACCAACGATAACGAAGCCTCTCTTTATCCGTTCGCGGAAGCGATCGATCGCCGGCGTTAGCGGACGACCGCAAAAGGAGCGCCCGCGCACTCGCTCGCTTTATGGTAATTCATGCACCGACTCTATCGAGTAATCGTTGGATTACTCATTCGAAGGTTCATTAGTATTTTTTAAGGCGGCATGTGTGGGCGATATTTTCCTCGAATGCTTGGCTTATTGCTGATGAAATACGCTTAACGAATTATTGTTCGAACTGAATCATCCTTCCGTTCGACGGTTAACGGTTAACGTTCAAATTAAATTACAGTATAAATTTTACTCAACGTACGTTGCTGAAATTTTATTGATTTTTTTCCTTTTTTCATTCTACCTGTTTATAAAAAACAAATTGGGACAAATTGTTGCTTAAAAATGTTATTTTCGATTGTTTTATTCTTTAGCGTAGGCATTAAGGTAACACCGAAATGAAAATGCTTTATTTCCGTCCAGTAACGACATTTCATTGTTAACATAACGGTGTATTTAACAGAGATTTTTCAGCAGGAAAATATTAGTAGGAGAAAGAATCTTCCTCGGTCTATATGTTTATTCGGACATGTACAGCTTGTTATAATCGCTTAGAATTTTCTTAGATGTAATTAAATTCACCGTATTACACGTACTTCGTACGCGAGCGTTTAACGAGGTTTCTTCCTATTCGCAAATACTAATCTTGCCACATACGTATTTAATCTGTATTTTTGCTCGAGAAGAGGAACGAAGTCGGTCCACCGACGGCTGTCTAAACAAATTAAGCTCGAAGAAAGAAAGAGAGATAAAGAAGAAAAATACCGAGCGCTTGTTTCGCAACCGCGACACGGACGGATTTCAATTTACATAAGTCCCGAGGATCGTCAGAAGCGCGTCTCTCTTTTTCTCTCGTACTTCGGGACTCTTGTACTTCGCGAGAAGGAGCGAGACAACCGCTGTAAATTCAGCAACGTCGACGGCGCATGACAATCCTCCCTTGGTGGTGTAGGTCGAGAATTAACGAGTTCGCAGCTCACCGCTGTGCATATAGAATATAAGGCTTTTCCGGGCGTCAGAATGCAGAATGTCGTTAATGCTCATTTATAAAAATCGCTCGCTCCGATGCCTTACCTCGATACACTGTCTCGCTTTTACACTTAGTTAGGCATTAGCGTTCTTTATTCGAGCGCGATCTAGGTAAGAGCTAGAGAAATTGCAAAAGTGCATTTGCATTTTTCAGTTGGCCTCATTTCTTGATATTTTCCTAATGGTCCACACACGCGCGCGCGCGAATGTGTCTATCTGTAAATCATGCGAAGCGATAACAATGCTGATCGAGAAAAATAATATTGTAGATTTCTTTTGGGAAAATATAGTATTGAGTAACGGTTCTCGACAATCCGAACGTAACCCAGAGATCGCGATAAGTGAACTATGAATCATTCGCAATTCATTTCTACCTATAACAGCTAGAAACGTGAGCCGATTCCGATTACTTGAACGAAACCGAACCACTTTACCGGTCTTTCGCCTAACCGACCACCGGAGAAAAACTTTAGTTTACGAATGAGCGGCCGAAACATGGAACTCGGAAATACGCAAGTAAAACTGACGAAAGAATTTTAAGCGCGAAGCGAGCACTTACAAAAGCATTTCTCAAAGAAATGTAAAAATCAACGGACGATTAACGAGTAATCTTCCTGCGCATCTTCCTGCGCCTTGGCAGCACAGCTAAAAGACTCGCCGAAAGTCAGAGTCTGCAGCGCTCCCACGGCGGGAACACTAATGCCGTCGTTAAAAATCAATCTCGAGCGTATTAAGCGAGTGGCTTCTCGCTTCGCTGCTATCGCGCTCCTATGCGCTCCGGAATTGACATTTTGGGCACGCTCTCGCAAAAAGAGTCCGCGAGGCGGCGGCCCTGGAAGATTGTACCAGTTTTTCGACCGGCCTTCGATATCTCACCCGTGCCTCGCCTAAATATGCATGAGCTCGCCCTTGTGCCCGCAAAGAAGTTCGTTCGGCCTGTTGCGAACGCGAAAGAAAGAGCGGCAGACCGGTCCATTATTAACGTCCCCCGCGTATCGATCCACTCGATCGACCGTTGATAAAACAAGCGACAAAAACTTTCGAAGGGGTGACCGTGGCACCGCGGAATATCCTCTCGATGGGATTCTTATTATAGACGAAATGAACGATTACTCGCCTAGACCATTACTGGCCTTCTTTTACGCTAGGAAAAACATACGATTTTGGATGATGTACGATCTTTCTTGCACGAGGTATTGAAAGTTGGCGTTGAAAGTTACTTTGTGCGGAAATTCCTTTATTGAGTTCGTAACCGATGGACACTTTCGTTTTCCTCTTTAGACACCGTAATCGTGAATACCAAGTTTACGGTACTTGGATCTTGTTCTAGCAGTACTTGCATTATATACGTACATGTATATAAGCACGAGGCGCATTATCCCCTATGCGAATGTAATTAAAATTTTTCATTCGACTGCGATGGCGAAGAAAAACTGGGGTAATCAACGATTTTGTCGCTGTCCTAAGCGAAATAATAATAATGCGCTTTACGCCGAGAGAGCAAAAACGTCAATGCGTAATAAAGCATTATAAGAAAATAATATTTTCCCATCACTTGGAAAATATCAAATATCTATGTCTATAATTATTTATTATGTAAATTACTTTTAACGGAGATGCTCCTACTTTTAGCGAACGCTATACTTTCTCACGAGTATCGTGACTTACTTGTCGCTCTATTTCGGTTGATCGACATTCAAAAAATTATTATAATAACAGTGACATATTCGACTATACAGAAATGGAGAAAATCCGACGATAACGGTTGTTTTGTTTATGAAGTATTATTAGACTGTTTTGCATTAATCGAGTCGTAAAATTACCGTAATTGTAGCGATAATTTCGCAATTCGACTCGTAAAACATAGTAGAATGTAGTATAATTGCATTTATAACGACATGTACGCAAAGTAAGCTAGCCAATTTTTTCGGAACGTATCTTTTCCAACGAGCGCGACTAAGACCCTGATAAACTTTCATTGCACGTACATCAATAAAGCAACTAGACCTATAAATTTATCGTGGCGCGATTTCGTTGCGCTACTACGAACGGCGAGCGCGAGACGTTAGGAGTCCGGCGAGCCTTGTTTGGCCTAACTAACGAACGCCCCGCTTAAATCATCGGGCTAATTAATAAATACACGAAAGCGCGAGATTTACGAGAGGCGCACGCGAATATCCGTACGTTAACCGAAGCGTGAGAACGCGATGCGCCTCGACGTTGACGCACCGTCCCTACCCACGTAATAAAGACGCGTTTTCGTCTCCGAGACGCGAAGCGTGCGACTAATGTTTTGTAAATCCTGTCAATCTACACTTTTCGTTTGTTTCTTTATGAACTTGACGCGCTTCATCTGGTACACGAAGAAACGTTACCTAGGTTTTTCCGTAGTTTTTATGTTTGTTCACCTATTGCCAGTGTTTGATGAGTAATTTACGACTCGACGGATGAAACGCTACTCATGCGCTTACTGTTACCCAACTTAACAGACGAATGGAAATTTCTAGAAATTTCAAAGAATTTTCAAATGTACCTAATGAAAAATCAGCATTAGCCATTTGAAATGATATTTCATGGAAAAAATTGAAAATTTTCCATCTGCTCTATTCGCACCAATAATAATAATGATGCATACATTTAAGTTGCAATGGTCTTTTGAGCGATAGTCCGATAGCGAATATCCGGGGAAAATAATAAAAATCTTAATCTCGTACTTTATGCTCTTCGTGTTTCTGATTATGTACGAGTCGTGTAATTATCAAGCACATGTGACTCTATCACGCACGCTTAGCTTTAGAAAGTTCTGGAAATTTATAAAATTATCGTTAGAATTGAGTAACATTTAATTTACTTCCAAGAAGTTCCCTACCGCTAGTAATTTCGTGCGACTAACAGTTTTCAATGATATCTAGATCGATCCTTCTCGTTTTTTGTTATATTTCAATTGCTCTAATCTACGCATCCACCGCCAAACTAGAATCGTTCGAAATTCGTTTAAAGCGCACACTCGATCTTTTTTCACGCGCAACTTTTACATCGAGCAACAGCAATAATGCAAACTAGGCTTTATGCTATTAGCGTGTTTTATTATAATGAGGCTGATGCGGAGGAAACATCGACGAGCCGATCGCAGACCGCCAATCACCGTTACAAACTCACGCACACGCGGGACGGACGTCCTTCGATCGCCCGTAATTTGGCCTTAGCTTAGTAATAGGCATCGCGCATGTGCCTTGACACAGAGGACTCGTGCGTGCACGCACACGCTGATTCGGCTCGCGCGAGCGAAACGTCATCGTGGCCCAGCGGGGAATTGGGCTTCGACCGGCGCTGGGCATAAATTTCGCGCCCAATTACCGGAACGGGTCGCCCGATTCCGCAGCGCGATCGTCCGAATCGAGCTCTGGGCACGGACGCGAATCCGCGAGGCTCGCGTGCACTCATTAAGGCCGGTCGGAGTTAATTATGTCCCGCGACCGGTACGGATAAATAAGGTGAGGAACGGCGCGATCCGATTACCGGCGACATGCGTCGCCCATGCGGAGACAGAAAAATTCCCGGTCCGGGAAAAGGACGCGGCAGCCATCGAATTTTTTGCTTTCGCCTGTTCGCTTGTGTTTTACAACGTTATTACGATGTAACTTGTGGGCAATTAAATATTTGCTCGACGCCTTCATCGGAATTACGGAAATTTATAGGCTACCGGCCAATTATTTATTGCCACGGAGATGTACGCAATTTACATTGAAAAAGAAACAGACGTACGTAATCGTGTTGCTTGATTTTAGTTTTTAATTGAAAGGTATCTACCGAGTAAAAACGTGAAAGACTTTTCGTACAATCTTGATAATAGCGTTCGCTTTAAAACTAAAATGCATGTTTTGTTACAAAAATAAAATTCAGGCTTGTCACTGTCAAGTGGATTGCATTTTATGCGATAAGTCACGCTGCATTACGTACGCTCTTTTGTAGAAAAACGAGCAAGAGAATAAAAACGCGATCCTCGAATCCTCCGTCGTCATCGTTGTTATCATTCATATTTTATAGATTCGTATCGATCGTTTATCCGCGAATAACTATATGTTCCAATAAGATTCGTTTGAGCGCGTTTCGGTCAAAAATCTGTTCGCTTAGAGACAGCGGAGTCAAATAAATCGAGAATCGCATGCTCATTAGTTGACTCGAGTTTGATATCGTAATTCTCGGCACAGGTTGAAAACGAGAAATTTAGTCATCCAAATTCTCCCGCCCACGACTAATTAGGACTATAAAGCTTGATTAACCAACCGTGTTAGTTTGTAACGTAAATACGTGAGAAATAGGCGGGTTCCCTTTAAATATTTACGCCTTTTTACCGGTCGTCTAAAATTCTTTCATTTACATCGAGAATATAGCGACACACGGCTTATTACGTTGTAATAATATCACAGACCTTGTAAACGACTCTTTCGAAAAAGCCAACCACTTGGACGTCTCCGTATTGTGTATACATTTCATTAAAAACACTGTCTTGTTTAAGACTGCCGTTTGTCAGAGCTACTCGAACCGGGCGAGCTACAGTGGTTCCTATAATGTTTACTTACTAATTCTTTCACTCTAAGAAGATAAGAAGTAATTTTCAATCGCAGTTGACTTTCTACAGGCAAAAAGGCGAATGTTTCTTCCGACAGTTAATTTGCCCGCCTTGTGAATAAAGCGTACGCGAAAGCATCTCTCGAAGATACTGCAAAGTTTGCATGGCCGTATGTGCATCGGCCGTAAGCGGTACGCGTAAATTGTTCCTCGCCTCGGAAAATGCCGCAAGCTCAAGCTCCATTATTAAAATAAAAGTTAATAATGGGAAAACGATTATTATCTCCCGTATGCTTTTCATACGCGCCGTATAAATGCAACAATAAACGGGGCACTAAAGGTCTCGCGAAAACGTCTTTAATGATACGAGCCGGACAAAGAAGAGGAGACCTTCTTTCGGGATCGTGCTTTGCATTCGGAACGCCCCTCGTGGGCATAATGCAAGCCGGGCCCCATTGTCGCATTCATGAAATGCAAAGCCGCCCGCCAAAAAACGGCGCGCATCGCGCCTTTATTGCGCGCAATTACAATACACATCGGCACGCGAGCGGACGTCGACTCGAGCGTCGTTAAACTGCGTCGTTCGTTTACGAGCGTTTACGTTAACTTTACGAGAGTGTGGTTGGGATTTCGGTGGGTGGGGTGGGGGTGGGGAGGCTGGGGGGAGGGCAGGATGTCGTGCGCGCATAGGAGCGCGGACCCGGTGTAATGCCCCGAGACCACCACATATCGAGATTGCGACGCGAAGTTGGCGGCTACTTCGCGATCCTTTATACTCGGCGTTTTGTACGGGGCGTAACGATTCTTCCCCCCGAGCTCGGCGTCTTACCTCTTGCTCATTTGCGCTGCAAGGAGATTTGAATTGTAAATTGATATATGACGGGGATCGCCGCTGATTTGCTCGGGAGAACCATGCGATTTCGCACTAACGGAGAGTTAAGCGATTCAGCGAATACGTGAAATAAGGAGTTCTTCGTACTGAAGGATTTGGCCACGGGCTTGCATTTAATAAGATTAGCTTTTTTCTTTTAGACGTACTTTCTTTGATAATACGTTTCGCCATTATATTGACTTACTAGCGCTGATCACGCGTATAACGCGAGGTGTACGGGCATTTGTACTTATTCAACGTTGGAATTGAAGGAAGTGGTAAACATTCCGACTAGTATCTTGTGGGTCTTTTCTCAATAAATAGCCATTATACTTTTAACTTAGCTTTTTATTTCTGCGTATCGCAAACAGAAAAATTCTTTTATTTATGGTAACCAATAATAGTTCTTGTAATCCGAATTAAAAATCCAGTCGGAAGTTCCTCTTGAGGGTGATTATTAACCAAAGATTCTTCTATTAATCATACGAAAATTGATAAAATCTCTCTTAATATCTGCCGCTTTTATGAATTCTTTATCTTCGATATATAAATTTCATACTCTTTGGCAATCAATTTTATCACTTTCCGTGCAAATTTTTACACAGTCCATTAAATTTAATGAAATTTCAGTGAAATACATAGACGTTCTTTTAAAATGAAAGTATTACTTTACTTTTCATAAATTTGAATTTATCATATGTACATTGGCACTTTAAAATCTGCACATTACAAAATTGTATAATCTTGTAAAACATTAGTTGAGATATGGTAATGGAGAAGTAAATGATTTAAGACCGAATGTTTTACTTATTTAAATTAGGAGAAAACGCATCGGTGCAGTGTGGGTATAAAATAATTCTTTTATTTGAAAATAATTTTATTTTCCAAATCGTGCAATTATTCTGCTAATTAAATTTATCTAAATATATCTCAATGTAAAATAAAATGTGAAATTAGAAATAAGAAATTGCAAAATACAAAATATTGGTAAATAAATAAAAAAGACTTTTATTGCATCACAGTCTTCTATTGATTAAACTAATAACATGGTTTTCCAGAGGGAATCAGCATCGATCCACGTCACCAATAAAACCTTTATATCAACGAACTCAAATGGTACCAGAAATTTGTGAATACTTTTCCGTTACGTATGTAAGTAACATTTGATGAAATACATTTATTAAGTACTATTAATGTTAATATAAAGAAATGTACGATATTCTATATTCTCGTCTATGATATCAACGTATTCAAATATTCGCATAGATAAACTTTGTACAAAAGTAATACGTATTCGTAATCTGACAATTTCAGCGATAGATAAAGTATCGCTGGACTTTATTTTAAAAACAAAATTAAAATTTCAAATTTGACAATTTTTAAATACTATTTTCACATTCATAAAAGACGCAATTGCGTTAAAAAATTTAATATTGATTTCAACCTAATGCTTATGGGATTGCATCTACCAACATATGTGTATTTATGAAGTACAGAATTACGCAAATGTATCAAGTTTATAAAATTTTCAAATAATTTTCTATTAATCGGTACTTGGAAAAAAGATGGCCATTCAATAGCCAGAAACCTCGTAAGGTTGCAAACGAATGTACATCCTTTTTATTATCATTTATAAACAATTTTTCTCCAAGCTTTCAAACAACCCGAAAACTCAAGCATCGATTACCTTTTTCTTATTTTATCCGTTTGGATATCATTTGCCTTACCATAGTTGTATCGACGATGAGTTTTAAATACTTTAATCTATCGGTGGATTTAAGTTACAAGTATTTTACAAAATAAAATACCGAAAGCCACTTGGAAAAAAGCCGACTGTAAGTGTATCCTCGTATTTCCAATTCTCGATACAAATATCTTACTCTCAATCGCACATACCTAGTAAGTTGAGCCTCGCAGGAATATCTTATCTATGATCGGTCTCGGTCGCGCCGCGGCGTCCCGATGTTGTCCCGCAAGGTGTTTCATTAATGAATTGCCCTCGCGGCTTCCCTCCATTCGCGCGCAAGAAGTCCTCGCTTACACATTCCGCGAGAGGATGGATCCGGATCGTTCCGGGAACACCGGCGGATATTCGAAAGATCGACTTCTTGTTGCGGCGCGAGCCAGCGGGAGCAAAAAGTTCGACCGCGGGATTAATCGCGGAGGATCCGCGATTTTTATCGATGGCTCGACGGATGCCACGCGAGCGTCGATGAATTAAAGATTCGCGCGGGTGACGATGAGCGTCCTTTGAGTTTCTTCACTCGTTCGCGCTGGCGATTCGCGTTGCGAAGCATCACGAGTCCGAACCCCGCGATCGAAGAAAATCCGGCGGACCTTGAGCGTCCGCTTACCTTTTGCTTCTTTTCGTTTTCGCTCGAACATCCTGCGTTACTTTTTCCTCACTCGCTGTCCACTAATTCCGACGAAAGCGTTGCGCTGCCTTTTTTAATGGAGTCATCGATCGACTCAAACTAAAACAATCGACTCGTTAAATCTACTTTGTTCCGAGAACTAAAACTTACCGCAAGTACGTGCTACATCCTTTAAAAGTTAAGCAGCGTTGCGGTTCTTTTACTTATGCATTAACTTTTACTACTACTTTCAATTCTGGTATCTCTTTCGTGCAGTCCTTTATAGTTTCTGAATATAAAAAATACTCGAAGTAAAAATTATTTGGCTCGAACAATTACATGTCGGTGTGGAAGATCAAAAGACGCTCATATCTGTAGCGGCATGGTATTTTTAAAAATGACTTTTAAAAGTTATTCCAAAGTAACAATCGTCGTTATTGTTTATTCTACAAAAATTAATTTCATCTCGGATACGTACGAGAGAAGGTAACGCGGGTCCGAAAAGGCGTTTGACTGGCTGTAAATTGAGCATCGCTCGTGTCACTGATTAAGGTCAGCGGAAGGCTGACGATCGCGTATCGTCCGGGGAAAAAGAAGGAATTTTGAATTTTGAATCTTTTAATTAAAAGCTGTCTCTTTCCATATCTAGGGCTGTGCGGATGCGCGGCCAGATACCGTGAAATGCTTTAAGTATATCGTCGAAGGGACAGTCGACAGGTCGAGAAAAAGAAAATCCGGTCCGACTTTCGACGGGAACCGGCTTAATTCTTAAAGACTGGCGTTGCTTCTGCTCCGTGATACTCAGCTGCTGGCTTGATTTTTTTTGGCGCTATTAATATTCGCGTCAGCGTACAGTCGGAGTTAAGGTTACGCAAGTGTGTCCGAATCTAGATCGGAAATTCGATACGATCGGGGCAGAACATGAGCTTTACTTATTCACACATTGCACAACTTCTTGCCGGGCCCTTGAATTACTTTACTCGCAAAGATGATTAAAGTGCGGTTGCAACTTGCGAGAAGTAACGTAAGAGTCAGATAGTATATTTTTCGAGGGCATTAATTTGTGACGCTAAGATAAAAGCAAAATGTAGCCGTATTGAAGCTTTGACTGCAACGTAATCCCCGTATGCGTGTACTTTACCTATTGATACCGTGAAAGGCAATACCAACGATTACCCGTGTAAAAATTATTCGAAATCTTGTTCGGGCGCGATGTATAATTTTATGCGATTCCCACGCAAAGTTCAAGCAAGAGCCGCTCGTTGTTTAGAAATAATCATCTTGTCAATATTCAATGAGAGACTTTTCATCCAATGACTGGCTTTGATTGCGTTAAGCATAGGGCGAATCCCTCAAGTAGCGATTAGCGCCAAATTACAATATGAATATAAAACTGAGCGGAAAACAATATAGCCGAGGGTCGATTCTTTGTGTGGTCGCTATTCTTCAAAAATTCAATCAATCGCAGCAACGAGAACAAAATGTAAGAGACAACAAAATGGCAAGAATGCGCGTTCCGCCAAAGAATCCGTGCAGCCGAGGGGCATGAAACCGTCGTCGTCGTCGTCGTCGTCGTCGTCCTTTTTCGGGTCCCTTTTAAATTCCCTTTCTCCCTGTGCTCGAAACATAAGTGCCGAGAAGAAGCCGAGGAGAAGCCGAGGACGAGGACGAGGACGAGGACGAGGACGAGTACGGCGAGTGCAGCTGTTGCATCGATTTTAGAAAATTGATGCCCGGTGATGCAGCCTCGCGTACGCGCGCGACGTGGCGTGACTATCGCACGCGACGGTGCCCCGAGCCACGTAATCGTTTCCTTCGGAGAGATAAATAATTTCGGGCCTCGCGCGGCTCCTCCAATTTCGGTGGCGCGCCATGAACCGGTGAATCCGAGAGTCGTAGAAACGCCGGGGGAAGCGGAGCGCGTGGCTGTTCCGTGTGACGCGCGTCCTGCCACGCGACCGACGCTCCACGACCGTGCGCCTGCAAATTACACGCTCGCCGCGATCCCGTGACGCGAGAAAAGGCAGAGCGAGACCTTTTCCCGACGATCGCCCTTTTCCAGGGGGATGAACGAGGCCACGCGCGGCACCGGCGTTGCACGGACGTTAAACTGCCGCCCGATCTTGACGCGAGTACTTTATTACTTACTTAGGTCCACCATTGTTAATTACTAGGTTAACGTTCGCGATTGTGCGTGGAGTGCGAGTGGACTGCGAGTGGAGTGCGAGGAGAACATTTAGAAATATCGCTTCCACCTCGAGTTCTGTCTTTTGAAGCTACAAGTGTTTATCGTTGGGTACGATTTACCATCAAGCATCAAAAAGTTGCACTCGATAACTCTAAAGCACGATGCTCATTTGTGGCCCTCCAACGAACTGTAATTCCACTCTTTTTACGCACTTTTTACGCTTAAAGGAAGTTTTCGAATTAAAGTACGGACCATACGATCAACAGGAAGGATAACTCGGCAAACGTTACGTAATTCACCGCTGGCAATCATAATGTAGAGAACGTCGGTGTAAGGCTCCGTTTGAAACAAGTTGTCGTTGCAGCGACGCACAGCTTGAAGACGCTTCCAGTCGGGTCCCGAGTCGCGATCACGCGAGTTTACCGAGTTGTAAATACCCGGAGAATCGGCCCTACCGAGAGCGAGATAAAATAGCAGGAGGCTCGGATCTTCGGTACTCGGATATTTCGCGTCGTTATGTCCGAACGGCCCTCGCGCAATTTGTACCCGTGTATCCTTAACACCCGTACTTAAAGCGAGCGAGGCCCGGAGGATTCAACGCTGGAGCGAATGCACACGCGCGCGCGCGCGCGCGCACACACACACACACACACACACACACCTACGTGAGCGAGGTTGCGAATAAACGGCCGCGGCCATCGATCAAGCACCCGCGAGGCTTCGCATCGCTGACCACTTCCAGTGCCGTGAATGCCCAAGTACTTGCACAATGCGTTTAATGCGTTTTCGCAGTCCTCCGCTACGAAACCTTTTCCTTTTTCTTCCCGAGAGGTCCTTTCGAAAGTGCGCTTGCTCGCGTGCACCTTTTTTCCTTTTTTATTTTGCAAGACGATGATTGTCGTAACGAAACTTTTCGGGCTCGAAGGTGCTTTTAACGCGGTGCTGCCGTTACATTTGGCAACGTTGCATCAGTCCCAAATGTTATTTCACTCGAGATCTCTGCGCAAAGTCGAGAGTTCAGTTTAATTAACCATTTAAAATTTAAAACTGCTATCGAGAAAATTGAGAGCAGTAATTTATTGACTTTCGTTCGCTTCTTTTTCTTTTCCTCGATACTCGACTTTGATTATTGTAAAAGAGAAAACTTTGTAGACTTTAGCTAAGGATGAATATTACATAAAATAGTTTTCAAATTCGAGATTAAATGTCAAAATCAAACGGACAAATCGTAAAACCGAATGAAACTTTAGATGCAATGGAGTAAAATATCGTGGCATTTTCCAATGGAAATTGGAATTCAATGGAAATACTTTTAAAATATTCGTCTACGTAATTTTAAAATAAATACTAGTGTACATTTTATGGTTTCGTTGCTAGATGAAAATTATTTAAATTAATTGTATATCGAAACGTTCTAAACCGTAGATTTCAATGAAATTGCAAGTCCTGCTTCAAATAAAACGTAACTACTTGGAAATCAAAAAATCGATTACTACAAGTAAATATGAACTTACTTATGTGATACGTAATCATCGTGTGATGGTATGTCATCGAAAATTGTTCCAAGAGAAAGAAACTTAATTCATTAAAGTAAGCGCTGTGAGAATCTTTTCCACGAGAATTAAATTGCAAAAGAAAATCAAATTCTTATATAAGCCTTGAAACGTAAAGTTAAAGCAATAATCGCGAAGCTACGCATTTCAATGATGATATGAATTTAATCTTGAACGTGATTATCTATAAATACCTAATTCCTTTAAATTACAATTAATTTATGCCACACGCAGATAGTATTCATGGAAAATGATATGCTGTTCGAAGCGTTGATTTTAATGTTAGATTTTTCGTACAAGTATAATCAATTTGATTGCATGCATATAATAACGCACCCATTGGTATATTAATAAATGCATTAAACAGATAATTCTTAGATATAAATAAATATATAAATTTTATCCTATCAACACATATACGACCAAGACCTAATGGCTGTCACAGTGTAATGTAACTCTGTACATAAACGTGGCTGTCTATACGGAAAACGCGCCTACCAGTAAGTACGAGATTGCTTTCCTTATTGCGAGTTCAGTGATCTGTGTGCTCGACACAGGTGCAACCTGAGAATTGCTACCAAGAGAATTACCGCACGATAGAAAAAGAAAAGTGTGCTACGTCATGTGCATGACCGTATGCATGTATGTATTAGTCGTGTACGCGCTACAAGGATCAATCTTTTCGAAATTAATTGGTAACATTCGACTTACCTGACTAAGCTTGTGGACAATGTGCTACATCGACTAAATAATTATGCAATGAAGATGAATAAAATTGCGATGAAATTTTGTAATACTGGATTTTAGGCCAACTCGATAAAGTATTCCTTGTACCCGTGCGTTATTCCATCTTCGTAATGTTTATTTATAATTATATTAACAATTATTCGTTCGCATAAAGAGCTGCGGTTAAAGAATCCACAGCATTCGTGTAAGATCGATCTTAGCAGCTGACGTTGTTTTCAAATTATTAATCGAAACCGTTTCTCCCTTGAAGCCTCTTAAAATAAATCTTTTAATTGCTGAGTCAGTATGTATGACTCACGGCGCAACATGCTAATCTCGTTCATCAGAATTTAGAAGATATAATAGCCTAATTGCTTACCAACAAACAGTAATCTATATTTATCCAATAAGAAATTCTGCCACAGTAAAAATATTTTCGACAGAAAAGCACACTAAAAACTAATTTTGACCACGATCATTCTGTTCACCTGGGTATTGTCAAAATTTGTAACTTTCAATCCCATCAATACAGTTGTTTGCTTTTAATTACAAAAGGGGGGTACTTCAGGGCTCAAATATTAAGCTCTTTATATTATGAAATAAGACTGGCGCTTTAAATTGAATTGTAATAACGAAGACTCAACCCAGTAAAGTTAAGCAGAGACAAAAATACTTTTGTTTCATAATGAATGCGACGTAATTATTGCATTAATTGAGTCTGATCTCGCCAATTGTCATTAATTTAATACTCTGCAGTTTAAAAAAACCGCGATCTAAGCAATAATTTAAGCAATCGTTCCGTCACTGGAGAATTTACGTAGTCCAACTATAATGATGTGTGAGAATACATTAAATCTAATGATTATTTTAATTGAATCTGAAATCTACATTGCAGATTTAATTAGCGAACGAGAGAGTGGATTTGTAAAATCGTGGAGACGATAGTCTGTGAAATAAGAATCTTGTCCGTTATTATCGTCGTCGTCGTCCTTAGCGTTCTTATTTCATTTCATGAACACGATTAATGCTATTGTTATAAAAATAATTATCAATATTATTATAAATGAAAACAGTAACTTTATTCGTGTTCTATTCTTTTACGTTGACAAAATCAAACTATTATTTGTAATTTATTTATCGATATTGAAACAGTAATTCGTAATTTTGTTCGATACGTTAACGTTACGTTAAGAAAACATTCTGCGGATTCATAGGTTAGCAAAGTTTAAATACGCCGAATTAAAAAAAAAAAAAACTATTTCAGTAATTTTAAATAGGATGCACTTATACAGCACACCGACCACGTTACGTGGCCTAAGCTGGTTAGCGAGGTTTCTCAAACAGGCGCAATTACACCAACTCTTTTATTATATTTAAAGGATTCCACGAACTTTCAACGTAAACAAAAATCATGCGTAATTTCAAAACGTATATTTTGCAAAAAAAATGGCTTTATTTATGAACCTAATCATATGTAAACCTCTTTACACAAAGTTGTACTAGGAATATTCCACAGCATTCTATCGCAAACACAAAAAGTAATAAAGACCACATTACTCTGGATGGTAGGCTGGTTTATCAAAGGCACCTTGCGTACACGTGCATATTCCCTCTCGAGCAGTTAAGCACAAGCGGGGCTGTTACACCACGAGCAAAAGCAAAAAACAAAATAGAGGGTATAAGGAAAGATGAATAGCAAAGAAAAGTAGAGAGTAACCGACAATTAGTGGTCCATTTTATGTTCGACTTTAACGCAGGATACTCTGCATGCAAACGTTATACGGCGTTGTACGCATACTATAGCTTAACCGATTCGACCTTCCAAGTGACTTTAGTGCTAAATAATGTAGACGTTAGTATAACTTGCCGGGATAAAAATGCGAAGGTAGAATATACCGTTCCTCGTTCCTTGAGCACTTGTTTGCCTGTGTTCTTCGAAATACTTATAGAATTATTACGCGTTGTTACAAACGCTAGAAAAAGTTCACACGGTTGCGAAGGGTCACAAACGCGAGTTGCACCTCAAAATATAAAGAACTTTGAAAATTGTTTTTGGTCGACTACTGTCAATGAGGTACCGTGAATTCTGGGACTTATAGCAACTACAACTCTGCAACGTACAAATTAGAAGAACTCGTATGAGTCACTAATGTAACTGTACAATCCTTCGGTAGACTTCCATGCTTCTACGAAAATATATTATTACCAAAGAAATTGCGAAACCTAACAAGCCGAAGCTCCGTTCCCACCATTGAGCGCTTATCGTAACGCTCTCTCAATTTTCGCGCGTTAGAGCTTGGCTCGTACATAAAAACGTAAGACGCGCGTTAAAAGCCCATGCGAATAAATAAATGACGAGTACTTCTGCGAGGAGAATCGGAGACAAGACTCGCAAAGTATCCGGCGATGCTCGACTTTCTCGGACGCGCCGACAGCAGCGGCAGTAAAATCCCGAAGACAGAGGTCTTATGGTGGAGGCGAATCGAATTACGAGGGAGCGGCCTAAGTGGTCGGCTTATGCGTGGCCCGAGCTTGAGGGTCCGTTCTCCGCCACCGCCCCCCTGCCCACTGCCCACTGCCCACTGCCCACTGCCCACTGCCCACTGCCAGCGGCCCGTTCGTCAATCGCGGTCGAGCGCACGCACTTCCTCTGTGATCTGAGCGCGCGAGTCCCGCGCGTTTGCGCAGTTCGGCCTCGAAACAACGTGAAAATTACGGACATAATTCACAGCACACCTTGCAATCCGAGGGCGGTTGGCATTCATTAGCCCCCGGCGAGAGCGACTACTTGCCGGTGGGGGACGATGCGCGGAGGGAGGCGATCGACCAGCAGCTAAAGTTGATATATCAAGGCGCGCGACGCGCGACCGACGCTTAGCTTCCATAAATCAGCTGCAGTCGCTGATGAGGCGACGCATTACGACGCAGTAAAGCGCGATTTGGTGGCAGAATTTTTTTCGAACCTCACGAGGCGTCACTCTTGCGCACGTGGTCCCGATCATTTATAAAAGTGCTGCGGCGGTAACCGATAGTTTGGCTCGCTCCGTTTCAATACACTTAATTTCTCGTTATGAACGCCGCGTGTAGCTCAAGCTCTAATAATATGCGTGTTATTTCGCGTCGACTGCGATAGAATAATTATACGTAACCACTTCGTTAATTTCGTTGAATTCGAGCGACTTTTATAAGGGATTAGTTGACTTTTTCTTGGCCTCTGCCCGTTAACGTTCAGGATTTAAACAATAATTAGGAATGATTTTTAGAAGGTTGTCTTTATTGTTTTTGATGAGAATAATTTCCGTACTATTCTCTTCAAAAGTTCAAACCCGTCGTTATCCTCGTTGATTGCTTTTTAATTCTACAATTACAGGGTTTCTCGACCGAAACTGCTAATTTTTCTTTAAGAATGAATCAAATTATATTCAAAAATTGGTGAAAGTTCTCTTTTCAAATATACTGCTTTGCACAGAATTTTCATGCAATATTTTAATAGTTTTTTCATTTTGCTCTACATTTAATGTGTTACGAAAGATAATGCCAGAAGTATAACAACAAAATTCAAGCACTGTGAATAACTGATCACTACTTGTGTATATAAAATTTGGTTAGGTGTACAACTGGTCGAAACTTATCTGATATTTTAAAAAATTATTAACCATTTGGAATTTTAAGACAATAACGCAGTAACGGCAAATATTTTGTAACCACTTCATTTATTTATCAGCAATAATATACTTTTTAATCTCGACCTGCGATTACAAATAAATAATAAATTCGTTTATATTACAACAGTTTTGTATATTATTGCATGCTTGTTGAGGTTTACGAAATTTTACAATGATTTTACTACAATGATTTTACTACAATGATTTTACAATGATTTTACTACAATGATTTTACAATGATTTTACTACAATGATTTTACAATGATTTTACTACAATGATTTTACTATGATTTTACTACAATGATTTTACTATGATTTTACTATGATTTTACAATGATTTGTAAGCAATGTTGCAGTAAGTATAGCAGGATGAAACTAACGTCTATCCACGAATGGTATTTTCCAAATATTTTCCCAGTTTCATCGTACAGAAATTATTGGTTCGGAAGTTTTAAATGACTTCATCATAGCATTAACTTTCAAAGATCAGCAGAACTTAGAAATAGAAGACTTGGATTAGCATCTTCCAAATTAATGTTTTTTACTCGGTAGGACATGGAACACTTTTCTCCTGTATAAAGTTACGTTTGGGAACACAACTGTCCGCCTTTGACAGAAATATGCTTCCAGGGTTGAATCATATCTAGCGTCAAGATCTAACACATTCAGCATTGGAAATAATTATAGGAAAGGTCGCCGAGGAAATGTGACCGAAGGCGCCGGTTCTCGGAGCGACGTATAGACATACGGACAATCGTTCCGACAAGAGGAAGAATAGGCGTGCAATGACGGGACAAAAGCGAACGGACACTCGGTACTTAGCCTTCCAAATCGCTCGATACATTTCTCTCCCGAGATTTGTGGGGATCCGCTTTTGTTTTTCTCGTGGTCCTTTGCTTCCCTCTCGGACGGCGATGATCGTGCCTGCGAGATCTACGGCGGAACAAACGGCGTACGCGCGACGCTGACAAAGCGACGACGATTTTTCAGCGCGCGTTCCCGCATCCTACCGCGGAAAGAACGCGGAAACAAAAGAACGGTGTACGCATGCGTGACGCCGAGATCGAGTGCGAATCGAAGGATCGCCGATTCCATCGCGAGGGACTAACGGATCTAACGACCGCATGGGAGGAAAGGAGGACTGCGACGAGGCAAGTTCAACTCAAAATGGCGAGCCGTCGCTCGTTGTCCATCAAGAGTCAGACGCTTCTGTCAGCTCGCCAGCTTGCAGTTTCCCGTCACAAAGACAAACGGCTGACTCTGAGGCAAGGGTTAATCGGGCTGAGGGATGACGCAGGAAAGCCGATGCTGCGGCAACTGCCTACGAACCCTCGCGCGGCGATTACGTAAGCTGCAATTTTTCCTTGCGGGATTAGGCCCCGAGCCGAACATCGGCAACGATCTTCAGGATTAAGGGAGGACGTTTTTTGAAAAATTTGTAAGACTGAAAGCCGGCTTTGTCAAAGGCAATTTGACTGTCACAAGTTGAGCTGCTTGCTTTAAAAACAAGCTATACCTATTTTTAAATTGATTGCAGTACTAATAGGTGTTTACTGTCCCTCCCTATTTCCAGTATCCACGAATCGCTGAAAGCCACTTTTATTCTGTATGGATTCTGTATGGATATTTAGCGAGTCCTTTCAAATTGACGTATTATCTGCTAAGTACTTTAGATTTGAACGAGTCAATGGAAGCAAGAGAACAGTATGATAATTTAAACACAGTTATTATCAATTACGGGGATTTGCTTCAATTTTACTCTCGTTGTATCGTACCGATATTGCGACGAAAATCACCTTGTTTATGCATGAAATCGAACCTGGAGAATCCACCTGTTTTAAAGGTTGAAAGATTTTCGCGCTAAATATTTGGCAAGAGCAAAGCTTTGGCTCGACGTACGTGGAAAATTAATTAGAGGGCTGTATTATTTTGCTATCTCCTTAAACCAATAAGAGCAAAAAATGGGAATTTTTCTTTCGCATCATTCACAGCGAGACGACCGTACGAATCGTGTGACAAGTTGATTACCGGTTCAATAAAGACATCTCCGACGCGGAACGAGAAAAGACTCGACCTCGCGATGAACTCCGCTGGTACGCACGAAGACGATTCAACGAGGACTCGTTAACAAACGTCAGTTGAGTCAGGTGAGAAGTAAAAGGGGAATCGGCAAGATCGGTAAAAGGAAGATTAATCCAAACGTAATTATTTCGAGCAGATGTGGGCCTCGTATGCGAGAGTCGCGACCCATGCACTCCGTTGCGGAATTGCGCTCGTCAGCGGCGACGAAACAACCAGAAATCGGCAGCGTAATTACCACCATTACTGTGCGCCCAAATCATTACCGAGGACTACTGCGAGTCTTCCCGCTGAATTTCCGAAGTAATCGGGAAAAGCCGTCTTACGGACGGATGATAAAAGCGTCCGCTTATCATCGATCGAAAGCGAGCGTCGCGATGCATTTCCTTTTGCGCGCCTACTTTCTAAATGCGGCACGTAGCCGGTTAAAGGACTCGCGGCGAACTACTTGCAAATGAAATCGTTTTCGCGTCACGCGTATCCAAGAGGTTCATTAGCGTCGATTAAGATGCTCCGGTGTGTCTCGGAGCAAAAAGAAAACGCAACGCCGCGTCGATAAAAATAAATTCCGCAGCACCTGCGTCACGGACACATAAAGTCACCGTTTCCGTGACGGGCGGCCGAGTCGTAAATTATTCGCGAATCGATGCACGCTTACGTGAAAATGTACTTTCCAAGTGGCTCCCGGCGTGGAATACGTGCGTTATCTTGGCGACTTGGCCGATAATGGCCGCGTAATGGACTCGCTCCTTCCGAGGGAGTCCTTGCTTTTACGGGGCTTCAATTGCGCCGCGGGCATCAAACTGATTTTTCGCCAGATTCTCAAGCACTTTTATTGTCTTAATCGAGTAACTGAGTTACGATCAGCGGCGTAATAAACTTAATTACCGGTGTACTGCCGAATAGTATCGAGGGTGCGTGTGCTCGTCGAATACCGCTTCCTTTCCACCCCCTCTCTATAAGTATGGGACACTCCAGAAATTACTCGAGGGCAAGGCACAGACCTCCAGTTATTCTTAGAGCTCCGTCAGATAAAGAAAAATATTCATTACAATGTATGCTCGCCATAACGATGGCTTATAAATGATAATGTCGCAAATAATTATACCATTTTTCAAGGTGCCCGAAGAAGTCTTTGCGCAATTCCAACGAGACATTCATTATTAAAGTATCTTGTTCGCAAACGTTGTTTGCGCGGCAAATTAAACTTCTTACCAGGCGCTAACTCTTTCTCTGCCTTTAATCCGCCGTGTTTGCTCGCCAGTCCCAGGGTCTCCCTAACTACGCCTATTCAGAATAACTCGGAGTTAAAATTTTTCAAAGTCCTCGAGACAAATTTCGCTGGATACATGGGCGCCCTCCAGCGCCTCTCGCCCCTCGCCCCTCGCCCCTCGCCCATCGTCCCGCTCATGCCGTGCCACGAGCGACGTACCACAGCACGGAATCTTAATTAGCGCGAAATCCGCGCGCGCTGAAAGTCGTTTCTTCGAATGAGAATATATTCGCGCTCTCGGTGGATGCGAAGCCGCTGCCGCTGCCGAGCGCGAGTCTATTTCGCGGACGTATACCACCGTAATGAAGCTACGCGGCACTAACGACGTATAATTTACCTTTAATCGCCTTAATAGCTGTTACACTCGGATACCTTGTCTGCCGTGGCTGCGCGGGTACACCGCGAGGTCGCGCCTCTCGGCCGACGCGCACACGGACAATTTCGTGTATTCGTGTAATCCATTGGCTTTCAAATAGCTCCGAGCTTTCGTTCGTCGTTCCTGCGAGTATCGAAGAAAGAAAAGGATAATTTTTCTTCCCTATCATTCGAGCGCTTTTATTTTTTATTCGCAAGCGGTATTTCCTCCGTTTCCCTTTACCGTTCACATTTTTTTTTTTTTTTTTTTTTTTTTTTTTTTTTTTTACAGGACTTTTAAGTAATCTTTCCGAATTAAAGTGCACTTAACATTTTTTCGAATCGTTTTGTTTTTAATATGCAATCTAGCTGCCTGTGCCTGCCGTGTATTTAAATTTGTTATGCCGAGCTTGTTTGGGTTTAAAGCTGCTTAAATTGATACTTATATAGCGCAGGAGGTTAAGGAAACAAGATATTTGACGTAGAAATACTCGTATAACTAAGCTTAGCGTGCTGAGGCAAATTGAAGTTCACGAAGATAACGCAGAAAGTAATACTCCCGTGGGATCGTAAGACCACAAGGATTTTCTTATTGCACCGAAACGTAATGAAGAAATGAGGTTACGCTGGCATTTCAATTAATCTTCATGAAAGAAAAGATACATCGGATCGTTTAGCGCAATTTCATACCACGTTTTAAACATCGTAATTACGTTAATTCGATTTTAAGTGCCGTGGAATTAATAAACATAGGGACTGTTTAAAGAGTGTGTCCATCGTTAAAATGACGGACGAATTGCCCTCGTGGAAAATCATTTCCACGAGGGTAATTCCGTATTTTTAGGAATATTATTACTCGAAATATTCTTTAATTTAGGATTCTGCAGCTGAAGCAATTTTATTAAAGATTCTGATGATAGAAAGGGGCTACTACTTTTCGACATTGCAGCGAATGCACTTCACCCGTATATTTTAATTGATAGAAAGTTGATTTTGTCAGTTTTTTCATAATTCCCGTAATATCGACGTTATATAATTATAACGGTATATAATTATATTCGAAGACGGCATAAGTTAACGTAGGAAAAACTTAAAGGAAACAATCGAAAAATAAAACACCTGGGGGCTCGCATTATTTTCTCGTAATTTGACTTTTTCATTAGCGCAGCAAAGAGGCAGAATCGATCAATAATTGAAGCCACTATTACAGACTCCAGGGGTGTAAAGCACACTGATCCAAGCGTATGCCGACCGTCCGAAATTTTTGTCGGGTATTCTTGCCTAAGCCGGTAACGACGATATTTCGGCAACGCTACGTAATAAGTCGATAATAACGATAATGGCAGCGATAAGCGAGTCGTTAAACGCCCTTAAACGAACTCTAATTGTGCACTTTGCGTTTAACGCATTTTCGCCTGTGCGCGCTTCAACAACAACTACGCATCAAAGGGATGAGTACTGCTAGTTGCAGGGCTCCGACTCTTTTTGTTCCGTGAAAGATACGAATACGGGAGGCGTCAACGATCGGGTCGCGATTGATCACGCGCTCGCTATCCAACGCCCGACAAATTGATTTTTAAATTTCGCGTTGTAAATTTCGTGTGCGCGTATGTATCGCGTATACACGTGGCCGAAGATATCGTACCCGTTAGCTTAGTGCACAATTTCACGCCTGATTATTTTTAAAAATTGTTGGTTCAACCCGCGCGTTATTACGACCATTTCAAAAGGCAATAATACTCGTTTCCTTTGCCCCGTCTCCTCGCAAAATATCCAAAATCAATATGCGTTTAAGGTTGCGCGAAAACCTTTCGGCTGCTAAACACGTCGCATTCAATTTTTCAACATCCTTCTAAAGTCGATATAATTGAGATATCGGATTGTGCCACGAGTGTACTCTGCTTCGTGTCGCGTCGAACAGAACTAACGAACGTACTTTGAAGCGTCGATATCCCAAACGGATTTTACTCGTTGCTCTTTGAATAAGACTGATTTCCCTAACGAAGAAATTAAATTCAAAGAGCCAGTGAACGTTGACGGTTGTTGACATTAAACTGTTCCATTCGTGTAAGTACGCGGAGCTAACAGCCGTTGTTGAACGCGTGAAAATATTTTCTACGCTCAAGCGATGACTTCTTGTAAAATTGAAACTACGATATCTCATGGAAATTGACGGGAAAAACGGCTCGGATGCAAATGAGAGAAGCGCGAGAAGTAGTCAGCCTAGCCTCGATAATTAGAGCAGAGTCCGTCGAAAGGGCAAGAATATTTGGCCACCCTTATCGGATCGGCAAAGTACTATCATTACCGCGTGCCAGACCAAAACGCTTTTCAAAATCTTCTCCTCCGACACCTGCTCTTGCCTCTTCCTCTCGACGTGGCCTAAGCAGCCCGCAAAGGGAAGCGTCGCGTCCTGGGCAAAAGCAATGGAGCGTGAAATCGCTCCCGTGTATACGTATAATATACGCGGCGTAATCGACGCGCCGGTCCGAGGATCTAAGCGCGGGCGCGCGTATAATTATCGGTCCTTCAGCGCTCGATTTTTTAACCTGGTTTTGGCCACGGCAGCCGGCCCCCATTAACGGTGATTGCACTTGGGCGTTATTCGCGCGCCCACTGTATTTGGGCCAGGGCGTCGTCAACGACATGGGAAACTCTCGTTGCTCCTTTTGGCGTAGACCCCGTGCAGCTAAGAGCGAGCACTCGATTTATTCGAGGGGATTAGACCGAATTCCTCGCTTCTTTTTCTCGTGCGCCGCCTCCGAGCTGCTCCTCCGACCTGCTCCGCCGATCGACGTGCATAGCTTTCCCCTTTTCCACGAACTCGCAAGTTTCTTTTTATTCGAACAGTACTAGTCTGGTCCTCGTTTGCATTTCAAACTTGCTCCTTAATTAGTTATTCATCTATTATTAATGTCTTCATTTTCAATTTTTCTTACATTTCTGGTCATTACGCTTAGAATAAAATATGTGATAAAATAAGATTGGTGTAGCGCATTGGTGTAGCTCAGTACAACTAATGAAAAAATCGAAAATTGACTCTGCAAAGGAACGACCGAATTGAAGATGAACTTATGCCAAACGGAGTGTTTTAACGTTCGCCGAAAAATGCAACGAGACAGAAACGAACAGAGACGTGCTCAGAATATCCTCAAAACTGATATCTATTAATAATTTTCAAATAATTTACGTACAAGGAAAGTAATTATCCCTTTATTTGCATTATACCTGAGTTAAATAGCGCGATGTCTATCTTCGGTCCACCCGAGTCTTGTCAGTAACGTATCTCCGATCGAAAATGACAAGAGAGGCGGTCGGTCACCGGCTGCCACCGCGTAGAGCTTCGAACGTCCGACGTCCTGCCTCGAGAGCTGGAAAAGTTCAAGAAAAGTTTCTCGTAGTTGCGGACAGTAGCATCGTGGGAATGTCCGACGGGTGCGCGCGCGCCTCGACCCCGTGGACGTTCGTAAGCACCACCGATAGGGATCTCTCTAACTCGGATCGCATTCCCGCGCTTTGTCCCCGGATAGGCGTGGGCGAGGAAGCCCTCGCCTAGCGAGCACCGTGTGTTCCAGCTCGATTTGGGCGCGAGGTCTCCAAAAGATAGCTCACCTGCTTTTCCTGGTGAGACATTGTCGGCCCTGCCGATGGACCGGTCATACCCGGACGCCTTCGTCGCTGCGCACCCATGGAGCTTGAACCCCGTCCGCGCCTATCAAAGTGCACCTTTGTGCTCCGGGGGCGAACAATGGACGGGCAATGGACGGGCAACGGACGGACAATGGACGGACAATGAGAAGAGACGAGCACTCGACGAGCTCCGGCGACGAGGATTGCAGCCCGTTGTGCAAGGTGCGCCATTGTCCGCGTTATTGTCTATGGTCAGGGCCGAACAATGAACGACTGCGCGCGTGTCCGGACTGTCGCCTCCATTATCGTACGCACTCGCGTGGATATTTCCATTTCCACCGAACCCTGTGCAGGTCAAGGGTTGCGCGGACTCGACGCTTCCTCGAGCGAGTTGACGCTTAGCTTTGCCAACGGAATTTTCCATTTGCTTTCATTACTGGATCATCCGAGATGCCCGGAGGCTGCGGCAGCTGCCCCCGAGATTCTTGTCCCGTGTGATATTCGAGACGCGAAGAGATGCTCTTTTTACCAAGGAGCAACATCAGAAAAAGATCTTATTCGATGCAGATGCTAATGTACTTTCGCGAGCTCCGTGTTTTAAAGGAAACTCGAAGTAACCGAACGCGTTAATGCCTTTAATAATCTAGCTTGCGTCCGAGCACGTTCTATTGAGAAAGCTGAAATTCTATTTTTTCGTGTACGTAATTTATTGCGCGATCGTAACCACCTTTTTAACCATGAAGTTGTAGCATATATTTCACGTTAATGAGTACACGATCATTTATTTATAAGATTTGTGTTTATTAAAGAAGATTAAGGAACCGGTACTGAACGGTACGAAATTACTCCGATTCGTGTCTAGAATATATTGTCTAATCAAGAAAATAGCTACGAAAGTACTTGTTTTATCTGCGACTACAGAAACAATTAGCGCCATACGCAAAGCTGCTGAATAACTTAGTCGATTAGGATAAAAAAATTGAAGAATGGCTTGTTGTAATACTCAAGACAATACTTGTAAAAAATAATTCAGTCACTAATTAATATGGTAGATAGTGAATGCCGTTTGACGTTTAGTGTTGCATAGGATAAGTGCACACAATTAACGATAGTGCAAGTCGTGATATAATTGCTAATCACTTGACGCATTCATTTGCATATTGTATATTTTTTTAATAACACGATCGTTAAATTTTTCTGTTGTATTGGTATTCGAATATTATTTTCCTACTATTTCAGAATAAATTCTTACGAGTGAAATTTATAATACAATATGGTGCTGTACTGCGACGTACCATAGGTCGAATGTTTACTTCCATAAATACATTGAATGAAATTTCATTTTTTCTCAAACACATGAAAGCGTTTTGTAAAAGATTTTAGCGACTCGTGTTTATTGGTACTTTAAACAAATTGTGAAAAATATTAAATAATCATGCACACGAGAGAAGGAATTAATATTTAAGTTTAACTTGAACAAATGCTCTTATTAAGGAATTATTTTAACACTAAATTCTGCATGTTTTAAAGAGACGATTAAATATTGCAAATGCGAAATTACTCAAGTTGCGGAAAATACAATTAAAGCCAATAATAATGTTGAAAATCATTTAACAAAGATAAAGTCCAGATAGTCTAAAGGCAACTGTCACAAAATCAATAGGATGCAAAATAATTTCTCATTCAAGCGTTAATTTTTTTCCTATTGATTTAAATTCTTTAAAGATTTTTAAAATAATTTTTACAATAATCTTGTAAAACGCGTCTAGAATTGCCTTTAGGCTTTCAAATTAAGATGGATTATAGAAATTTGCAAAAATAGCATTTACTCATCAATAACGCCAATAAAGTCTTATATTTTATAATAGAGTACCTGCATTTTGAATTTCAAAGGATGGTACTAGTTAATTTAATATTCGATAATGAAAAAAGGCACGTAAGCTATTTTAAGCATACACCTGTAAAACAAAAATCCAACGGCTACTAGCGGATATTTTTGCATGCAATTTTTTCCCTCGTTTTTCCCTCGAAAGATATTAAAATCTCTGTCCACGCAATATTATTACAGATTTTTAAATTATTAACTTCTGCAGCCTTCAAATAATACACAATTAAACTTTACTCACATTGCATTAATTAAGAAACTAGATATTAACATTTTCGATTTCATCACACCTGCAGCTTACGGCATCGATGTATAAGTACAGAAATCAGTAGCTGTAACAAATATATAATAGTCGATATTACACAACAGGTGCAAAGTTTAGGATGCGCCGTAGGCATCACCGTAATTCAATCAGTACGTAACCCTCGTGCGTACACGTGAATATAGCCTGCGTAAGCGAATCGCTTACGTAAATGCGTAAGTGACGAAGAAACGGAAGTCATATTCAGCGCAAGGCCCGCGTTTAATCGTATACCACGCCTATCTCGATCGCTAATTTTCTTTGAAACTATGCAGTAAGTTATCCAGTACTCGATCCATAGGACTTTGATAAAATGTTACCGCCTTTACGCACCACTACATCTCCCTGAGCGCGCGAACGGAGATATAATAATCCGAGCGATTGCTGCATGTTTTCGGGCAAGTCGATTAAAATTTAGTGCTTCTATTCTACAATTGCATCCATAAAAGTCCGAAGCGTGAAGCTTAGAATCAGTATCGAACGCACGAGTATTGATAATGTAACTATCCAATGCACGATATCTCATTTAAGCGAGTTATAAAGATTAATACGACAAGCCAATTGTTTTGTCGGATCCAACTCGATGCCTGCTATTACGGCTAAGTAACGTTAACGCAGCCGCTTGCGTGCACAAGGATATCGTTAACCGGAAAAATATAAAAAGCACTTTAATCGCCGCCTCGACAGTAATAACGACGCCGTAACTTTTTGTCATCTCGAGTCGTGGATTCGCGGGACAAGCGACAAGAAAGTCCGAGTGGCGCCGAGGCTTCGTCAAAATATCTCGGACAAATGACAATTAGCGGCAACTTCTCATTACGCACGTGATGTTGTCGATTGCCGCGGCAGTTGTCGTAATCGTCGCGGACGTACATGCGGAGCAGAATAGAATGCGACATAAGCGTAACGAGTAGTCGACTCTGTTGAATTTTCTCGCCTTACGTCACGCAAATTAATGTTTTCGGCGAAGTTAAAAGAGGAAACGATCCCGATAATTAAGCCCGCCGTTAATGACGCTTCGCCCTTGGGATTCACCTGCACGTCCGGGGGGGGGGAATTAGCGCGGATGACTCGCCCACCCCCAGGAAAATACAAACGTGAAAATCAGTGAAAATTCGAGGCGAAGATGACGGTAAGAGGAGCTCCACGGTAGTCCTGGCAATTAATTCCTAATTATTACGACGATGAGTCTTACGTTGTCTTAACGTGGCCAATGAAATTGATCCGTGACAATACGCACCGGGCGTATCTCCCCCGGTGATCTCGCGCTCGGGGATGATGATGACGTCGCGCAATGCCAACGCCGCAGCTGTGCGCTGCGGACGAGATAACGAGACGGAGCCTCCTTTTTGCACCACGTGAATCTGTTGGGATTAAGCACGAACACGTTATCATGGTGCGCCATTAAATCGATATTGCTAAATTTCTGACGTTGCCCCTTTTCGTCGGAGAATGCTAATTCATTTGTATACGAGTCTGTGTGTTCGCAACCGTGTATCGGACGCTAAAGAGCACGAGTTTGGATTTTTATTATTAATGCGCCACACGGATAAAGAAATTTGTAAGTTTGACGCTATATTGAATGTAGGATTTCCTTATAGATGGTCTATTCATATTTGAATTGTAGAGGATGGTACTACTCAATTTAATATTCGTGTGAATGTCAAAGATAAATAGACCACTAAACTCTTGTGAGATTAGCAGCTTTTAAAGCTACAATTGCACAGTGCCATAAGTGTACACTAGTTATTGTTATACTATGGCAGTATAATAATAAAAGTATGGTATGTATACATTTTTCGTTCATTATGCTAGTAATTTACGTACATGTTTATAAAAATTGATAATTACCCGTTAAGAATAAAAGTTGGATAAGGGATAATTTGTTTGTTTTGTATTAGAGAAATCAGATGTGGCGAGGCTAGGATAAGAATTTGTTAAGTGGAAAATCCAGAGACCGGTGAAACTAATGAGTAACATTTTATCTGTAAGTATAAGCATATTTCAATATAAACTATTTTCCATTTTTCCATTTAATTCCATATCAATGCGGTATTTCTTAATAAAAATCATTATTTATATTTCAAGAGGTATTTTTCTTATTAAAAAATTTTACACGCGTGGTTGGTAGTAAGTAATAAATTTAAAAAGAATGCAGGTATCTGTGTGTAAACGATTATTATAATTTATTCTAAACAATCGATAAAATCCAAACAAAACAATATTTATGGTTAAGTGAATTTAACTATTTTTCTTCGCTTGTTATTATTTTCAATATCTTAACTCAAAATAACGCAGAAATAGATTTCTATAAAAAATGTAATTTTATCTCGAAGAAAAGTTATCATTGCATATTTTATGGAATAATAAAATTTTAACGTGATTTACACATTCTATTGAAAACCTGCTTTATAAAATATTTTATAGTATCAATTTATGTAAAATATTAAAAGGAAAACCGTGGCTATTTATAGTTTTAGTAATCTACTAATTTGAATCAGCTTTTGCTGTAAACAAAACTTTTATGAAGCGAATAACGTTTTACTTAGAGGAATGCATTAACGAATACCACATACATTATGGAACCAATTTTCTAATATAATTAATTTAAATTCTTCAATATTCCAATTTACCAATGAAATTCATCAAAATTAAAATATATATTCCCCTTTCAATATTTATGAAAATGGCTCAAAATTATGACTTTTAAATATACATGCTTAAGTTAAGACTAAAATAAACGGTATCTTTTTTAGAATAAGCGAAATCTTATTTTAACATCACAATGAACGGACTTTTCCGTTTCTCTGCGTCTCTCGAAACATTAAAGTAATTATTTTTTAAACGAACGGAAATTCGAGAAATTTCTTTCTGACAAAGGAGAAATAATAAACTGTATTTGGAAGAAAAATAAGCAATAAAAGCGACAGCGTCTAAAAGCCTCCTGCCCTAGTTCGTCTGAATTTAAACTTTGTAGAGGATGGTAAAATGTATTCGTACTCACTATACAGTTTATTTATATTTAATATTATCCATAACTTTGATGTGTCTGCATAAGTTATGCAGCCTTGTTCCTTTTTTCTCAGTCATATCCAATGCATATCTAAAGAGCTGTTCTCGGACTCTTTTTGGGCTATTGATCATTTATTTTTGCCAATAAACTTAAAAACAGTGAGGGACTTGACATCCTGCACAAACGAAATTTTAAGATCGATCGATCGTACACTCTGCCCATTTCACACGATCTGCGACACTTAAATGCAAAGGATACGTTCAATTTTATGTCTTATTTATAAATTATCTACATTTTATATCAATATGTATATACACGCATTAACCATAATTACAATTTTATATCGGTCTATGGCGATCTGGCTGGTGGCTTGCACCTTCAAGTATCAGATACGTTAATTATCAATGTATCTGAATTGCGCTCTAATGTGTGCGCATTAACAGATTTTCACAATATGTATTTAACTATCAGTTCTACTATATTATTTATTACTAATCTTTTCAAGTTGTTGCTTGGGACTTGCAATTTTTATTCGACATATTCCTCGCACCGCTATCTCCGGCGAGATATTTTTGATCGGATAATCCATTTGACCTGTCAACGTTTAGATATAATACACGTAGTTTCCTGAACAAACACGCTGCACGTGTACATATGTCAGTTATCGGCAAAAGTATTGATTAATACGATCAATTGATTTCGTTACATTGCAAAATTAAAGAATACGTATATACATGTATACGTATAGATGGCGAGTTGAGAGCCTCGCTTCGAGACATTCCAATTGCGCAGGTGCTCTCTCCCGTTGATTGTTGTATTGCTGTTGCTGCAAGGCGGTATGGTAAATCCGCAAGGCAATAGGGATCACAATTTTTCTCTCGTTCTCCCTCGTGCATTGATCGATCTTGAATTACAATCTCTCGATCAGCAATGGGATGAACGAACTCCTCGAACGCAGTGGTGGGATCGTCGCACTACCTCTTGTCGACTGACTGGATAAATGCATGTACCCGGTCTATGTGTGCATTGATGATTTTACGATACTTTGTTAGAATATCAAAGCTTTCGTTTGATCTGCATGTGACAGATAGTCAAATGTGGTCCAAAGCTTGTGTTTTATTCTTACTATTTTTATTGAAAAATCACTTAGAAAACCGCCTGCACTATTTTATTCTTTAATCGAATTTAAAAAATCATTTACATTAATTTACTCTTTATTTACGACTTTTGTAAAACTTTGCTTCGTATTTTTTTTTTTTTTTAAAGAAAAATTCAGTCTCTAGATGTAGATGACTAATTAAAATATTTGAGGTGATTATCTCGGATCATAGATTTGTGACGTACGTTCTGATGTACGTCCTACTGTATATACTGCATACTGTAACTTACAGTTAAAGTAATAATACTTTTCAATTAAATTATGAAATTTTCTTTTAAAATCAGAATAACGATTATTCTGCAAACTAGACTGATTCAAAAGTTTATTCTTAATTAAAGGCAACTTCTGATAAAAAAATTTTGAGTACTGATATCAAAAGGATAATAGGTAATAGTTAACCATCCCAATAATTACTATTAATTTAGTTATAATTAGTATTCTATTTATGTTAGCATAGTTAACTCTGTTTCCTCGGTAAATAAAATTTCATAATGATAGGAATGACATTTTGTAATTGTTACAATATCCCATCGATATATATTACTTTCATATTTCATGTTAGATAAATAATCAAGCTCGTTTCCATATAATTTTCTAATTTAGTTTTATAAATAATGCATACGCTTCTTATGTATCTTAAAATTTATTAAATTACGATCTCTTTATGGTATAAATCAATCATATCACATTATATTCACAATTTATCTGTACTTCGACAAGGAAAACGATCTCTTTCATAAAATTGTATTTATCTGTACTACAATCGAATAGTTTGATTCTCAAGTAATTGAAATTCAGGCATATTTTCTATATGAATTTGAAAGGACTAGTATAAAATAAAATTAAAATTATCTGTTACGTGGCGGTTACATTACACAATTAAATAAAATTTTTTTTAATTCAAATGATAATAGACTGTGTACATCGAGAAATATCCGATACTTATTGCCGTTCGTTCGTTAATTAGATTAATTCATAAATAATTAATGATAATAAAGTGCATGTAAATATAGTTTATATATAAGTACTAGAAATACTATTATATCGAATTAACAATACGGTATAAAAATTCCAATTACGGTAAGAAGACGATGCCCTGAGTATTATTCACCATCAATGATTATTAAAACAATTAAAAGTGGATAATAATAAAAATCCGAGCAATGGTAATTAATATTACTTGAAAAGATTCTACAGCATCGAATTAAAAAAAGTATCGTAAGAATATTAATTACGTATAAGATGAAACACACGATGATACTTAAAAAATTCTTACCACTAATTACTATGAAAATTAATCATACATTAATTAGAGTAAGAGTGCCAACAAAATGTAATTTAAATCAGCCAAAGAAGTGATATCATTAATAGGAAGAACCAACACCTATGGAGTCATTGTGGCGATAAAAATGTACGCGCACGCTCGTGTCTCGAAAATCTTTTTATCTGAAATATTTTTCTCCATTGGTAAATAATATAAGTAAAAGTTATAGAAGCATTACGAAATGAGAGGCGAACGAGGCAAATACAGAGAGTCCAAATGCAGCTGCGTTCTGTAAATACTGGCCAAATCCCATGTATCCGTTCGCAAAACACGTTCTTCATCCCAATATAACGAAGACGTCAGTGTCTCAGTGGCCGCGCGCTTGGCGTATACCTCGTGGGAGTGTCTCGCGCGAATTCGAGCGAGTTCAGTTTTAGTAAAGTTCCGAGGTCCCGAGGTCGTCCAGCTGCCCGTAATCCTGCCGGAGGCTGTATTTCTCTCCTTCCCTTCTCTCCTCTCTCTCTCTCTCCCTTACACTCAAGGGCGATGAAAGAGGCCCGTTATCGCAGGGACCATCGGAGATCGGCTTTGCGATACGGCCGCTAACAGGACCCGAGGGCTCTCTAGTGTACGGAACACGAGGAAGGAGAAGATAGAGTAAGGCCCCCGGTAGATCTTGGGCCAGATAAGGCTCTTGGTGGCTAAGGCTGTGGTGTTCGCGAGACCCACCAGGGGGCCCACAGAGGAGGACTATACGCACCACGTACACAGGGCCTCATTGTGCGCACGGCCCCGCGCGTGTGTCTTCTACGCGCGCGAGTCGCGCGCGTGCTCCTCTCTCTCGCCCCTCCCTCTCATCCTCTTCGTCCTCTCTTTTCCCTTTTTCGCTCCTTTCTTTTTATTAGAGCGCTTTATCCGACTTTCTGGGGCGCAGGCGGGTATATTCAGCTCGTCGAGAACGCGCTGCACGCGAGGAGAGAAACCATTCGTCTACTTAATTTAGGCAAATAAGCACTTGTACTCGTATGAGCGGGCGTGTATACGCGGGCGTGCATACGCGTCGGGAGGAGGAAGTCAGGATCGCGGCCCCGCGCGGGGACTCTCCACGATTAATACACCGCGCATACGCACCGCCCTTACCGTGAATTTCTTTTTCAATAACGCTACCTCGCTACCTCGTATCGTAACATCTTTGTTAAGCAGCAACATCTTCGAGCAACTGCAATGTCCCTCTCATATCGAAAATGTATAGTCGGTAATCTCGGACGTTTAAGAACAATTTTTTACGATTTAATTGCTTCGCTTGATGGATGAAACGCTGTTTCTCCCCGTGACTCTTTACGCATGTAAGAGGGTATCCGTTTTAAACAAGTTTTTATATCTCGTAGATTAATCACCACAATGCAATACGTGGAACTTGCATTTTGTAATTTATAATGCAAACTACAATGCGCGTTGCGATATATTATCCGTTATATACGAATACCGGAGAGTCTATTCCAGCTCTCCGAGAATCAAAATGAAAGCCTAGGTCGTCGAATATTTACCAAAGCATACATACGTAATGAAGCATCTAACGTATTTGTAGCTAAACGTTGCTCTTTCAAGTACACGAATTGTATTTCAAAATATGGCATAAATTAACGTATCTATAAACGTATACTAAAAAACACAATATGCTTACTATGAAAACAAACGTAAGTAACGTTGAATGGAAAGAGTGTAATGCAATTTTGATGCGCATACAAATTGCTTTTGTCCGCACGTTTAATATCAGACGAGAAAAGAAAAACAGAAGAAAAGCACGATACATTCGTCCATACAACGTATAGTACGAGCTATTTGCCATTATTTATAGAGGCAATTTGGAATTAGAAAATTTCTCACGATTTCGCCACATCCGCCGCGCGAGCGATTGAAAATGCAAGGCAATAGCAAGCAATAATATACGGATGCGCTTAAGCCTAAAACGCCGGCGTCAAGTACGAAAATCCGCGGCGCATCTCGTCACTGGTGCGAGAGACCAATGGAGAATTATTAACACGATCTCCCTGTTGCGATCGATTGTGCATTCCGCGTACGACCAGTCCACGACCGCCTCGTCAAGATAAGTAATGCACTCAAAGTACTACCCGGGTACGGCTAGTACCTCCTTTGGTCGCGCTCGTGAAAGCGAGGGCGAGAGAGAGTGAGAGAGAAGAGAGAGCGCTTGAGTCTTTGAACTCGAACCCGCTTGGGTCCCGAGTCGAAGGAGGAGGATCAGATACGGGCGCTCGGACAATTTTTACGAGACACATTATTGGCCCTCTCTCTCTGGTTCCGCGCGCGCGCGCGCGCGCGCCCTTATCGCAGGTACCGATCTCCGCTCTCGGGGGGGAATCCAGGAACGGCGAATACGTGTATGTAAACGTTTAGGGAGCTTAGCTCCCTGCTTCGCGCGCGACGCGGACCGACGAATTATGCCGGCGGAATGTCAGCCGATCGGCACCGGAGATTACGCGGACCCGGGACGCGCGCTAAAAAAATCACCGTGAGTATCGGGAGTTACGTAAATACGCGTTACCGGAGCTCTCGTGTGGAACGACGTTTCGGGCCATTGTAGAGTGGCCCGAATGGTTTTTCGGCGGGACCGGCACAATGATGCCTCTCACGGCTAAACGAGCACTCGGACCTTTTTACGTAAATGAGAATCCACCAACTGGAGATATTGGTTTGCAAACTGAGAAACCTAAATATCCTCTCGCTCAAATGCTCCTTTTCGTCTCTCCATTCAATGAGGGCGTTTTGGGATAAGCATTTCGTGTCGTATTTACAAATATTTTCTTTCTACGCGAACTTGCGCCTTAGTGGAATATCTTAATGATTTGACACTCGGTAATACGTCAATGTAAAATAGATATCTATCCGATAGAATTGTGTACGACAATATACTTTGTAGCGTTTTTGAAAATACTCGATAATGCAAGTGTACTACCTTTCGCTTACTACGTATTTATATATAATTCTTTTACTTTCGCGTCTTTTTATACAAGGAGAAAAATTAGTTTAATCTCGCTCAAATATTACACTCTTTATTATTAGTATTTCACCCTTTATTTCTAAGAAATATCGAATGTAGATGTAATCATATCTTGGCAAGTACCTGATTCCTTTAATTTATCAATGCGCGTCGTGCGTACTGCTACATCAATAAAAAATTGAATACCTAGATTTCTAATTGTAGGTCATATATCATTCGTATTAGAATAACAAAATACATTTAATATTAATATATTTCATTTAATTAATTAATATTTATTAATTAATTAATATTATTTAATTAATTAATATTTATTTAATTAATTAATATTTATTTAATTAATTAATATTTATTTAATTAATTAATATTTATTTAATTAATTAATATTTATTTAATTAATTAATATTTAATATTAATATATGTACAAGTAGGTTAATCGAACAATCGTAATAACGAAAGCATACGTTTTCCTAACTATTCATCTACAGATAGAAGAACTTAATAAAATTTGAAAAAATAAAATGCGCACTAAAATGATTTCGTGAGTAAGAAAAATGAAAGGTGTACATTATCAAGCATGTATACAATTATCACCAATAATAATTATAAATTATTATTAGTCGATTACTTCCTTGGCCTCATCCACTGATTTACTCAAGATTATCGTGAAATCGGTTTCTTGTCTCGATCGAGTGTAACCATTGTGTAGTGGATAATTCGATCTCGTTGACGATAAAGGTCAGCGCAATACCGATCATTTTTCTTCTTCTTCTTTTCTTCCCTGCTTCAAAATATCTGATATCTTAACAAGTTCAAAGCGAATTATTCGAAAACAAATTCAACAAACTTGGCGGATCTATAACCATCAATGGTACGTTATAATTTCATTTCGCATGTAACAAAAACTCAATTCCTCGATCTCGAAGAATACCGCTACCCATAACAATAATTTATGGGTAATAATAATTTGCGATTTCTAAACGAACGGGAAATTATGTTGCCACAACTTCAAATTCCTTGTTACGAAATTATACATTTTTCCTTAATGCTTAAGTAATTTTTATTTAACATTTATCTCACCTTATTAAAAATTTAAATTAAGTACAATTTTTTTTTTTTTTCGTGAACACTGTTCATCCAACGAGCATTATTTTAATAGACATTAATTAATAGAATTAAAAGAAAAGAAAATTAATAATTGATGAAAGCCTAAAATATAATCATTCGCTAATCATTATTATGCATAAATAAATATGAGTACATTACTAAAATATTTTTCGTAAATCTAATAGCATCGTATGGTTTATACTTCCAGATTCATTTTCTCGTCTAATTTATAAATCCGTAACAATTACGATGTTATTTTTAAATAATTTTCAATAATTGACTATGAAAATATTCAGAATTAGCACTTAATTAATGCCTGTGAGAAAATTTGAATTTCATTGCTGACATTAATTTAACTGACATTAATAAGACAAACTTGTAATAATAACGATGAACTCAAACACAGTACTTCCGCCCGCAGGAATTTAGGAGTAATAAAATCATGATCAATCAAAGTAGTCAGAGAGCACGAAAGACTCCAATTCCCTAAATGACATTATCTGAAGAATAGTTTTATTTGCTTTGTAATATCGAGCCCTTGTGGTATATAGAAAAATCTTGTTAATGTTTACGTAGCTTTATCGAATGTTCTAGGCAGTGTCGAACTAATTTGACAAATTTCTAATCGCATTAAATTGTTAAATAAAGAACATTCATCAAGTTTCAGTAACAAGCGTAAAAAGTCATTTTGTTGCTTATTATCAGAATACGGATTTTCTGCAGTAAAGAAATAAATTTTCTTCATGAGGAATTAAGATACTGTTCATTTAAGTAGTGGATTTATTTAATATTATAGATGCTTGTCGAGATTTTTCTAAAAGAAATAATAATATTAAGATCGCAGTATCGACAGATTTTGTCTACGTTATTTGCTTTGTTAAAATATAATATAAATTACTTCAATTAGAGAAATGTAAAAAATATTTAATTACGTAATCCGATCCATTGGATAAATCTACATGCCTAGACATCATGAATGATCATACATTGAATCGCAAGAAATCGAATTCAATCTTTCTCTACTGATGTATATTATTCCTGCACTTTTTGTTATAACTAATATAGTTACATTCGGTGTATGCTTACACTTTAATAATATATCATCCGATAATAATAGTGTATAAATAAACAAGTTCACTTATTGTATTTGAATACCATTTGTTTAGAAGCTTGAATAAGCTATTAATAACAGCGATAGTTGGATTTCTAGATAAAGTAATAAAATAAACTTTAAACAATATATTACTCTAAGTACGTTAATAATACATTAATAATAACTGGTTTTTTAGTTACTTTATTTGCATACTGAAACAGTTTCATGAACCAATGTTCTAGAGTAAATTTAATGTGAGTATTACATCATTCTACTATTGGTCTCAGATATTAGCATAAATTTGACTCGAGCATTAGACTAACTTGTATTACGATCTTTGGACATTATTGTAATGAAATAATTTTACATGGAATAAGCAATAGTAGTTTTTGCAATAACACTTCAAAATAATATGTTGAAAAATCAGATTGTAAGATTATTATACAAGATGTCGGTATACTTGTTTTAAATATCGGGAAAATTATATATTGTAACAACGTTGGACAAAAAATTTCCCGAGTAATCGAGACTGGTTCAATAGCGGTACACTATTATTTAACTACTAAAAGCCCAGTATTAGTCTATCTTTAGGGAACAGTGTGTTGGCTCAACATTATTCGAACAACGTAAAGAGCCGCTCGCATTGATGCTGGAAATTCTTGCACACAGTACGCTTTCATGATTTCTTCAGTTGGTTCCATTATTAGAAAAAGATACGCGGACGGACGATATCAAACAGATCACGAGTAGTGATCTGCTGTTATACACCTCAGACGTCGGTACATCGTAAATTGTCAGCCACATCGAAGAATAATACGAAAGGCATTTTCCCTTTGCTTTCATCTATTTACTTTACCTCTGGATTTTATTAGGGACACTTGTGGGCTCATTGTTTTGTAAAAAGAATGCGAAGAAAACATTTTCGGTTTAGCTTTCTTCTGATCCGTCATGTTACTCTTAGCTTTTGTCGCAGATACTCGTCAGTATTTGTACGCGAAGGCTCGTCGATATTTTAGCATTTTTATGTTCCGACAAATACTTTCTTCAAAAAACACCCTTGAGTTTCCAGTAACGTAAAAAGTAATGGGGGAAAGTTTTGTTCCGATTCTCAGACGTACTCTTTCTCCCTATAAAAAGATAGACAGTTTTAACTGACGGTCGCTGCAGCGTCTTCGAACTTTAGACGTGCGGCGTCAATCCTGTGAAAGACGAGGAACAAAATATTTAACCATAGCCCCTCATCCCGATCTTATGGCGACAGGCGCGACAATACCAGGCACAATGGGCAACTTTCAACGTATTCTGTTTCTCTCTCTCTCTCTCTCTCTCTCTCTCTCTTTCTCTCTCTCTCACTCTTTCTCCCTCGCTATCTCTCCCTCTGTCGCCTTCGAAATTCGTACGAGTATATAATCCACGGGGACACCACGTATCGTCGAAGATCTATGTAGGAGGAGCTCCATATATGGCGGCAGCATCTAGAAGATCGAGAGATAAATCGCGCGACGGAACTTTATGCACGCCGCTCTTGTCTTCGCGAAAAACCGGATGTGAGATTTTCGAATCTCAGAGAAACTCAAGCGAGATGGTCGGGGATTACTTTGAATTAGGATATCTGAATGGAAAAACAGAAGGTCGTTGTGCAACTCTATATCTCTCACCCGACAAAATTACTCAATTCTAATGTATAATGCGATGCGAATGGACTCGTTTTTAAATTAGGAGCTTGTCAGTTTGGCTCGACTGTATTACATTTCTACTTGAATCGCTGGATAAGATCTTAGCCAAAAAACCGAGTTCTTATTACGCATTATACATGTAGCCTGTAACTTCAACTTACCAAAATTATCTAGAAAATTGATAAATATTTAAGAATGATTTATGTATTTTACTTTAAATGTTCATTTTAAATGTTTAATAATTATACAATAATTTACGAATAACTCTTCGATATTAAAATGGTAAATGCCGTTTATTTTAGTAAAGAAAAAATTGTGAAATTTTGTAATGCTGCAAGTTTGTCAAATTTTTAAAATAAAACTTTAAATATCGTTTGCAAATCATGCATATGTAAATCTTCGTACACGCTAGAATATTTATAATATTTGCGTTGCGTGAAATTGTAAAAATGCAAATTGTTTTTTGTAAAATTAAGCCCATACGTTTCTGAATTGAAATATATTCAAAACATATTGAAAAATGTTGTAAAACGATACTATTTGTGAGTTATCATGTAAGTATTGATTCAGTCCTCAACCTCTTGAACTCTCGACGTTCACGCTCGATAACAAAAGAAAGCTATAGAGATTCAAAAATATTCCTTCACACGCTACCCAAATAATAACAGTAGGATCGCTTCAAAAGTACGATCACGTTCTTGTGGCAATGAGAGAAACAGCAGAGACTAGTTAGCGGAAGCCATCTCTTTTCCGTTTCTCTCTCTCTCTCTCTCTCTCTCTCTCTCTCTCTCTCTCTCTCTCTCTAGAAAATGAGCCATCTTCCGTCACAGCACGAAGCCAATAATTTTGGGGGAGTTCTCTTTGTTTCTTTGTTGTGAAGCGCGCTGAACGATATCGGCCGAGTACCCAGTTTGCTGGATCTCTCGGCGCGTCAATTTTAACACTTTAACTCCGAATATATGACATTAGAGCCAGACGGGATTATGGTGGCGAGCATAAGCTGCTTCGTCCGTGCAGGTATAATTTATGCTAATCATCAAGCACTAAGAGAAAGATCGAGAGAGGGCCGCGAAGGGTGACTTAATTCCACCTAACTCGCTCGGTGCAGATCCACGATCCACGAAATCCAAATCGCGAAATCCTGCTCCTCTTCGCATTGATTCTTAGATCTGATTCGCAGCGCACGCAAATAATGATAGACTCGCTTGCATGCTTCAGAAAAGCAGACGTCGTCATGAGAGAGACAGAGAGAGACAGAGAGAGACAGAGAGAGACAGAGAGAGACAGAGAGAGAGAGAGAGACAGACTCCGAACACCTTGTTAAACTTTCAGCACGGCATCTCGACCTGCTTCATGGATGACTTACATTTCTTCCTTGGCGATAAGTGCTCTTACATCTGATGAGATGATACAGTGAGTGACGTAAGTGCTTCAAGGTAATACCGCGGGATCACTATGTAAAATCAAAAATGACTGTACGATTTTTGTAAACGAACAATTAATTAACTAGAAGTACGTGGCGTAACGAGGTTACGCCAAAGGTTTCGAACTGCGAATATCCACATGTGGTAAATTAAGGCATTCCACGTAATATCCATTTAATATCAGTTAAATTGTTTTCGATGATACTGGCATAATTATATTTTGTGGTCCTTCCTACGTAAACTCCTCCGAAATTCGATGAAGGAATTCACCAGTGTAGCCATTAATTTATTCATACTGTCTACTATACTTTATAAATTGTAAAACATTTTTCATCGAGACAATTTCAATTTTCCTTAAAACTATGTCTTACGCCTGTCTTAGCTCAAGAAAAATAAGTAAAAGCTTCTTATAATAGATAGATATGATATTAAAAAATGAATGAAAAGGACGGTACGTTCTTAAAAATAGAAGCAATAAAACAATAAATATTTGCGCTAGCTTGTGGTACGAGTAAGTAGATCAATTATTTATAACTCTCTGTAAAAGTAACGCATGATAATGCCACGCGTACCAGTTATGTGGAACGGTATCTCGAGTGTACTTAATAACTTTCCCAGTCGCAATGTCACTTTTCGCAACATAAACGAGATTTTAATTTTTCCATGTATTCAAATGTAAATTTGAAGGTTAACTTAAAAGGGAATGTCCAATTTTTAACGTATCGTTCAATCAGAATTGAATATTATATTCCAGATAATATTCCTTAATATGTGCGAATGTAGTTTAAAATTAAATTAAATATTTGCATAAGCAGAAAATTTTTTTATTGCTTTTTAAACGTGTACGTATTAATGATAAATAGTATTATTTATATTTTTGTGCAGAATAGTAACTTTCAAGAATTACTTGCATACTTTCCATACGGTTACTCCTTTCTTTCGCGGTAATAAAATTATACAATTTATAATTGAAATGATTGTCTGTTGTTAATTTGAATAACAAATAACATCTAATAAAACTATTTCAGAGTCTCGTTAATAAATTTACTCATTTCACACATAAATGTCTTATGAATGTTAAAGTAAAAATTATGTTAAATATTTTATCGGTTTATTTCTATACGGCGAACACATAATTATAAGTATGCACGCACGAATAATTAGTATACATCAGTCGTCTTACTTTCCAAAACTTAACAACGTTACTTCAAAGAGCATCCCAACTAATACATTTTTCCGAGTATCTTTTTTTTCAAGTAAATTTCAATATAAATTTTTTCTTGTCAATTAAATCAGTTTACCCTTAAAAATACTCGTTAACGATTCATTAAAGTAATTTTTTATCGAGTCTATAACCATCATCTTGCAGTTGAGATAAAGAATGCTATTATTAATCTGTATCAAATTAAAGTAAAAATTATTATCTGGACCTGAAAAGCACAGCTTATTCGTTCCTATTTAAGCGGTCATTTTTCCATGGATTTTTTTCACTCAATCATACAATGCAGAATTTTGCATAATGCACATAACGTAAACGATGCCACTTTAAAAGCCTCATGCAGTCGGCTCTTCTTAGTCCTTAAAAATTTTGCTCTCCATTCAGACCCTTCTAAATTGCTCCCACGGCTCGGAATTCGAGAGCTATTATATAAGTTCCGAATTACGCTTGAAAATTTTGAAATGCAAATGGGCGCGTCAACTACTGCAACCGCGCAGACGCCGCGAGCTGATGTCAAGATGCGCCGAGAGAGGGTATTTTTGTGACTATAAATTTTCCCTTTAATTGAAGCGGATTATTGTAATTCCATGACTTATTTATGGGAACCATGTCAGTGGTTTCGGTCTTAGAAGGTGCACATGGTCCTCGTGCTTATTTTCTATATACGCGCCCTTCCCCAAGACTAAAGCTAAAATCGGTTATTATACGATGTTTTGAGGTACACACTTGCTTTTTTATCGGCAGGTGAGGAGCAGCGGCAACGAATTCTCTACCAGCTTATATGCATCCAGAAAAAGAAAGAGAGAGAAGACGACATAAGCTTCGTAGGAAGTAAATTTATGAACAACGATAACGGAGTGTATTTTACTAAGCGTTTAGAGAATCTTCTCTCCTCTCCTCTTTTCTCCGGTACCAAAAGCTTCTATGATAATACTCCATAGATGTCATTTTATGTACCGGAAGAAAATCGCTTTTAGTTTTTCCGTCTCCAATGTTTTAATAATTAAAACAATTAATTTTTATCGTTTATCGACGACAGAGAACTCAGGCAAACATGGAAAATCGTTAAACGTTTTTTAAAACGTTTCATCAAAACGATGCGTCCATACTTCGCGTGATTCGCACGACCTGTAGTCTTATTTGGAAAGCAGACATTTAATTTATCCCGTAATTAATTGCAAATTGCAAAATTCCAATTTTATAAATCATCCTTTCTTATAAATCGTGCCAATGTGTCAGAGACAACGTCAGACGAACTGACAAAGTCTAACGGTGATTTTGTTTCAATAACCTTAATAACGTACAATTAATATCAAATATCTGAAATATGAAATATGAAAAGGTTGTATCGCACAGATTAATCGGTTGTAAACATAAAGAAACATTAAGTTATAAAGCAAGCAGTTTTATGACAACATATTTTAGAATGTACAATCGCCTCGATAAAAAAGTTTACGGTTAAAAATAACAGTTTGACAGTACACTAAACTGATACCTTATCGTTCTGAAATATATCTCGAAAAAAGGCAAACAAACGATACATATTCAATTTATTATAAAAATAAGAATAATAAAATTGTTTTGTCTCCACTCCATTGTACTTTATGCTAGAATATATTTCACTGCCTTGCAGTATATTAATGTGCAAAAATAATAAAAAAGCGGTCGACTCGCAGTATTGAGTAAAGTTTGTAAAGTACATTCTACCATCATTTTCTTTTATACATGACTAAACATTTACTATGAATGATATCAATCGGTAAAAGAGGTGCGGCAGAAACGATCGTTGAGAGGAATGGCAAACCCGGTGTGCGCGTGTGATTCTCCATTACATTGTCAATGTGCGCTTTTCTCTCACGATGACTCGCCGTAATGCAGAAAAATCTCGCGGGCAACGCGCGCGCGAGATAAAGGAGGAAAGAAACATACGGCAAGGATATTTTAATGGCACTGGCTGCATCGTTTATGAACACAATAAACGTCAACGGGACCCGCGGTTATGCCCTCGATTTCCACCCCTCTTCGCGTAATTTTTTTCCGACGAGTCATTTAACCCAGTTACGCGTATTGGTTCTTTCGCATTTGCAACGGTACGCTCGATACTTACTGCGATCCGCTCAACTCTTTTTTCACCAAGGGTTTCTTTATGCACGGCTTTATTCACCAAAGTACGATCGCTCATTTTCGTATTCATGGGACCCTTCGGATTTCGAGCCGAAAAATATTATCGGTCATTTTTGACTGACAGGAATAAAACGGAGGAATCTCTATCCTTCCATTTTTCTGTAAGATGATATGCAAATTTCATTGGAACTGCGATGCGAGATGCGTTGCAAACTGTTCTTTGTTGAGGATTAATATTCATTAATAACTTAACGATGTAACATTTTATCCATCGCTTTTATTGATTACACAATAAAGATAGTTTTTCATGGAAATAGTACGACGATGGTATATGATCGGTCACGGTAATTAAATACAATGTAACTTTTAAAGCGAAAAACATAAAATTTGAATACGTAATGATTGCGATGATGCTACTTTTGCAAGGGTACATTTTGATTAGTCATTAAGTACATTAATTTAGTTACTATGCCATGTGAACGTTTGCAAAAGGGAAATTTGAATTTTTCACATTTATAATATCAACAAAAAAGATTTTTTATTAAGGTCATTGTTCGTACTTTAGCCATTAGCATTTTATTTTTTTCTTAATTTCTTTATGGCACCATTAAATATAATAACATTCCAGGGGAAAAATACAGTCGAATGTCATTTTATGGTACAATACATTTTTTCACTGACCTAAACGACATCTGCTGAACCCCGATAGTCTACTCTACCTTGGATCGTTCCGTTAAAGTTCTAAGCATTTTTTCGTTGGCTAGCAATAGCCAACGAAATTGTTGAATATTAGCATTAAAGGCGCGGTGTAAGAATGTAGAAGATAGCGATAAAAAACAATGGATCCACGCTCAAAGGCGAGTTCAAATGAATAGTAGCGCAGTACCATTTCTTCGTAAGAATGGTCGCAATAATCTTGTGACCGCAACTCATGCATAAATTAACCTTTCACGAAAAACTTTACGATACAGTGTATCTCATTCTACGAGCACGTTGTTAAATATATAAATGTTTCTATTTTACACCAGCATCTGTCTTACATCAAAATACATGGATTTATTCCTATTAACAATGAGAAATATTCTTCGACTGCATCGTAGATGATTTCAGGAAACTAATAAGTTCGCGCAACGATTTTTAACATTCTATTAGCATTATGACTTGCGTATGACTTCTAACCATCACATTTATTCTTTAAGCCCTTCAACTTTGCATAAATACTGCTCTCATTGGTTATTGTTATTTCAATGTGTCCGGAAAACGTCACTGTTAATGAGGGTAGATTACTCTACGAATTTATAATGATTTATCGAAAGTTAAAAGCATTATGAATTTACGCGTTCAAAGCCGATTGGAAGTATGACTGAAAAAGCCGACTGAAAAAGATCAAGATCTTATTAGTAGATATTTTCGACGAAAAATATTGAAGAAAATATTTTATTTTTGATTGATTATGATTGGGTTTTTAATATATAATAATCCAAACATTAAAGCATGAAATTTGAGTATCATATACGAGTGAATAAATTAGCATGCGATATTGCAATGTTTACGAAGCAGATAAAAGACATCAGGTACCCTTCTATAATGCAGGAAATCTTGCAATATCCTTTTCATAATACGTTTCAATGATTGATTGTAAGAGACCAGCTTCACAATAAAGTAACTATGACACGGGCGATGGGAGCAGTTTTTTCTTATCTTGACGACTAATACAAGTTCTAGAACATCCTTTTTGTCGCGTATCACTTGCTAGGAGCGATCCCGAAGCATACTTTATATGACAAGTCGAGAAGCGAATTCAAGCGCCTCAGCGTTTGGTCCATTAAAAAAATTTAAGAGCTCGTCTTTTTTCGACACGCCGAAATTCTAATGATCCGCAGGCGACATTGAAATAATCTCAGGGATGCTTATTATGCAGTCTCCGAAAATAACCGTAAAACCACAGAGAGAGGGAGAGAGAGACTGACGCCGTTCTTAAAAGAGTCCAAACCAGAAGCAAAATCTAAATAATACGCGGCTGCCATAAGAGGGGGAGGGGGTTAAATTCTCGACGACACCTCAATATGATCCCTGAAAGGGCTCGTAAATCCGGCCCGTCTTTTTACGACTACTTACTGAGCCAGGTACGTATCATCCGAGGGATCCGGAAGAAGGGTGACAGCGCACTGCCGCAGGAGGATACACGTATTCCCTCATCGCGATGACGCCACGCGTTTTTCAAAAGGACCGCCGACGCCGTCGTGATCCGCAGGCTCTCTCGTCCTACCCGGGTTGCCGTACACCTGCTCTCCCAGGCGCTTTTTACCCTGCTTTTTTTGCGCCCCTGGTACGCGTACGCCAGGTACGTTTAATTGGACGGATAATGCGTCGGCACCGCGCTTTGGGGTGCGTAGCCTCCCCCCGCCCCTCAAGAGTCACTCAGGGATTCGGTACACCAGAGAGTGAGAACGCCCACTGTCGCACACGGAGAGGTTTGAAAACCGTTTGACCCCGCGGTGACAGACCACGGTAATGACACGTGGAAGGTGATCTTTTTTCCTCGCGACTGAATGTTTGATTAGGGATAGAACGTTCGAAGAAAGAAGGTTCGTGACAAACTGCAACATTGAGTGTCGCTTCACAGGAGATCGTTTTTACGCGATGTCTTTTTCATGCTAATTAGCGTAAACAAATTTGCGGCCATATTATTCTGTTAGAAAAAAAGGTGCCTCGCTGGTGGGAAGATTCAAAATATTTTATGGCACAAAATAGCGTGATTAGCCGGGACCGCGGGTAACAATGACTACAAGCTTAGGCAGATCTCGATCGATCGATTATGGGAGGTGCAAATTATAATTGAATTAATACGTTCTCCTTTGAAAAAAACGTTGCTTTGCTTTCACACAAAGTAACAGTCGAGAATTTACTCGGATATATATACTATTTTATAACACTTAAAGTTAAATCGAGAAATAATTTGGGCTCTCCGAGAGAGAAAAGGAGATATAATTCGTTCTAATTTGACAATTTTTATCTGCTATTATGATAATCGCAAGGATTTAGGCAAATTACACAGGAAGAGAAATTGTCCCTTTAATAGTCAGAATCTTTTCATCGCATATTTATAACCGATAGAAATTCTCTGAGAATTCAGGGAAAAATTTGTAATTAAACAGTCCACGCGTAACGGTAGAACAGAAGATTGAAGAGCGCACATAAGGAAGACCATAAGGTACAGCCGATCATCCCAGATCACCAAAAAGGGATACTTATCGAAATTAGCAGGCAAGCTAGAGTCACCTTTTTTGTACGAAATAGTCCTTTATTCGAGTTTTTTATTTCCTTTTTTTTTCAAACTACAATAATTTTGGGTCCTCTTAAATGCTTCAGCCAAATACGTGAAAGTGATTATCTAAAGTAGGTTAATGGGATATCGCTTTTATCTCATTTTCATAAAAATCCCGAAGAAAAATTTAAATCGTACATTTTCGTAGAAGCAAGTCCTATACTGTCCTATTTCATACATACGAAATTTGAATACGAAATTTGAAAATGGAAACCGATTATTATTAATCCGAACTTTCGAACGAAGCAATTTCTTCTATTGGCAATCTCGGAAGAAGACGTTGCAGATCTCCGGAATAATACTATAAACATTAAAATGAAAATATATTTAAATTGTCTTTCATACCAATGTGCTAGCATGCTGCTAGCAAAAACACGCTCTAGATAGTTAGCTGCACGTGTCGTTGTCCTTAAGTAAGCAAGGACATTACACGATAATTATCCGAGGCCGGTACTTGAAATAATACGTAAACGCTTTTCGGACTCGCAGCGCATATCGCAATTTCGATCCGAGTGTTCTTGTTAAAGTGTAAATGCTCTTTTCCTTTTTACATAAATATTAATAAAAACTCCATCCTTACAAGAACTTGAATTCGCCTCCTTTTAATTTATTTATTTTTGCGGCGTAAGCCATTTTACCGTATTTTTCTGGGCTTTAATAGCCCGAGACGAGATACAAGGTAGCAGAGGCATTAGAAAATAATTAAAGTGAAATGACAGCTGAAAAGTGGAAATGCCCAAAGGACATTTTCTGCAGAGGGAGGGTCGCTAAAGCGTAATCGTCCAAGATTACAGAGTAGAGGAAAGAAGCTAACCCCGTGGGCCATTCGACCTTACTTAGGTGGCTGAAAAACGCAGTACCGCTTGTCTGTCGGAGACGGTAATTGCAACGCAAGGTGCAAACTCGGAAAATCGCTCGGCTTTTTTCATTATGAGATTTTCAATAATTTTAGGTTGCACTTCGGACTTATTTATTTTCAAAACGTTCCATGAACCGATCGCTTGCTTTCGTCTCATTGTAATTTTCTTGTCAAGCCTTTGCTTTCTAACGAAATCAAACTTCTTCATTATAATTAGTTGGGGAACAATAATATATACCGTAGCATTTCCACGATCCGTCTTGCTTTTTATACATGATAAATTATAATCCCGTGAAAATGATAAGAACTTTAGGTTGAAACCGCAAGGACGTATAATTTCTCAATAATAAGTTTCCAGTGCACTACCGGAATTTAATAAATCCATACCTTAAATGAAACGCGCACAGTAAGGATTTACATAACTTTCAGCCGTTTAAATAAATCAAATAGATATAATTACAATTGCATATTGTTCTGTATTAGTTCCTGTATATTGTTTACCTTGGTTAATATAAGGTCCCTGATTTCATTCAATAAATCAGTTTTGATCATTACAATCGTCGAGCTCTTATTAATTTTAGGAGCAAATTATATCGATACGTAAGCTAGAACATAAACGGAATTAATTGGATAAATAGAAGGCAGAAGACACTAGCAGACTGTTCGAGAGGATTTGAATTATGGCTAAATGAGAGTGACCCAAAAATCTACCGAAAACCACAGCCAAAGGAAAGAAAAATAAGAGCTCCTTCGAAGTGGTGATACGAAGAAGTAAAAAGAAGTCAATAATTACACTGCAGAGTTCCCTCTTGATGTCTTCGAAACTATCCATGGACTTAAAGAACTGAAAACGAATTTATCAGCAGCGACGTTATTTAAACTTTCAGAATGCGATGACCAGTTTCCTCTGCACACGTGTGCCAAATACACAATAGGATTCCCGCGCTAACCTCGTGCTTCGAGAGGTAAATTGCTGAACATCTCTTTCTATTCTCGTGATCTCTATCCTCTCCTCTCTCTCTCTCTCTCTCTCTCTCTCTCTCTCTCTCTCTCTCTCTCTCTCTCTCGGTGTCCCGAACGTTCTCGATCTTCATTCGCCTGTTCATTCATGGAAAACGAAACAATGGGACACTCATTGAAACGCAAAACGAGTATCTCTCACGCGATCGAACAACGCAAAAGTCATCGCTAAGAGTCAACCCGTTTGGTGCAGCTGACGCATGAGTTTCGAGTGTTCCTATAGTTGTATGGAATTTTCTGTACGAGCACCTGTGCCAATTTGGACCAGACAAAGCATTTGCCAATTTCAATGATTCTTTTATAAAATAACTGCGAAAACTCGGCGCGTTCGAGTGCGAACTCGAGATGGTACGGGGACCATGTACGTGTGCTAATAAAGTTTCGCTGCGCTAAACTTGTCTTAAATAAAAGCACAAGTTTCTATTCCGTAATTCTTAAACGCAACTAATAAGGAAACATAATTTGTCAACTAAATCTGAAATATGAAACGTAACAGTATTATTTATTTCTTTATTTATTTGTCATGTTTGTGGAATCGAGATTGTCATTAGGAACTTTATTAACGCCACTTTTGTGTATAATAATGAATTTAAATTGATATTGTAACAGTGTTCAATTTTTATTTCGAAAAACATAAATTCCTGTTCGTCCAAATGTTCATCTTAGCTCCAGAACTGTGAAATGCGATGTGACTCCAAATAACGAGGAACATTACATCTTAATCATATTTGTCAGGTACGTAGAAATATTTCATCGAGTTCTCGGCATCGAGTTGAAACTTGAAAGAGAGTTTTCAAGGAGCGAAATTGCGATGTTACTATGCATTACCACACTCTCTGTATTTTGACATTTTTCGCGTGGTCCAGCAATGACGAAATTCGAGTCCCCGCCTCATCCCGAGGTCTCATCTTCTTCGCTCAGCCAGACGGTGGCATTTAGCTGGCGTCTCTTCGTCCCAGTGCACCTTTATCGTCGTCGCTGTCGAACAACAACAATGTGCCGCAGACATATACACTCTCTCTCGTTGTAACCTGTAATTTCCGCCTTCGCAAAGGGTGGCATTTCCGAAAATTGCAGATTTTCGAGATTTTGAGCGCCTCGAGGAATGAGAGAGAGAGAGAGAGAGAGAGAGGCAATGCGACCACTGCCTCCACCGTGCTGGACCATTAAATGTATCCGCACGCGCCTGCCTAAGACGCTTATTTAGGCACCACGACGCATTCGTGTAGCTTTCTTCTTGTCTTTCGTTCTTTTTTTTAATTTTTGGATTACATCGTAAGTGCCTTCCTTGTAGAAAATAGACGTTTCCAAAACAACGTGAAAGGCGGTTAATGAATGGTGACAGTCTCCCTTAATTTCGGTTTTAACCCGTAGAATGGGCTTCGAAATAAGTTATATCCTTATTAAGGAGCATGACTGCGTTTGTCATTTTCACAGCTGACTTTTCAAGAACGTTATTTAAATCTTACTTGTCAATTGACGAGAAGTAATTATCATTTGGCAAATGACTGATTAATTTATTAATAACCTTTTAATTTATCAATATCTATTATTAGGTTTGATCGATTGAAAATATAAAAGTAATCAAATCAGCCATGATCACTGTGATCGCTAATGAGATCAAGTACTAGTGAACTACATACTGCAATACGTAACATAAAAATCAAAGTTACTTCCAATTTCTCGATATTCATTTATATAAACGAATCCCTAGTAGAGAGCACAATGAAGATAAACAATACATTTCGCCGTCCCGATTTCTACCTATTTCTACCTATTTTTCGACTGGATGACGAAAAATAGGTAGAATATTCAAGTAGTAAAATAACGTGTTTATCGTGCAAATAAAGTAGAACACTTATTTTACTAAGAGTCTTCAATTTTACGTACCATCTGCTTGGGTATCGCCAATTTTGCAAATGACGACAAAATCCATGCAATTTTCTCCCTTCGGTAAGTAGCCGACATCGTCCGGCAACATGTGTATTTGACAGAAAGGACAAAATATTTTCGTAATAAGCGAGACTCAGGCGCAGACCCGTATTTTTCGTGACTGACACGTCCGTTTGTCACGCAAATGTGAACTTGGCGTGTCCCCTTGACGCGCGCAACCGAAAATTTGCGAAGCTCGTTGTCGGTGTCAACTTTTCTCGAGGCAGTGAAAATTGGGTGTAGTGGCTTGCAGGCACAAGTAAGTATTACAATCATCCGAGCTGTCGATTTATGACTTTAACATTTATTAAGTGTCAGAAATATAATTTACATTACAAAGCTGTGCGTATTATGATTCTTAATAGTTTTTAAATTACAAAATAACATGTAGATTTTGTAATTGGTTATACGTAAAATACTACCGGTTTAGGTGTCAAAGAGCCAATACGTAAGTTTCTCAAGTTATAAAAACAACAACTTTGGGATACATAATTTCTTCGAGCAGTTAATAACTTTATTAATAAAATAAATTTTCATTTTCATTTATCAAAGTTCCTTTTAAAATGGAATCTTTCACTGAATATTGACATCTACTCGCGCATCCGATTACAAAGTGTACGCTACAGTGTCCAAAAAGCAAGAATTCGATTTCTCTGCGCCGCTGACGAATCCAATGGATTTTCATTTTATAACAACAACCCCCATTTCTTAAAAGTACCGCACAACAAACTCAAAGTAAAGCGCTGCATACGCTTTCGAAAGATGACGAAATCTTAAATCAGTTCGATATCCAAGCTACGTACTTGTTTCGATTCGTTCCCAAAATACTAGAATGAAAACGATTTCACAACCGTAACCACCGAAAGAACCAATTTCCATTTATAATTGCTCGACAAAATTAGAGTCGCTCTTTATCGTCGACGGTACAATTTGTCGGTCTAGCTAGCGTAAAGCATCGCGAATGCAGAAGATAGGCGGTGTAAGACGATCGCGTGCGAAAATAATCGATTTTTGCGAAAGTACGAGCGAGACGAGGAAACAAAGTAGTCCCATGGTGCAGAGACGCCTGAAAGAAGGAGAGCGAAAGAAGTTTATGTGCCCTCGCGCGGTTCTCCGCCCACCATTTTCGCGACCAACCCAAAGGCGTAGGCCGCGCGCGCGTCCGAGAGAGAGAGAGAGAGAGAGAGAGAGAGAGAGAGAGAGTGAGTGCACGAAGGACCGAATAATAACGTTTGAGTAATGCCGGATCTCGCTTCGCTCTCTTTTCTTTGTTACAGCGTATAGTGGCGCGCGAGACGCCCTCGCGCACCCGCTCGTTGCTCGTTGCTCGTTGCTCCTTGCCACGATAATAATCGGTAAGTTACTCTCGTTTGTTCCACCGGAGGGAATACGCTGGCTTTCAGCCTCGTGGTCCCCCTTCCCGTGTTCCCCCGCCGTCGGGCGCTTACGCGAGGCAGAATTAGAAGTCTTTTTGCATTTTTCATAACTCCCGTGAGATAAGAAATATATAGGCGTCACCAAAAGCGAGACTTATCTCGTGCTTTGCTCGCTCGTATAAAATTTATTCAATTACATACTGCAGTACGGTTTGTTTCTCCGTTTTTACTTCCCTGCTATTTCTCTGTCTTGACTCTCGTTCTTCTTTTTTCTCTTTTATTAAATATTATCTACCATTTACCATTCAAAAAATATAGCTTAAATATATTTTGGCTTACGGTATTTAAACAAATATTACCAAGCGATGTTATTAACGAAGGCGGTGAGAAGTACAATTAATGAGTTTTCACGTTAAAATGTACTTCTTGAAGATTGTATGTCATCAATTTATCATGATAAAATAATGCGGAATACAAATTTTCGACTTAAATTTCATCGAAGAAAACGATATTTGTATTCAACTGCGTTGGGGGATATAAAAGAATTACAGCACTTAGAGCAATTACAATAACGAGTGTTATTGCAAGGTAAACAAGCTATTGGTTGAAGTTACAATAAGATTTGATTGTCGTACTAAAAAATGTATCGGTCACTTTCCTGTAAAGTGTTAACATCTCATAAAGAAACACAAGAATTGAAATGCAGAAAGGAAGAAAAAGTGAGAAAGGATACGATTATTTATTAATAAATCCTTGGGAGAAGCTCTACCCAATGTCAAAGCATCCTGAATGTTTAATCGAAGCATGCGTTGATGAGATAGTCATTCCAACTTCTGGATAACTTCCCCAGACATCCTGTGCGTAAAAAATCGCGCCACGTGGAGCACGGAACGGGATCGACTACATGTAGCTTAGATTCTTTGACTATGTGCCAGGAAGCCGGAAAGTCACGTAAGCCTCGTGATTCATGCGCGCGGACAAAGCAGGAAACCTCGTCGGTCCCGTGACTCTAATCGGAATCGTTGCATTGTTACAGAGTTGTAGTGGGAGAAATCGGAACGCAGTCTAGGCGCCGCTACCGGATACTTATGACACCGTCTACTTTGCTCCTTAAAATAATTCATTAGATTTTCTGGCCCTTCTACCCACATCGCACACTCGTTTCGAGCTACGAACGTTTCAACACTTTCCATAACAAAGACGACACGTATATTTTTCTGCGCCTTGAGAAAACGTTGTACGATGAAATCTCACGGTTCTTTGAATTTTCGTCGGTCCTGTTTCTCGTTCAGGGATACACGCGCTGCATATTTGGTGTACGAATTAACACGTTGACCTATTTCAATAAGAAACAACTGAAAATCATCAATTATCAATGAAATCTGCAGTTGTATGAGACGTGCTATACATTTTCGAAGGCGTATTAGACGGCACTTTACAGGTACAGTCATTATTCTGAAAACGTACGTTAATCTCGCCAATTTATTAATAATTAACGGCTATTACGATCAGATTTAATCGTTACATTGCTAATGGAGAAATATTGAAAAACGCCACGTATTCGTTGACATTGAGGGTACGAAATACGTATGAATCGCTCGGAAGCCAAGAGAGATGGTTTCCCATTAACGGTAAAAACGGTAAACATTCGGATGATTACGAAGCCAATAAATCCATAACTTACGCAACAACGGAGAAGGCGAGCTTCTGCAACGATTAACGGGCTACACAATTCCCGAATGAATGAAACTATTGAAAAATCTACTTCCAACACTTGGGACCCAGAAGCTCGGATGATAATTGGAAACAGCGTCCAGCAAAGTTCTCTGATTGCTCGAAGAAAAAAATTCCACGACCCGCGTCATTCTAAGCGCGCTATTTCGAGCAAAATACGATAGAATGTATCGTCTAGCGGCGGACGGTCTTAGGTTCTTAGGTTCGGGTCTCCTCGAGTCGGCCCAAAGTCAAAGGGGGTAATATAATATTTTCTCCTTAGGGATTGCGAGGGCTACTGGCTGCCAACTAGAAATGGTAAAACTTTCGAGAAACACCGCAAAGTATATCGCACATGTGGAGAGAAATACGAGAGCCAGTCTCCTCGTTCTTCTTCTGTCTTCTGTGTGTTGCCAATTGTTCTAAGGAAAGGCGACGTTTCACAAGGTTTTGAACTTAAAGTCAAGTAAAACAAATACTATAAGTAGTTCCTCTTTGTATTCTCGAGTATTTTCAAGCAAAGCATACTAAAGTTTGGGAGAACGGAAGGAGTAAGCGATCGTGACAATTAAAAAGGTGTACGAACGCGAAAAAACAATTTAGAAGAAAACTTGGCGAGAGAAAATTATTTGGCATTAACTTCGAGGTTATTTATTTGTTCGTAGTATTGAGAAATACAACTTCCAATTTTTACTCTTAGGCATTTGGTGAGATTTATTATAAAAGCTTATAAAGACTTTTACCAGCGGAAAACTTTAATGTAATTCACAGTAGTGAAATACAACTCAATGAGCCAAATAAATAATTATTTTTAAGGAAAATAAGTACTTCATTTAGCAAACCAGCGGAAAAATAGTTCTCGATTGATATTTCATCTCGAATCTTCCGTACAATTAATAAATGGAGTTTCTTTACGCAAAGTCCTATAAAGCCTTAAAGAGACATAAAATACCTCGTCGTATACAAATACGTTTATTTTATAACGTTTTTCAACAAAAGCGTTAATAGAAATAATTTACTTACGTAAGTCCAAAATTGATTATTGGTCTCTTTCAGTACTATAACGAAGAATTACACATTATACCGATTATAAGAAAAAGTACTGTTAATCGTGAACTCGATATTTATTCCATGATTTCTCTGTCAAATCGCACAAATTTCACAAGTTCCACTTATACCGAAATAATCTTCGCGTAAAGCTGTTACGCGATATACGATAAGAACATCGGTTAAGATAACAAAAGGTAGACGTTACTCATCTCCATAGAAAGTATTACAAGTGAAATTTGAAATTGCAATCAGCTCGGTAATCTATTTAAGCCTACGCTCAGAAAGTCGTGTACACCGCAAAAGTAAACGACTCTCCTTGTTCGTTAGCGAACGTGCGTTACGCCTTCGTTCGTTTAGGAAAGTCCGTTAAACCTGCGAGGTTGGCTCGCATTTTACGGGGTTGTAAATTCCGGCGGTCGGTCCCCGTAGGAGAGCGTTGGCGATCCCGGAAGGAAAGGGCTACCCGCGAGCGCTGGTGTCATTGTTGATATACAGCGCGGTAAGTACGCGATAAGTAGGACACCATAAATCCGTCCAATCAGGCGCGCCGCTCGGACGTGGATATTGTTTTTTCGGTGCCGCGCGCCACGGTCCCGTTCGACGGACCCTCGAATTTATTAAAAAGCGCATCGGCCGATCATTTCACGTGTACAACCGCTGCTTGACGGATGATTCCGCGTGGCACGCGAGGCAGAAACCGACGGCTAATGATTCTGTGCGAATCGTTAGTACGGAATTTATTTATCAGGCCCATCGCGTGCAGTCGCTGCGCGCACGAGCCACGAAGATTCATGAAGATGACACTTATTACGAGTGAGAATGAAGTCGTTAGGCTTCCGTGCGATCGTACTCTCGCTAATTATGACAGGCTTGCTCGAGTGCTTTGCAGGTGTCTCTTGATCAATCTTTATGCGCCTCGAGAAGTTGTGATCGGAATTTGCTTTATCAAACAGTTTTTACTAACTAAAGAAATGCTCGCCCCATACTAGGTATTATCATTAGACAAATTTTGAAGTTACGCTCATATACGCTTTAGTCTACGTAAAATATGATTTATTAATTACTCTTATTTTAATCCCTCATCCTTCAAAGTACAAAGAACTGAACCAAGAAAGTTTAGCACAAAAGTATTGGTTAAATTTATCGACTCTAAGTTCGATTATCATTTCATTTTCAACAGAATATTATGATTATATTTAAATTGCTTCCATTAAATCCTTCTCTTTATGTTTAACTATTTATGTTTGAGTAGCTGTTGATCCTCTAAATCTATTATCTGACAGTCAATTAACGATCAATAGGCATCGAAACGTCTAGTAACTTAGTCTATTGCTCAACGAATACACTTTTATGAGATAAATGTAGTTGTATATTACCCCAAACAAATACTCAACAATTACATAATTTAAAAGTATAATAATTACATCATTCTCGTTTAATTGTTTATCATTTCATTTTATGTAAACTTCAATTAATTAGAATTAACGTGCACGAATGGAAAAATATGATATTGCTAAAACGTTTATGTCTTACATCAATATTACTATTAAAGTTACATTAATAATATTAATATTAATATTAATAAATATTTAATATTACATTAATGTTCCGAATGTACATAGATATATGTCATAGAACATAGTGTAAATTCTCTTTTAATGATGCGTACATCGACTATCTTGTTATACCGATTTCTGATACAAATATGAATGATTGTTCCGTGCCTTGCATATGTCACTGAATCGTTAACAATTAAAGCATACGTTGCAATTCTGCAAGTAAAAGCACGTGGAAATTTTTTATTTATCCATTTGTTATTAATATTTTTATATGAAGAAAGTCATGTTACTTACCTTTTCCATGTGTAAACTGAAATAGTAATTTTACTATTAATGGTTCTCTATGTTCGAACCATTTTACAAGTAATAATAATTATCCGAGTAATGCACGTATGAAAATACTTTTAACTTTTCCTACGTTTCATAAAATACATAATACACTTTAACATATTGCCTTATTTTCTTCGACTTTCTGGTTGTACTTTCATGCCGGATATTAATTTATAAAAGAGCGTGCAAAAAGGCTTATTATAAAAATTATTATAAAAGTTATACGTTCTTGAGATTTTAAATTTACAAATTAATTCTTGCTTTATGTAGCGCGTCGTATTTTACTGCTTATAACGGATAATCCAAAATTCCGGAGAAATCTGTATTAAATTGAAAATATATATTTCAACTGGCAAATTTATTACCGATTATTTAGAAATAAATGAATTTCATAATCCTAAAATTTGACGAATTAATTTCATCGCTTAGTGATATATGCTAAAGTACTTGGATGAAATTTATATATTCACACGCTGTTTAACGAGTCGAGTACATTTTATGTAGGATGCATAAATTTTTAAGCAAATTTTATGCAGTCATAGATGAACTTCATCAAGAATATTGTTCCATGAAGACCTCAAATTATGTTTCTTTTGCTTTTTTCACCGAAAGCACGGATAGAAATTACAGATATCTCTTGATACACTGTACGTCTGCCCGTTATTCAATTTATAACTTAATTACCATTTTCCAAATACGTTGGAAAACTCTACTCCTACTAAGTAAAAGAGCATCGACGATTCGAAAACATGACAAAATTATGAAAGAAGTCATTCGTATTGGGACGGGCAGCAAATTTTAATGCGCGCTAATACGAAGAAGAAGGATCAAGAAGGATTCGCTTTCGCATTCCACGCTGTTAGTTTCACGCTCGAAATTAAATCCAAGTCACGCCGCGGGCTGGTTTTTTGAAGCGAGCGTGAGGCCGCCCTTAATCTCCGCGAAAAGAGCTAAGCCAAAAAGAAAAAATGATAAAGCATAGCGGAGACTAAGCGCTGTCCGCAATTACACCCACGGCTGGGCCTGCGATAATATTTCAACATCGTTAATCCTGTCGGCACATTGGATGTTCCGCGGCGCGCCAATATCTCCCCTCATTAATTGCAATTAAGTAAATCCCGCCCGCGGGGCGCCACCCCCGCCCTATCGGAACGCGCGCGTTCGCGTATCGACGACGCCACCGCCTTTTTAGCCGAGACGCGTCGGTCGCTCGAGGCGCCTTCCTTATTTCGTGCACGCGCATATCCTCGGCAACAGGACTCGACGTTACTGGAACTCTCGTTAGGATTTACGCGACCATCGACTCGTTATTATCCGCCTAGACTCGTAGCTCGCCTAGACTTTGTCAGCGTGGTTTTACGACTGACGAGCTCAACCGCTGCTTAACGTAATAATAACGTAATACGTACGCGTACTACCATCCTCGACTTCTTTCTAATCTCATTATAAAACCTCAAAATCAATAATGTTATTTATGAAATCTGTGTCTGCGAATCGTGATATCTTCGTGGTACAATCTCTAGTGGTACAACAAACGAACTCACTCTCAGTTCGCTTATCATATTTATTTTTAATTTTGCGCATAAATTGTTTCATACTTTATCGAAGGCTTGTAAATTTTGTTTCATTAAAAATTTTAATACCGCAAATTATCATATGAAAGTTTAAACGAATATGTAAAATACTATTATAAATAAAGGAGTCCGTTTGGTGAGCAGCTCTTATCACCCACATCCTCGATGATAATTAGGAGTTCGTTTTATAAAATGCTAATGAGAAGCCTGTTAACGGAAAAAATTAAGGTTTTACTCATTATCGGCTAATTTAGTATTCTCTGTGCCAAGACGCTGATACTTGAAAAGCCATCCAATATTTTATGTAAATTATTTTAACACGTAAGAACTTCTGCTGTTGTAAATAAATTCTTGAGACAAAGTATCACGCACAATGTACGTTCGTGTACGCGATTCTATAATTTTCATAATCGCAGAGCTACTATCATAAGTTTTATATACGTAAAAAATTATCATGACTCTTCTTTTTGCTGAAATTCTCAAAACACAAAATATCTGCAGCTCACTCGGCTGGATTATAGTATTTCGAAAAAAATTAGCGTCCAAGGTTCCACAAATATTTATTAAGTACCAGCTGTGCATGACGAGTGATTTTCAAGAATTAGTACCAAAGAACAACTCTAGTAGCCTATTATTCAAATATTCCATAAACATTTAATATTCCTTAACGTCTTGCTCTTGATTACACTGTATACATACATCTTATCCATAGCGATTAGCTATTATCGTAAGATGTGATCGTTAAACGACCTTCGCTAACTAAACATAATCGAATTTCTCTGTACGTTCGAATATATCCATGTTAAATAAAGATAAAAATTGTTGGTACTGATTATACTTGTTGGAATATCGCAACGTTTTTATATGGATAAGAAAAAGAGAACCTTTAAAAATTATATTCATAAAATTACATCAACAGAGATAAGTTTTTTTTCAATATATTCTGTTAACGATATACGCATAATTATTCTAAACTTAATTTTATCTTATTATGGACAAATACCGTACATTAGTTATTAGCTTATATTGTTTAAATGAATAATGATATTTCTATTTGCATTTCAGATATGAAAAGTAATCTTAGGCAGAAGAGATCGAAAGTTATCGCACTAAGTATAAATATTTATACGAATAAAATACAAAACAATGAGACTAATACGAATAACAAGAACTAAATTTGTTTGCAAGATCCCCTCGGAAAATAATGATTACAAAGGAAAGCATAATAAGTAAGTAAAAAGGCGCTTACGGTTGACAACACATCTCAACAGCGTATCTTCCAAAGAAATAAAAAGGAAGTAGAAGGACTAATTCCAATGCTCAATAAACATTTTCCAACACCGAATCAATAAACAAATATCGACACACCGATGTCGACGGTTGTTATCTGAAGTTGTCGTCCGCTTGGCAACTCGAGCCTCGTTTCTCCCTCAGACATACCCTCGCACTTTGCTCTAAAAGAGATTGCGTGTCGCGGTGGGAAAAAAAACGAACGCGTAAAAAAAGGACCAAGAGGAAAAGAGCCAGGGGCGATGCAGAGGCCCATTAGCCACGAATAATCCTGGTACACGGGCTTTTCCTTGCGCCAATTACGCGCTCGAGGACTGGACCTCTTCTTCCGCGATTGGCCGATGCGCTTACGCACGCGCGTGTGTCCCACAAAAACGGTCCCCTCCGGAGACACGCGAGATAGTCCGCGTAGCCCCTCATTTCGCACGTGCAGCCCTTGCTCCGCGACTTTCTAGCGTCCTTCTCGGGCCCCATGCAAAGATGCCGGCGCGTAGCATATGGCAGCTGCTCCAGCCAAGGCCCCGTTCGAGATAAGTCCCCTCCCCCCCCCCCCATACATTCTACAATTACAGCCGATCGCGCTTCTTCTCCTTTCTTCTCTTCTCTTCTCTTCTCTTTTTATGGCTCTCGTATTCCCGTTTCGTCCGTGCGTTAATGAAATAATTTGAGCATTTTCGGGCTCACGGACGCACGGACGCGCGAACGCATTTCTTACTTGACCGTATTGCTGCAAGTTTGCGCAATGGCTGTTTATTTGGGTCTTATTTTGCTCGAGTTAATCATTTTTATGAAACGACGTTCGGATAAATAGCTTCACGTTGTACCGCTTACCGTTCGATCCGATAGTCGGCCAAAGTTTAGTAACTCGCAGTACCCATAAATTACGTATAATTATTGTTTGTCGTTCGAAAAATACAATATTATAATGTAAATGAATCTAAAGCTTCGGTCGTCGCGAAAAAAATCAACTTCGGGACCATATTCCCGTACTCTCGTGTTCTCTAAGCGCGTGCACTTTATCATCTCTCACAGAAAGATTCTAGCGTTTAACGTACCTGAGCAACGCCTCACGCCTTGTAATAATCGCGCTCCACCGAAAATAAATCCTTATAAAAAATCATCAAGTAAAAGTGACATTATAATATAGTATAATCATCTTGAAAACAACAAGGGCTAAGGGATTCCCATGAAACGAGGTTGCCATTAATCATCACCTTTACGGTGCAGCCCGAAACAACCATAACTCGTCCGATGAATTTCGTCGATTTCCCTCCCGCGCATTTGTATGGGCTTCCCATCAACGTCCATTTTGCCCCCATCCCTCTCCCGCCCCCCCGGCCGCGCCGCACATTCTCACTCAGTCGAACTCTCTCTCTCTCTCTCTCTCTCTCTCTCTCTCGCTCGCTAATACGCGTAGACTCGCGTTAGACGTCGATGTGTAATGAGTCGCTGCCGCGGGCCCAGTGTACTACACCTGCACGTCGGGGCGCTGAAGCGCTGACGATTACTCGGCGATCGATGGACGGCCTCTGGGTGCAATTGCGGCTTCGTCGGTGCACATGCGTGCGCCACCAAGCGCCGCTGGTGGTACGCGAGGAAATCGTGGCTCGTGTGCCTTATTGAGTGAAATTGCGGATAATCGGGCCGTTATTCATGCGTGGTATGAAAGGAATGAAAGAGGAAGGGAGACGCATCGCCGAGACGAAATTCGCTCTCGGGCCTCAGCAACTTCACAGCGATTTCTTTCAATTTTCTGCAGAGACGAGATATTTACTTCTATTATAATCGAACTATCGTCGAACTATTATATAGAGAAGGACTCTCTAGACCGTTTACTCTCTCTCTCTCTCTCTCTCTCTCTCTCTCTCTCTCTCTCTCTCACGTGAAAACATTCATTAATTTCTCAAACTTCTTTGAAATATGACGAAAGATTTAAGGCATTTTCAAAACACTTGTATGTTGTTTATGCTGCTTGCCGTGTGAACATGGACGCAAAAGCAGTACTTAGCAATTAAACTCTGCTCAAGTTATTTTTAGAATGAAAACACCCATTTCGTTCGGTGTTCATTGTACGTATCGTAGATTATAATTTTACTTGGAATAAATTCAAACAACTTCTCCCAAATATATTTTTAATTAAGTAATACTTTATTTTAAATAATAATTACTTTCATTGTATTTCTACTAATTACTATTTAATCTATCTAAATGATAACATAAAAAAGGGAATATTTTAATTTTTAATCTTACTATTCATATTCTTTGTTATTTAGACGAAAAGGATTAAAAATGAACAATAGTTTCTTCATAATTACATTTCATCCATTCTTCTTTTTAATACAAAAGTACAAAAGACTTGTGTATTACATAACCTCCTATAAAACTGATTAATTATATATGGCATTACATTTACTTATTTTCTATGGTCACTTCAATAATCTGATTCTGCTACCATAATAATCCAAGGTATCTGTAAAAAAATGAGAAAAATTTAAATATTTAAAATTTTTAACGATCAACTTAAGCTAATACAATAATTAAATTTTATTAAAAATTTATTTCTGAAAACACGCTACCGAACCAGCAATTTGCATAAAATTACTAACAGATTTAAAAATTACTTTAATGTCAGCCTCCTGCTTAATTTCGAAAATATCATAAAGATTTATGGATATTTTGTCACAGTATAAAAAATAAAAATTATTAATCGCTAAAAGCGTTTATGCTTGATTCATAGACAAATATTTAAACACCTATAATTATTTTGCAATTAATGTAAAATTATCAGACAATTATTATTAAATTACAGCAAATGACGATTGATTTATTTATTTATCATTCGGAAAAAATTATCGGTGTTCTTAAAATGTTATATTTATATTAACAATTATTCGTTATATTCGCATAAAATTAATGTTAATTTTTTTATTCTTTTGTGTAAATTTAATTTATAAAGATCGCTGATGTGAATGAAAAATGTCAATTGGACATCATGTATTATATATTGCAAATTATTTAAACGTAACAAGAAAGCCGCGTACAAAAAGTAAAAAATTTTAATGGAATAAATAGATGCGCGATAACTCTCTCGGGACGTAATAATTTTAGGCTGCGACGACACTCTCACAAGCAGATCAGCAAAACTGAAAAAAGTTAATCGTATAACTAAAATATTTTAAAGTAAAGTGACTTACGCACGCTGAAATGAAAAAAAAATTATTTGCCCAGCTACTTATTTCTCGTTATAATTTTGCTTGCGCTGAACGCTGCATTTAGGTCGATAAGCTGATTGTAATAACAGCCTTGGCAGCATTATTTCGAAACGATCTATAGATAAACTTCTGGTTCTACCAAATAAGCACGTGACCAACGACGCGTGCGCCACCGCGTCGCCCTTTTCCATGCAATTTTCCATTCGAAAATTCCACTTGGACGGATCGCGTACGGCACTGATTGCACGAGCCGCAGGTGCGCGAACGAACAAAGCATCGACGTGTACGCCACTGGCGACCTTCTTATTACATATACTTAAGAAGAAAAAATGAAGGCGCACGGCAAATTAACTCCTCGGAGCATAACCTGACCATAAGGAAGCTTATAAAGCTGCCCCCCAGCCTGACCTTATTTTTGGTAATAAATGTCCAAGGCGAGTAAACAGCGTTAACGTGGAACTGCGCCGAAACAACAACGAATCGACCCAAAATTTTCAGAGATTTGTTCCAAACAGCCGCGAAAGGATCGCCAACGTAAATTCGGCTTAATAAGCGAGTATTTATACAAACTGGGGAAAATTGCAAATTTTAACACTCGCGCCAAGTGCGTTTCCTCGAAGGCAAGAATAACAAGAATAACAAACAAGAATTATAATTCGCCTTGCGATGCTTGTGTGAAAGCTTTACACTTGGTAGCAGAACTGCTACCTCGCACAGCCTCTCTTTCGCCTTTTTAAGGCGACTACGAATCTTTTATCCGCCTGGCAAAATATTTCTGCCGAAATAAAGGACACGCTTCCACTCGATGTAACGTTCATGGTTGCGTCGGCACAACGGTCGAATAAGCATCAAAGTCCGCACGCGAGTACAAAAGTATCGTTTGAGGAAGCGCGAGAAAGTCCCGGTCTTTGGTAAAAGCCGACGCGTAACTACCTGTACAAGCGCACACGCAGTTCATCCGAGAATCGGACCGTCCTCTTTGTTTATGGGCATGAGCACGCAAGGGCGCATCCATCAAACGGGGCCGAAGCGGCAAAAAAGCTGCCGCTTAGGGCCGAAGAAAGGGAGCTGCCCGCAAAAAAGAGCCGAGAACTGACGCGCGACACCCGCGTCTCCAGGGCGTCGTAGAGCCGGACGAACGGCGTCGCCCACGCGCCCGACGCTCCTACATACTTGTGCCGAGGGACGGGAAAACGCGATCGCACTTTGGGGCCTTTAATCCCCGGGGATCGCCGAGAGATCGTGTCTAATTTTTATTGAATAAACACGGATGTGGGCCGAGACATTGTAAAATGTAAATTTTATTCAAGGCGACTCTTGTCGCGATCGGAAATACCATTTCTGCTATTCTTATTTTCTTGGCCGATTTTTCGTCTCGAGTTTTTACAAGTTTCTGGCCACACCTTCGACAGAGCAACAACGTCTCCAAGCGTAAGGGTTATAAAAAAGCTAGGTGTAAACGCCGACACGATACGGTAACGAGTACAAAATGTCAACAATAAATAATTCCTTTGTAAAATTATCCTATACAACTGGCCGAGATAAACGTGGTTAGATGTACAGTTGAGAGTGCGTTAAATTTTAATATTTTGTCTTTAAGATCTCTGAATAAACGATATTACTTTATGTTTATATCAAGATCGAATTTAAATGTAAGATATATCTGTGTACGTGGTCAATTGTCAATAGTAAGTTTACCGAATAGTGCATGTAATCCTTACCACTGTGAACCACATTTTCAAGACTTCATGTGTCCGTTAATTTTATAGCTTTGTTCGTATTTATCGATAGTCCGATAATAAAAATGACTTGTTATAACGAGTTCTTTTAGCCGATAAAACCTTGCGTGTGCATTTTTATGCAATCAAACCAAATAGTTTACTTTGTTAGAGATTGATGTATTGCCCATAACTTCTTAAGAGGAAGAAGCAAAGCCAACACTTTCTAATTTTTACTTTACTGTGCATAAATCATGTAACGAAATTTCGAATATTGCACACGATATTATAAGATTGTTTAGTAATACAAATTTTTATTAACGTTCAATTCTTTTGTTCGTATGGAAAACTCCGAAAATTATAATTCGTGTTAATGATAAAAGAAACATAATTTAATAACATCATCCATCATTATTTTAAATATAATTGTAAGTGATCATAAGGAGTGCCCACCAGCTTTATGTACATTAAAGTATAATTCGTTTAATTCCTCAATCTTATTCGTAATATTCATTGAATTTAGTTATAAGAAAACTAAACCCTTAATTAATAAATAGACCTACTTAAGTTATGTAATTATGCATTTTCATAATAACGAGTATGCATAATAGCTTTATGTAAATATAAAAAGGTAGGAAATAATAAATGACTTAATAAAATGAAATCTTTTACTTTTTCAATTTAATTACAGTGCTTACGGGCTTTTTTAAATATAAAGTAAATTACAGGAATATAAAATCCACAACTTGATGCATTTCTTTGTACTATGTAAATTACTTATTTAGGTGCTATGTAAAAGATAAATTAGTCCTTTTTTAATAGATTTTGTTTGTTATTCGAAACTTCAAATTTATTTACAATTTTAAGCGCTTTTGTCAACATTTTCAACGAAGAAATCTTCGAAACAATTTATATAAAAAATCAAATAATTTATTTGTCAACAGTTTTTGTCATTCCATACTTTACTCTACTAGTTGCTTTCCTTCTGATATTTGAAAAAACATTATTATTAAAAAATGATGAAATATTAACTTCATTTGCAATACGTGCTACTGTGTAATAATAAAATCCTTTAACGAAGAAACTTTTTTCTCGATATTATCGATCCTCTTATGAAGAGAAGAAAGAAGTGATCGTATATCGAATTTTAATTAAAACACGCGCACGCGTACACACATATTAATATATTTAATATTATCAATATTATCAATATCATCATCATCATCATCATCATCATCATCATCATCATCATCATCATTATTATTATTATATTCAACGAAATATCGAACGTCTTTCTTCTTCAAATAATCTATGACGAAGGCAACCTTAACTTAAAAATCCTTAACTACAGTAATGGTTGTTTAAAACTTCTTGACTGCAGCAATTTTCTAAAAACTGTTTAAACATTCTCGACTTCCTAGGTGGTCCGAAGCACTTAACGAACTATTAAATCCCGTATAAAAAAAAACATTCGATTCGTTGTACTCGCGCAACACTGATTTATACGTGCTCGTACCTAGTAATCATTCAAAAGCACCGCAAAAAGAACCTGGAGCTGCCCATAACAGACAAAACCACCGAAGAAAGAAAGAAAACATAGAGCCAACCACGAGCACCGAGACTTTCTTGAAGTACGCAGCACAAGTGCGGCACTTCCCGTCAAGTGACCCTCTATCGCTCTACGAATAGGGCAGTAGAGCGCGTCAAATCCGACAGAAATAGTGAATGAATTGCCACTAGAGAATCACTCGAAGGAGAGTTACATTCGTGCGTCCGACCACGACCACGTGCTGCGGCTCGACCCATTCACCGCTCCCATGAATGAGCGCATAGAATCGTGCGGGCGCGCTTGCGTTTTGTTGGCGCGCAGGAAGTGGAGATTTTTTCGCGATCCTGAAAGGGGCTCGAGGTTCCGAAGCCGATCCCGGGGCGAGAGCCACCCGTGAGTCCCGGCATTCGTCACGGAGCGCAGATGTCGTGAAAAGCGCGGGAGTCACTTCAAATGACCCTCAGCGACAAATTGTCGGGAAAATCGGCAAGAAGGGCCCTTTTCTTGCTCGCTTCCATGCCCGCGGGAAAGTTTTTTCGAAATGACGTCCTCGCCGGTCGTACCGTTCCTTCGGTGTGTACCGAAGGAACCGGCACTAGTACTTCTCGCTGCTTGTGGCGTGCAATTCGTATTATCGTTTTTCCTAACAGGATTCTCCGTAAGGACCTTATGTAAACTTGCTTTTTCATTGAGAGATACGATTGAGAAACTTGGGAATTCCTTTATCTTAAGTGCGTGCAGTGCGTCTCCTTGTTTTATGAATTATGCATTCTAGAAAATTACTATTTTCATTCCTGTAGTGGCAGATACAATTTATAACCTTTTTATAATGTATAATTTTCACTTAGACGCTTAACATAAATTTATTCTTCGTAAGCCTGAATTTGCTTTGTTGCATTTATAGTATGCAACAAAGCAAATTCACATAGTACTAAAATAACTTTAATTAACAAGAAAGACAAACTTAAAAATCAGAAATACATGCTTACATATATTTTCTGATCGATACTTCACTTTCTGAAAATACTTCATTTTCTCTTACTGTAGAATTTTGTTAATAGTGTTAGATTTTATTTTGTACTGTTTAATTTCTTACTAAACTGTCGAAATACGTGCATTGTCTTGTATTCAATTTTTCAGATACTTTTATCAAATAAAACATCATTGCACAGATACACTAGATTCTATTCCTTTAATTGTATACACGAAAGCATCTTTTATAGTTTTAAAAATTTTATGCATTTATTGCCATTATCATTATTATGTATTATTTTAACCGATCAGGTTTTGCAAATAATTTAAGTGTTTTTATCTATACGTACGTATTAAAAATATTAATAACTTTTTTCATTATTTTGTTCCTATTTTTTCTTTCATGCACGTATACATATTCATATATGAAAAAAAAATTATACGGCTTATAACGATATGAATTTTTTTTACCAACATTAATTTTTTTCTGAATCAATTATTATTGAATGCACGAACGTATATAATTACATATTTTCTTTCAAACGTTTATACGATATTAATTATACAAGTTGCGTGAAATTTGATTGAAGATAAATATTTTCTAATGAATGATTTCTAAATGCTGATTTATTTCTTTATTATAAATGAAACTTATTACAAAGTTAGAAAAAAATAACAAAAATTATGATATGTTTACTAATTTCATGAGCGGATTTATACAATTTAAAAATTATCATATTATATCCTAATGCTTAGACTATATGATATTTCTTTATAATTTTACACACGAGTCAATCCATTTTAGAAAAATTGTTAGAATAATCTTTTCATATTATTAGTACGTGATACTAAATATTTAATTAAAGCTTGGTACGACATAAAATTAAAATGTTTATTGCTATATATAAGTATGTCCCATTAATCATTTCAACAATAAACATCTTCTTATCGTTTTGAGAAAATTTTCGCAAAAGTATATAAATTTTTCACTGCCACTTTTCAGGATTATTTTCTTTTATAATAACGTCATACATCATTTGTATTAAACTTCATCGAGTAAAGGTAAATTTCGCTTCCTGGAATAGCATTTAAAAATTGAACTTTTTAATCCATCTTTGTGAAATCAAAAATTAAATAGATGATATGAAGTGCACGTGGAGATATTATATTATCAAAAAAATTACATAATAACAAAACACTTTGAAATATATGGAAAGAAATATTATCAAAGGTTAAATTAAAGAAATTTGTACACGAAGGTTATATTTTAATAGAAATACTGATTCTTTTTTAAACATATCCATTATTCAGTGCTTTACTAGTATTTAACTTATCAATGATCAACAAAGAGTTTTCGTGCCATATATTAATTATGATCTAATTTGTATGTCAAGTATTATACACTAACCTGACATTAATTACACGTTAACGCATACGATTTTTTTTTTTTATTATTTAAATATACATCTGAGAATTTAATAAAACTGAATTTACTATTACAAACACTATATAGCAATGATTGTTCTATTAACAAATATCGTTGCAATTATTGAGATAAATCTAAATTCAAATTATGTTACGTAGGTAAATGTAATTGTTACAGCTTATGAAATTATTATTTTTATAAAGCTTTAAGAGCAGCGTAACACAAATATACAAGATTTTTCTTTTCAAGCGAATTCGAATAAAAGTATCTGAACGAAGCATTGATCAGTAACGTCATTAATTTTGCGGAATATTTGTTAATTCTATGACGGGTATTATAAAAGGTCATTTTAATACGATTGACTTCAGAAGCACAGAAATAATTTTACGTCGCATACCTGAATTCCCAAAAATCCGTGCCACCTATTTTTGAAATAACATCCTCGCAGGCGCATCCACTCATTCATCCTCTTCGTTGATATATGTGTGCGTTTTTATGTTGAGAAGAAAGTCAGTCAGTCGATTAACAAGGTTTAAGTGAATCATTCGCTTCCAATCGTCCCGACATTAGCGCGACTTTTTCCCAAATCGCAGCATCCGCATCCAGGAAGAAGCAACAAAAAGAAGAAAAAGAAAAAGAAGGAAAATCCTCGCGGGAGACTGCTCAAGAAAACGCCCACCTTCCCCTCCCCCAACCCCTCACACGCTCATCAGTCAGGGCGAGCGATTTCTTCGATTTCCGAGCGTGCGACAATCTCCCTCACCCCGACGCGTGAATGGACGGGTAAGGAGAAGAGCAACCGAGAATGGAAATTGGTCGGTGGCGTAAAGAGCAGTGCAGACTCTCGTACACGGCGTGAAAAGCCTCTGGGCAATAAAAACAGCAATAACCTTCGGACGAGCGAGCGGTAAAGCCGCAGAATGGAAGTGGCCAATTTCGAAATATCGACTCGGACAATTACTTAGTCCCTATAATGGGCGAGCGGAGTCGATTCATCGGAGGCTGAGAACAGCGCAGCTCCGAAAGCATTGTGTCGCCTTGGCGCGCGGATATACCTGTATACAAAGTGCCTTTTCGCTCTTCACGGGGAGAGGACGATGCTCGGGGCAGATGTGCCATTCGTCAAAAATGAACTGGCCCGCGCCGAGCATCAATGAACTCGGAAACTGGAGGCACGTTGTTGCATTGCGAACACTGCGACGAAGCTATGTGACTTTTATTTGGAAAGGAACGCGTCTCGACGCGTGACCGGAGGTTCTCAGTCGCGACAGCGGCTTACAAGTGAGGGCAGAAGAGAGAGAGAGAGAGAGAGAGAGAGAGAGAGAGAGAGAGAGAGAGAGAGAGAGCGAGCGACAAAAGTCCTTAGGTAAGTTGTGTCTTATATTCCTCGACAATGCTCAAACGTTTTATAGTCCCTTTAACTGCAGCTGTTGAGGCGTTGAATAATACCTAATACCTGACGTATGTGATACTAAGGGCCGGTGTTTTGTCGTTATTAGAAAAAATTAAGAAGGAACCTGTTTTTGACTACGTAATAAAAGAATTCATCCGAAAGATCTCGAGTGCTCGCGCGATATTGGTCGCTTTAGATTATCGATAACATTATTCTCTTTAATAATCGACAAATAACAAGTGACCAATCGCGTATTATTCATTTACTTTTTCATAAAATAGAAAAGATCTCAACTAGATCTCAACTCGTTCGCTTTAATTTCAAAGAATTATAACGTATCCTGTGTGAGAATTTCTTTGGTTAAAAAGAAATGCCATTCAACAGACATTAAAATGCCTTAAATAAAGAAATATTTCTTTAACTAACCAGTGGAAGGTTAAGCGCGGATAAGAAGCTAATTATCGTCTCTTAATTATAAAGAAATATTCACTTTTTCCGTAATTTAAATCTTGCTAATTAAGAGTTAGTGTACGGAATTTAACTCGAAGGATTTTTACTCGGTGCAGATTACCATATCTTCCTTGCATCTTTCAATAAATTCGACAATAATGTCCACAACATCGAAACATAAACTGCATGTTATACATTTTGGCGCTGTCGTTCGTATCGATAAATATATCGAGGTGCCAAAAAATTCATCGATTTTACGAACATTATTTAAACGAATTATTTGAAACGAGTGCTTATAATATTGCCGTACTTATCGTTAAAGCGCCTTAAAAGCACGTGTACAATTATGTTACTTATCCAACGATCAAGATTAAACTTTTGAAATTTATTTGAAAACATACGCGAAACATTGCTCGTAAAATAGGAGGATAAAAAATGCACCGTCGATATTCTTGTCAAGGGCAACCTTTCGGTGAAAGCTATACATCGAATAGCCAATCGCTGAATTGTTTAAACAAGTCCAGGAATTCTAGGCGCAGGCGGAATACAAACAAATGCTCGTATAACCAAAGAGTTCTTGGTACGAAGAGCCGGTAAAAGTTGAGAGCCACTTGGTCGACTAAAAGGCGCGTGGAAATTTGAAAAACCACCTAAGGTCGCATAATACGCCTCGAGCGAAGGACGCGATTTGAAAAGATCCACGAGCCACAGTCGACGAAGGAAACGCCTTCCCAACTCCGGCGATATTCGAGTGCACTCAAGTCTGAATTTCGTCACAATGGAAAGCCAATATGTCCCTGGTGAAATTGTCGTTTATTAAGTATGACGCGCGCGCGCGCGCAAGGAGGCTGGGACAGCCTACTAGGCTTTAGGTACAGCTTGCAACGCGCGAAGGTCGGATGAGCTGGTCACTTTGAATTTTTTCGACTTCTCATCCACTTATTCGGTAATTGAATTCAACTGAATGCAAACTGTCACCCCATTGAAAAACACTTTGTCCCCATTTACACCCTCGTAAGCTCGCAGCAACATTTATGAAATAGAAATTTTTCTTCCTTTTAAAACTCAGACTATTCGTCAAGGCTCGATAATAATGCTTTTTTATGAAGTATGAGCTCAATTCCCTTTTTCACGTTATACATCTTATTGGTAGTTATGTAGGTGTAAGCTCTGATCGAAAAAAATGCTTACGAATGATTTGCAGTTTACAAAAACGTTTAGAATTTCATTTGTAAGTAATTGCTTTGGGCGATTGAACATCTAAATTATGAAGAATATAACCGTTACTTTTATACGAATAATAAATATTTAGAAAGAAATCGTAATTTATAACTTGAATTTTATAATAATTTGGAACGCTTTTATCCTCTTAATAATTCCTCCTAAATATGTAACTTATGACACTGACTTTGTTTCACAAAATTTGCGCATTTTTCCCATCTAATCGTTGCGATACAATTTTTCTCTTTTTTTTTTTTTTTCAAATACGCATCTGGTACAGTCATAAATAAAACAAATTTGCAAATAAAAATCACCTCCTGTTTATTCAGTTTAATACACCCGATAAGATATAATTACGCCTATTAATCTTAATCCTTTTATAAAATTGGTGATATTTCTCTTAGCGCGAAATTTATATTTATTCCAGTACGAAATTAAGTCATACCGAATAACTTGCGTTACTTCCAGGAGACTAATACAAATCGATACCTACTGGCGTCCATGTAACGAGAATTTTGTGCGATTTTTCTTGATATCTGCACGTGACTGCAAACGACTTCCTGCTCTGCATGCACTTTCCATCGACAAGTTCCGCTGAAGTTTCAGTTTCATCCAATTTCTCCAGGCGAATACGACGCTACCCACACCAAACGCACCAATTAAGACGAATGGCTGGCAATACATTTGAGCCGAGTTCGAATGTTCTCATAGTAATCTCGTGCTTCTGAGCAAGCACGAGACGAAACATTAATCTCTATTAAAGATTCTGCGCACGCGAAAATGTTTATCGTATCTCGTAAGCGTATACATTGCACCCAAGCCGTTAGCTATATTTATGGGTTCGCATAATTAGGAGAGTAAACAAAAATAATTGAAAGCAAGCCCTGGTGTACTCGAAAGTTTGCGATGAATTAAAATTCCTTGATAAACTTCCTGGGCATTGAGATGAAGCGTTGCCTGTCTCTAAACTTTTAATTGAACGTCTTTGGTGTTTATGTAGAGGGTGGATTGTACGTTACGCATTAGAGAAACTACGAATTTTGGATTAATAAAATTCGTAATTTTAAAATTAAACGGCTTATACGTTTTTGAACAGTGGTTTATAAATTTAATGATCTATCGCGCGAGTCTGACTGTCACCTGTTCTAGGTACGTGAAATAATTAATATCATTATGCGTGAAATGCTCTTTCAGTTCTTTTCTTTTGTAGAAAACTTTTAACTTTGCGAATGCCGTTATTTGTACTTATCTGGAATTCACATTTAAAAATTTAAGGAGGAGTACGGTGTTTTGAACGGACGGTAGCCAGAAGACACTGCTTAATCGGATGTTACCGAATAAAAGTACCTTAAGGAAATAAATTTGAAAAGGCAAGCGTGCAACAATATCTTATCTGACGAGTCGAGACATAATAAAATCGACAAAAGCAAGATGCAAAACAAAAAAAGAAAAGAGAAAGGAAGAAAAAGTTGACGCAGAGACTCGAACCGAAGGTCTTGCATCCTAAGAGTATCTCCTCGACATCGCGTCCGAGGTTTTAGGTTAGTGGTGAAGTTGCACCGCCGCGTATTTGTCACATCCGAGTAATTCCGAAATGTACACCTGGCCCGATTTCGGGGATCTCGATCGCTCTCGCAGTTGAGAATCCAGTCCGCTAGATACGTATAAACGAGGACGTATAGAGCAATAACGTAGCGGTGAATAACGAAGCTCGCTCGTTCGTTCCGATCGCCTTTTAATATCTCCAGGACTAATCGGCTGGAGCAGAAATACTCGCCAAATCTTCAACTCCGCTGCAAGAATTTTTGGGGTAGAAGTGGATCTTGATAAAGTGCCACCTATCTCCCTCGCGCCCGGAGGCCGCCGTTGCTTTTCCCTCGTCTCCTTCACCTTTTGTTTTGTTTATACGTGGAACAGTTAGAGCCACCGGATGACCGGCTTTAATAGGCTTATCTCCCGACGAGCGACAGGTAGACTGATACACCTTGAAACTTGATACCCCGAGGTTCGAATGAATCGCTCGAGTATCTTTGTATCCAAATTGCCAAACATTGCAAACTTATAGAATTAAGTGTTTTATGTAATTCACTGGTATTTTACCAAGCACCTACAAATACTCGATTTAGATTGCTCTTCGAGATACGCGTCATTTTTTAGATTCTATAAATCAATACGTAAATGAATTGGAATACAAAATCACATAAGTATTTTTTCGAATAAATATCACGCACAGTTACAATTGTACACGGCGCTGGCTAATTCCTCTATATTGAGCTTACGCATTATATTACGCAGAGCTTAGATATAGAGTTATTGGTAGCAATAGAACTACAAAGCACGAGGATTATATTATTTCTCGAATACTTACGATTAAGGTAAAATATCGTTTCTTTGGTATAATAAAATAACTGTGCAAACAAGTTACGTTGAGTAACGTTCATTAGTTCGCAGTGTAAGACGCGCATGGAAATTTACCATATTTTAACATCATATAATGTTATGTATTGTCGTAAACGCTGACGAATTTTCCTGGCGTTTCGTGTCTTGAACAAAAATTATAATCGAAAGTAAAATATATTAAACGTGTTTCCGTCGTTCATTTATCCATGATATTCTCATTTCGGTCTCATCGAATTGCGTCGAATATATATTTTCGTTTTAAAAAATTTTAGCATTACTTAACGTAATTCAAAGTCATAATTGCCAGTGATTTGTAAGGATATACGAATACAGTAAAGTAGAATTTTCTCGAACTGAGTTCTGTATTACTCGAATCGATAGCAATCGAAGAAGCTGCAACTGAGTAATATCGAAAACTCAATATTATTTTTTACTGACATTTTTATGCGATCCTACTTATGACCTAATAAGTTTCCGTTCTAAAGCGCAAAAAAAAACAATAACACTTTTATTCGAAAATTTTTTTCAATCTCGTTTTTAATTCAAAATTTTATTAAAATATAAGAATAACGTATTAATATCATAGTTTGAAATTATCTTTGGAATAATCATTATATCGTCTTAAAGTCAATTAACATTATAAAATTTCAATTCATTATCAAGCGAAAGAAAACAAAAAGAAAAGTCCTTATATAGCGAAGAAGGTATTATTAATACATTCAAAGGCTTTCTAAAAGTTTTACCTTTAATGATAATTATATTTCAGAGTATCTGCCTATTGAGGAATAAATGAAGTGGCAAAATTATTCATAAGTGCGTACAATTTAACAAAATAGTTCCCGCCTGCTTTTTAATGAGACTGAGAATACCAGTACTCAAAAAATAAAAATTTTTCTTCAAAATTATGGTGCTGTCAAGCACTCCCTTCGATAATTTAACATTTTTAATATGTTCAGTGAAAAGGTTTAGTAATGTAGGCTTTCAGAACATTCAAGTCGTAACGCATCTTTATAAAGTTTTTCAATTACCAGATGTTAAAATGTATTATATTATCGCCATATCATATAACTAGCATTTTCTTTTTAAGTGGATGTACTCTAGAATTTCTTTTAATCGCGATGAAAACAAAAAATTTATAAAAATGTTTATAAAAACGAAAAATATGTATTTATATCTGTGTACAACAGAATTATTGTAACTTATTAGCAAACAAATTATATATATTGAAATGGTATAATGCTGCGTATTATTGTTTTAACACAATGACGCGCACCATTGACTTGCATTTACTATTAATGACTGAAAATTAGGAAACATTGCGAAAGGATAGTTTTTAATTAATCGAGGTAAATAACGAACAAAATTAGAAGGAAATTTCATTGCACTTGACAAATTACACATTGATCAACATAAAAGTTATCAAACATTCAAGTAAAAAAGTATTATTATCGTATCTAATAAATAAGAAATATGCAAGTTCACCCATTCAACTCGCAATAAAATGGCTTTCTAGGGGTGAAACGTCATTAACGCACATGATTCGCTTATCTCGCACTTTGTCGCGTGATTCGGTGCCCAACGCGATATTAGGTGGTGACGTCACTGGCGTCGCTCTTCTGCCTCTACAAAGTGGAACGAGATAAAACTGCGAATGACTTACACGAGCTACGAAATCGATTTGAGACCGCGGCAAATTTTTCGTCGGACTCTAATAGACCTAATAGCGTAATTTCGTACGATCGCAATGCGGTGACGAGTTCACACGCTAACGCATTCGAGTGGGTGCATCGACGCTGCGAAAAAATCAACGTATTCCACAGTCGCAAGAGCAAAATCAAAGTACCGGATTGCGCGAACATACTTTGATTCTTCGTACGGTGCTCGTGATTGATAATCGGCTTTGATGGTGCCTCGAAGAGGTACTTGACATCGATTACTCGATACACAGATGTGTTCCAAACAACGGGCCTGCATGTGCAACTGATTGAACGATATTTGCATTTTAACTACTGTAAGCCCTTTGCTCAATGCTCAGAGTCGTTATTACCGTTCTTGGCAGAACGAGTGAGCGGTGCCTAGTTTGCATTTTCGGATTTATCGGATGCAATAATGGTAATGTACATTCGGTAAAACAAATAGACATAGAAAGGGTAGAGATCTTATTAAAATACAGTAAAATTCACCTCTTCTAGATGTTAAAAGCTTCTTTAATACGAGCAAACGTATTGTAAATACTCCAAAGTCGAATAATAACTGCATTTTTGATAAAAATGCTAATGTATTTGAATAGTGCAACTAATGATTCCATCGTATTAATAGCGTTCATGTCTGAAATTCCATTTCGAACGAATGAATTTTACAATGTTTCGCAAACCATAACTTTCTCACTGATATTCATCGACTAAAGACGAAAACGTCCATGGAGAAGAAGGAGACCGAAGCGCGAATATTTACATAATACCTCGATCGCATTCATCAAATAACCAATTATTCTTTCCCAAACGTAACACGGCGATGTGCCAATTCAATTATCAATCTAACGGACTGACGAGCCGTGCGCATAAAACGTAAGCTAACACGCAAAAAGGGAAAAGGGACGCGGGAGGCTCGAGCGGGCAGTCGGAAAAAAATTTTAATGTATAGGAAGGAGCCGGGAGATAGATTGAAAAATCCGTGTTTTGCCGATAACGGGGTTTCGGTGCATCAGCGGTGGATCTCCTTTCTCGCGGCTTCCCTTCTAAATGTGAAAATAAACAATGAAAGCTCGTTAAGCCTGGCGCGCGGGACTTTTATCTGGCAAACCCCGGCTGCGCGACGTTATAGCGTGAAATGGAAGCCCCGGAGGATACAGCGCGCCACCTCCGAAACATCGTTGAATTTGGGCTCCTTAAAGCTCCTCTTGCCTCACCTCCATCATATTCCTGATAAGTGGTTGGACGCCGTTTACGGGATGCGTGCGATGACTAATTTTTTCACGCGCGCGGCCCCGACCGACGAGCTGCTCGTTTGCTTTTTTACAGAAACTTCATTTGTACGAGCCATTAAGGGGCAAGAAGGAGGAGAATGAGTGGATGCACGAGTGGGGGGCAGCGATCGACGCCGACGCAACTTTCTCACAAGTTAGCGCTTCGATGATGCGTGAGCGCGGAACGGCGCAGGTGAGGCTAATGCGCTGACGCGCGCGCGCGCGTGTGTGTGCTTTAAGGAAAAGAGACGAAACGAAAAAGGTGCCGTGGGATGGAAGTTGGAGCGCGTTTGCTGCATTTACTCTATAAACAACGGGAGAGTATCGTGTTCCGAGAAAGATGTATGCTAATGAGAGTTTTGGTGATTCTACGCGACGCAGCGTTTGCAAAGCCCGGGAACATTAACAGCGCTTGAAATCATTTCGAAAAAATACAACCATTTTAACTAGACGCGCAACGTAAATTAAATTCATTTTTTATTAACTAAAGCTTTCACAGATTCTTTGGATTCCCTTTGAATTTAAGCACTCGCTCTGTATTCTTTTACTCGTCTCATCGTTCTATTGCGCACTTTGCAATGTTATAAACTTATGTAATAATAATTGCGCACTTATACGCAATTATTCAGCAGCACTTGCCTTTCTATCTTATCTAGGTGTGAGATACAGCATTTTACATATTTATCAGTTAACATAAAGTTTCCAATCGTCTCTGCTGACCATCAATTTTAATCTAAAATTAAATCACTAGTTTCATGCTTTTAGAATTTATACACTCTTCTCGTATGTTTTCAGGGTGAAAGATTATATTTCGTAACGTAAACGGTTGATAGCCCTTTTAATTTACAGCCGTTTTTAATTTACATGGCAATAATATATAATTACCATAATTAGCTAAAATAAATATTTATAAATAGAATTTTGCACGTAAAATATATCGTTGTTTGTTGACTCGCGTGGATCTTAATTTATAATTCTTTAGCATAAGTTCATTATGATAAGTACTTAATTCTTGCTATCGATCATTAAAAATGACATTTCAATATCTTCAAGACTCTGCGATAAAATTGAACGTGTAATGCATTGTTTTAACTGTATCAGCTCAGAAAACGTTAGATTGCAAACGTCTGAAATATTTTTTCGTTTATTAGGTGAATATACAAGTGCTTGTAAATATTAAAATTGTACTCTCTCTTGAAAACAAAAATGTCCGTCGATATGGACAGGAAATTTAGCCACGAGTATTATTTCACGCAATGGTATGTGTGAAAATCTAAAAAGGAAGTAGAAGCAGAGTCAACAAAAATGCCACGGCAAGCATTAAAAAGCACTGCCAAGAAATTGTCCGCCAGTAAATTGTCTAGAAATACATTGATTAAACAGGCGAATAGCCTCGCTCGATCCGAAGAAACATCGTGATATCGCAAAAGAAGGAAGGTACGCGAATTTAATAAGTTTGAACAAGACGAGGCATCAGCGTGTCGATTCGTACGGAATTAATTTCTCATATTCGCAGACGTTGAAGCGGCGGGAGGAGGAAAAAAATTAACCAACGGCTACGGCTGATGAGACACGAGGCCCATTTATATGCGCACACGTACACACGTGGGATTCACCGTCCACCTGCTCGACTTGTGCGCCCAAGACAAAGTGAAGTGCCTCGCGCGCTGTCAGCCTCTCGACTCTCAGAAGTCAAGAGGGAATCGCGCGGGGAACCCGTTTTTTGTATCCAACTGAGAACGAGAGGCTCGCAGTCGTTGTCGTCGTCGTCGTCTGAGAACGCATCGATTTTCAATGAGCGATTATCGTCCGCGTTTCGACGTCTTCCGAAAAACAGGTCTATCGGATTACGACTCACCGGAGGTGCTCGACATTTTAGCGCATTGCACTCTCAAGTAACGAGGAAGCTCGGACATTCGCGAATATCACGAGGGTTTGGTCATTTCGTTTGCTAGTTTCGACATTAATCGGTATTTACGCGCACTTTGAGGAAATGGCATTCAACTTACCAAGAATTCGTAACCGACTTACAAGCCTTTCAGTACCGTTACGTGCGTCAACTCTTACGGAATTCAACGGCAAGGCTACAAGGAACATTTGAACGGGTACATTAATATTTTCCCCTTGTTCAAATAATATCCAGAATATAAGATGCTAACGCTATTCACAATGCTCACTTACACGCAAAGGCACATTTAAGTAGCCAAGCGATAATTTACTTACCATACAGAATTTCAAATCGCCCCTGCCAGTTAATATCTCGATGCAACGCAATGACGGATCTCGAGTAGGTCTTCTCGAGATCGTCGCGCGGATACAAAGCGCAGAAGGGGAGCGACCCCATGAACGGGCAGCGAAACCAGTGCCGGAAGATAGCACGATTCCTATACGTATACGAAGCGTAAACGACTCGCGGCAGCTTGTAACAAAGCGATTTTGAAAACTGGTCCTGTATCGCGGCCAACCCCCTATGAAGCGAGTCTCGTCGTAGCGTGAAGCAGCCGCACCCCGTTACAAATGGTAGACAAGTCGAGTTTTTTGTCCCGACGTTATGAGCGACTCGCGCGGCAAGTGTAACGGCTCCAAAGGAACAATTACGCGACGAGCAAGGCAAGAAAAATACAGCGTCTACGGTTTGCAGCCGAACAATATTTTAATAAAACATGCGTCTGCAAAAAACAAATCTTCGATATTTTTTTGGCGCATCGCGCGAGATTTAACCACTTGGAGTCTACGGACATTGTTGTTTCCTTTGATCTTTCGACTTCGGTTAAAAATGCGTGTGCGTGTGTGCAAAAGGAGCATAAACTTTTGCTTAAGATGGCATCGCAGTTTAATCTCCGAGAAGCAACAGAAACTCTGTCAAAGTGTCATGGAATAAGGAACGGTATCTGTAATGAGATTCGCGAATGGACTCGATGCGGAATGGTCAGTTTAAACAATAACTTGATAAGCTGAAAAAATTATTTAAGCATAATTTTCTTTTTATGCCGTGATATTTAACTCAAGAGATTAAAGGCTCTAATATCGATCATGTACGCTGATGTTTTTTATAAAAAAAATCTTAATCGAACGGAATTCTAAAGAAAACTCGCCTAATAATTATGATGGGATGGTAACATAAGTTTGCATAATACAATCGTGCAATTAAATAGTTTATCGGTACGTTTATTCATCTAAAGTACAAACGAGCGTTGAAAAAGTAAAATAGTTGCAAAGTTGCTATTTGACATGCGCGATGCGCACTGGCGACTGCCGGAGCGCACATAAACGTAACGCCTTGCTATTGCACTACTAAAATGTGAAAATCCTCCGAGTCGAAATTTATCTCTTTTAGAAGTGTGCATCCAACGATTTGAGAAAGAAATTAAGAATAGCCGTAGCAGAGAAATATACAACTTACGGGACGACTTACAGAAATATAAACGAGACAAATTACAATTCCGCCGTGAAAAAAAGGCTGAACCCAAAGCAATTGGACAAATTACAGTTATGGATCGGCAAGAAAATTAGCTATACTTTCAAAATTTAATCATTCACATGTATGTGTATACGCAGGTAGGTATGCGCATCCATAAGAGGACCGCGGCGAGCGCGTCGTTCGGACAGGAGAGCCGCCTAAGAGATATGGGCCAGCCGATGCCCCACTGGCGATGAGGGCCCGACTCGTATCCCCCTCACCCACCCACCCCCCCCCTCATCCCCAGCCAAAACGGAGCGCAGCGATTTCACGCATGATGAATGGACCGCGTATTCAAATAATTTCAACCCCAATTGAGCCGGGCAAGCGCTCGTCGCCGTTCCTTCGGCCGCGTGTGTTTGTTGTTCTCCTTTTTTCTTTTTCATGACAAGTGTAACGTACACGTGGTGCGGACGCGTTTCCCCTCGACCCTTTTTCTTCACTGCCGCCATTCTCGAGAACCGACGAGATGAATTATGCGAAAAAGATGCGAGCCCGTTCTGCTTCGCCCTGGATTTGCATCGCTCGCTCATTAGTGACTACATACGCGATGATCGTGCGAGTACACAAGACTTCGCACCGATGTCTGCGTTTCATCCGATGCGCGCCCTCGGTCCGTCTTTTTTCTTCTTTTTATCCGTCTTTTCGAGCAGGCACAAGCGTTAACAATCGCTTACCTTTTAGATTCGTGGAGGGACTACATCTTATGGATAATCCAAGTGAAACGTCGGCATTCGAAAAGTTCGACTTCCTCCAGCTTTTTTCCAGCTTTTCGCTCGAACTTTTATTGTTCGATTCTTATTTCTCGACTACATTTGCTTTTATTACTCTTTTCCTTCGCGAATATCAGAAGTTATTGTTTGGTTTTTTGCAACACAACCGACTAGATTAATTTTACAAATGCATCTTAAATTAAAATTTATACCCTGCATAATTATACCCTTAACTATCGGTATAAAACAATCGTGTATTAGAGGATTAATTAACATTAGCAATAATATTACATTAGAGTTAGTGACTGGACGTCCATTTGGGTCGACAATGAATTGTACACGCTAATAACGTTGATAACGTTTCTAACGGTGACCTTTTCCGATAGAAAAATATTTTCAAAGTACGAAGATACATTTGTATTTCAAGAATTATTAATGTTACTTTATCTAAATTTCTGAAGAAGCAATCTAAGAAAGATTTGCGTCGGTCTATTGAAACACTGTGGTTGTTCAGTTTCTTCGTTTGTACATTTGTGTTAAAACAAAAAGTTCTCCGAAAGCAATTTAGATAATTTACGCCTTCGTACGTATTATTATATGTAAGTACCGTAATGCTAATTAGGTATATAAGTCAAAAGTTATTTATCACTTCGTCTTTTTCATACAAGCTATTTACAGAATTTCCCACTTATACTTAATAAGTCGAAAGTATTCACATCCAAGAGTCTTTGATGTTATAAATCATTTTTTACATCTCGATCCCATGGCCAGGTCTCCTCGTTTCCCATAGAATTGCAACGGCACGTGCACAGTCGTATTCCGTATTCAGTGAAAAATGACGCTTTTGCCTGCGGACGTCATTAGGGTTCATTTGCAATCCGCACCTCGTAAAGATGCAGCGCACCGGATTAGAAATCGCTAACGATCTGAAGAATGAATGGCGACAAAAAAACGTGACTGCGTAAGAACGTGAGTCTCGCGCGCAAATCCAAGGCGTTTGCCCATTTTTTCAACGCTTTTTGCTCGTCGATTCAAATGTAGTTTTTTACATCACACCGAGAGCGAAGTCACGCAAATACCCCCGATGCACGCCATCGTTGGTCCTGGTGTCGCGAGCAGCGAAGATTGATTAAAACCAACAAACGAACCGAATAGATGGATGTACCTGAATATTAAGAAAGCGGGATTGAAAAGGTTTATGCCGGATAAAAACCTTTGTAATGCACTTTCTCTCTTTGCCAGCCGAAAATGAGAAAACCTTCTTTACTGCTAAGGTAGTTAAAACTTTCAAACTTAAATTCTTTTCATCGTAAGAGACAATAAATTGTTTATACTCTAAGACAGAGCCATATAAAATAAAAAGTTAAGCATCATTTCTTTTCTATAAATGATGACTTTCTATCACTTGCAATAGATTGAAAAAAGTATTCTAATAAAAAGTTGGCTTAACAGTGACGCTTCTAATGAATAATATAATTAAATATACGTCGATGATCGAAATTCGCCAACTACTTTTACATTTCCTCTAAATTCTATTCGAGATAAATGAAAATTATATCTCCAGAAGCAATTTTTAACACAATTTTTAATAAAAAGAAAAAATGGCAATCAGCGATGTGGTTTACCTATAAATCGAGCTAAGCACATCTATTCTCACTCAACATTGAACGCAAGGTAGTTGTAGTCGTGAATCGGCAGCACTCGTCGGTGACGTAATAAAGCATTGAGACGTAATGCGACGTTCCCGGAAGAATGAAATTTGCGTAACTCGCATGAATAAAGAAGAGCCCGCGTGACGCGTTGAGAGCCGTATAAAGGCGCATAAAGGCCAGTGCTCGCACGTTTGACGGAAGAAACGAAAGAACGAAAAAGCGAGAAAGATATAGCACCGACGTAAAGGAGAAAGGCGAGAAGACCGTGGCCGCGCAATCCGTACGAGAAATACGACATCGCCGGTCAAAGAAGGAAGAAGCGGAACGGACGGACGCGATTCACCCCTTCGTGGGCAGTGGAGCGTGCAACCTCAGGTGGTCGTCGTGTACTTTTCGCGCGCGTGCGCGCCTGACTTTTCCCTTTCTCACGGCTTCGGACTCGCTGATTTCCCATCCGGAGTCCGTTCCCCCTGGTTTCGCGTTCGGGACCCCCCGGGGACCGTCGACGCAAACCCGTTTAATTGAGACCGTTCCGCGGGAGAACACGCCGAAAGGACGTTGATTTCTGCGAGCGTCACTCCGCGAGGAGGAGAGGGACTCAGACGGATTGAGAGTGAATGAGGGTCGAAAAGCGTGGCGAAAAAAGTGTTAATCTCTGGCAAATTACCCGGTTACGCGTGATAATTGCGCGGCCCACCGGTGATTTATACCGCTAATAACGAGCGCGTTGTACTTTTCGCCGGAGACTTTTCTCTTTATATTCGTTCGAAAATTTTGCACGATTTGCTCGCTTCTGCCACGTGAATAATTAATATTATCGGCAATTGGACTTGTATAAAGCCAGTAGCAAATGGAGCTTTGATAAGCATCCGCTTTACGATGGCCGATCGATGCCTCAGGAATACGAAAATTCGCACATGTCGTTGCTCGTCGTTTTTCTTACTTACTCGCTGGCAAATCTTATTACGCAAATTGATCGATCCAGCATGAGCTGCATCTCTTACATTTATAATTTGACGTATCGCTTACTCTTGTATATATGTGTTTAAGGTAGTAATTAGGTTATCTTGATTTAAATAAATTTTAAGGCTGGAACTGTAGGTAAAAGTGTACAGATATTATGTGAACTGTGCCTTTTTATTACACTGTTAGACGTGTTATATAAACGTTTTTTATCTTCGCGTTTCGAGTACTCGTGACCTGATTTCAAAGAAAACTTTCTACAATTTACATTTACCGCGAAAATTTATTGTATAAGGCAGATAAGGAACAGCTTACGAAGTATAATCGCTCGCCGTAAAAATTAAATTACACGAAGCTAGTAGATGAATCTATGTACTTTGAATTACAGAGAAATATTGTCGACCGAATGATAAAAACTTTTCTCGACTGGGATATCGATTTCGCAATGCACGAAGCTTTTCGTTTGTTGTGAATTCGTAAGTGATGAAAAGGAAAAATATTGGATATGCGTCTAATGGCCAACAGCATCAATCAATCTCACGTTCGAGCGTGTAATCATTTAATTAAAGTAAACCGAGATTACCAATTCTTATTTAGTGACTTCGTTAGCTTCAATAACATTCTATAAATTTTATCCTCGTTATAACGGTACGTTCGCGCAGTGCCAGCGAACCCCAAATTAAATCTTTTCCAACGCACATTAACGGTTAGCCCGCCGAGAGCACTATTGTCTCATTCGATTGAACTCCTCTCGTATAATCGCTCAAGGCGGAAGATCTCATTTAAATGATTTTTGACAAACGTCAAAACGATAAGGACGTATTCATCTATCGCTTTCGAAGAGATACGCAGAGGGAAAGAAATTTATCGCTCCGAAGGGATATTACGCGCAGAATGTCTGGCGCTCTGACGTTTGCACCTGTGCACGTAATTAATGGAATAATAATTAATGGAAATGAAAGTTTTGAACCCTGATGTCCTTTAAAGACGTCGAGTTTTCTTTTAATTCGTGATCCATTCTGATATTTCGCGCTCACGTGGTTAAATAAAATGTTGTGACCGATAAATCACGTCATTTCTTGCTGAGAAACTAGATTATCAGTATCTTGCGCATTTGCATTCTTTTCGTGAAATAATATTTCAACCGACGTAAATTTGATAATTTGATGTTGATTAGCATTTATTGAAATCGTAACAAATCTGCTAATCGTGCAAACACCTTTAAAAGCCTAAACAGCAAACTCCGATTTGATCAGCAGACCGTTATCAACTCCATTGTCCTAGCTTTCATTGGCACTGTATCTCAAGTTAAAATTCAATATAAAAATTCAATATAAACGTTCTCAAAATCAAAACAACGGTTTGTCCGAGTAAAGTATGCCTGGATTAAGAAGCGAGATGTGATTATCACGCGCTTTCTTTATGACGCCGACCTAAGAGCCTGCGAGAGACGAGCGAGAGACGAGCGAGAGACGAACGAGAGACAATGAAGCAAATTGCAAAATTGATGCATCGGCAATGCAGGATACCAAATGACGCGTACTTAGACTGATACAAGCTATTATCAGTAGCGGTAACAGGTTAGACACAGTCGTAACTCGCGTCGCGAACGTGACGTCTGGCGGCGTCGAAAGTCTCACGGCGCGTCTGGACGTTGTCTCGGCTGTTGTCGACACTTTGACCAATTGAGCAATCGCGGGTAATGATCGCAAGCGGTAAGGGCCTGGAGCGGAAGTGCGCATTAGGGCCCCCGGTGTGGCATCGATTTGCGCTTCGTGTCCCTGCGGAGGATTTTTCTCCGGAGGATGCAACGCCGACCGCACGAGGACGCGTGGACTTGAGAACAATAGGCGAGGACTCTCCCAAGGCTTTCTTGGAAGATCGGCGCGCGCCTACCTTTTTTCGGCTCATTTTGCATTCCTCGTCCGATCTGCTATTTAAACAATAAATTGGGGGAGAGCCACCGGGCGAGCACTTGAGATCTGTAATCCTTCAGAGATGCTCTCCAACGTTGAATCATCCAACATTTTTTATACTCGGCAACTGCCTAATGATATTCATCTGTGACTTGCTCTATTCTTTCTCGAGGCCGACAAAGGAGCTGCTCGAAATTTTATTACCTCGAATCTAAGGGTATTGAATGAAAATATAAAGCCAAAGAATATTTCGATTAATAATATTTAATACTTAAGTATCTAATTCTTAATTACAAAATTCCTATTTTTTTCTTCCGTTGATGGTTGTATTACAACGGAATCTTTAACGAAGGAAGCTATTATATCGGAGTTATGATTTTCAGTTTTGTAATTCGATGTTTATTTCATTGAATTCTGGAATACAATCATTTTGTGAAAAGAAAAGTTTTGTTTTTTCGTGCCGAACTAAATTTTTCGTACAAATGCAAATACTGTGCAAACTTTTACTAGATTATTTCGTATACTTTCCAAGTCTATTAGTCTCGAGTAACAAGAGAAATAGATACTCATTTTTAAGGCTTAAATAGAAATTTGAAAATCGATAAAACTTCGAGAATGCGTAAATTACGTAATTTTTAAGTTAACGTACAAACTATTTGAAGATATTTGATTTAAGAAAAATGCGGTTACAACCTTCTCTCATTGAAGGCATATTATACCTTCCTTATGCTTCGCACACGAAAAGTTCTTAAATTATTTAAAAAACAAGTACTTAGTTTTTATAACGATTCTTGAATATGAGATATTACAAATATTTATTTATGCTTGCAATAATCTTGTAATAAGAATTTATAACAATTATTCACAACTTCTTCAATCTTGTAAAGTCTTCTGCTATTATTGTAATATCTTAATCAAATATTGTACAGTTGGAGCTGCTCTTCGAGTGAATTCAAATAAAAATATGAATCTGAAGTTATGAAAATTTATCATTTTACCCTAATAAAACGTTAATTCTTACACAAGTTATAATACATAAAAATAACGAATTAAAAACTTTTACAGTGTGTTAACTTTCCTGCACCGCAAATAGCTATAATTTCTTTTAAAGTGTGCTTTTTATGAACAAGTAAAAATAAAGTAACGCGTAAAAAAGATTAAATTACCGCATACAGTGTATATGTGTACATAATCGCCCACACTTTGCATACTAAAGAGTTTTCGCATAATATTTTTTGAATAATATCGGTAAACACATTTCTTTTAAGTGCAAATAATTTTATGAACAATTTTTAACTCTGTGAACATTTTTCTCATTAACAAACATAAGGAAATCAAGATATTTATATTCATGACGTGCATTGGTGTTATCTCTTATTACTTACAAGAATTCAGTACCAGTATTTGAATTAAATATAGATTAGGACGGAATTTCAATAATAAAATCTTAAAAGAATGATAAATATTATTATTACATAATATAAAAATAGTACTAACGTTTGTTGAGCTTCTCTAGAATATCTAACATAGCAATAAAATATGTAAATAACTTCACGTGATAATTAACGTTTTATTTCTTTTGCTTCGAATTTGTTAAGAAATTTTTTATTTCACGACCTTACATTTCCTGCATTTATAATCTAATGAAGTGCCGGAGGTATATATGTTGAATAATGCTCATATGCCACATATAGTAAGTCCAGTAATGAATACCCATGAAAGTGTAAAATCAAACTCTGATGGCAATTTTTCCAATCATTAAATGTACACGTGATGCGCATGACTCATTAATGAATCGCCGCAATCACATAAATGAATGTTAATGTTGCTGAAGACATTAAACTTTCGCGGGCTCGCAATAAACTATTTGGTCAGCGGGTGCTTAGCTTGTCGCGCAAATGAATTACCTCCATATTAAGCGCCTTCAAAAGTCGAACCGATCTTTAAGATGCGTACGGCCGAGGCGACCGAGGAGAAAACAGAGCAATGATGGGTGATGGAAGGAGGCCGACAAACGAAGAGCTCGCAATCCTCCAGAGCAATCAAGAAGAAGTAAGAAAGTATCGAATGTTTCGTCGTGAAAACATTGAGAAAAATGGAGAGTAAACCAAGGAATCTCGGGAATACAAAGAGAAACTCCGCTTGGAAACGATCATCCGCAGTAATTGATGCATTAGCAAAGAGAGAAAAAGTATCCACTGATTTACAATCTGCTTAACTTCTGCGCGATTTCCATTCAATTCCAGCAAATGAAGCAAAGTAAAATAATTACGATGCAAATTTTATTTTACTCCAGTTTTCAAGCATAAACCTTCGTATCTGGAACAACATCGGCTTTAATTTGTACTGTATTATTAAGATACCAATTGACAGATCAAAGTAATTACTTACTTTCATTGCAATGATTCTTGGCGTTATTAAATCTTTTTCGAACTGAAAAGTAGTAGTACAATTGAATAAAAAAAAAGAATCAGATGTATTATGGAATTATGTATAATTTTAATACAAATTGCAATAAGTATTTTTCAATAGTAGACAATTCAAATACGATATATATATATAAATGTACAAGTAAACAATTCTTAGCAATGTATATTTGAACATCAGTAGCATAACACGTCAATTTTATTCAAAATCAGAAATATTCGCGTTCAGAAAATAAAATTTCAGTAATTAAAAAAGTACATATCATTACAAACTCTCTTTTTCATCTTACACTTCAACATGAATAAATTGTTCTTTTTCTCTTAAAAAAAAAAAAGTTTTACAATAGCAAGAGTGGTTGAGTTATAAGATAGATCAAGTAACAAATAGAACGCATAAAAATAGAATACGTAAGCAGTACGAACGATTGTTAAAACTTTTCTTCAATCTTTCTAATAATTTACTTATTTACTTGTTTACTTTACATTTTAAGTTTTTAAATTTATTGCAGTTCATTTGTGCACAATGTAGCTTAACATGGAAATGCAGTAGCTAAGAGTTCATCATAAACCTATCTCTCTCTCTCTCTCTCTCTCTCTCTCTCTCTCTCTCTCTCTCTCATCCTAAAAAATCCACTTGAAAAGTAACGAAATTGTTTACTTCAGCTCTCAGGAAGAAAGATGTCACACTCGAAGGAATCAGCGCGTCTTCGAGTGATGCGAGGAAGAGCGACGGAAGGCCCTAGGCGTTCATCTCGCCCGGCGTGCAGTTTCTTGTGACCGAGGTCACGTACACCTGCCGAGAAATTCCCTTGATACCTATATTATAGCGCAGCCGTGGACTCATGGGGTGAAGCGTCGCAGCCCCCGAGGGGCTAATGCGCGCGTCTCCGATTCCGCTTGAACCTCCATTTCGTGACTTTCGTCTTATCCGCGTCGCGGGAATTGCTGGTGATTCCTTACGGAACACGTAAGCGCACAGTCATACGAAATTCGTTTTTCTCGAAATCCGAATTTCCCTGAACTCCTGGGAAACTGTCACTTATCGCGACTAAGCTTGTAAATTAAAGCTGCAAGATGAAAAGGAAAATAAAGCGCGTTATAGAATGTTCGCGAGTAACCGATGAAATACGCCGACAAAATCACAAAATCTAACGTAAGTGATGCCTCGAGTTCCTTTCGGCATGTCAATCCACGCCAATAACGTCTCGCCACTTGAACACGATAAAAACAACAACGAGCGCAGCGTCTCTCTTGCCAAGTGACAGCCGAGCGTGACAATTCAATTCGATAAACGTCAGGTTTATTAAGCTACCCGGAGTCGTGCTATCGCGGAGGAGATCTATGCCGGTCGCGCTACCCGGAATCGCAAAAACCTCGAGCGGTCTCTATTTCACGAGCACTTCGCGAGCTCGTGGATATTTTCGAGAAGTCTGGTGGTTGGGGGTAGGGAGCAGCTGAAAAATAATCGCCGAAACGTAAAGGAACGATCTCGGTGAGTCGAGAACGCGCTCGGGCGCACGTATACGCGCTCCCGGGTTCGGACTCGTTAATCCTCGGCGCGATAGTTTCGGAAACCCGAGAGCCGTAAATTACGTACTTGCGAGCGGGCGCGCGCGCATGTGGGCTTGCACGTAGTGGCCGCGCGCGCAATAACGGCCCAGGATCGCCCGGCTTCCAGGCGCGAATCCAACCGCCGTGCCGCGCGACGTAAATCACCACTGCGTCAAACGTTATTTAACGACGTTTCGGGCCTCCGCGCATACGTGCTATTAGCGCAGCCCGCACTGAAATATCGCCCTTTTACGCGCTGTTGTTATTTCAGTATATACGCCGGGCCACGGTAATTTCAGTGCGCAAGAGCGTCGATTCGCCCGAGCCTGGGAAGCAGGATTCCTCCGAAACGTAAGGAGTCGGCGGCAACGAGCGGGAAGTCCCGATGATTCTCGTCTGCGTCGGCGCCCGCGTTCCAATCGTGCGCTATTACGGCGAACGGCCGATGAATGCTCGCAAGGGAACGTCGGCGTATCTCGGCTTTTCCGCCTTGGAATGCGCGCCCCGGGAAATCCGAGATCGCTCGCGTGTCTTCGCGGCCGAGCGCGCGTTCATAATGGAAGCGTAATGGAAGCGAAGTACGGCGCGCCGAGCGTCGCTGTCAACGCGGATGCCGCACCGCTTCCGCCTCCTGGGGCTTCCCTCTGCTACCGAACCGACTTCTCGTGTCTCCTACCTACGAGCGCAAGTATGCGCGTTCCTGCTTGAGGAGGGATATTTCTTACTCTCGTGCTCGGGAATTTCGAGCCTCGTTCGAGCACGTACCTCGGTGCAACTTTTCACACGAGACAATAAGTGTACTTGTATTGTTGTTATTATTATTATTATGTGATCTCAGTAGTTCCATTTCACGTTTCGCGTTTAGGGAGGTTTAAAAAAAGTTTTTGAAAAAAACAGACTTTGAAGTTCTATATAATTAATGAGGCTGCGTTTAAAATGCACGTACTTTTACTTTGTAGATTTCGAAAATCATGCATCGTACGAGATCTTGGTGGGCATTGTGCTTCGAAACTAAATGTTAAAATTTCGTCAACTTTTACGAGTCAAATACACGTGCGTGAATCACGTGCATTACCCAAATAATGCACTTTAATATATACGTCCGTCGAAGAAAACACATTTTACAGAACATACGTGATTAATTTGAGAATATTGCGCTTTACATGCCATCGATTGATTCGTTCACTCGCGAGTGAGATAAACCACTACGTCGCTGCCGGATTATCGAAATGTTTGCCAAAATATTAATCGCGAGCGTGAAATTCGCGAGAAACTTTTCCGAGTGCTACGTCGAGAACCATTCCGTTGGCTCGAGGTTTTCACTGATCTGTCCATTGACTATTGGCGCTGACGTGCGTCAGACGTGTCAGGAATAAATGCCAATGCGTAGATATTTATGGGCCGGCAGGTAAGCGAGGAAACAAGTTGCTGGAAAGGCGCGCGACGTGGCTTCCTTCCTGCCCTGGGGCACACCACCTACGAGATCGCACTTGGTTTACGACTCGATGACGATTTTATCAGAGCCACGCAATCCGTGCTGACTTCCCTTATTCCCTGGCGCCCGATAACATCGCAAGTCTTAAAGCTCGGTAGCACACCGATGCATTGTGCTCGTCGTTAAAGCTACACCGTAAATCAAAGCAAAGTGTCCCGATGATCTTGGGTCTCGGTCGGTGTCTCGACGAGGGCGAAACGCTCGCTATCTCCTGTACTTTCGCGCACAAAATAACGAGCATTCGCATTTCTTTTCCACCCAATTTAAATTTATTAATGACCAAGGGGATTGCATCCTTAAATACTGTAGTCGGATATCAAACATTTCTCGTGATTAATGAATTCGACTTTAAATTACATCGCGACGTATGTCATTCCCTCCTTTCGTAAGGTCTGCCAGAAAACTTTTAGTTCTTATTCTCTAAAAAGTTATCTGCGAGCGAGATTCATTTGTAAATTATACAACCTTTTAAAACTTTTCGATAATATTTTAGTCTTATAAGACATTTCTGCCGAGTTAAATAATAATAAAGTGTCTATGCTTTTAAATGTTACACAAAAGATCGTTTCTCATTCTTAACTTACGTTTCGAAAAATTCTTAATCGCTTAGCTCACACTCTCCGTAGAAAACCTAATTTTTATACTTTTCATGTTCCAAGCGTAGAACATCTCAAGAATAAACTGGGAAATTTAGAAAGGATACTTGTAAATGTGAAGGTTCCCTACGAATTAATACGACGAACGTCTCATTCGAGTAAAGGCAGGTAGCCATTCGAAAGAAAATTTCACGAACTTGAGAAGTTTCTGGGTGAAATTTAGTATAAAGGTGAAAAAAATCAGACGACTAAATAAAAAGAATTTCGTTTTGGTTGAATTTAAATTTAACTGAATTCTTTTTTAATTGGATTTCTAACTATCCCATCCGATATTAATTATATTTATGGACGAATTCTTATTTTGCTATTAAAAATGTTGTTTAGCATATCTTGAGTTACTGTCGTAAAATTTTGTAGTAATTGCTTAATTTTCGATATTTTGAAGTGATTTGGGATAAAGTAATATCCATTAACATAATTTTTAAGAGCTTTTAGATTTTATTTTTCAGATAAGCAGTTTAAGAGATTTTGTATTTTACCGTTCAACTCGCTCCTTGTTCTTAATGTTATAGTCGATATCATTTTATGTAGCTGAAGTGTAACAAAAAAATATTATTACCTTACAACATGTACAAATAAATTATTAAAGACGTTTTTTTCGTGTATTATATTTTATTTTTAATATCATCTTGAAAATAGTCTGTTTTTACTCACTTGACCAGAAATCCCTTATCGATCTTACAAAACGATGTATGATGCAGACGTATTTCAGAGCATAATTATAACTCTCGATAATGCTTTTGTATATTTTATTGATTTTGAATACAGAGTATCTTTTTACTTTTGTATTTTACTTTTAAAATATTTTGATACTCTAGTAAATATTTTAACCGTAATCCAAGTTATGCATATTTCTACTTTTAAACGATTACATTAAAGCAATAGGCTCTTGTGAGACGATAATACGTAGATACTTTAATCAGTGGCTTTTAGCTACTATGTTTGCCGACTAATTAATAATATTACTATTTCAAAAATACCTACGAATCCCCAAGAAAGAAGTACTTATCTCTCGCGCCACGCGCATATAAATGTATATCTAGACGAGGCTAAAGGATTTAAATTAACTCCGACGCTAACCTTAGATTTCAAAAAGCGTCAGACGTGTCTTAATCTAGAGCGCACAAAGACTGCAATCAAATTTGTTTTTTATGCCATCGTATGAGCTCTCAATTTTGCTTGTGATTCAATAGATCTCATTCGTACGAACGAATGGAAGAGATTGTCGGTGGTCCAACCAAGAACGGTTTCATTTAACGAGCGACTGCGAGACGAGCGAAAAAAGCAGTGCGGCTCTCCCATCATCATTGGCTCGCGAATTCTTCATTAATCGGTCAAATACGGATATGACGCATGCGTTTCGTTTGAGCGCCCGATGGCTTTCTTCCTCCCGAGATTCATCGACGCGATGCGTTACCCTGGCAACGGCGCGAAACGCCGCTATTGACAAAGCGTCCGCAACTCCGACTGACGTCGGAATCGAATCCTCGGTGGGGAATCCTGCACTCCGTACTTGGACGGGCTTGATTCCTTGAGTCGGCTCGCGAAAATCAGATGCCGAGGATTGCAGCGAAAGCTTGAGAGAATGGCGCTCGGTAAAAAATAATTAATGAGCCGGCATTGAGATTTGCCGGTGTCTGTGATTAATTGACGTATGTAAATTTTCTAATGAAGGATAAGCCACTAGTTTCTCAAACATACGACTTCATGCTGAGAATATTTGAAAAGTAGTTGTGATAAATTCGAATGTGCTTCAACGGTTAGTTGCGCTTACCCCTTGCCTCACTCTTTTGAATTCCGTATAACCGCGAATCATCTGTCACTATTATATACGCCGCGTGAGTGACAAAAAAGAATATCGCGTGCTTTCCCCTATTCCAATTCGTCTTAAATAAATCTAATGCACATTACGAAATTTCACTCTCTTATTCTTACATATCACATTTTACTTTATTATTTAACAAGTACATACATTTACCTGCAACCTGCTCCATTGTATGTTATTTGCTCCTTATTATATGACAATAATAATAATAATAATAATAATAATAATAATAATAATAATAATAATAATAATAATAATAATAATAATAATAATAATAATAATAATAATAATAATAATAATAATAACAATAATAACAATAATAATAACAATAATAAACAGGAATAAGAAGCCTTTTCAAGTAGTTGTTGGTTTGTGAATGTTACAAAAGAACAGAGTTTTTGACAGAAAATAAACAGATACGTGCGCATATATCATGCTTTGACAGTGTGCAACGCACAATATTTAATTAACTCTTTAAGAAAGCTCCGCAGCTTTACGAGATTGTAAATAAAGACCTAAGCTCCTTTACGTTTCAATGATGAATATTGCGTAAAAAACGTTATTGTGATTAAATTTTATATCACATTATATCACATTCGTATGAAATAGACAAAGTGTAGAAAATTAATGCTAGCTTTATGGCGAATAAAGAAGTTTATTTATCTTGTCCGGATATAAACTTATCTTTGTCATACGATGATCATTCGTAAATCTCAGCATGAGGCATCAAACTATTGATTCAAATGCATCAATCTTGCTCGGATGCATCGTTTCATTCGAGTGTTAAGCCATGAATGTATTCATGATACGCACTCATCCTCATGCATCAGTATTAAATCAATATTTAAATTAACATCTTGCTAACCGCCAATTACACATACGTACATTTGCCAGACACAGCTGAATCGTTTTGCCAATAGAAAGCGAATATTTATATTTGCGTTATAGTTAAATTATAATTATAGTTAATCTATAATTCCGAATAGCTTATTAAGAGAAAAACTGAATGTAACACGCGTGTGAAAAGTTAAGCGTTGATTTTGTAAATTTGTTTCACGAGTAACGATCATACGGATATTATGTAAATATATTTCCCTGAAATATTGTTCTTTTGAATTTTATACATTTTTAAAGTACGATTTTCAAAATATTTCAAATTTTTACATATATTACATTTTGCACAGATATAAATGTTCATAAGGAACATTCCTTTTTAAGTCAATTACTTTGAATATTAATAATTTTTTGTAAAATATAAGTTTGGTTAAAATTGTGATTTAAATTCTCAAATATTTTGAGTGAAAAATTTTTATGACGCGTTACATGACATACGTAGCATATAAGTATTCGATTAAATCACTTTTGTAAATGATTAACGCTTAACTCGCACAATTTCATTAATTTCAAATTAATATATATCTGGACATAATGTATGCATGTAGTTTAAATGTAGGGATTTTTTAATTTTACGTAAAAATTCAAGGTAGTTAGTACTTAAAAAAAATATGGTTACAAATCTACAAAGTAATGTCTCATTGAGTACGCTAAATTGTTTCTATCGATGTCATTTATAAAAGCATTATTGCAACGGCGATATAAGTATATTGATAGCTACATAAGAAATTATAAATTTATTACATTGATCGAGAAACAAAAAGAAAACAATTTTCCTTTCTTGAGAGAAACCAAAGTGAATTCAAATTACATTACGTGAGAGTTTGAAAATATTTGTTTAAAAATTCAGAGTAATTTACATTATCAATGTAAAGTAAAGGTTTTTAATAAATTGGAACGATTTAAATTATTATATTTATCGCTCGTATAACTACAATATTATAATCGACTATTCAATTTGTATAAAAAAAAATCTCAAGCTAACCGGTTGAAATCTTAAGTACAAGAAAATTTCTGCCGCTCAAAAATGTATACATTCGAGATGCGGATGTTCAACGAAGATTTAATATTCAATGTAAATCATGTGGAGATTCATTTATAAAATTGCTTATAACTCGTTTATTTTCGAAGTGATCGTTTGAAGGTTTATTTCGTGCTTGATTTTTATGTGCGTAAAGCAAAATGTACCATAAAAATACTTGACTTTCCAAAAGCTTCAGTATCCTCCTTGCTTGCGAAGAATTTGAACAACTTCTTATTAAAATGTTACCAAATGACGGAGCTAACATTTTCGCCTCACGCGTTCCCGTACGCTACAATGCACTCACCCCAATAACGTAATCATCTTCCATTTGAAAAGTAAGCTCTTTCGAGACCGATAGACAGGGATATGAAGAGAAAAAGAGAGAAAGAGAGAGAGAGAGAGAGAGAGAGAGGAAAAAATTGGCAGTACAGCTACGAAAGGAAAGGAAGCGAGGTCGAACACGAATCGACGTAGGCGCTCCTAATCTGAAAAAAAGGGCAAGAGATGCGCGCGCGCGCGCGCGTCTTGGGGACTTTGAGGGAATCGACGTAGACGTAGCATATTTATCGACGGCAGAAGGGAGAAAAAGCGCCCGACCTCCACTCGTCGGCGGTCTGCCCCAGAGTCCTGTCAGCTGTAACAAATTGTTACTTCGGTAGCCGGACGCGCGTCTGCGTTCTCGTATCGCGGAGCTTCGAGCGACCGCGTGGCCGCGTGATTAATTGTAACGACGCATCGCTCGCGTATAACCAATGCCGGAGGGATCGTCTTTGCTGCCGGTCTTCTTTTTCTCCTGCTTTTTTCCCCGTTTCGAGATATTTGCATGTCAAGGCGGGATTGACGAAAATAAGCATTTGAATGGATCTAAAAAAAGGTTGTACAAGCGCGCCGAGGTTATGGAGGCCCTCGAGAGGCAGATGGAAAGACAAAGTCGGCAAAGCGGCGAAATTTATGCGTTCCGGCGCTGAAGACTCTTAACTCGTCTGTTATTTAAACATTTTTAGGTGCTTTTCGTCGCCACGGATGAATGTGTATACCAGCGTAAATAAAATCTACAATTCATAGGCTCCGTCCGAGCGCCGTACCGAGCGAACGCGTGGACGCTCCTGAGTATCGCGGCTTTCCGACTGACACCGATACCGGCATTTTAAGTGGCTGCTAGATCTTCGAATGTCATGATCATCGACGCATCTCCACTGATTACTGGAAAATAAACTATTTTTAAAGCGGAGACGCACCTCAAAAGGGATCTAAGCGTTAAATACAGGCCTGTGCTACTTTGCACCACCTTCGCGTATAAACGCACTGGGGTCGATAAAAATAGAGAAATCCCCAATAAAAATGTTGAGCAATTGTTTTGATCCAAGGAATGTACGCTCGTTTCATTATCAAATGTAGCTTAAACTTAGCTGACGAGGTGTATTAGGAATACGAACGCACACCAGTTTCTTATTAAAATCACTCGCGACAAAAACTTACTCGATTTAAAGAAGCAAATAATATTATATAATATTCAAGTGACGATAAAGCCGTTTATATATCGCTCAAAATAAGTAAAAATTTTTAAATGACTCTTCTCTTCTGTTATGAACTATTTCCGTATAATTCTAACTCTACTTGAATATCAACTGGGAGTCAAGAAATTTTAGGAACAACTTTAACATGAAGAAGTCGTACATTAAATATTTGTTTCAAACGTTCCTTAACCTACTTCCTGGATGTATAAGAGTATCTTGAATAACAATCACCAGTATTCCTCGTATAACAACGCTTTTGTATCATCTAGTGTAAAAAATATAATACTATATTAGATACAAAAAAATTAAACTCAAACAAATAACACACACAAGACGTTGAATGACTAAAAATAAATTAAGCTCTTGAAAGAAGAAACAAAACCACGTTTAAATAATTACTATCCCAAAGACTTCATCGATTCCCCCTTCTAAAAACGCAAGTGGTTTTTTATATAGAGAGCCCAAAGTAGACTCATATTTCAAAAATTTAAATATAGAAATGCGCAAAATAAATAGCCAAATAATTTGAAGGATCAAATAATTGATAAAAAGTGAGTCTGTAAAAGGCATTCAATTTATTTAAAGTAGGGTTTTTAAATAAAGTACTCTTTCGAATCCGAACCGTTCGTTAGTGGTGAAAAAATATGTGTCTAACGTTAATTGTACGGTAACGATACAAAAATCTAATTTAAAATAATTTAATCTTTAGAATAATTACTAAAATAATAAACAAATATATAATTATACAAAACGCAAAAACTTCAAAAGTAAGTGATACGTCTCACAAGTAAGCGTTAATTTAACATTATATATGTCAATCGATTCTTTTTTTCAGAAAAGAAGGGTATTCATAAATATTATTTGATAGAATTTACGTGTTCCTTTTAAAAATAAGTTAACCTAAAGAACATAAAATTTTTTCAATATCCGCATTGAAGAGAAGATTTCTTTTCTATATAGTGAACATAATGAACTTTATTATTTTGACGAACACAATGGTTTAAATATAAAAATATTAAAAGACTAAAAAGACTTTGAAAAAATAATTAAAACATTTCTTTCAGAATGTATGGTTACTTACTCAATTATACTTATAATACTATTAGAAGAAATAGTAGTTGTATATTTATTCTTTACAAAATAATAGATACAATAAATGGAGCATATATCCATCTAATGTACCACTGTTAAGTTTATACAAGATATTACAGTACAACTATCGATAGTTTAAATAATTTTAAGTGATTTTAATGAACATAATATTTTCCGAAACTATAGTTTAACGAACATCAGAAAAAAACTAAAGACATATTTTTTTTCATCCAGAAATAATATTTCTAAGTAACAATTAATATACACATTCATTGCAATAAATGGAATAGAAAGTACAGTTAATCTAGGAATGACCACTTTGTTGGAAAATGTATGCCGCAAAATTTCAAACATTCATTATTAACGGTTGTAATGCGCTTAATCACTAATACTCAAGTGTATTCGAATGAAAACTTAATTTATAGTAAAATACGAAATCTCAAAAACATAAATTATTTCACTGTACTATCTTTTATGTATTATTAAAGTATTTTTAGAAGAATTGCATAATTAAGGATTATTAAAATTACATGTATTTGATTACACAAACAAACTTAGTTGTATAGGATGAGACAAAATAATAACAACTATTGGATAAGCTTTAGTATAGGGACTATTATCAAAATTTAATTTCCTAAACTCGAATACAAAGTTAAAATCATAAATGATTTAAAAAATAATGAAAGCGAAAAACTAACAATAATAATACATCGATAAAGCTGTTATATATTTCAAGTTGGCTATCGAAATATTAAGTTATAATAAAAAAATCCTTAATTATGAAAACAAATGTTAAATAGCATCAACTGCATAAAATGGAGAATATCAAATCATGATTAAAAAAAAGAAGACTTGGTATAAATAATTTCGTGAATATTTGATCGAAAAATTATTTGATAATTCATTACAAATGTATCTACGTGACAAAAAAATGAAATAGTTAATGACAATAAGGAAGTAAAGAAAATTGTATTAAAATTACAATTACAGTTGCCATCGAAACTAATAAAATAATTTTTAAAAAATTAATAATTATACAAAAGGTACGTACTTGTTTATAGGAATAGATATTCAGTATCTTACTTGAAAGTGCATTTGAAATATTACTGTGTTAATTTACATAACTTATGTAGTAGTTTAGTCAAATTTTACACCAAAATAAATTATGTTCGTTAAGATTACCATTTATATTATAGCTATTTAAAGCCTGAGTATGTTAGTAGCTAGTATATATATGTATTAATTGTTGTTGTACAATAACGATAGCTTAGCCTATAAATTTCGAAGTTAAAATAAGAACTAAATTTCACGATATACATACTAAGATACATCATCAAGTTAAAAGACAAATTTTAAACGTGCAAAAGTACAATAAGTTTATCGTATACTTTACTTACCAGTGAAGCATTATAATAATTCTTTCATGAAAATGCATAAAGATTTTATTTAAAAGTAACGAAAGCTGTTCTATCAAACAATTATATAGGCTTTCTTTATGTAACGCACTTTCAGAACAAATACGTCACATTTGTCACAATTTTTGTACCCTAACTGTAAGATACAACCTAGCGATTTACATAGAACAATAGTTAACGATAGTTACACAAAGCCTTACCTTCTCTTACGATACAATATTAAAAATCCATCGAAATCTAAGATCCGTACATTACCGCGTCCCCCGGTGGTGACTCGATCTCCCGAGAAAGAAAAGTGTAAAAAACATCTCTTTGGTCGCAGCACTGGCTACTGTACTAAATTAAATTTACACGAACAATGCATGAATAATTGTGTCGGCATTATTCCTAGCTGCCATTAGCTTATCTTTCATTACAGCGTCCGAAAGTCTCGATCGACTAATGCATGCATGCATGCACGCGTGCACGCGTGCACATACGGGGCCGGTGACGGGGTGGGTTAGAAAGCGCAATTCAAAATAAATCGCCGGCATGGCATTTACGGGTCGCCCACACGGGCACTACGGCGAGTATCACGCGCATTGTCGCCGAGGCCGACATACGGCCTGAGATGTCCGCTACTGATAGAGCAAGATCGAGACGATGCGGCGCACACGGCCGGTGATTATTCTTGTCCGCGGTGCCGAACGAACCCTGATACACGGCTGCGCCGAGGGCTGCACAATACGGAAGCCAGGGTCGCTAAGAGATCCGCCCACGGCATCCGCGAACTCCCGGTCCCAACTGCTCTCGAGCGTCCACTCGAGCTCACGAAATTCCACTCGCCAGTCCTTTACTCTAATGAGTAATGAGCCTTCGGATATCGGTATTCCCCGCGTTCGTGAATTTCATAAAGCTACTTTTAATTGCCCTGGTAGTTTCAACGACTGTGAAAAGTTCGCAGCCGTAATGGGATAACCATTTGTCATTTGGCGAATAACGGTAAGAGAGAACGTGCGTAAGAGTCTACCTTTGACGATAGATTTAGTCATGGTGGTGTACCACTAATCGCTCTAATTTGCAGCTCTTAAAGGTTCGCTTTGGTAATTGTGTCGCTCTCGCAGCCGAATATTAAATCTGAGTAGAGTCGATAGAATTCCTTCCTCCTCGTGAGTAAATTATCGAATGAAGAAATCGGTGGAGTTGCCATGGCAGCAAAAATAATAAAAACAATGGGATAAAAGTTGATAAAGGATCTCGCACGCATGCAGCAGTGTCGGGATCCCTTCTTCGCTGAATAAAGTTCCGAGGTTCCAGCGGAGTAGAGTCACAATCGATCCCCTTTTTCTAAGTTTAAATAAGGCTTCGGATGATAGGTGTATCGAGCTTGAAAGGCAGTATGGGTTGCTGACTCGAATACGTGTAAATGTTAGTTGGCGATCTACCGATAAGGACGCGTGACGGGATAGGGCTGCTAATTTATTTTTAGACGTTCCTTTTTATTTTTCCTTTACCAGATACCGGAACACTGTCCAGGGTGAATTATTTTATTGCTTGTTAGAGACATCTCTTATCAACGTGTTCGAACATTTCCGTGAAAGTTTGGAAGGCACGAAAGATAAATTAGTTAAATTAAAAGTACCATCGTATTTAAGAACTAGAAAGTTAAGATTACACGCGGTCGTTATCTAAGTATCAAACGGAATGTTATAAATTTCCTTGAAGGTATTGGAAGACTTAAAGATAAATAAGCCTATAAATACAATTTAAATGCAAGTGGTATTACCAGTAAGTGTAGAAAAGTAGAGGTCTCGATGTGCCTTCTCAATGTTTTTCTTCGTAAGTTGAGTACTTGCGTGTTTTTATGTACAACGTGAAGCAACTCTGTACACTTGGGATGGAACTTCTAACGATGAATTTTAAGAAACATTCAATTTGTAAAAGTATTTAAAATTAGTCCGAATCATCCTTTAACCTGTTGTCCTTCGATATTTTGTACACTTGCGAGAGCCAGCAAACCATACTACGTTTCAGAAAATATTTCTTTCGCGTTAGAGGAATAGCGTCAACTCAGTGTTGAATCACGGACGATTCAAGCTTTTTACCGAAAGTCCAGGGTCGCTGCGTCGTGAAATTCTGAGATTGAATAATATAAGAAAAATCTGAAGCAGTGAAAGAACTCAGCGGCCTGTGACCGATTTCCATGCGCGAGCCCTGGCCCGTTTTTTCTTCCCTCCCGTCAGCGCCGCATCGGATTTGGTACAGGGCGCACCCAGTTGATTTGATTAAGCAAATTATGCACGGATGCTTCGATCAAGTGGACAAAGTCTCTAGGAGCCTCAGACTCTCATCCCCGTCGACTTATTCATTCGGAATCTCCCTTTTTCTTCCGTCTTTCTCGATCTTTCTCCCGCCTCCTTTCTCTTTCCCTCGTACCCTCGCATTCCCAATCCTCTCTCTCTCTCTCTCTCTCTTCCTTTTTAGCCTTCATTCCGCAAAAACACAAGCGTCCGATCGATTGTTTCACGGTCGAGAAAGTCACTGTGATTACGTGGGAACCAGGAGTATACAAACGCTCGCTTCGCCATCGCGACTCCTCGAGCGTGAAATTTTTATTAAAACTCGATGCAGTTCTTTGAACGTCTATTACAGCAATTAGACTTTTTTACCGTTAAGCGAAATTTATTTTGCTATGCGCATCACGCGGTCAAATTCTATTTTAACGAAAATTTTTAATACTCTAATGAAGAACGTAATTCTGTTACGTAATATCTTTATCCAATCACGCATGAGAATATTGGGAAACTGTAAATAATTCAAACACGGTACCCATTGTTTATGTTATCTGATTCAAGCCCTTCGTATTCATGGCTAATCAATTTCATGACTTTTGTGGCCTTTGTTTGTGTGTGTACAATATTGACTGACGATATTTGATAAATATTACAATTCGCTTCTTTAAATAAAAGCTATAATTGAAGATCACATGATTAAAACAATTGATATAACAATAATTTAGTATTAATAAAGCAAGCATTAATATTCAGCTTTAGCTCTGGTTTAAATAAAGAAATTATAAGACATGAGATTAAATATTTCATAGACATTTAAAATTCCAAATTAAGCATGAATTTCACTCGTACATCTTGCAAGAACAAAGCTATTTTTAAATGCGTCGGTAAGTCTGTATCTATGACTAATTTTTAAAGATATTATACTTCTATTTAATAAATACAATATAAACGGATAAGGTTTAGACAATATTTCTTAAGAATACATGTATGTACATTTATGCCTTTATTATATGGTGAATATAATGTTCAATTTTTTAAGCTAAATAATTTTTTATTGACTTTAAAAATATTTTTATTCGATATTTACAAAACATTCGAAAATTCTTGTAAAATTATTTGAATTAAAAAAAAATAATATCAATCATTTTCTGAAAATACGGATATACCAACTTAGTTATTGAGTACATAAAATGTAATTTATGATCGCAACTAGATCTATTATTCTCTAATATATATTTAATATCAATTTGATTTTCATTCTTGTAAAAAAAGAAATAGGTGAAAGTAATATAAAACCGAATTAAGATATGAAACTGGGTAACTCTGTGTCGACCTAATAAGCATTCGAATAAATCATTAACTCATAATATTAACTGTAGCCAGACATTATTATCGATACTTATTTACTTATAATATTTATGACCTGAAAAATATAAGGTTTTAGATTAAAGCAAAAAATTGAATTTGAAAAAAGGCCTGAATCGCGGTCAAGTATAACATTGTACTCTTTCGTATTACGTATCGATGGATGTATAGTACTAATCATAATAATTCCATTATTCAACAAAATATAAAGTTATTGTTAACATCGAAATTCATTAATTTTTTGGAGATTAAATAAACCTCGATTATTCAAAAAATAAATACAAAAGTAAATACGCAATTCCTTTGAAATAAAAAGATATATTTTAGAAAAAGGTCGATGATCGATTACGTACCTTTTGCAATTAATTCTACATGAATATTTATCTATAAATTAATGTAAAATAAAAAAAGACTATTTTTTATTATTACGCAATGACTTTTGTTTTTTACCACGTTGATCATATACATATCAAAATCGAATTCTATTAATATTTACGAAGAAACAGATACTCTATATACTTTCAACAGGATTGTATTTTAAGAATGATAGGAATTAAATTGCTTAATTTCAAATAGATTTTTACATTACGCTTTTTATTGATCATTAAATTTATTTCAAGATTAATTAAGGATCGACTTTAATTTCAATTAGTTTTAGATGAAACCAGAAACTATATGTATATGACACCAATACAAAATTATTTATAATATTAGCTAGACGGGTTATTTTCTCCAAAAATCTACAACGAATAATATTCCTATCATTTATATCAAAATGCATGTGCAATTGGTCCGCGTATTGATTCGGAAACAATATGCGGACTGTAAATGCTGGTCAGTAATCATTGACATAATTTATTTTGAAATATAAAACCAGCAAACATTTCGTTTATTTATAGCTGATTTATTCGAATTCAAAATTTTAGACGATACATCATATTTTCTTTTAATGTACATTCTCTTGAGTAAAAAAAGAATTCTCAAGCACAATTGAAAATATCTTGTTGCTTAATAATCTAAATAAATTCAGAAATTATTAAACGGAATTGATCACAGCTTGCAATAAACCTAATTGAGCTTGTAGATACTTATTTTGTCAACAATCGATACATTTACGTGAGATACATATCTAACGTTGATAATTACGAAATATATACCAAAGAACCTTCTTTCTTCTACTCAGAAAAAGGAAAACTTATTGATAAATAGTCGCACAATCACAAGAAATGAATTCAGACAATAAAAAGAGAGAAGTGCATCGGCGCGACGGATCTGTTAAAATCCATGTGGAATCGCTGGAAATAAAGACGATGTGTAGTCCCCCTTCCTTTAACCTCCTTTTTTTAAGAGAAAATCTTTCGTTTTTTGAAACGTGCTCTCGCTCGAATGATGGGGTAAATCGATGGACAAAGATCTCCTTTGTATCTCTTACCATTTTTATACGAGGATTCTTCAACCTCAGCTATTGTGCGAAAATTGGGGTTCTTAGATGGCGCGAGAGTGGAGGTGGAAAGGGATAGCGAAACGGGTTCTGTCGACCCGTGAAAATAAAAAGTGATCTCTCTTTTTCTCTCTTCCCCCTTTCCCCTTCTCTCTCTCTCTCTCTCTCTCTCTCTCTCTCTCTCTATAAGTTTCGAATGGTAAAAGAAGGAAAAAATCTAGCAGCTGTAGTTAATATTGTTGTTCTTGAGGATTTGGCGTCCATTGTCCAGCGGCTAGTTCCTTTTTTTTTCTCCCACGTAAAGGAAAAATTTCTCGGGAAAGTGTTTAATCACTCGTGTGTAAATCAAACAACAAGTTCAAAATATGTGAGTTACGTGGTCTTACAAATAGAATTTTTATGAAAGCATTTTTCATACAGACATTTATTATCGAACCCGACAACATTCTTTCCATCGAATATCTTCCGGCTTATATTTAATTTTACATATTCTAGAAAATACATTTTACGATATCTGTTACGTATTATAAAGACTAAGGTAGCGTTTTCCACGAAGTGCTCGCATAACACAAACAAAACTGATGATAACAAATAGATTACCTTGCAAACCGAGTGATCGACGTACCCACGCCTCTCGAGGTACGCGTTATTCAACGCGGCCACTTTAATAAAAGGCCCCAGAGCGTTTCCCTCGCGATCAATATTTGGATCCGTCGCAGCTTGGCCATGCCGTCGATGATTTCCACAGACAACCGTTGGACCGCGTCGCCGGGAAATGAAAAATCCTTTAACGCAACCCCAGCGGCTGCCCTTTTCAGCCGAGCGCGATCCCGTGTCACACGCTTGAAGGGCCAAACAATGTTTCACGAAATCTGGATTCCCGCACGCGTTCGATCGACGCGAGCACGTGTGTATCTGAGGGATTTCGCCGGCGCGACCTGAAAGGAGGAGGGCACCTGCGTAATAAGGCCGGACTCCTTCCCGAAAAACCGCCGAACGAGGTCAGGCCGACTTTCTCACGCTCGCTTCCTCCGACTTTGCTGTAAGGAAAAACCCAAAAGGACACAATGCGGATCCTAGGACTGCATTGTCGCGGACCGAGTGGGCGATCGGAACAAAAAACATTCGTGGGGACATCGCGCGCGCGTATGTGCAAGTATTGCCGTGCACGAGATCGCTCAACAGTTTATTATACTTAATAATCGCGACTCTGCCATCTCGGAATACGAGGATTTACGTCCTTTTCCTTTTTTGATTCCGTCGAGCTCAACCAGGACCACGAATGCGAGTCGGAGCTTTGGGGCGCGGTTAGTAATTATCTTTGCAGCTTTGTGCCAATTTTCAGTGATTGCGCACGGGAACTAAGCTAAATGATACGTTGAAATTATCAGAAAAAGTAATTATTTCGTACTTACTACGTGAGCTCGAATTAAAGTCTGCGATATTGTAAGAATGGTAATAACGAAATTGGGATTTTAATGAATAGACTTAAAAAATCATTTTTTCTAGCTTGACTTCGGAGGCTAGATTTTTCAGATATACTTATAAGGAGCACAGTGGAAGTGGATCTCTTCGCGATTATTTTCGCCCGAAGAAGTGCTTTGATTACGTTTACAGGTCGCTTACTTATAAGCGCAGCATCATTGACTTTCATGTCGAACGATCTTGGAACAATGTACAGCCATTAGCATTTACTTTTATCCTCCGAGCGATGAAAATTTAAGGCAGGATACCGAATTGACAGCGCAAAAGGGTAGAAGAAAAACAAAAAGAAGCGAGAGCCAGCGATCATGATCGAGCTTTCACACGCAGAAGGTGCCATCAACACGGCATCGGAATACAATACGACGCGAATAACAACATAAAACTCCAGACTGCGCACATAAAGTCTGTCCGGATCGCGTCGCGGAGAAATTCCCGCTTCTCTCTCGCCGTACTTGCAATCTCGTTTCACCGTAAACATTAATCCCGTCATTAATGTACGCCGTAACAGTCAAAATATATGGCGCTGTATAAAGTCCCGCGTAAGCCTTTTTGCCCAAATGAAGGCGAAAGTGGAAGAGAACTAGTTCTAATGGTAGCTATAATAAAATCATTATATGGAGGCATTTCGTCAAGCTGAAATTATTTAACCAAGCCAACGAATCGAATGAACATTCGTCGTTCGCTAACCGTGAAAGGGATTGTGTTTCAAATGGCTATACGACTTTTTTTAAGTACGTGCCACCGTGTGAATCTATGAGTAATTTCTTACAACGAATAAGAAACGATCGCGAAATGCCACAAGTTTTTTTAAATTAACATAATTTATCTATCGCAGAAGAACAGAATTAGAGCCGACCGAGAAGAAAAGATTAAAAAGGCCAAAGAACTTCAACTGTCGAATAAATCGACCTTGTTTCAAAGTTTTCTCCTGAATTGTTATCAATAAGTGTATCAACTCGTAACCTTTTCAATTGTATACGCGCGATTCGTTTTATGAAACTCTTTACGATTCATAAAATGAAATAAAAAGATTTTATTTCATACTTAAAAGTGGATTCATTTAATTTAAATCCAAGTTGTAAAATACAATGTATCAAAAAATCTTTATACGATCATTCATCTTTCACCGATCGCGTATCTAATTGCTATTCAGAGTATTCGCTCGTGTCGTCTTTCTAACGACCGCTTTAAAAATGTAATGTATCACCTTTGCAAATGACAACGATTTACTTTCTAAGAGAGAAAACTTTTGAAGAGGAACAGTAGCGTTCAAAAGTTTAAGATTTTCATTTGAATTCAAACTATTTGGTGTTTTTATTAAAATAATGTTTTTAAAAAATAATGTTAAGCTCGTATAAAATTTATTAATCTATTATCACAACTGCAAATATTTGTAACAAGTTTTAAGTCGTGGAAAATATATCAATTTCAGTTTCCAGGAACTTCATACATGCATATAATTTTTATTTATTTATTTATCCATCGTGCAACAAATATACGTTATTTTGCAATTTCGTTATTATGTAAAATATCGTAAGAAAGAAATTCTACTAAATTTCTTTAAATCTCTGATTTATTTCTTCCCTTCGTTTTGTTAGTTTAAAGTAAATCAACAGTTCAATTCAGTTCAGTTTCAATTAATAAGCTGTTCCATAATTAGAAACACAAACAATATTAAATGATTATTATTATAAATTCTTAGAATTCTTGAGATTATAGTACAGTGCAAGAGAGGATTAATCGATAGGTTGAACAACGTTGAAAAATAAATTATTGCGTCCAAATAAAAGACTCGATCTACTGGGCCAAAAGAAGAAGCGCAAAATGTTGCTCCGCGCTTCGGTCGAAGAGGCGCAAACTCGAACTTTTGTCCACTACTGTAAGGGTATATAACATCTATAGAAAGTAAATCCCCGCCTGATACCGAGGCAAAGGGGCAATATTAAAGTCATAAGAAGCAGCAACTCGCACGAAGGAAGTTCCGCGTCGATGAAAACCTCACGTGCCTCGTAAAAGCTTCGACCCGCGCCACAGCGAATTGGCAACATTTTATTAGTGACACGTATATCAATGTCGCGCGGAAAGTAAAATAAAAAAGGAGAATAACGAGGAGGCGAGAGAGAGAGAGAGAGAGAGAGAGAGAGAGAAGAGCAGAGGGAGTCGCTTGAAATGGTTTTTAATACTTTGTACTCATCTCGGGCCGCTTTTTTAACGCCCGACGTTTGTTGGCGCGCTCTCCGGCTATCTCGAGCGCTCTTAAAGGGCCCGCGCACATTCACGAGGAGCCGGAGATTTATGCGCGACGGGATGATGCCTATATATGAGCGACGGGAGCACTTTTATGATCGGCTCTCGAACAAAGTTGACTCGCTTCCTGTGCTAGCGCAACATCTGACGAGAACCTCTTAACGGGAAGGGAGGAGCGCCGTGGCCTGCCTCCGAGGTGTGTAGACTGCGGACCGCTGGACCTCTTTATTCTCACCCGTAAAACAGCTGACTTTAAGACGATCCTTTGTCATTGTAATGACCCACCTTTTAATGCTTCATAAATATCCTTTCTGTAACCTAGTGATATTGGCTCCTATTTGGCGAAACGAGAGTTTCTCAACGAGATCCTCGCTGCTCGACTGCGACCGCTCAAAATATTTCCTGCACAAATTATTCTCAGCTCTCAAGAACAAAGACAGGTGATTACTCCGATTAAATATAATGCCCAAAATGTCGTACGCAAACTTTGCAGGATAATTTAGGATTCCGACTTCTTCGTGCCTCGGTCCTTTTCAAATTCAGGATTTTTCTTTAAAGTGGACCGTAACGGAGATTCATTTCAAATTTCTGTACTTGAAGTACTTCGTTACCTCTAGAAGTGCCTCATTTTAAACGAGCAAATAGAATAATAATACTCTTTCGAACATTCGTTACTTTTTTTTCAGCAAATTTTAATTCCCTTAATTTTTGTACTACTTTAAGGTGTTTTTATAACCTTTTTCACATTTAGTTCTCTTTGCGTAAGAGTTATAAATTTACGGAAGCGAATTGTTCCTTTTTACTAATCTTGTATTAATTCGTAGTAAATCATCTATTTAAAATTTGGAAATTTCAACTTTGAGCCACTACTCGCTGTCTTTCTCAAATCTCTAAAATTATGGCTTTAAAGAATTCGAAGGAATATAATTCAAAAGTTTATCGATGATTTCATTAAAATATTTTTAATCTCTCTTCGTTCAAAATATTAAATATTCAAAAATATTCTTTTAAAAAGTATACTTTCACAGATGATTCTGAAATATTACTTATGTACCAATTGCAGCATAATTTGCGATAATAATACTCAGAAAAATAAACGAGATAGACTGCTATTCTTACTTATAATTTAAGATATTGTAAGAAATGTATAAATGATTATAAGATTTGTCTTAAAAATGTTCAAATTCATATACCGATACTTACTATTGGTAATAGCATATATAATAATACTTAAAGCTTTTTATCTTTAATGGTGCAATTTCACAACCACAATAGAGTGCATCTAAGTATTACATAGTAAAAACTTGACAGGCAAGTATTAGATATTTCAGAACATACAAGAATGCGACTTTATTCCGCAACCGGTAATATTATCTTACTTAGTCAAAAAGATGATTTACATTACAATATTAAAATTGTATCTATTGGGTCAAGTTAAAAATAATAATGTTTATTTAATATTTTTATCATGAATTTTCATAAAATATGCAGGATAACCCAAAAAATTATGCTCTTTACTTCTATCATTATTAGTATATTTTACAAAAAATGCAATTAAAGGGATTTATAATTTATAATGAACTTTACAAGAAGTTAATTATTAATTTCTTATTTAATGTCCATGAGTTATAATGATACGCAATTAAAGTTATCAATCAGATGGAAAATATACATTTCATAAATAAGAAGGCAAATATTGTAATAAAACGATGATTCGAAAAAAGAAGAGTAAATTCACTCGATGATCGGCTTTATGTCGATCGATTATATTTGGCGCGAAGGCACTTTTTATTCCTTGCAATTTATAATCTCGGACTCGCAGATATGAAATTGTTTAGAAAACAAAAAAGTTTGCCTCGAAACACTGACACGCTCCTTCTTACTCAATATAATTGCAGATGATGTGACTGCATTGGGGTGGCACTTAACCTTTTTCTCTCTTCCCTAGTGAAGCTCGATGCACGCGACCTGCATTCGTATGCACGTATTCCTTCCATTCTTATGCGGTACTTTATCACGGAGCCCTACCTCCGTACAAAAGTTCTTCTCATTATGCATGCACTTGAAATGCTTAAAATGGAGAATGAAGTTGAAAATGGACTTAAAAAGTAACGAACACTCTCCGCGCGACTTCAATGACTCATATTTTTGTGCATCTCCTGAGATTGCCAATATTTTATCGTATCACAAAAATACTGTTTAAAATGAATTATTTCCACTATTAAAAAATGATCTACGTTAATCACCTAGTTATATCACTTTTAGATATGTTTAAAAAAGTACCTATTCTTACTTTTCAATTTATTCACTAGATATGAAATGTGAAATTTATCAAACTAGAATTTAACCCGTTTATAGAGACAATACGAATTATAATTACTTTTTATAATTAAATATAGCAAGTACAGATTTGTGTACTTTGCGCTCAAGTGTGAAAATATATTCCAAAATCTTAACGCGTATTACAAAGGCCAGCGCTTTACGTTCGATGTAGATGCAAGCCGAAAGCCATTATCGGCAACATTGCAAAAGAGAAGAGCAACGTCCACGACTACCGAGAAATAAGGGAGAAAAGGCAAATCGATAAAGGGCAAATGGGTAACCGCACACTCAGTGCGAAATTGAATCTGCCTCCCGTGTAAAAATGAAGCGGTAGCCTGTGAGGACGCCCCTTTTAGCGGGTGATAGGACGCGACCATTGCCATCCGGATTCCAAAGATAAAGGGAGCGAAAAATCGGCGAAGCGTCAATGGCGTCGCGTGCCTAGGCCGAATCCATTTGCCGTAAACGACGATGAAGCGCACGAGGGCTTATTATCTTCTCGCCGCGTTCATCGGTACTACTGGCAACGTAATTAAAAACGCGTATGCACGAGGAACGCGATCGAGTTCCCTGGTCACCGTTGGCTAACCATCATTTCCCACTGCCGATGAGCTTTTGCGGTTTACGAGCGAAAATCGGTTAGCCGAGATTTACGAATGGCCGCTTATACTTCACGAAATTATAACGATATTCTACCTCGAGGTCGGGCTCCCGCTGAAGGAATCAGCCTGTCGCGCTCGAAATTGCTTATTGACAATTTCAAAATCGCTGTGGAATACATGATTTGCGAATGCACGAACGACGTTGATTTTCTATGGAGACGTGAAACTACTCTGCGACTTGCCATTTGATTATTCAAATGACGACTCATGCAGCGCCTCTGACGAAAGTTACCCAAACCTAGTCGGTATTTCTAAAAATTCATGTACCATTAATCGGTATAAGAGAAATCTCGTTTAATTAGATATCTTTATTATTAGCAACTAGTAATTACTTCACATTATTACTTATCGATTATCGATTAGGCAAATAATTATTCACTTTTAACAAGCCTTATTATTACATTATAATAATAACGACTTAGTATCTAAAAATGTCGTTTAATATTTTATATTGACGGTGAATGATTATTATTAATGTAAGTATCAAAATGTATTTTAAAAATTAAACATTTAAATTATTTCGAAAAACTTTAAATTAATTCCACGCTCTATGTTTCTACAAAAGATCGATACTTTTATCTAAAAAAATTACTTTTTATCTAAATAAAAAAGGTTTTCAGATAATTTCAACCTATCCCACTTTAATATTAGTTTTTAACGGGAATTTTGCATTTTGCTTCATGTAAAACATGTTCGTTAAAACAATGTTAATTCTAAAAGCGTTCTTCAAAAATCAAGCGAACAGTAAATCCAGTAAATTCTTAACAATTACAATAAAATTAAAGGTACAATTTAAATAATAAGAATTTCATCTTATAGAAAAATGCAATATTCTTTTATTCAATGCCAATGTTCTGTATAAAGAATGCATAAATTAATGAGTTGTTTCATACATAAAATATTGCACGAATGTACCACAATATTATCATAACTTTATTCTAACTTATTATTTACACATGACTGCGAGATTATATTTAACGAAATATGTACAAAAATTAATTCAAACGTGTATAGCAAAAACTTCATGATATCACTACTCTGATTAACATTAATTTACAGAAGATGTTTACGATCGTATTGCATTAGAAGATATTTACGCGTACGTCATTTACATAAATATATAACTAATATTAACCTATAATGCCTGCAGTTCATCGCGACTAAATTGTATACTGCCCAATCAGGATTCGTCTATTTTCATGAAAAACACGTAACATTGATTTTCTGCAAGTAATTTCAATTCAATACTTGTTTTACAAAAGAAGACAATTATGAAATTTTTATCAAATTTTTTTCTATTACATTCTGTTAATAATCATTTAGATTGAACAAAGATAAATGAAAGTTTCATAAAATCAAATAACGTGGAAAGAATAATTTTTTATACATTTGCAATTCCTTTTTCATTAAATATATTTAAAAATTGTTTTAATAAATTGAGCAGAAAGTCAAACAAACGTACTTGTCATTGTAAATATAGAGTCCAAATTGACTTTCACACTTTCTTTTTATAATCAACGAACAAAAGAATTTATATTGATCACAAACAAAACAAAACTGTTAAAAAACAATTTATGTTTTCCGATTTCTTAAAAAATTAATTAATCTAAATTAGCGACGTCTCTTAACATTGAGGGTCATGAACCGATAATTTTGATTAAATGAACTTTAATCTGATTTTATTCGATCATTTAGTCATTACATCCGAGACCGGCAGACCAATTACAGATTCCACCAATAGGATCAAACGATAATTTCCGAGGACATGTGTATTCCGTTCCTATAACATTGCCATTAACCATTTTAGCACAAGAAATAAATTTCTTACAAGAACTTGGATGTGGAAAGCTCCCTTGATCGAGACATTTAATAATACCTCTATTCGTGATAAAGAGTTTGCCGTTTGGCTTACCAACAAATCGCTCTTCTTCATCTTCGTAATAATCATAATCGGTCACTGCAGGTTTATAAGGCCGAGCACGAATCTGATAAGAATTTGGCGTGACAATTCTATCAGAATCGTACTTCTGCCCTAGTCGTCGTCTCTCCGAAGAGATTACCTTACTTGAACTGGTACTCGATGACGTTTCTTCAGTCGTTCGAGGAGATATTGTCGTGCTGATCTTTCGTCTGAAGTTGGACGTTGTGATAGCTGCTCTACCTATTATCGTGGAGCGTGTAAGCATTAGTAAAGTATTTTTACATATTTGTATATACATTGTTTCAACGCACATTAGCAACGTATATGCATTAATTGCTTGTTAAAGTAGACATACATAAAAGTTCTCACCCCATAATGTTAAGCACAGTTAAATCATTCGACACATGATGCGAGTGAACTCATGTACGAATAGTGCGCAGAAAAGACAGAGCATGGCAAGTATTAATCGAGAGAAGTAAGATGAATGAAAATATGTTGAATTCAACAAATATGTGTCAATTGCACATAGAATTAAATAAAACGCAATAAATAATGTAAAGTAGAGAACGTTGAATTGTGAAGAGAACCACAACCATGCTACTATCGGATGAAAATGGGAACAATGATCATCGAAGAGTTAGTTTTCGTTCAATGTAAACGTAGTTCATAGCCAGGCGCTCAGTTGTGCATGATAATTATTAAAGTACACCTGTCAGACGATAAGATGATAGAAGTAGTAATTATGGAGCGATAATATAAAGAAACGACGCGTGTTTTGTTTAAAAAATTGATTCGCAACCATTTAAAACAATTTCAGTCACATAATAATAAATATCGTAGCCGAGGGTTGTATACCCGAATCAGTTGTCGAGGAAATTGTTGCTGGTGGTTCGGCTAATATCAGTTCCAAATTTTGTGGAATGCCACTTTGATCAGCCATTATTCCCAATATACGTGTTTCCGGAGATAAGGTCGCGGACGATATAGTTGTATAAGCACCTTCAGGTAGCGACATATCTCCTGGCTGTTGGAATAAGCTTAATCCTGGATTCCTCGAGCTATTTACCTGTTTTGATCGTCAGTTTATTACTAAAAAAATATTCCTCCTAAATTTCGTGCATTACCTAATTGTAATATAACGACAATATCATAGTGTATTATATGCTTTTAATATTGAGTACATGTATTATATAAATCGTCAAATAGTTAGCTGCATAATCTAGCAAAATAACTCTCGTTAACACCGAATAAAAAGTATTTGTATTTAATTTTTTATAATTTGTAAATTTTTCTTAATCATTTGTCACTTAATAAATATATTTTTGCTTTATTAAGAATTTAAATATTATATTATTTACAAAAAAACGTATATTTCTTTAAAAGTTCTGGAGTATTTTAACAGGTTTACTTAGTGATAAGTTACTGGCACTGTTATAAATAATCGATTTTTCATTAAAGTGAAAGTTACTGTTAAAGAAGTAAAGCAGTGGACTGATGCCAGACGTGAAGAATTGATTTTTGCTGTTAGGTATTGCCAGAGAAGATGCCCTTTTGAGAATGACAGAAAAATGATTCATTTCATCCTTAGAAAGATAGTCGAGTAGCTCGGTATTGACACATATTTCTAAATCGAAAGCAGTGTATTAGATTTAATAAAAAGAGAAATAATGCATCGCATAAACGAAATAGCGGTTATTATAGCGAAGGCAATCGTTATTTTTGTTCGTGGTTTATTCTCTTCAGCCTACCCATCTTATTATCGAAACTGACCTCGATGAAGCTATCGATTACATCATCCGTTGACACTGTTGCATTGGTTTTCGGGTCATCTGTTAACTTTAATCTTGTTGGTCTTAATCTCTTACGAACAACTTTCTTCATGATCCATCTTCTTTGAGAAGATTTATTCGTTGGTTGATCTTTCGCTGAGCTTCGATATATTAAAACACGTTGTCTGTGTATCCTTTTCTTTGCAGTAGAATTTTTCGAACTTTGAAGTAATGCAGGATTTGTAGTCATTGAATTCGCATTAAAAAATGGACGCACATGTTTAATGAAAACTTTTTGTAAATTATAAATGGCACTTTCATTTTTTTTCGTATCTAACTTTTTAATAAGGGTATCAGATTCATTGGTGGTTGAATTCTCTTTTGAACTTGGAGAAGAAGAATCAGTTTTGTTGATATTTAAAGAATTTAAATTTTCAAATTTGAACGTAAAATCAGTCGTAGAATTTTCATTGTTTTTTAAAAACAAGTTCTTTTCATTGTTATTTAAAAATACATCATTTTTAGAAGTATTATTGTCATGTTTTACATGTAATTTTGAAGTATTGATATTTAACACTGATTGTGCAGTAATTTCTGTATTATAACGAGTAGGCAGATTTAATTTCTCTATCATTAATGATCCATTCAATATATTGTTATCTTCGACATTTCTTAACATATTTACGTCGTTCAAAATACGTTCGTCAGTTTTCAAAACTTCAATCTTCAATATTGAACTAAATCTGGATACGTTTAATTTGTTTTTAGGAATTTGTAATAGAAAAAAATCATCTCCTGGATCATCTACAAGTCTTACTGGCACTTTTACAATCCTTATCATATCATTTTGATTTAAAGGATTCATTGGTAGAGACTTTTTAATAAACGAAATATTTTGTGCATCATTTTCTGGCTTACTATGTAAACTATTATTTAATATACTTATTTTCTTTGGAATTTCAGTCATGAAATTACTTGTGGTTTTATGAGCAGTAATATTCTTGAAGACAGAATGCTGAAGTATCGGCTCATCCAAAACCTAGAAATCAGAATATATAATGCATTTTCTTCTGGTTTCTAAGAATTGCAATTTGACCATAGAATAAGGAAGAAGTATAGAAGTAGAAACAAAGTAGTACAGTAAATACGATTAAGCCAGAGAATAAACAAGCGTTTGAAAAGCAAAGTTTCGAGTGTATTGCAGATGATCATGTTGATGAAATAACATAATAGTGATCGGAGTAATATACGAACTTGAAATAAATTATTTATTTATACATATTTGTCTAGTGCCCTATTAAATTGCTAAAAACTGACTCAATTTCTATTGTTGATGACGACTCTTCATTAGACTCAGTCGTGAATTTTTTGTCAACAAATTCACTTTCAATCGGTAAGGTTGACCATTCAATACCACGTTCAGTTGAAAAACCTCGAGGTATCTCATTTATAAGTACATTTTTTTTAATTCCCTTTTGTTTTTGGAATAACCCACTTGAAACTGTTGTAGACTTTGGAATGTATGTCGTTGAAGTTAAAGACGAATATTTCTTCTTTATCGAAATTTTTTGTCTTTCTGTAGTTGCAGATTCTACTATTGATGTGACTAACCGTGTAACTGATGGTTTTGATGTTGATACTAATATTGAGCTGTCATTATTAATTTTTGGAGTTGTTCGTTGTAATTGGTTTCCACGTTTAATAGCATCGGCAAAATAATCAAACTTTTTAGTAGGTATTAGTGTCTCTTGAATACTACTTTCGGTTGAACTAGTAGTCTTTGAGAAGTAACGTGGAGTAATTTTATTTTTATATGCAAAATTTTCAAACTCTTTTTGATCACCATCATTATTTCTGAATCTCGTTCTGGATCTTCGATAGTCGGATGTTTGTAATTTTGCCGAATTTTTTTTGGAAACATCTTTTGATTCTTCAAAGTCAGAATCATTAGTCTTATATGTTCTCCCTCTATAAGAATTTTTAGAAACTGTAAAAGGCAAACCATTTTGATAATCAATAGAATCAGAATTTTCTGATACTGTATATTTGGTGATTACATCCGGTTGATGTGTGGATGAAAGTGAAGTAGAACGATAACGATCAAACAGAGATTTTCTTTTATTGGTAGCATCGTCAAATCTATCTACTTTTGAAGTTGAAGTATCAACATCCGTTCGCGAAGCTAACTTTTTACGAATGAAATATCTTTGACCGGATGACCTTGAAATTCCAGAATAGCTAAGGGAAGAGTGATTAGAGTTTTTAATTCCATTATTTTCATTTACATTTCTAAAACGTGTTCTATTTATTAATTTTGCATTGGTATTTTGAGTATTATTCTTTAGCAATTCAGGCATATTATAGTTTAAAATATCCTCCTGAAAAGGTCGAAGGCGTCTTATAATTGTACGCCTTCGTGACTTTTTGGTTGGTTGTTCAATTGAAGTAGGTGTTGTAGATGGTCTTTTTTGTAACAGTATTTTTCTTGTTCTTTGATTTGGTATTGAAAGAGTTGTTTCGCTTCTTTTTGAAGCAGTGGAGGGTTTTAATGTATGTTCTGTAATTGTGTCGAACATTGTAGTTTTAATTTCATCTTCCGAATTTTGAAAAGAAGTTAAGTAAGAATTCCACGAATTTGAAGGTATAGTCGTCCGTGAAGAAGACTCTGACAAATTAAATGTTTCTCTATCAATTCTGTTTTCTGTCGTTTCACTAGGAATTGTTTCCGTCACTTCTATTAAGAAACGTGTACTTTCTGTTTGAGTTGTGTCTTCTATATTTTTCATAGTGATATCCGTAAATTCAGGTTTAATTTTACTAGTCGTATAAAATAGCGACGTACTTATTGGATTTATTGGTTCCATGAGCAAGTTAATATTTCTAATTGTTTGAGCCTTATTATCAAAAGTATCTGCTGTTTGTTGATCTAATTTTATCCGCGATGCTCTGTTAGGACTTTTACTCCTTACAGATTGTTCTGTCGAAATTCTAAAAGGTTGAGAGTCCGGTAAATCACTTGAAACGGTTGTTACTAATGGTCTACGATGCCTTCTGCTAGAAGCCTCGATAGTTTTTGATTGGTCTTTATCATTAGTATTTTTTCTAAAGTTTGTATCATATGAATGTGTTGTATTTTGTGATTTATATCGGCTAGAACCTCGGTTACTGTTTGAAGATCTGGAGTTACTTACCGCCTCAATGTCTTTTGAATATTCCTGTAATTCAGAATTTGTTTGCAAAGCTTCATCTTTGACGTTTAAATATTTATCATCAACAGTGCTTATCGATTTTTCACGATTTCGCGTGCGTAGTCTTGTACGTGTTGTGGGTGCTTTTGTTGTAGATCGTGCAATATTTCTCGAGTTTGTACTCACCTTAGATCTTGGTGTTGATTCAATTCCTGTTAATGAACTACGAGTTGTATCAGAAATAGTTGATAAAGCTATCGTCGGTCTAGTTCGTCGAGGAAAACCGAAGGGACGGGGTTGAGATACTGCAGCTATAGTTTCCCGAATACTTGATTCAGTCGAAGCGATATTTAACAAAGACTCAGTCGCACTGTCTTCAATAGTATTAGGGTTAAATGCAGTAGTCATTTCAGTAACTTGTTTTGTGGCGTAATGCGTACTAATAAATTTTTCTTCGGTATAGGGACTTGTCGAATTAAGAGTGGAAGACATATGATCTAACAATGTTCGAGCTGTTGAAGGTGCAGCTGTAGTAAATGGAGTAATACTTATCCTACCAGATTCTCCTGACACCGTAATAGTCTTTTCTTTAACAACATGCCCGTCATTGAAGTTTTCTGTCGTAATAGCTGGCTTTTCAGAAGTACTTTCGATAGTTGTTTGCTCAATTTCTTTTTGTGGGGTAATAGTTGTACTTCGGAAACGGTTTATACTAATATATCTATAAAATTATTTATATTAATTTCATAATTAAAACTACATAAATTACAAATTAATCTCTTACTTTGTCTTCGGTGTTGTATTTTCTTCTGTAGCTTCTTTTTGAATTATTTCTGTGGGTCTAAAATACATTCAAATTATTAATAATACTTTGAGTTTTATGTTACACTACTCTATAGAAGTTATTAAATAATTAATAAAATACCTAAGAGAAGTACGGCGTACACTTTGTTTTTCTTCTTTAGTAACTGTATCTAACTCTTTAATATCATTATCAGCTCTGTATTAAAAAAAGCTGAATTAATTAAAACATTGTAATTTTATTACTTAAAACATTATTCTATAATTAAGTTATTATAAATCGAATAATTTTTTTACAAAAATCCATTTATTTCACTACATAAAAAATATATAATACCTTGATGATTCTGTTGTAGAAGTTGGCCTTGTACGTCTAATATTGACGTATCCAGGAGTAGATCTATGTGCTGGTAAATTTTTTTCTTCTGAAACATTACTGATTAATTTTTCTTCCGAAGATGCTACATCTTCATTATCTTCTTCTTCTACTTCTTCTTCTTCTTCAGCGTTATCTTCATCTAACTCATCATCCGTTTTAGTTGATATTGTAGAAGAACTGCAAATAACGTTAAAAAATATATAAGCAGTAATATCAATTTCAACTAATACATAATTAATAGACGCTTATGTAGTGGGAGTACGCGTGGCCTAGTGTAAGCGTGAAAGAGAATGCGGAGTAAGTGAGAGAGAGCATGGGGCCATGGAGGGGAGCCCTGGCTATGTGTTCAGCCTTGGCTATACGTAAACAAAGCTTGCGCTTGTACCATCGCCGACGATGTTTTCCTGTCGCTAGTATTTGACCGCGGACTATAAGGGCAAAGGATAAGCAAAGTAACCCCTCCACGAAGCCCCGCGAGTACGAGAGCGTGAGTGAAAGCGCTCGCAAAGGATATAAAAAGTGCGCAGAATCGAGACTTGGGATTGAATTCGGAAGTCGAAGGTCTCCCGATCATGCTGGCATTTGGCATGCTGAGTACACCAGGAGCTGCTGATATTCGGCACACCTCCAGAAAGTGCTGTCGTTTGATTCACTTCCAGGAAATGCTGACATTTGTCGCATGACCCCGGATTAAAGTTTAATCCCTCAGTCTACCCCGGAGAGACACAGCTCCGTGGCTAGATTCTCCCCGTCATAACTAACTCGTAAGAGTTATCTACTGCCGTGATTTAGTGTATAAAATCATCGTCGTCGCTATTGATGTAAAATCATCGCCGATAAAATCATAAGCCCCGCCATAGTGTTTTAGAAATGCATAAATTACCACCGTTAGTACATAAATCACCACTTTATTTCACCTATTATAAGCACCGCCGTAGCTCATTGTAAGGAAACGTCGATACTTTGTAAGCGTTGATTGTACCGGAAGCCGCATTCATCCGCCGAATAACGAAATGCTTGTAAGAAATTTAAATTCAATAAACCTGTTTAATTTACCGCAAAAGAAACGCTATTCTTATTTTGCCCCCTGTCTCATTAGGCCTCCTCCTCTCGATACGAACCCGGTCCAACCTCGATCCATCCGGATCGGGACAGAAAAGAAGCAGAAGAGACTGAGACATCACCACCGCAGGGACAAAGGAAAGAGAGGAACGAGCAAAGGACAAAACAGTAAATAGAGAGAGAGTAAAAAAATAAACCCGTATTTCATGAGCAGAAGAAATAGAAGTAAGAATTAGATCAAATCCCCACAATCGTTACAATATATATAGACAAAATTCAATATTTTAAATAATTTAAAACTAAGAAAATTTGTCGAAATGGTGTTTATAAACAGAACCTAATATTTTATATAAGTAAGATTAAAAGATTTTTATTCGTAAGAAAAAGTGACAAAATCAACCATAACACCACGTACAATAACTAAAAGAAAAGCCTGAATTATCAGACGAAGAAGAAGGAAAAGAAGAAGACGATGATGAAGAATATGCAGACGAAGAAGAAAGCGTAAGACTGTCTGACGATAAAAGTGATGAAGAAGAAAAGCCATTTGTTTGATTACATTTGTTTAATTTTATGCAAATTTTCATATTATATAATTATTATGAAATGATTATTACACATAAGGAAACAATTCTCTTAACAATAGACTTATGATACTTACCTCTGACGTGTTATAGTAACATATTTTGGTTTGTTAGATCTTCGCAAATTTTTGACTTCAGGAACTTCATCTAATCCTTCAAATTGTGATCTTCCAGGACCATTGACAAATTTCAATTTTGAGTTTGATTTACTATTTATTAATTTTTCTTCTATTTGTTCTTCATCTTCATCTTCCCCAAACTCATCAGTTTTTCTGCTACTTACTAATCTTGATGCTGGTAATCCAAATAAATTGTTTTTACCGGATTGTTGATTCAAAACTCTTTCATACAAACTTTTGCTAATAGTAGCTGGAGTGACTTGCTCATTTCCTTCATTTGATCCATCAATAGAAGTTTTCTCTTGTAAAGCCAATTGCTTTTCAAGATGTTCTATTCCACCTAGAATAAAAATAATCTAATAAAAATATTCAAGATTTAAATTATATAATACGTGCTCACCTGCTTTTTTAATTAGATTAATTAATTCTTTAATTACTCGCGGATCTTGTTCTTCATCGGATATTTCATCTTCTAGGTTAGCAGAATTAGACACTGGCACTGGTGTAGAACTAGTTGTTGTTGTCTTTGTTGTTGTAGTTGTCGGGCGACTTCTATGAATAGTTTTATAAAGAAGTGGTTTTGCTGACGTTGTTATCACTTTCTTCGGCTTTTCTTCTTCAACACTTTTATCGTCAGACAGTCTTACGCCTTCTTCTTCGTCTTCATATTCTTCATCATCGTCTTCTTCTTTTTCTTCTTCTTCGTCTGATAATTCAGGTTTTTCTTTTATAGTTAATGTACGTGGTGTAGTTGTGGTTGATTTTGGTTTATTTTTTGGACATATTACATTTCGAGGATAGTCACAAGAATCTGCTAATTTATTAAAAACGAGTCCTGCAACAATTCATTTACATCATATTATATATTTATACTTAACGTGATTATTATTCATAAAAATGTCTTCATTTATATATAACATTAATTATATTATACCTGACGGACATGTAAATTGGTTAGCTACGATTCCTAAACCACTTGGCCCACTATCAAGGCACCAAAAGTATTTTTTACAATCTCGTGGATGTGGAAAAAATCCCTCATCTTCACATTTAAAGTCTAAAAAATTAACAAAATATAAAAAATACATAGTTATTACAAAAATTATCAAAAGCTTATATTCAGTAATCTTACCACTTCCTGGATCAGGAGTAGTTGGGGGTTCTGGTGTAGTTAATTTTTTGCTGAGAATTTTCTGCGTAGATGTGGAATCAGTTGTTTGTTTTCTGAGATTATCTCGTTCATTAATATTTAAACGAGTCCGAAAACGATTTTTATTGGTAAGTAGCCGTGGTCTTGTAGATTTATGTGAAGATTTTGTGGATTCGGCATTTTCATTGTTTTCAACATTCTCATCGATCGATTCGTCTTCAGGTTTATGTTCGCTTATTGTTTTAGAATTTGACCTATTCCTAGATTTAGAAGGTGTAGACGATCTTTTACCAGTAAATGATCGAGATATTGTATTTCTTCTGTTGGAAGCGCCAGTCGATTTTCGATTATTAGATAGGGAATTTGATTTTGAGCTTTCAGATACTCTATTTCTTTTTTTTGTGCTAATAGCATTAGGTCTTACGTCTAATTCGAGTTTTCTAAAAAATAAGAAAATTCTTTTAACCATTCATCTAAATGTATAATTTTTACTCGTGATCTTATAAATTTTGTTGCTTACTCATTCTCTTCAAATAGAGCTTCTTTAGCTGCTTCAATTAAAGGATATGGGCGGCCGTGACATTTACCACGAAAATCATCATTGTCAATAGACCAAAACATTATTCCACCGAGTTTCTTTTCATTAACATACTTTGCTTTAGCTCGAACAATTTCTTCATCGTCATAACCTACCCACTGATTATTTTTATAAGCATAAGGACCCATGGCTTTTGGATTTGGTTTTTCCACATTCCAATCATCTTTGGTTATACTTTCACAAATCTAAAAATATGTATAATCAAAAAATAAATATCAAAATACGTCAATAATTTTTAATTAATCGTATAATCACAAACTTCGTAATAAGCAAGATATCCTTTTTCTCGTGTTGCATCTCCTTCAATGCCAGGTCCATCGGCTGGAGATCCAAGTGTATTCGCATCATCATTGAAAAGAGTGTAGGACCTTCCATAAGTAGGAATACCAACTACAATTTTTTCAGACGATGCACCACTTTTAATCAAATGTTTGATTGTATAGTCCTAGATACAGATTTTAATAAATATATAAGTAAATTGATTATCAGTGAGTTCATTTTAGATATATAAATTTCATCATTACAATTGTCAATTCATTATCGTAATTATATTCATTGTCTTCTTCAAGAGGATAAAGTGGAGAATGATGATTAACTGCTGGTTCGTACGCAGAATGATAATCATAGGACAAAAGGTTAATGAAATCTAAGTATTCATCTAATTTTGGAACGTCGTATCCTTTGTCTATATATTCTGTTCCTGCTGGGACAGCCATAGTAAGTAAAAGTCGTGGCCTTCCAGTTTTCGAAGATTCCCTTTCGAATTCTTCACGAAGTTCCTAGATAATTTAGTTTCTTTTACATTAAAAATATAAAATCCTACATATAAAATACATTAAGTTTAAAAATAAATCAAATAATACCTGTACAAGATTAGCATAGTTGTTTTTATCTCGAGGCTTTCCTCCCTCTCTAAATGCTGGATATTCCCAATCGAGATCTAAGCCGTCAAAATGATTCTGTCGAAGAAATTTCACAGCACTTTTAACAAATTGTCTTCTTCTTTGAGGATCAGCGACCATAGGAGAAAATCGATTAGAACCTTCATTCCAACCTCCAATCGCCAAAAGAGTCTTTAGGTTTTTGTTATATGTTTTTAAACCGGTAAACTTCGCGTAGCCGCCTATGAAATACGTATTTGAACTCGAATTATGTGAAGATAACATTCAGGTGAAAAATGATTAGAACTTAGAAACCTACCCTTATCAACATCTTGATATTTATCAAATGGCTTTAGAGTGTTATCCTTCGTAAATCCACCAAAGGCATATATCAAATGAGTGCAGAGATATGGATTGATATTTTGGGGTGAAAATTTTGCTGTGCCTGGCCTGTATACTGACCAATTGGTGTAATAGCAAACGATTCTTTTCTCTCCATCATCTAATAAAGTAAATAACGTTTTGAAATGCTTTTTTCAAAAAATGTCACATTATATCAACCCAAAATAAGTTAAAATTCCATTTGGACTTTGATTAGACAATAAGCATTAGGATTTTAGAAACCAATTTAAAATGGACAATTTAACGTTAGAAGAATTTTTGTAATGATATTAGCAATTAGATGAGAAATTTACAATCGTTACTGTCTTATTTTATTGCCACTGAATAAATTGGTCATTGCCAATTGAAAAAATTCCTAGTTATCCATGGAAAGTTTTCTTGTCACAGTAAACAGGTTTAGAGCAATTAGCAAATTCATAGCAAAGACTTATGTGGATTAGTTAAAAAATACAACGGTAATTAATCAATTATTCGTAAACTGCGCACGTCTACTAGAATTTGTAAAACCTAAAATAAACTTATGAAATATTCTGAACTGCAAGGAAAGAAAAGTAAAATTTTTTTAATAAATCTAATAGTTCAAATTTCTGTATTATTTATATTACCCAAGAAAACATAGGATCATTGATTAATTAATTAATGTAGATACTTATGCTAATTATAAATATATATTTTTCTTATTTGTTTTAAAATTAATTGAAATTCTTGAGGTGAAAAATAATTAAAAATATATTAGTGAGATTTCTAGTCTTGAAATATAAAATTAATAATTTGTTTTTAATTTTATCGATAGGTTGATTTATTAAAAAAGTTTTTGATGGGAGAAGCGCATTCACTTTCTTTTTTTTCACATATTCCAGTTTACAAGCTAAATTTATTATCGAACAAGTGATTCTCTTACTTTCATTCTCAAATAAACTCGTAAATTTATTTTTAATATCTAATACTAACTCTGAGCTAATTTTAAGTTATGAGACTATGATTTATCATGAAAAACCGTTTGCTACAAAGAAATACAATGAATTAGACATGATGATATTTCTTAAGGTACTTCTATTTCTATTTTTCATAGCCTTATTTCCCGACAAAAACTTACCGCTGCTTGCGCTGGTCGAAAGTAGAATCAGCAATAAAACTTGGAATCCAACAAGTACTTTCTGTAATAGACAAACATAAAATAATTTATATAAGAAATTAAACTTTGAACTAATAAAGTATATTAATCTTCTTAATTAATATCTGCTTTTACAAAAATCACAGGAATATAAGGTAAACAATTTTCCTCTATTATTAGATTATACTAACAAAATTAATAATTATTTTAAGGGTACTGATCTTTTATTTAAGTATACATGTACTAATGATATTGTGTACTCTATTTAGATCCAAGAGAATATTGCAAGACGTAGCTCGTTCTATCTTTCAATCAATTGCAAAGTCGTCAAGCAAACGATCTGTCCGGATATGTAGCGAGTGCATAACTTCCTGTACAGAAGCGAACAGGAAACCTTTCACATACATGAATTATAAGCGTGACGTGAATTTAGTAGACAAGTTCATCTAAAGTCAATAAACTCGATAGTCTCTCTCTCCCCCCATCACACACACTCTCTCTCTCTCTCTCTCTCTCTCTCTCTCTCGCTCTCAAAATGTGTAATATATTGTTCAGAATAAGAATATAATCATTGATAATTTTGTATCGAATGTAATTTATTGTACTAAATAATTTAAAAATAACTGTTTCTAATTTATTAAAATTTTAATACAAATACATTGAAATAGAGATATAATCATTAATTATTATGTTATAAATATTTTTATATGTAGAAAATTGCTTTAAATCAATACAGTGAAAGTAAACATTTCTTCTTTTTATTTATATGTGCGTATTCATAGTATTATCAGATACGTTTGTATTCATTATTAATAAAGGATTAATATATTTTAATTGAGCCTCACATTATCCGATCATTATTACGAATACATTTATTGGAAAAATAACGATACATTTTTCTACAAATGAAGGACTTAATTACGTATATTAAATGTACATAAATAATTGCAAAAGCCGATTAAAAAATAAATCGTCAACATAATCTCGTGTGATATAACGGTGTTCTACGCTTATTGAATTCATTAATAGTAGGATCTCTTATCCAACAGGGAATCGATTACCTTCTGCTTTTGAAACAAACTAACGGATGCGCACTGTCAGAGAAAGATTTACAAATACGACGAAATATGCTCCTCCTTTTTCGATACACCACAAATGGTTTCAAGGTTTACACGCGCCACAAACTACTTAATGATTCAATAAGAAATACTACGACATTCCATGTTCAATAATGAAGATGCAAAATTAGACTTTCATATTACACAATAATCTTCACAAGACTCCTGAAAAATAAAAGTATTTAACATTTATCTAACTTTTGATCTCTTTCATTCATCTCCAAAATTAACAATCAGCTTACTATTATAATAAAGCTTCTTTACAAATTGATGTGTCCAATAATCAGAAGTATTTATATTTTAATACCCTTTTGTTAAGGCTAGAAATGCTTCAAGGCTTACGTGGATAGTCAATCAAATACGTGTTATTAAAGCTTTGATCATGAATATAACCATTTGTATGAAAAGAAAATCATAATCTAACGATTACAAACTCTTATATAAAAATACCCTATTATCTAGAATTTATATACTTATACACAAGCACTAAATTATTGTAGCCTACGAAACATTTGTGGTAAATTTTTGTATATGATTTTACGCTATAAAATACTCAAAGCTGTTGTCCAAGAATTTTTCGACGATGACCGTCTTATACATAAAATTAACTAATTTCGAATTTTCGATAAACAGGAAAGCTGATGCTGAACCATAATACATGTCAACCTAAATAATTTCACGACATGTATCTTAAATACTGATAAATTTACTTATCATCGTGTTAACATTTCTAGTTTTTATTTAATTAAATTTAGTTTCAGCTGTTACGAATAGTTATAAGAAAATACTTTTTACGCAAATACATTTAAACTACATTAATAATTCCATTATCAATATAATACTTGAACGATAATAACTAGATTTTGAAAAATAAAAATAAAATGGAAACTTTTAAATTATTTTACTTTCACCAGCATCAACTTGAGAAGTCTACAACTCTGTAAATTTTTATATCTTATAATTTGAACGTTATCACAACTACTGCTATCCAGTCTATTCAATTATTAGACTTTCCAATTACTTATATCGTATAATTATTATTTATTCATAACACTATCGGTAAATTTGAACTTAGAATCGTAGAATTTACGTTATTTTAAATATTCATTAAATTAAATTATACAAATTCATTAATGTCGGGACTTTAGAGCCAAACTACACATTTGCTCGTACATTTTAAATTTTAAATTAATTAAATAAATTAATACCCGAAAAAGCTTTTTCTACCTTTGTGAAGTTCATTTGCAACGATGATCAACGATCATAAGGAACCAAGCAAATGATATCTAATTAGTAGCAGCATATAAGACTTCTGAAAACAAAATAATTCGATCCGTGTTATCGGCACGTATCCTAGTGCGGCTAATCTCTAAAAAAACATCAGCCATTTCCGCAGCTCCCCGTACAAGAGCCGAGGCCGTGACACACAGAGAACCACTCCTCGTTACGCAATAAGCAAACACGTCCGTTCGTCGATTCGCTTGCGCTGCGCAGAGGAGAAAGTGAGAAAGAAAAGAAGGAGCGAACGAATACGCAACGATCTCTCCGCGGTACTTTCTCGGCTGTCTAAGGCGATCGCTGCCGTTACAAACCACCCAGATACCGAGCAACGACGACGACAACGACGACGACGAAAACGACGACGACGACGACGACGACGTAACGACGCCCCACGTCGCGGTACCGGGAATCTACGCGTAGAGACTCGTTAACGAGAGGAATCGCCATCCTACGTCCAGTGCGTTCTTTGGGAATAGCCAATAGTGGTGGAAAATTAGGAGGCGGAGTCGTCTCTCTTCTCTCTTTTAAGGAAATTCAAGCGGCGAATCGAGCGAGAAGAAATGCGCTAATAATTACTTTAAAAAAGGCGTACACGCGCGGGCGAGGAATTCGCTAATGCACTTCCGCTTTTGGAACAATGACTCTATCGTCGAATTGATATTTGCTAACTGAGATATGCAGAACACTCGTGCAATTGAGCTGGACGGGAAAACTCTTACAACTCTTTTACGAGGTTCGCTGTAATTAGTAGATTTGTCAAATGGACCGTTGGTCGCTTGACTCTCCTAAATACATTCAACAGACAATAAAATAAATTCGATTTTATATCACCTCCCTAAGAATTTTTTCTTCCCCAAATGATTTGTAACGCTGATGAAATCACCAATTTATCTGGCGCGATTAACCCTCTGAGCGCCCCTTTCGAATTATTAAACAACGATGTAAAAATCTTTTGTGAAATTAAAATGAACATTATCATTCGGAATCGGATCCGACTGACCCACCGAGTATCTTTTTTTAACATCGTATATTGCAGCATTTTTATGTCGCAATTCTTTATATGAAACTACTTGTATATCTGAGGCATCATCGATTATCTTAATTATTCACGCGCCTTCCGAGGATCAGATTATTCTTGGCTTATTAAGAAAACTATTTTTAAACGCGAAAGGTAAAATTCGCGAAACGAAATTAGATAAACGATGTACCTTGGTAAAGAGAAAACCAAGCCTCGGAGGCCGGCATTCGAAAAAAGCTCAAACGTATGGAAGAACGTCTCTTGGAGTTATAAATCTTAATCTGCGAACGACGAAAATTAAAACAAAGTGGTAGGCGCGGATAGTGCAGGTCATTATTAACGAATAAGAATGCCGAAGAAAAGAAAATACGTAGATGGACGATATTAAAGCTTTTTATCGGCACTCTTGTTTTTAATTATGTAGATGCCTGTAGCGCTACGTTAGCTTATAACTTAAACTCGCGCAGTTTTTGGCGAATTTGTCGATAACCGAATACTGGCAGGTAAAATCCGTTGAAACTCGTTCGCCAACCGGAACGTCGGAATGTGGAGTCGAGGAAAACGATTTTTCGACCTCTCAATGAGCTGGTCATGGACCTCGTTTTTATGTGTCTATCTACACTTGTGTATGGCTTCATGCAAATTCCAGCATCAAGGTCTTAGTATTCTCTCAATACCGAATTCGATATAAATAGATTATTCGTGAGTAACCAAACTGCATTTGCCATTCGAAGAATTAATACGCTGATTTGTCTTCCATTTTTGTATTATTAGTGGAATAGCGTTTTAAATTTACGTACGTGAATTATTTTCTTTAGCGCGTAGAAATTACAAAATTTCCTTTGTCGTTTTATCGTATTTTCCGCTTTTCAGAGAGTAGACTCTATTTTTATAAATATCCAGCATTAATAATGAATAAATACAAAATTTAAAAGATACCGATATCTCTACCGTAACGAACTAATTCTGTAATTTACAAATTCGAGCGTACTCAAAGTATCATAACTTTATAATATCATATTATAATATAATAGAAAAGGTTACGATGCAATAAAATCTGGAGATTTATACTCGCTGGAATCGTGATCCAAAACTTAATCACTTCCCAACTTATTAATACTCCCGATTACAAATACTTGAAAATTTCCGTTTCGCGGGCGAACCTTCATACCCATATTTCCATCTGCAACTGACGTACGCGAACAATGAAAGCCACGAATACAAAGTACAAATACCGCCTTTCTTACCCTCCGCTAACAATGCCGGTCGAACCGCGAAAAAATATGTCGAAGTGCCGTAACGTCTAAATCGAGCAAAGATAATCTCGAGCGCCGAGGCACGTTTTCTCATTGGGCGCGGTCGGTCGCAAAAATTAGAAACGACGAATCACGTCATCGTGAGAGCGGCGAGACGTGTTTCGCCCCGTGCGCGCGAGAGCAAAAACAAATGTGCTTACACGCGTGCGTTACATACTACGGATACATAACACCGAAACCCATATCCGCGCGGTTTGCGCAACGCGCGTTTCCCAAATGATCCGCCGGCTTCGTTAAGGCCGCACTTGCCAATTATCGGGCGCGCGTCCGGCATTCCCGATAAGCCACGTCGTGCAGGAGCTACCAAGCGGTGATCGGATTCGCGACTGCTCCCTTTTACTTTCGCGACGAAGTTTGAAAGCTCGAGGACCCGGCGACCGTGAACGCCAAATTCAAAGACTACCTTGTCTTTTTCTTCTGCTCGCAAGTGCCCTGACGAGCGATCGAGTTGAGGCAAGGCGCGAAAATCACTCGCTAGCAACAGCGTGGGCTGCAGAGATATTTGTCCAGCGTTGTTTCGAATTATCCGGATGTTGTAGAATGTCTAGAATCTTCGCGTTCAAACGCCTTTGACGGCTTTTGACTTTCTTTAAAATGCTAATCCGATAGATCTGTAAACAAGTTTCACGTTTTATTGTACGCATAGTAATGACGTTAGGATCCTCGCTCTTACATTCGTATGATAATCAAAATAATTAATTGAGTTTCCAAATGAATCGCTTCGAAAAGGTCTCGTAAATAAGAAAATCTCTTTGGAAGAACCATAATTACTCTCGCGGAAAAGAGTACAGCATCGAAGTGAAATCATTGCTCGTTTATTCGAGTTTTGACAAATTCGCAATGAAGAAGTTCCTCGTCTACTGCGAGGTTACGAATGTTCACCGCGAGAGGCTTTCTTTTTCCCAGAGAGTAGTGACGGCAATACAAAGGGAGAGTCCTCTCTCACTCTGCATCTCGTTATTCATCGTCTCCTTGGCATCGGGAGGACCATTTCTCTCGTCGTATAATTACAACGAGGCCTTTCAAAGGACGTATACGGCTCTTACGTCTCTAGTAAGACATCGGGTAGAATGCGAGATGCTCTTTGGACAAAAATTATGATGCACCTTTTTGAAAAATCACCTCGTAATTATAGACGCAGCCGAAGCGGTCACGAGTGGCTTGCGATAATTTCTACCCGTAACGACCTTAGCCGCAACGAAAGCGCGCGTCGCGTGGCCTGACGCAAGTACGCGCAGGAGACTCCAGCCGAAATCCAATTTAACGGAGTACCGGAGCTATAAGCCAAGGACGCGACGCGGTGCGCACCGCCGGTAAAAATGCCGGGACGCAATTTAAGCATGACGTACGACCGGAGCACTTAAAGTCGACCCGAGTGCGCGTAAAAGGTTAACCGCCGGTCGTCCTCGAGACCGCGTACGTGCACACATCCTAGTCGTGCTCGCCTGGCCCGAGATAAAAGCCGATGGATCTCACGGCGCGCCTTTTCCTTTCGCGCGGCTGGTGCGAGAAGAAAGGCAAAAATCCGAGCGGGGAGCGTGATTTAAATCTCCGCCGAGCGCAATTGAAGCCGCGCGGAAATGGAAGAAAGGATCCACAAGTCGGCCGTATAATATGGAAGCGCTCGTAAAAATCGTTGTACACGACGCGGGATAAGATCTGCGAGAAAATGCGCCACTTGACGGGAATTGCACAGCGAGTAGAGCGGGAACTCCTGCTGGAGATGGCTTTACTTGGAAATGTAAAGGATCGACGAAGACAAGATAAAGCGCGTGCTGTCAGGAGTCGTCAAATGAGCAAATATCGATGATGAGCGATTGGAGAAACTTCGAAAAGGGGCCAAATGGTTTTGTCTTCGATTTCACGACTTTCAAAGTGCACTGTCATCGAGAGCTGCGTCGCAGTGTTAAAAAATATTTAGCCTGATTCCTTTACAAGTCATTCGACTAATCGTGTGTTTCCAATGAAAGCACTTTGACAAATTATACAGTTTAATCGTTTGGAGCAACCGATAGAATCGCACGCGCAACTTTGCGTTTATTGAGCGTAAAAGGGTAAAAATTAATTACGGTTCCCACGTACTGATTTGTAAATTATCAGCGTTGGAATTTAATTTTACGTAAGCAACTGTATATCGAACGGACGATGAATTCACGGAAAATGGCTCAGAGAGTTGGCTTACAATTTGAATTTCACGTAACGCATATTTCGACGACATTCGAGCCAAAAATTTGAAAACTCGACCGGTCTCGTTAATTTTACGAACTGCGCAATTTCTTTGGTCTACTACATTACTCGTGGAATTATCGTATTTTGCAATAGGCGAAACACCGCGTCACGTATACACAAGAACGTCGTAAAAAATCTAGACCGCTAACCCAACGTTCGTTATTCCCTCGTTTTCCCATTAACCGGCGCACCGAAGTTCCTGTCCGAAACTCGAAAACCGTAATTGTTACGAACGCGGCGGAAGAAACGCGCGCGAAGGTTCCCGGGAGGAGCAGCGACGAAAAATCAAAAGTGAAATCGTGCGGACGGCGTAAAATTAGGATACATTAGCAGTGCTCGTTTTCACCTCGACGACCGTAACTCTGTTGCTTTATGGGTATCCTGGCACCTGCCGTAATGTCATCGGCGGGCGCACATCGGCGCTTTGACACGCGGTATTCGCGCTGCTGACTTTCACTCACGGCCGTGGTTCACGTGGAAAAGATGCGAGACTCCGAACGCACTTTAACTGCGCGGGGCTTTTACTTCGCGATGAAGTGCTGCAACTCTCCAATTGTTCGCGCAACGTTCGTTAACGGCTCCATCAGCCGGGCACCCGCTTTTTGTTCAAGTCGACATTCTTCCGTCCAGAGCAAAGGCGTTCGCTTCCGACGTCCGTATTTCTCAACGCGATGCCATTGAAGCGCCGGGACGCAATGAAAGTCAATGATCCGAGAGCGACGCTCGGCGTGGAATCGCTTCGTATGCTGGAAAAATTACCGCGTGTGATAAACGGAAAAGGATGAAACAGTGCCGTCGATGACGGCGAGTCAATTTTTCGTCAATTGTGCCAGAGTCGAGAGGATTGGCATTTTACTTTCGTTTTGCTTACCACTTTGATGCACGGTCACGGATTCTTCGTTATTTGCTTGTATATGTGTGAGCAAAAATCTAATTATACCACTTTCACCGTGGAAAAAATTGTCGTGTGACATAACGTTTGTTCGTTATAAATGTTCATTTCCTTGTTAACTTTTTTCTTATTGAAAGAGTTGGCGATGAAAACTGAGGAAGTATCAACGATGAATTTATGCGTAAAAAAACTAGCGAATGAGATGAAAGAGTGGCTTCTATGTGACCGATGACATAAGTCGATGGATCAAAGAGAAATATTTTCATTAAAATGGTAATGCTATTTTACAATAAAGATAATATAGAAATATATAGGATCTGAATTGTAATGAAATTATAAAAAGATAAGTAAGACTCTTATTAAACAAAAACCTTTGAAACTTGGAATTCCTTGTAAATTTGAATGATATGATCTTTTTAGAAAGATTTTAATTGTAGAATTGAAATTAATTCTTCATAATTTAGACACGTACTCATATGTAATGCATCAATATAAATAATAAATTGAAAAAGATGGATTAGAAATTTCAATATTCTACAATATGCACTTATTAATGGGTGCGTTATTCGAGAACGATAGTTGATATACATTATTATTCGAGAGTTTATAGCATAAATATACAGGAATAGTAAATTGTATAAATAACGTGTAATGTGAAAAGGTAAGCAATAAAAAAATACATAATTATAAATACATTGGTAAGATAGTAAAAGGATATAATTTAAATAATAGCTTAACTCTGAATAATTTATATTGCAACTAATTTTTCTGAAAACAAATTCCCTAATAGGCAGTTAATGTTAATTTAGAGTTTTATTATTAATATATTTAAATTCTAAATTCAGATTGAACTAATTAAAATTCAACGATTAAAAAATACCATCCTTTTATGAATCTCTGCACTTATTCTACCATATTTTATGAAAAATTCCTGTCCTTACGAGTTGAAAAATCTTATACCTACTTTATACGAACATATTTATAGCACCAAATAATTTAACTTAGATTTTCTAAGTGCTTTGTAATAAAAAATGTATTCTCTTTCTTTCTTTCTCTTCCTCAAAATATAATAATAATCTTTTTAATTACGATATATTTAAAAGCTGAAAAATAAATGTAATAATTTTGAAGCTATAAAAATGAAATCTCTTGGAAAATTTTCAATGTTATAATCATAAAAGTCAGTGTATATTTATGAGAGCTTAAACATAATTTTTTTATTCATATATATATTAATAAGTATAACAATTTTACTTATAAAGGAGTTTCATTATACCCGCAATCGTATAATCATTATTGTTAATCATAATACTTGTTCATCTCCTAATAAATCGCGATTCCATGACATATATTTCAATATGCTTTAATAGAAAGTTAACATTTTATATCAATAGATTATTTTTCATAATTTGACATGAAGTTAATTATCTTACGTAGAAAGTGATATGTATACTTGGTTTCCATTTTATAATGATAAATACGTGATATTATAATTTTCTCCACAAAAAAAGAAAACATAGAATCCTTGAAGCATCGTGAACTGATTTCTTATACGTGAAAAAAAGATTTAAGAAAATCTTCTAGAGATATGAGTCTGTTATTACAATTTTATAAAGAATGTAACATATAAATATATAAAATATATAAAACATACAAAATATATAAAGAAGAAATCTTTTATATTAAAATGACCAACCAAAATTTTCTTGAATCAAACTATAGATTTGTTCAACATAAGCAACATTCTGCAAGAAAATCATCTCCGTTTTTCGATATGGTTAATCGGATATTCAGCTTAATGTTTTATCCTTGAAAAAGAAAACCATTTCGAGCAAGCGTAATGATATAATATAAGAACAATCAACTCGATTAAAGAAAATCCGTTGCTAACAATATCGAATTACGCGTAAACCGAAAACCAGTTGCCTAATAGCTGCTATGACTTCATTACGTATCCTAATTGAAAACCACGAGAGCAAGAAAAATTACTGCACAATTAAAAAGCCGCATACGTCGTTGAAAAAGTCAAAGCGCATTTAAACGTCCCTAAACAGATTGTCCATATACTAACTGCCATGCGCGAATAATTTCACGCGCGATTAGTGCGGTTGCGTTCGCTTTTAATGCCGCGGTACAACGCGTTGAAATCTCGCTACACATTTGCCGGTAAATAATTCGATGAATATTCTTTCGTACATTCGAAACGAAACGCTTCTGCAAATCCTGGAAATTTCTCCTTTTATTTGCGTATAATAAAAAATACGTAAAGCATATGCTTTACATATTATCCATTCCCTTTAAATACCTAAATGAGTACATGAACGTACTAGATTATATTGTAAAAGACTATACAAATTTAAGAACTGGATGTTTAGAGATGAAGAATCTGAGACAATCAAACACGGTAATCGATTGCTCAAGTGTACTTTTGTACAATTTAAAACAAATTTTTATTATTATTAAATAAGTAATTCAAAGGATATGAAAAGCCAACGAATGAGATGAAATACATTTGAAAACACCGAAAATGATAATATAAATTTAGTAAAAACTTTATCAAACAGACCCTCGTTAATGCACGATGTAAGACTTTTTGTGACAATACATGTGCTTTGCTTCTACGTTGCGTAAAAATTGTAATGTATTAAATGGTAGCTTTATTTTAAATATTAACTTGAATATCTTTTTCATGTTTAATTGTACGTCATAAAAATGCAAACATTAAGGATGTTATTAAATTTTTAAATCTTTCAAAAGATTATTACCTAAATTACCGTAAACATATTAAAATCCGTATAAGTGGTTTACATACTTTAAATTTTCATTCAAAGCTATGATGGTTTTAGTAGTTATTATTAAGGATAGATCTAACGTAACCTTTAACTTTTAAGAGTGATTACCTTTTATGTAAATTTTATTACATCTGTACCGAAAATTGGAAAATGTTTAGTTTTACTTGAATTTTGAATAATCTAACGATCGAAATATTTTTGATAAAGTAATGGTGTGATTTTGACAGGCGCGGAACATCTAGTAAAATCGAGTAATTTCTTTCATCAACTGCTCTCCTGCGTTCAGATCCATTACTTTTACATAATGTGCGTGGAATTTCAACAAGAGGTATGTGTGAAAAACAGTATGAAGAAAGACCCTCGATCGCCGCTACATAATTGTGCAATTTTTCTACCTCCAGAACAGGAAAGAATACATTGAAGCGTGCAAACTTTGCCCCTTACCCAATCCATGTTGCCGAAGCAGAGGCGCGTAACACGCCGATTCACAGCTGCACGCTCGTGTGTCCCCGACCGAATTTCCCAGCTCAGGGTAGCGCGAGCTGCATTTTCCTTTCTTCCAGTGAGATGAAAATCAATCAGAAATCACTGTACCGGTGTGCGCCGAGGCCCTCCGTACAGAGATCAAGAAGTAGAAGAGCACGAGACGCAGAAAATTCCGGGCACCGATGCGTGCAGTCGCAGATATCGAGACGGACGCGCTTTAACGGATGTCGATGAAGTAACGAGAGCCGATGTGCATGGATTCGCACATCCACGAGGACTGAAGGCAGGCGACCAAGACAAGTTTTGCGTTCGTTCGCCTGCGGCACGCGGGGAGAACTCACAAACTTACCTTCGGTGAGTTCTCCTCCCCCTCCAGAGCGGGACTGTTACTTTCATGGGTCGGCCGCTCGCTCGCAGAGCCGCCTCCGTTTTCATTTCCATCTCGGCATCCTCGACGGGGCTCCGAGTCGACCGCGGTGAAAGGAAGACATTTCCAGTTTCGTTCCCTGCCCTCCGTCGCCCCTCATCGCCCCTCGTCGCCCCTCGTCGCACGCATCAAGTTTTTGCTTCTGATTACGCTCGCGTCCCACGCGCACAGGTGCATCGCAATGAAAGGAACGTGATCCCGAGGGGAGCGCGAGTCCTTTGCGCTCCTGTCCCTGGCTGTCTCGACTCCCTTCAACGGAGCTCTTCCTCGCGCTCCTCGAATAACCCGCTACGACATACGTGAAATTCTCGACGACACATTAATTGGTAAAAATATCAGACCTGCCTTTTCTATTTATTTACAACCGCGCCTTACGACTCGTCACTGACTTAAGAGAAAACATTCCGCGAAAATACTTTATGCGCGACCATCGATCATTCTATCTCTCAACGAAAGTGGTTTCGTCGCTATATAATTTTGCTACTTACGCATTCAATAAAACACCGCTTCAATAGCACGACTAAACTCAGCAAGAAATTCGTAGCAAATATATTGCTACGAATATAGTATCTCCTCCTACTTAATCGGATAAATTTAATTAAATTTGCATGTACAGAAATTAAATGGCAAAAAATTTTAAGCAGTTACAAGGCAATTCTCTTAGAAAATGTGTTGCTCTACAACAGTCTTATCACGCAAGATTAACTGTACTTGGCCTATGGGGATAATTTTCTTAAGATCGTTAATTTATGTGGATAAATTGCTCAGCATATTTCAAGGTTAAAATGAAAAATTTCTTTTTAAGGTAAACATATTTAGATCGTAAATCGTGTGATGTATCATTTTCTTTCACTCGTAATGAATACCTTTATATACTTGTACTTTGATTCGGTATGGTTCGTTTCAAAACTTCAATTTATTGTATTAGCATTAACTAGATCTCGTTTAACATACTCGCGTTTTCTTAACTTTCTCCATGCATGATAAATAGCCTCCTTATATACAAATAGTTGTATTTCCAAAATTACCGCAATGTAATAAAACTATCATAAGAACGGTGCCATGTAACTGTATATAAACAAAATTCGCTTGACATTTCAATTAATAAAACGAGCATGTTCTAGTTACCAATGAAGTAATTTTAATTATTTAGCCGTTTATGAATTTCATATCAACTATGATTGCAGCATACATATTATTAAATCTTGAAATGTTATAATTGTAGTATTAGTAATATTACCTTATACCGTATTTTAAAATATCACGAAGAAATTGTAAGTCGAATAAATCGAACTTCTATTATAAATTTTATTATAAATTTTTTAACTATATTGAAACTTTAATTTTTATGTTTTGTTCAACAAAATTTTAGCTAATATAATTAAAATTAGAAACAAACGGCGTCATGAGTAAGCTCTACTTATATCTATTATTTACAACTATTATCGTTAATTCATTGAAATTACCCCAAAATTTTTCTCATACCGTATATGATTTTTTCTTTTTCAAGTAGTCTGGGAACGTTTCTAAGATAATGAGAAATAATATTAAAGTACTTCTGCACCGTTCTTAGATTCTAATTTTTCTTTAAACGTTCAAATTGTTGAGAAGTATATTTAAATTACAAAGTAAGTTATTTCTTACTTTTACACTTCAAAAGAAAAAGAGAATGAAGAGAACCTGTGTCAATTTTAGCAATACCAATAACTCTTGTTAATACATTTTTTTACTCTTAAACTACAAAATATTATCGCGATAAATGTATTTATCGTGAATGTACACTTGAAAGCCTTATCATATCAACACACCGCAATTATTTCACGACATCGTATCCAACAACGTTGACGAGTATAAAAATGTGTGTCCTTTACCAAGCAACAAAAGCTGCTCATCATCTTCACCTCGCAAGACCTCCGTCCCTCGATTCCTCTTATACTTTTTAACATTCCTCTTCAACAAAAGGGACACTTATAAAAATGCACCTTTCGCGAGCTGATCCTTTCATCTTCTACCCAGGTTCCAACGAGACAAAGAATCGCAGAGCACGAGAAAGCGAATACAACACGACGATCGCACAAAAAGAAAAGCTCGTGACACGCACACTTAGTTCCGTAGTCATGAGGTTCGCCAGTAACAGTAATAAATAGGCACTAATCGCCTTAAAAGGTTGTATTACTATCTTATTCTCTTGAGAGTATTGACAAAAACGTAAAGCTGCACGTGCTGTTAAGGCTTTTTCTTGTGAACTCTTTAAGAGGGTCAAATGTCAGATACTTATTGCTGTGACAAAAACAAACAACGAAATTGTAATACTGATGGGGAGAAAGTTGTTCCTTTTGACTGACTATCCCTGGTGTATGAATATCGATGACACTTTGAAAACTTTTAAACCTCTTGACTAATTTTACGCAACTGAAGAGTAAAAAATCCAAAAGTCCGAATCTTCCAGAATATGATTAAAATTTGTTGGACAAACGGAAACAAAATGTACAAAAATTATTCTCAACGTACTTGCGTAATTTAACTTAAAATTTTTAAGTCATAATAATAATTTTTAGGAAATAAACTTATAAGATTGTATTTTATATCGTCATACGGCAAGCAATTATAATATGTATATTAATTTACATTAACATTACGAAATCAGTAGAAAAAGCTTTTACGAATGAATTGTAAACCCTTATGAAATTAGTATCATATTGGGCATTAACTAGAGGCAATACTTGAATATATAATTCTTTAAAATTGTATGGTTTTTTCTTAAGCGCACTTTAACGTAACTACATTATCCAACTTCTACAAAATTTTAATTATTGTATCTATTTTTGGATAATAAGAAATGGATAAGTACTTACCTGATTCAAATATTATCGCTCGTCCTTGTCAGAAGAATAATTAGCATTACTGTATTTATCATTTACGGCTTTCTTGTCTTGAAATTTCAACTCACTAACTGTAATTTTCTACTACACGACTGTATCCAACGAGACTTTTATGTATTATTTTAAAATGCGATTTTCAAATAACGAATGTTTTACTCACCTTTATTAAAATTAAAATTATATTTACATTTTCTTGCAATATACAAATCAGTACAGTCGTTTCTACTTACACATAAAAAAGCAAATAAATATAAAAATAAAAGATTTAATTTATGTTATTTTCTCCCTTATAATCCAATATAATAAAGTTAATAAAGTAATAATATACGACATTAAACTTTGCACAATGGTCTTATAGAAAAATTAAAAATATAAATAATAATAAGGATCCATAATTATCAACATAATTTCTACTCAAGAAAAACAGTTAGGATCGTCCATACAATATACAAATTACACAAATTTATAAAACACTGTGATTAGTATAAAATAAAAAATTCATTTATCTTAATTAACAATTGATCTATCTCTGTACAGTTTAAGGTAAATGTTGAAGCGCATCTTTTTTAATAGTTCTATAATAATTGCTATAATAAACAGTATTATGACAGGCATTTATCAACATTTCATTCCACTAATTTAAAACAAAATGCTGGAATATTTACCTAAAATGTTATACGATAATATAGGAGATTAAACTGTGAATTTTACATCCAAGTACTTTCAATAATTAAAAGAACTTTCATAACTTCAATAATTCAAAAATTGTTGTTATTACAATAATGATTATTCGTAAATTAATTCTTAACTTAATATTATAGATTTATTGTAATATACTACAGTCATAAACAATTTAGTATTGAAAATCTATTATAAGTTATATATATCAATATCAATAATACTTTGGTGCCCGTATTTCAATTTATTGAAATTATATAGAAGAAAAAATTTAAGAAATTATAATTTAATAATTCATCGTACTATTATTATAATAAAGTTATAATAATTAGCGTATTGAAAAATGCTTGTTTGAAAAACTTACTTGTCTTTTATTAACTCTAACCCTTACAGGTAATTTATTTTTAAATTTTTCCCCATCTAAAGCTAATTTTTTAGATTATATTTATTGCAAAATTGTATAATTATAAAATTACTTTAAAAATATTACTTTATTAAGAAATTGTATTGTAGTTACATTCTAAAAAATCAACCGTCGCGTTAAAAATGGTAATGAATTAATTTTTCAAATCGTTAAAGTATAAAAAAAAATTAATTTAAATATGTTTTTGTTTAATTAAGAAAGTCTATAATAGTTATTCACATTTATACTTCTATTATTCACATAATATTCACATTGACTGTAAATTTTATCTTGAGCTCTTCAATTTTCATACCTAGTCGCAATATATTGGATTAAAACATAAGTAAAAATATAAGAATCCTTGTAACTTCCAATGAAATATTACAATTTATTGTACTGCTTATTTTGAAACTTATTTTAAACCACGCAAAAATGAAAATCATAAGTCTTTGTCTTTTATAAGATATTGGAGAATTTGAAATTCTTATAGAAATTATATATTTTACTGCGAACTTGAAAATATCTTTTCTCTTTAGTGTTGTTATAAGAAAATTTATTAACGAATGCTGTTACGTAGAAAAAGTAGTTTGAATTATAAAGATAGTATAACGTAATTCATAACGTAAAGACACGTTTGATAAAAATGAAAATATTTCGAAATATTTTCAACTTTGCAAGCATTAGCATGTAAAACAAACGCATAATAATAATACGTATATCAAAGCTTAAAAAAAAAAATAATCGTATTTCAAGTAACGCATTAGCTAGAAACTACATTTAATAAAAGAAAGTCACTCTTTTCTCTTTCGATCAATCAAAGTCGAAATCTCGGTCTCATAGTTTTCAATAGAGTCCTCTAATTCCATGCAATTTGAAATATAGCCAATTTTTTGAAACGGAACAGCAGAGACTACGAACAGTCAACTGTAATTGCGCTTTCTTCGCGTCGCGAGGAATCTACGACATTATTATGCGCAAGCTCATCACACGCCGTCGTGCAACTACAGAAAAAGAAAAAGAAAAAACTAAAATGCCGCTCAGTCATGGCTCAAGTTCAAGTGCGAACAGCCCCTCGGAGTGTCACCGACGCTTGCGAACGCGATAAAGTAAAAAGAGCCAACAGCACGCGAGAAAGTCACCGGAGGAGGCGTCTATCCGAGTCTGGTGTGCATACGAATCGCGAGTCGAGCATTCGCTCTTTGTCGTCGCGGAAAAGTAGCGCAGCCGAGACTCGCCAGCGTATGCACGCCGCACCGTGTATAATTAAATCGCCTTCCGAGATCACTCTGTGCGATTTAATGAGACGAAAGACGTTGGATAAGAATAACTGCTGTGGCTATTGAGGAGGAGGGGAGGGGCACTGAGGTATGCTCGCAGATGAATTTACGGGGAATTACTCGCGACACGATGAAGGATGCCCGGGGAGTTCAAAATTTGCGAAAATTTGCGAGTTTGAGTCCTGCGGACGACTGAGATTTGAGGAATGAATTGCGAGACTTTATTGAATCGCGTAGAAAGTATATCTATGCGTTCTGGGTTCAACGCGTCGAATTTGTTCTACTTAAATTTAAAAATACTCCACTTATTTTCTCAATATCTTTTCTTCATTGAACGCTTGTTAAGCGCTAAGCATAATACGAACTCACTGGTACTTATGTTGAAATCGCTATTCCCATGTATTCTGAAAGTCTTGCAAAGGTGCAGCCTTAATACGTAAGTATAAGATTATTATTTTTTTAAATACGCGTTGAGGGTACACATACGTACATACGTGTCAGAGAAAATTAATGAATAGATTTCAGCGTTTTTAATACTTGAACAGCAAATATTTGACTTAAACTAAATGTTGTACCGAAGAAAGTTAGGATTTTCGGAGCAACTGCTTAACCTTAACATCTATTACTTCGAATTCCCTTGTAAATCGATTTCAAATGTAGTTCTATTACGGATTATTTTCAAATGTCAAATATGTATTTATTACTTTAAATATTTGAAGTTTACTCAAAGATGTCCCAATTCTTTACAAAATAAGGACACATATTTTTAAAATTATTGACACGTTCCAATTTCTCTCTTACGAATAGCTAATAATCTCCTTTGATATAAAAAATTAGAAATCTATAATCTTTTTATTTTATATATGCGTGTACGTTAAATATTATTAATGAAATTCGTGCCCTTCGATTTGATAGTAATTATATATAAGTGTGTTCATTATACACATTCACTATCCTTAGTAAAGTAGCAATATAGATAGGTAACTACGGAAAATACTTTAAAATGTACTTTGTGCCGATTACGTATACTTGTGAATATATCGTTTATAATTAAATATATCGTGTATTATTAAAGTAAACATAATCTAAGTGACGGTGCTTGTATTGTGAAAGAGAAATGCAAATTATTCGTTTAATAAAAGGAAATTCTTTATTTTCCATAAATTTACACTGCTAATCCAATGGCATCGAATGCATGTAAAAGCAGCAAGCGATCGAATACGTTCCTCTTTGCCTGCATTGAATGCAATCCCAGCTGTTTTATTTCGAAAGTGTCATACATTATAATTTTATTTAACATTCACACGCGCAAATAGTCCCATAAATTAGAAATATAATTGTTTAAGCTGATTTGAAGATTATGTGCATTTGTGTATTATGCAAATAGTATTAATGTATTTATGCATAAAAAGCAATTAGAAAATTTTAAGCCTTTGGTGCTGTGCATCGGTAACTTTCAACAGCATTTAAATTATACTAGAATGCTTGTAACGATTGCTGGATGTTCAACGCACTTTTTAGTTCCGTTGATACAGCCGACGGATACAAATACTATGAATCAGAATATTTCGCGGACTTTATTCGGACAGGTAACGAGCAGAACGTCGATTACCACGAAGAACTTAAAAGACCGCGACAGGACTCGTTTCGCCACTTAAGGCCCAATTATGCGTGGCTTTCTTACTGGAAACTTGTTTTTGTCGCGAATTGTGAGAAAAATCACAAGAAAAGGCGAAAAATCATTCTTTTCCGTTGTTTATCTTCTTATTGATTAGTGTCTTCGAAGAACCATTAAATTAGCTTCGTTATAATGACAATAAATAGTGATTGAATTAAATATTATGTAGCGATTAACGTACATTATACGATTTATAAGCACGTCAAATTAAATAAGAAAATAAAAGTGTGAAAAAGTACAATAGAACGACAATAATAATTATTACATATAGCCAGAGACATACACTTTTCATTTTTTTTTTTTTCTAATAATAATCATACAATCGTGTAATATTTAACATACTAGTTTTCTTAAAATTTATAATAGCACTAGAATGAGTAAGTAACTCAAGAACAGGCACTGTAAGAATAACATTTTAGATTTAATAAATTATACAGAATAAACGCTTAAAAATCACACTCTAAAGTAACTAAAATAACATAGGGTTTACATATCTTATAATTCAAGTATTTTCATCGGAATGATTTTTTTAAAATTGAAATCATAAAATTTATTCATCATTCATTAAAATGTAGAAAATTAAATATTTACCAACTGAGAGAAGACGTGTAAAAGCAAATGCTAACTTCTGTTTACTTTTGCATTATGGTAACACTATTTAATAAAAAAAAAACTAAATACGAAATTTTTGTATAATTTCGAAACTTTTCTCTTAACAATATTGCATTTTTCTCAACGATGCAACGAGAAAAAATTGTCCTTAAATGTTACAAGAGCTTTTAATTTAACATATCTTTGCGAAAAATTCAAATAATTTAAGGATTCGTTTCGTGCATTTATCTAGTTGCTTCGAATATTAAAGTAGAAATAAAATTAATACGGTAAATCGCTTTACACATGCGCTCTTTCTCCGTATCATACGAAAAGAAATGTTTTCATCATAATAGTGAACCAACACGAAAGACGATACTGTTTAACAAACGAACTTCAACAAACACGTAAAAGCACTTAGTGCTCGGAAAAAATGAAGGAATATCAGTTAACGCATAACTGTGCCAGTAGATATAGGCCGCTCCACACAGGCGTCTCTTACTACTGATATACTCTTCCCTATTTTATCACAAACTTCAGCGGCATTTTTCTCAGCTTTCACGCAGCTCAAGCAATTATCTACAATTATTCAATCAATGCTCTCGAATCCTCTTGAATCATGTCGATTAGAAAGTATGTACCAATCATATAACGCGCGCATTTCGTCTTAATTCACGAGCGTCGCTTCTCCCGTGCCAAGCCATTCGACGAGTGTACCGCTTTCCAAACAAACCTACACAGGCACATACAACTTTTCTAGCGTCACTCTGTCTGCGTGGACTGATGGGCTCGGGAGGGCAGTGGTAGAAAAGTGTCGCCGACCGTGAGCGATCCCTGCTGGAAGCGTTGGGTCTCGAGGGAGGCGCCCCTCGGTGAGACGATCTGCCGCTTACGCATCCGGGCTATAGGTTCGCGAGCTCTGATCCGGTACCAGCCACGATGACGCTTCGCTGCTGGACTCAATGGTACCTCACCTCGCGGGCTCACGTTATCTGAAACAGTCGTGTTTTTTTTTTTTTTTCATTGATGAAGCTTACCTTCATAAAGATGAACTTTTTCAAATATTTTGCAAGCTCTAATCGCTCTTTTACATTCTCTGCTTTATAATTATTATTACACACAAATGAATCTTCATATTTGTTTATGCATTGAAGCTATGAAGGTACAAATTACTACATGATGATTTATATATTTCATCCAGCCCGTTACTATTTCTAAAAGTCGATCTATTGGAACACGCTACGAGCTAGTGTTTTATTCAAATCCGCATTCTCTGTACATTCACTTTATAGCTTAAAGTAATGTCTTCGTCGTTTTACAAAAACTTTTAAAACTATTTTATATTTTATTACAAATTACTTCAGAATTAAAATAAGTACTGCTATTTAAAAAAAAAATAATTTACAAGAAATATTTTACACTTCTAAAATATGGATATACATCGAAAATTTTATTATTAAGTATCTATTATTCAACTCATTTTTATTTTATATGTCAATGTATTTTTTGAGCTCGTACATCATCAATGTCAATGAGCTCTATACATATACTTAATTTTTTATAAACGTAACATGTAAAAGAAATGCATCCACTATCCTCAGTAAAGTAACAATATAGATAGGTAACTATGGAAAATACTTTAAAATGTACGTTGTACCGATTACATATATTTGTGAATATATCGCTTAAGAACAATGTGTATAATTCACACATTTAGCGCACTAAACTTTATGTAAATATTTCCGCCATTTAAATTAGTGTGCCGAATATTCTTTACGTAATGATTGTGAAAATCGAATGATTCTATAAAACATTTAAAACTATTCATAAAATCTACAAAACGCCATATGTATTTTACGTATACGTAACAGTTACATAATAAAAGAATTAAGAAATAATTTCAAACCATTGAAATTGTTATAAGATATATAGAATTACAAGAGCCTATTCTTATAATATCGAATTACAATAATATTTGCATACTTAATATTACAATTAAATTATGATCTCTTTTCAAATTAATATAATTATAAATACTGCAATCATTTCAATATAAATACTTAAAATCTTAATTACATGAATTGTAATAAGAATAATTTTGTGGCAATAAGATTTTGGAATAAACCTTTAACGATTAAAAGATAATCTTCTACACCAAAATATATTAAAAACCTGATCCATCAACTAAGAAGCAACTAAACGTGGTTATTCTGCCATTCAAATATAACTTTATTTCTCTTAAAATACATGATTCAATTTCCAAATTCAATGTGTTAATTAAATTCAATACCTCTCTCTCTCTCTCTTTCTCTCTCTCTCTCTCTCTCTCTGTGTATTTGTGGGGGTTTGTAAAAAATATTTATTTGCTATTTGATTAACAAAAACGTAAAAATATACTAAATCATTTAAAATTTCGTGCTAGCTTTAATGAATATTTGAAATAAAATGGAAATCCAAATTTTATTTATATTATTAAACGACTGATATAACTGTTATTATATTTTAAATAAATAAAAAAATGTCATAAATTAAATTAAAATTTTTATATCTCTATCGGCATCTGCATGGCATTTGAGATTTTGCCCAAAAGAGTTTTCCCACTGTAAACTCATAACAAATTAAACGTCAATTCATAAACAATGCAAAAGGTGCTGTTTTTATAAGTTATTAGACGTTCTCCGAAAACACCTATCGGTCAAGATTGAATTTACCTGATGAATCGCGAGGCGGAACGTGCCTCTGTTCTTCACTGGAGTCGAGGCGATCGCGTGGACGTTTACTAGCCGAACGATGCAGTACGTTGTACGAGGCCGAGGACGAGGCACTACATGAAGGACCCATGGCGAGTACTTCGGTCGACGTGTACGAGAACGATGAGGTCGTTGTTATCCTTACCGGGGAACAGGCGGTCTGCGGTAGCGGATCGCGCGACAGGTTTCTTGACGTCACCGAACCTACGGCTGTGAAGTGAATTTATGGAGGAGCATACATACTTGATTAATTCAATCACTTGGAGCATTGTCTAATACCAAGAAGGTACGCTGCATGTTATACAAATGTGTTTGCCGTTAAGATTCTTTTAATAGTTTCTAATCTTCTGAGTTTTTAATTCATTCGGAGAACAAACAATTGAAAATAAATTTATATATTCTACTTATGCACAACGAAAAATCAATAAATGTATTGAACTTGTTAAACTTGATATGGTTTTTCATGCCATAGAAAGAAAAATTCAAAGGAGAGGTGTGCAATTTAATTCAATTAACCTGTTATGCACATATTTTTAAACTTCATAGACTTGCTTGGTTTCATTACAAAAATTCCATAACTATTTTTAAATTTATTAAATTTCATTGTCCAAAATTACAGTACTTCTCTTTACTAATCGATCAGAACTATATAAAAAATCAGGCTTTTAGAAAATCAAATATTTAACTTTGACTTTTGCAGTACATGAAAAACAAGTTTCTATTATACTGAAAAGACAAAAGCATGTAGCTTTTATAACATAGTATAGAAGATTCAGAGAAACTTAAGGAAGCTTTAAATTCCTATAAAACAAAGTAAGTTTTCTTCAAAATTACAAATATCAGCACCAATTTACGAAATAGTTAACATAAATATTAAATACTTTTTAGATTTTATTTATTTGTGTAGAGAATTATGTCCAGTACATATACATGTTCGTAAACTATACATCATTATTTTGTCTTTTATAAATCGTACTTTCTTTTTAATATAGAATATATACTTTATATAAGTTATACGTATACTTTAAAATATTTGTATCTTCATCTTTTATTATTTTTTATCTTGCAGTAATTAGCTATTATTGTACAAGGCAACTCCAAAATTCATCTGCATATATATATTAAATATTATGTATATAACTCTCAAATTAAATGCCCTGTTTCTGAAACAATGATAAAATGTATTTTTGATCATCGTATAGGATTTCAGCTTAATTGATAAATAAATAATTCATATTATAATAAAATGATAGAACTGAAAATAGTTAAATTGAAAGTAATAAAATTTAAATACTTGAGTCATTTAAACAAAATTTTGCGATATTTATAGCATAAAACTGACAGTGCGACATTTTGTGCTATGAGAAAAATTATAGTCAGAATTAAAACTTATAATCGATTTTTTATTCCAAAATGTTTTAATTTTTAAGCATCGGTTTGGCATTAGAATTTCTAAAATTTACATTCATTATATTTTTTATACTGTTTACTTTACGTAAATTTCATCAGATTACAATTAACCAATTGTCATAACATACAATTTTCACAAAGATAAAATATAGCGTACAAATATGCTGTATTTGAGACAAGACAGTTACTTTATTATAAATAAAAATATATCATGATAAAAGCATTAATAGAATAAAAAATAAATTGTTATATATGTTAAACAAGAAGTCACATTATTTATTTATAATCAATAGATAATTATTAATTATTCGCATTTGAACAGAAATAAATGAATAATAGATAAAGTATTCCTCAATAATATGCTTGCATATAGCAACAATTATTACATATTTTAATTAATTAAATGATCTTACGAAACTCCATTAACGATGTGTTTTTTTTTTTTTTTTTAATAAACAGCTAACTCGATTACCGAATAAGACAAGGATTTAATTAATCGAGTTAGCTTTTAAAAAAGAAAAAAAGCCTCAAACAAGCCTCAAGCAAGTTGCACCGAAACACTTCTCACAATACTTGGTCGCGTATCTACGCATGTCGAGAAAGAAAACACATATTTGCAGCAAGAGGCAAAGGCATAAGATCGAAAAGGAAAATGCATGCGTACGAACGCGCATATAATAAAGAAAACGGCGTGCTCGCGCGAACAAACACAACGCGAGGGCCATTCAATTCGACGAGGATTTCCCGCGCACGACACGAAAGGTGTGCGTTAAAGAAAGCAGCAAACACCTTGCGAAATTGCGGCGTAACTCGGCGCATCTAAGGAGCAATTGTAATAGACTTTTACCAGGTAATTTCTTAAGTGCGCATCTAACGACTCTCGCCACCACCGAAAAAATTCCATCCGACATGCAAGAGCCGATGTGGCTGTCGGCTTTGTTGGCCACCTGACGTTGCTCTTCCTCGCCAACTTCCTGCGATTGTTTCGATATCGCGGCGCCACCCTGGCGCTCAGCTCTCTCGCCCATGTTAACGAAATTGTCCTTTATCGAGGCCCTGAGGCTACCGCCGCGAACCTTTGTGTTTTTCTCCTCGGCAAACGCACTGTTCACCTTGCGTGCAAAACTTGATACTTCCGTACTAAACTTTGACGATTTGCAACCACACTCCTGGTATCCTGTAAGTACGTTGAAAATTTTAAAACTACAAAGTATTTTTTGATTTTATATTTATTTTAAAGGTATATTTATATTTATATTTGTATTTTATATTGTTTTTTGTTTTTAAAACGCGTGTTCAATAAAAATTTTTATTTATTTCAAACGTGAAATGCATAATTGTTTACATGCTTCAAATTTAATTTAAAAATTCCCTAAACTCAATTTTAAAAGTTTTGTACACTTTTGAAATTAAAGCAATTATTTCCTATTAATTATTGATAATATGTTAATTTATTAAGTAAAGAAATAAAAATTATTAACATTTTTCACCTATCAATAGTTTGGCAACTTTTTACAAGTTATCATTTTACATATAAAATTATATATATATATATATATATATATATATATATATATATATATATATATACAAACAACTATAAAATTAAATGACAAATTAATAGTCATTTTTAGAGTCTTCTGCTTTTTCATGTAGAAATAGCTCTAAAAAATTTATAGGATTACAAACATGATGTAATTCTTTAATTTTTATTGAAACATAAAAATATTTCATCAAATTAGAAATAAAATGTGTATTCAAATTAATTCATTTTTGTTTAAATTACAACACAAACTTATAAATAAAAAATGTATGAAATATTCATTATTAAGTATAATTTTTAATAATAAAGTTAATCGCTATCTCGTAAGCAGAAATTACTTTTGCTACTAAAATAACTATTAATATTAAAACGAAAATCATTTATTTATCCATTAAATTTAATATTACTCTATACTTTAATTATACGTTTACAATTTGAAGATAATCATCAATAAAAAATTTTATTTTGAATACTAATGAAATACTCCCTTCTAAAAGTTTATTCAAGTTGTTAATCTGACCGTAAACATCAATCACGGAGACTTGATTATTTTCAGTCATTGCTTAAGCTTAATAAGTAAATAGAATCTTATGCATTTGCATTATTTTCTGTACCCTTGTCAGTATGAGAGTTGTTCACTGATGCCACTCTCTTCTCCAGTTTTTTCAATCCTGAATCGATCAGCGGGCCTAAATCAAGACTAGATAGACCCTTAGAATCGGTTTTCTCCACCAAAAACATCATTAAAACTCTCGATGACGTCGTGGACTTATTCTCTTCCACGCTGACATCCACAGCATTTTCAACTTTTTCCTTTTTATTGTTATTATTACTATCATTGTTATTATTGCTATTACTGCTGTTGCTGTTTTCGTCACCGCTGATGATCTTATTAATGTTATCATCGACATTTTTATCGTTGCTACTGCAATTGCTATTATTGTCCGTACTACTAATACTGTTGTTATGAAAGTTATTGCTGCAATGATTATCGTTGTTACAAGCGCTAGTGGACGAGGTAGGAGAATTCTCCCTGCCGTTCGACTCTTCTTCGTTGGCACGGCAACGGGGATATGGCTCGCTTCCATCGCACGGACCACTGTCGTTCTCGTTGAGGCTCTCCTGAGCCTCGAAGAAGATTTCGCTGTCGGCTAGACAGGCACTGCTATCGGCCGGTGTCTCCTGCACCGAACAGTTTGCACTCGATGAGGTTGGCTGCGGAAGATTCGAGCACTGGTCCGAGAATCGCACCCGCTTCCCGATAGAATCGCGGCTGCTGTCGCTTACGCGGCTGACTCTATCTAGAACTTCCGGCTTCATAATACTCCTCTCGATGCGCTCCTTTTTATCCTTACAAACTTCTGCGCTCAACGGCGGAAGCTGATTTTTCGAAACGGGACAGGATGGCGAATTCCAAGATGGATCGACTTCGGGCTGGTTCTCACTGTAAATCATTGTTTATTGTGCATTTGATTAACTACCTGCGTCTTTTTATTTTACTTTACATTCCATTTTTGTTTTCTTTTTCGGGTGATATATTAGTGCGAATTGTTCTGTAAGAGTGTGTGGAAAGTACAAGTTGTTTGAAATTTGTGCATCAAGAATGTAAAGCGTTGTAATTACTCTATATACAATATGTGAATGAAGAGATTTCTCGTGTGATGTTAAGATGATCGATGCATGTATTACAGTTCTTTACTCGCACCTTGTAGGATTTCTAACTTACTCATTTTTCTTCTGGACATAAAAACGCATCATGAGAATAATAAATTATAGTAGTTCATTATATGTAAATACAGTTTCTAAATATCGTACATCTGTACTATTTTCAATAAATCAAATGAAATATATAATTTACTTCTTCCTTGTGAATCGTAAAATTTAATCAGTTTTAGTATATTTAGAAATAAAATGTACGATCGTTTTAGTATTCTTTCTAAACACTAAAACGAGATTTCGTAAAAAATCACATAAATTTTTTATTTTTATTTTATCATTATCATTTTAAACTTTAAAAGAACTTCTATAGAAAACTTCAGTGCTATGAATAAAATATTGTACTCTAGCGCTCATTTTATGTGTAATAATAAGTTCGATTACATAAACATGGGACCTTTTGTAAAAATAATGTGTAATAGAAATAGACTGAGAGATAGAAACAATTTCAGTCTTAGAAATTTCCGTATTAATAAGCTGGATTCTTTTAAATCTAATTCTGTATTATTCTTTGTTATAATAATTAACAAATAATTAACGAATGTACGTATTAGAATGGCTAAAAATTTTAAAAAAATTTTCTTTTAAATTCGTTCATAAATACGTTCACCCTTTTTGGTTTTCAAAGCATAGAATTACTTAAATTAAAATATTGTAACGTCTAATGAGACTCGAAAAAAATCAAAACGTAATCGAACGAATAATTTAACCAACTGCAATGAAGAAATGTACATGTACGTATTGAACCATCTTCCTTACCTCGTATTATCGTTAGTATTATTATTAGAAAGACAGAGCCTGGCTATAGGTTCATCAATGCTCGAGCTGATTCCAGTGTAGTACCGCGACTCGAATTCCAACGAGCCAACGTGACTACAAGCGCTCCCGGTCGTCTCGAAGGTGTGCTTGTCAAAGGACGAAGGCGTCTTCAGAACGAATTGCGGAATCGTGGCCGTGCCGAGCTGCTTCTGGCCCAGGACACCGAGACCATGCATCGGCGTACTCGTATGCCTGACAAGTTCCGGCGGGGAGTCGAAGTTCTCCTGCTTGAGCCGCAGTATCGAGCTGTTATCGGCGATCTGTAGGGACTTGCCGTCGTCACCGGACGAGAGGAATACCGGCGTCAGCGGCAACTTCTTCTCGGCGTTAGCCTCAAGGTCGGCCGAGACGTTTTCAGCGCTGCATGGAACGTCGTCGGATACGACGATACTCGGTTTCTGACTCTCGCGCTGCTTGCGCCTGAATTCCTCGTTCCACCACCTGCATTTTAATTTCATGATTCTTGGAAAGGTTCGCGTGTTTTTCTTTTAATCAACGAAATGTATTTAAATTTACACATTCGCTTTTAAGTTTTTATCATGAACGTGATAAAGGGCTAACCAAGGCCTTCTCGATTTTCTCCTTAACATGGAAAAATTTTCGTAAGTTTTCGTTTTGCGTTGTTCAATACCGCTAAAAAACGTGAATATGACGTCTTTTAATATGACTTTTAGTTGAATAGAGAAAGCGTGATTAAAACAATGGAAATATGCAGTCAAGCAAATATGAAAAATATTTAAAGGCACCACAATATAAATGAACCTCTCCGATTTCCAGATTCCCGACTGTTCTTTATTTCTAGATGGTCAATACTATCCTTAATTACTCTATGTATAAGAGAATTTATTAATTATGGACTGTTTCCGCAGTATTTATAGATTTCGTGAAGTAAGTTGACTACTAGGGAATAAATTTTTACATTCACTTTTAATGTCAATAAATTTTTTACTTTTCTCTTGTCTATAAAAGTTTTTCTTAATAATTTAGAGCCGATAACTTCTTGAAGTTAAATTTAACTTTCAACTGCAAAATTACTGACTATCGTTTGGTCATCCGTTCTGAAATCCGTTAAACAATGTTTTCGCAAACAAGTTGCACAACATTAATCTGTTATGGCGTCGATTTTACAACTATTACTTCATGGCGTATTCTAACTCATACACGTATTACTAAGTAATGAATTAATTATCCACTAGAATTATTCATTAGTCGCCAAAAAAGGAGATTATCGATCATTTTTCTGTTCCCGAAACGCTTTTACAGACCTAAGCTAAGCACGAATTTCATTAGAGATAATCTTAAAATATCTTAGATACACTCAGTTGTTTAATAACATTGTTTCGGTAAGAACTTGAACAATATTTTCTATGTAATAAGTGTGCAATACTTAATGAGAACATGAAGAATTAAATCGAACCGCAAAAAAGTTGTTTCGTACCTCAGCCAAATCATTTAACAACGCACTGCATTTCCTAGGAGGAACGGAATGATTTATGAAGCAATACAGTACATACCTGCAGGATTGTGCGGTAAGAAGGTCCTGATTGCTGGTGTACTTGTCACCGCAGAGTTTACAGCGCAGTGGGAGATGATTGAATACTATATGACAGAAGAACTCTGAATTTTTGCGCAGATCCTTGTTCACAAGCGGTTTATAAGGGAGGTCTTGCTTCACGCACAACGAACACTTGAAATTCGGGTGCTTGTTACTTTCGTGGGTGTCCCGGCAATCGGAACAGCAAAAGATCTTAGGGCAAATTCGGCAACCATTTTCCTGATGATGACGAGAGTTACCGTTAATACGGCATAGCCGGACGCAGAGGTCAGAGGGTAAACGTTCCAAGTTGATTGCGTTTTGTTATTTATACTAAAAATATACTCAAAATAATATCCCTTTTCATAAGATATTATCTCGATATTATCTCGAAAATTCTGTATCGCATCGAGAATGCTTTCGCTTCGATGTAAAATGAATATGTTCTCATACATCTGTGAGTCTTTTTAAAATTTTTAAAAGCAAAGATTTCTATCAAAAATTTAGCGATTAAATTTTCCAGTATACGTTTATTAGTATAAAGTTTTTAATTTAAATAACGATGAAGAGTGCTTAGAAGCATCTATAAATTTCCCAAGCTAATTTAATTTATTTAAAATAGCGAATAAATTGCTTTGAGTTTCTTGAAATAAACTCGTCAATTCATAATAATTATTAAAATAATAATGTTATATTTTAATGAAACTAATCTCTGAGATTTCGGATTATTGCAATTCCTAAAAATACAGATTAATTATAAACATGTATAACTTTATGCAAGAACTATAATTACGATAGAAACATATATCATTTTCAAGGGTAAATATATAAAAAATGCACGTTTAGTCACGTTTTTAAGTTACACTATATAATAAAATATTTCAACGAATGTCAAAATTCGTATTATATTAAGCTGTCTGACAAGAATAATTATTGATATTGACTTTGAAGTCAAATTTAGAATATAAAATTATATAAAAATAATGTTGCTGATTGAGATTTAAAAATTTTTTTTTATTGCTTCTTTAATATCAAATACAATTAATGTAGTTGCTTATGCTAAAAAAATATTACCGTTTCGAATTGAAAATAAATTGATTTCGTCTTTTTGTCAATAAAATACGTTCTTCGTTATTCATTTTTGTATAAAATTGCTTTTATGTATTAACTAATAAAATTATGAGTTAGAACTTTTCAAATCGTTATTTATAATTCATAGTCTCAAAAATACTAAAATTATATCCTAATTTATAAATCATATTAATTATAAATTTAAATAAGTATATTCAAAAATTTTTAGTTACATCTTATATTAATAAAATTAAAATATTTATAAAAGATAAACTTGGTTATATTAAAGATACGCAATTACTGCTGTATAAAACGACACTATGATAAGAGCATTCATATTTTTGCTAGTAAAATTAATTCACTACTCATTTGACACATGGATAACTTAAAAATCTTGAAAAAATAATTTTGCACTCTGCATTAATTAAAAATTTTAATGTTGTGTGTACACCGCATATGTACACACCCGGTCGTACGAATGTAATGGGTGCATATAAACATCCGATCGCGTACCTTTTTCTAACCAAGAAACAAAAGAGTGTACGAAAATTTAATATTAGCACTAAAAAGTATTATGTAAAAATTATAAAGCAACGTGGAACTTTTATGCACTATATTGAAAATTAGAAATACTTTTAAAAGTTTCATTTTTTCTTTTACTTTTTTGAGAGAAAACATCTACGTACATTCAGATTAGATATGTTTAATAATCAAAAAATATAGTAATTACTTATTACAATAATAAAAGTTAATCCGAAGTTACCGTTTTCATTAAAGCACTTAATGAAACTTCCAAAACTAATTAAATTTTCGAAATGCTTTGAAATCACAAAATAATTATTGAAAAAAGAATTGTATGGCTGTTATTTCACATTTATCGCATCACTGTGTTTACGTATTACCGTAACGTATATTTTCAAACAAAGGCACATTTATAATCGATAAACTTCACAATTTTTCAAATACTATTAAGATTAATCAAGGTAATAAAATAATTTATTTCAAAAATAATGCGAGTACCTTCAATACAACCATTTCTTTAAATTTCAGGAATTAAAAAATGAACAAAAATCATTCCTTTTGTGTTTACGTGTGATTTCCTTGAGACCTCGTCAAAAGTCGAATCAAATGTATTTACGGGGGAAGTAGTAAACACAAAGGCACATATATACATTTTATAGAAACAAGGTCACCAATATAAAATGTACTAACTTTAAATATTCCTAATATTAAATAGTAGAATTAAAATAAAAAAAAATTAACATGCAAATATTTTTAAGAAATTATAGATTGTTTTTTGGTTAATATAAAGTAGACTAAGTCGCAAACGCATGTCATCGCTTATTTTCTATTTTTTTTTTTTTTTTATTTATTTTTTTAATACAATTTGTCAAGTTACGTTCATATCTGCATAGTGACCTGCACAGTTAGACAATTCAACAAAACATTTTATATAAGTTCAGACACTAGTCTTTAGACGTTTTATGATATAACATTTTGTTTTTATATTACGTATCATACGTTATAATAATGCACATTTATGATTCACCGTAGCTTATGGATATATGATGGATTCAATATTTCAGAAAATATAGCCGTTACTCTTTTTCACGAGCTTCCTTTTCTTCTTTTTTAAATGCACAGCTCATTACAATATCATAGTTACTATAATGTCCTATTGTTCGCTAAATGACTTATTGTTCGCTATTTACAATAATTTTCTTATTCAAAAACTATAGTTCTTCTAATTATCTTTACGTTTCCTCGCTTCATGTATCTCTCACAATTATAAAATGGAAGTTTATGTGGAAGTTTGCTTCAAATTTGTGATTCAAAGCATGTTCGATGCATATTTTATTTTCTCATTTTTCTTGTACTTAATGACTTTGTGTTTGTAATCACTAACCTGTGCGCTGAAAGAAGAAAAAGAAGAAAAATAGCTAGAGAAATGATTGAGTTGCATGTATAATGGACGGCGACACGTGTGTGCACATTTTGTTTATTTGTGCAGAACAATTTACTAACTTTTTGCGCTTGTATTGTTATTTACAGTATTACAATATTATACTTGTCCCTTCACCAAAAATTGAGCTCAACAATAGCTGAATGTATATCATTTTTATACTTTGGAAAAAATCACAGGCTTTGGTAATGAATAAATTGATTGGGCGATCAAATTTTCTTAATTATTGTATTTGTCAAACACGCACGCAAATGCACATGATAACTTTTTTTACGTTTTTTCTTAGTAAAAAATATTGACACTCTTATACATAAGTGTATGTAATAATGCACCTCCTATATATATATAAATTTGAAATTACTGTATGTAAATGATTTACACGATTTATTACATTTTAGTGTAGGCCATGTCATTTGTTTTTTCAAATAGTATCTGTTAAAAACTAATCTTTTTTTCATAAATCTGAACAATCACATTTTCCTTTATAAGTATAATGGAATTAAAATACTCTTATAAAAATTAGGAGAAAAATTAAAAAATTTAAAAAATGGTATATTAGGAATATAAATATTTAAATATAAAAAATTAATATATTTTTAGATAACAGGCAATTAATTTCTGTTTCATTTAAAAGAAAAAATATTACAATCTCTTCTCTATTATATATCTAAGAAGCGCTACAATTCAATATCAAAAGATAACATTGCCTCATATTAAATACTTCATTCCATAAAGGAATATGCAAATTTATCAAACTATAAATGCCTAATATATATATATATATATATATATATATATATATATATATAATCATATATCATAGATCTGACAAAATTAAACTCAACTATTGCCTCAATAGTAACTGTCGTAAAAAATGCAAAAATAAAATAAAATCATACCAATTCAAGTTTATGATATAAAAAATGTAGAATTAAAAAAGTTCTAAAAGTTATAAAAAATTAAATTAAATTAAAAAAGTAACTTGGTTCGTTCAAAATCTTATGAAATGCTTAAAAACTTCATGAGCTTTTGATATTTTTATAAGTACTTTTTATAGAGCTTGGTAACACAGGTATATAAAAGTAAAATAATTATGTAAAATCATTATTCATTTCATGATAATAATTCACGAGATACTTTTGTTAATTAGTTACTCATATAAAATTAGTGAAAAAATAATCAATTCCTTTTTCATTGGCAGATACATATATAGTTTGTTACTTCTTTTATAGCAATTATAAATTTTTGACTAGATAGAAATGTACAACATCAGCATTTAATAATCTAAGCTTAACCGATCATTAATATTTTAACACATTGCGGTGCTATATGCCAGGTATTTTGATGGACTATGAACCTGTTAACACTTTCATTATTACTAACACCTTATTAACTTAATTAAAAATAGCACGTATCCTGTTGTGAACATGACGCATAAAGAATATATAAATTTTTTCTAAAAAGTCTTTCAATGCTGAATGATTTTACTGTTACGCTGAATAAGCGTAGGTGATTTAAAAAGCTTTTTCAAAGGTTACAAAATAGTACATTTTGCTGCACGTCGACGCTTTCGACGATTCTTTTCCAATTCAGCAGGTGGTTGGTTTCTTATGATGCGCACAACCTGTAAGAACAAAGGAATTACAAGATTGGCTCGTAGAAAAATTAAATGAAAACCTTTCGATTTTAATCAAAAACATATACATTATATAAATTGATTGTTTAAAAATATTTCATTTTAACAGCATAAAAAACCATTAAGTACCTCGTGAAATGCAGCATCTACGTTTAACGGAGGATCTTTTGCAGAAGTTTCAATGTAAGGAATACCTAATCGGTGTGCCAACTCTCTACCTTGCTCTTCTGTAACTTTTCTCAAATGTACTAAGTCCACTTTGTTGGCAACCAGAAGCATAGGATACACATCTCTATCCTTGACTCTTAAAATCTGAGTATAAAAATTTGCAATATTTTCATAGGACTGTTTGTCGGTTACAGAATATACTAACAAAAAACCATCTCCCTTGCGCATGTACTGTTCTCTCATAGCACTGAATTCTTCTTGACCCGCGGTATCAAGTACTGAAAAAGTCATAATATTAAATATAAAACATCAAAGATAGTAAACATAATTTCATAATTATATTCCATACAATTTACATAGACAGACTTTTAATATAATATAGCCTCATTCCACGTACATAGTTATAAAATTAAAAAAATCGAAATTGTACATCTTTACCATGCCTCTTTGAAAATACACAAATCTTTGGTAAAAGAAAACATTCGGTTTCATACTGAAAAGTTATCAAAAAGAAGAGTAAAATAATTTGAATATGATTTAAATTTATCGTAGGCGAAGAATTAAATTTCAAAGTGAATCAAATAAAGGGTTTTAAAACACAAGTCTACAGAATAAAATGTAACAAAATTTCACGAACTAATAACAACCGAAATCTGTCCCCTACATAAAATACACCTTAGAAAACCCCACCGATTGAATAAATCGATCAAGAGTTAGATTTAAATCGAATGCAAGATGAGAAAGAGATGAGAATGTAAACAAGGCACGAGGTAGTCGCAATCCTCACCATCCAAGATGCACCATTGTTTGTCGACCTCGGTGTGCTGTATGTAGCTGTCCTCGATAGTAGGATCGTAGTCGGTTACGAAGAGCTTTTGAAAGAATTGTATGGTAAGGGCGCTCTTGCCCACGCCGCCATCCCCGACGACGACCAGCTTGAAGGTCATAAGGTTGTCATTGTTAGGTGGACGGGTCATACCGTCTCTGGCTCGGCCGCCGCCACTAGCGGTGCCTGAGACACTGCCACCGCATCCGCCCCCAGAGCCGATCTGACGACGCCTACCTATTTTGCGGCCGGTTGACGCAGGATGTCCCACTAATCATCAATTAAGCGGCTGCGGACAAGACATCCTTCGATTAGCCGACGTCTTTTATATTATTTTGAACGTGGAAATACGTTTCTCCGGTAGAAGGAGGAGGAACCTACGTACGGTACGTTCATGTATGAATTAAGAAAATTAAAAATAAGAAATCAAATAAAATAAATGAAAGCGGCCGTTCACGAAACGCATCTAAAAGCTTGTTATGTGTAATAATAAAGAGAATTGGAAAAAAAAGGTTTCATTTGGTCGTTCGCTTCTTTTGTAACAAATTATAATTATTAGTCTTTCGTTGTTGCAGGGCTCACCTTTAAAAAGAAAAACTGTTGCAGTTGATAATACAGTATTTACAAACCGTATGGCTTGTAAATACTTCGTTCAGGAAATTACCGGAAATTCTAATACATTTATAAACTGTTTTAATAGTTTTTCCATGCGCGCCGTGAATTTGAAATGTAGGAGTTTAACGTCACTCTGTTTACCGATACCCTTCGGTTATTTTTACGTTACAAGAAGGAGCGCGTGTGCACGCGCATACATCTCTAAGCGTATTCGTAAACAATCGTATGTATGCGGTAAAGTTACACTGCAAAACATGTGCATTCGGTACGCACGGTACGCTTCGCTTTAATTTACTTCATCTTCGCGTTGAGTTATTCGTTGTGTCGCATGTGCACCTGTCCAATGTCCAAATAACGACAAGAGTCGACGAAGAAACTACTAGCTAGTACGCATGTAGTAACGAGTAATTTTAATTTATGGTACATTGGGTGAACACCTACAACTCTCACTAGTCTAGACTAAAGCACGAAAGTAATTTTTTGGAGGAAAAACTGCGATTCCCTTGTTTATTATTCCCTTGTTCGGGGGCCAGATAGAAAGCTAACGCGGTGCCTTGTTCCTCGTATCCTAATGTGGCCATACCACGTTGATTAATCGAAAGAATTGGCGCGCGGGGGCGAAGCGACATAAAAGGCAATACGCCTGGATAATCGGAGGATAAAGGAAGAGCGTTATGTTGCATTACTCACGTTATATTACATGGTTGCGCGTCCGAGAAGCAGGAATTCGGCGCTCCTGATTGCAGATGCTGTTTATTCGATACGTATCGCGAAACGCCCTTGATTTCCGGGCGTGAGAGAGAAAATACGCTACACGGACATCGACTCACTCGAGGGGGAGGCTGACTTGATAATCCGGCTTCGGCGTGGCGTTCGCAACTGCGTTTGCGCGTACGACGATCGACGCTTGTGATGTCGTCGATGCGACTGAAGCTGCTAGTCAACGCGGCGTCGTCGTATTTCGATCCTGCTTTACACGCTTACCTCCGTCCCTGTCGCACTTCGTATCCGTAGCCTACCCTAGAGGATAATAGGGCTTTTGGATGGAATACATAGAAAAACATAGAAAATTAAAACGCGTTATGGTGCTTAAACTGAGACTTATCCGCTACTTCGAACATTTGGTTGCGCCATTTATTCGGAAGAAATTAGCAGGGTTTTAATAATGAAATTAAGTTTACTTAATTTCACGCACTTTGATTTACCAGTAAAACGACAAAATCTTAAACCATTGATACTGTATACTGCTAACTGTTAATTGCAAGCTGTATGCTTTACCCACGTAAATGTATCATTGACGTTTGTTTGTTTGTTGATATTTTTAATGGGAAAATTCGTATTGTCCTCTTAAAGCACAGTTGTTTACATTATTTCGATACTCCATTATGCAATAGTAACATTATGAACAATGAATTTTTTGGCACTTGTATCGGTAAATTTAGAATATTTAAAAAATTTCATTCTTGTAATCAATTCTTTGTGCCAGATTTTTGTATACTCGGCTACTGTGACGTTTAACCTTTATTCCACTCGTTAAAAACAAGATTTCTCTTTTCCTAATGGCTAATTTAATTAAGCTTTAATTCGGTAATTCTGATAAAGAAGCAAAGTGTTAATGTAAGAAACTGAAGAGTTAAGCAAGATAAAGACTCGGCACATCGAAGACATTATTTATAAAAGTAATGCATATGTAATTCGTACTCTTGACGCTTTTCTTCCATTATTCGCGTTCATTTACCTTACGCAAAATGAATGCGCTTAAACAAGTCGAGCAATAATGTTACGGATAACGGATCTTCAACAAAGTGGAGGAGATTAAAAATTCTACGTTACGTACGTTCCTTGTTTGCACTTGCTTCTTCGATAAGGACGCTAATGCAAAAACTATCGAAGTAGAGAAAGATAGAGAAATGCTTGCACCAACTCTAGTCGTGTGCATGCATATCCCCAGCATCTCCTTTGTAGCAGACGTTTTATAAGCTTCGCTTCTTTCTTTCTAAATGCACGCTAGATGTACGCATTGGGTGCGCGCGTGTGTGTGTAAATGAATCATCTGGTTGGCGACGTTGCCATATTGCTGGAGCAACGACAATAAACGCTAGTCGCAAGATGACAAGTGCAAGGCGTTGCAGTGCGTTGAGCTCCGCTTTCGAACCGAAGCTCACGCGGAACAAAGGGAGTCTCGAAGCCTCCGCTCGGTATTTATAGTAAATCTTCGTTCGAACGGCAATTTTTATCGTATTTGTACAAAATGCGGGCTGCTAAAAAAATTCATGCGTAGACTTGAAGTGGATAGTTGAACCGCGTCGTGAATTTCTCTATCAAGAACAATTAGGCTCTGGCTGGCATCACTGTAAAAAAGAGAGAGCAATGCCTTGGCGCGAACGCGGTGAATCAGTCGAACGATCATTGGCGAGCTCGCGTGAGTTTCACAAAGGAGCTGGTACTTTAAATTTTCGCTTTTACCTCCGTATATATAATAATAACAATAAGTGCCTTATCGCAACTAAGTTTTCGTAAATGACAAGTAGCTTGAAGATACTGTTGCATTTATGTTTCGTGATTTTTCGTATACAAAGTAGTAAATAATGGAGTACAAGGATCGAGAGAAAATTGACCGTTTGTGTAATCACCTTTTGCAAAATATTGATATTAATAAATTATGGCCAAAATTATTAGAAAATGAAGTTTACAATAGGGACGATGTAAATATTCCAAATTGGCAGGTAAATTATATTTTCATTAAAAATAAATATGTACTTGGGGTTTTCGAAGTAAAGAAAGCATTTTCTTAATTTTGTCTTATAATGCTCTAGAAAAATTTGTCGAGCATCGATACTGTCCTTGATATTTGCTCCACGATAAAAACAAGAGGGCCTCATGCTTATAAAAATTTTACTTTAAGCCTAAGTCAATCTGATCATCAATACATAGTAGATCAATTAGAAAATCATAGCTCTTCCAAAAGCATTAATAACAATAATATGAATGCAAATGTTGAAACTTCTAGTAACTCTATTAAACCAACCAATAATTTTAATTTCAATGAACATTCCAAGTAAGTACGATAAAAAGCATACGCACATTTTAATATCTTAAATGTACATGAAGTTAATGTAGTAATAAACAGTAATATTAATATAGTCAAAAATAATTAACTTGTTAACTCTTTTCATAAAAATTATATTACAATAATTTTATTGTTCTATTATAGAGACGATTATCATACTAAATTAGTTAAAAATTTTGAACCATTAACGATAAAAGTTAGAAAAGCTGAAGTATTTAAAGATGGGCCTGAAATTAAAGATATAGAAAGATATCCAATGCGAAGTGTACCTCGAGGTTTGGTTTTAATCATAACCAATATTGTATATGAGATGGTTGATTGTAGACCAAGCGCTAGGTACGACGAAGCCAATTTAAAACAGCTATTTGAAGAAATGGGATTTAAAGTTATAATACATAGTAATTTAACAGGAGATGTAAGTAATATTTATACATAGTTGTTTTATTTTCACATTTTTAGTGTTAGGTCATTAAAACATGGATTTTCTTATATATTGCAGCAAATTAAAAAGAAAGTTAAAGAATTCTCTAAAATGAAAGAATTGCGCCGTGTTGATTCAGCTTTTATTATAATTTCATCGCATGGTGCTGGTGAACATGGAAAACAAGAAACAGAAATTCAGGGCACAGATTATAAATTACCTTATTATGAAACAGTATTTTGTACAGATATTATTGATTACTTTACTGCAGAACAGTGTCCTAATCTCTGTGGTAAACCAAAGATATTTATTTTTCAGACTTGCAGGTTCGTTCATTTAATACCTATTATAATTAAGCACTTGTAAAGAAAAGGGCACATTTGAACTTAGATACTATCACTACATGTTATCTATTATAAAAATGCAGTTCTAAACATTAACACTATATTTAACAATAATTGTAAATTGTAATATACATGTTTGTAATTCTAAATATAAATAATAAAAGTACTTTATACGTTCAAAAGTGCCATGTGTTTGCACAAATAACTTTGATTTTATTTTGATACTTTTAACTACTTTTCTTTTATTTTCACAGTGTATAGAAAATTTTTACTAATAGTACATAATTAATTGCTAATTTTAATAGTGTTAATGTTTATATATTTATTTCTAGCATTAAAAAAGAAAAAAACATTCAAAGGTGCTCTAATCTAGCTCAAAACAACTTTAATTCAAATAATTTATCTACTTTTTCTTCAAACTCTGGCAGGGGTATTAAACATCAAAAAGCTGTTTCAAGAAGTGTCACTGATACCGTAGCAACAGATTTTTCTGATACAGAGCAACCATACAATTTATCATCTCGCAACTACGAAGATACACTAATTGCTTATGCTACTTTACCAGGTTATGTATCATATAGAGATACGTATAATGGAAGCTGGTTTATTCAAATTTTATGTGAAGTTTTTATGAATTATGCATGTGAAAGACACATACAAGATTTATTTGTCATGGTATAACATTTTTATAATCCTATAATTAATTAATTATTTATTAACTTTTTCTTTAAAATTAATTCCTAATTTATTATTGCAGACTGATAGGAGATTAAAAGACTTACGAACTGCTTGTAACATGTGTCAAACTTTATGGGTGATAAACCAAGGTTTTCATAAACATTGCTATTTAAATCCTGGGCTTTTCCATAAGCATGGTGAAAAGTAAACTAGACAAATAATTTGTATTTACACAAATTTTACCATTATTTTTACTGAAAGCATTTTATAATTTTTAATAAAAATATGTTAAAATTGTTTATCATATTTGTGTTACTCTACATAATTTTAATTAAGTAAGCAATAATTAATTTTAATTTAATGAAGTGGAAAAAAAATGTTTTCAATTCATGTGTAGATTTTATATGATTTTTATTTATTTATGATAAATTTAAGCAATAGATTATGTATCATTTTAATTTAAGAAATCTTCGTTACTTGTATTTTACTAGAATGAGGTAACAATTAAAATTTTTATACATGTATATATATATGTATATTGTGATAAAAAAATGTGAAAAAAATGTATTTGTTGAATTGTTTATAATTTTAGTATTTAATTTGTTCCTGCAAAACCCTCAATTTCAATTACTCCAAACGTAGATAATGTTTTGGTTATTTTTTACATGTTTCATAAAAGAAAATTAAATAAATATATTTAATGAACGTATAAGTTATATCGATTATAATTTACAAAAACAGTACTTACAAATTTATAATATTTAACCTTTCTAAAAATTAGTATATTTCATGCTAATATGATTTAAAATATCATTCAATATTTTGTTAAAAAAATATTTTTTCTTTGGATATTAAATTTAATAAATTGTCTTATTTCTAATCTACTTTGAAAGAAATCGATGACGCGATCGACAAAAATCCATTCATGGCTGTATTCAAGGTACTCTGATCAGGATCAAGGACCTAAGAAAAGAAAAAGAAAGGAATCTGAGTCTTATCGATAGAACGTTGAACGTCTTAGGACAAATGGCGCGTGCAAAAGCCTGTGATATATTGGAGAATATATATTTGTTATTAATTTAATTTTATATTTTATAAACAAAATTTTGCTTAAAATAAGATTTTATTTTATTAGTTCTTTCTATTTGTACTTTAATGGTTTGATAAACCCTTGCGATTCACGAATTCCGTAAGTAGATATATTTTGTTTTGTTTAACGAGGTTACAAAATTTATTAAATATTATTTAAATTTTATTTGAAAAAGAAAGTTTTTTAAATTTTTATGGAAGATTAATTTTAATTTAGAATTTGTATAACTTCTTTATTTAACAAATTTTTTTTAATTACTTATCTATAGGCAACTGATCTTGATAATTCGGTGATTTATTTACACATGCATACACATATACGAACGGGCGCTCTTATTAACTATGATGCCATTAATATTACAAATATGAAATATTGAATATTGTTATTGAAACAACGTGAAAAAAATTCAAAAATGGAAGATCAAATCCATTTAAGTATAAGTATGTATAAGAATTTAATTGCAAGTCTAAAAGAATTACAACTTGATGATATGGCAGATCATCTTCAAAGAAATGTCATTGACACCAACTACAAGAATGGATTGGAAAGATCTGAAACTCCAATATCCGAAAATTCTGATTACATTTCATTAGAAACATCAGATGATGATTCATCTAGGTTTGAAATATTTTTAAATAAATTGAAATATACATGATAAATAAAATTAAAATTAAATATAATATTAATTTTACATTCAATTTAGAGAAGACAATTTTCATACAAAATTGCAAGTAGTAAAGGAACCTCTTTCTATAAATGTCAAAAAAGCAACAAAATTTAAAGATAGACCCGAAATTAAGCATATTGCAGTTTATCCTATGAGAAGTAATCCAAGAGGATTGGTTTTAATTATTGCAAATAATTTATATAAGAAACAAAAAGACAGAAGGCCAAGTGCTAAACATGATGAAGCAAATTTGAAAAAGCTTTTTGAAGAAATGGGCTTCAAAGTTATAACATATTTTGACCTAACTGGACAGGTAACTTTTCAATCTGTTAAAATGATTATTTGTCAAATATATAGTATTGCAATTATAGTAAAGGGAAGTATTGAAATATAAGAGAATAATAAAAAATTTAATTCATTCAGCAACTCATTCTTGCCATGCATATGTATATATATACACACATCAGTATTTATTATAAATTAGTAATAGAAATTATAAATTTACTTAATAGTTAATAATGAATATTAAATCATTAATTTTGATAATTTTATTTCCAAATATTCATATGAAACTTTCATATCAAATAAAGATTGTGCTTCTAGGAAATTGAAAACAGAATTGAAGAATTTTCTCAAATGCCAGAACTTCGTCGTGTAGATTCTGCTTTTGTGATCATTTCTTCTCATGGTAGTGGCAAACTTGGACATCAAGAAACTGAAATACTTGGAATAGATTATAATTTAATTGGATATAAAAAGGTTGTGTGTACTAAACTTATGAATTATTTCACTGCTGAACATTGTCGTAACCTTTCAGGCAAGCCAAAAGTTTTTATTTTTCAAACTTGCAGGTACGTTATGAAATATTATTTTTAAGTTTTAAATTCGTAAATTATTAATTAGAGTAATTTTATTTTAGAGGGAAAAACGAACAAATTGCGGTTCCTAGATATTCGGCTGATACAGCCACTTCCTCTAAGCCTAGAGCTGAAGAGCGATACATGCATTTTTCTGAAACAACAAGGAATTACGAAGATATGTTAATAGTATATTCAACGATACCAGGATACGTATCATATCGTGATGAATACAATGGAAGTTGGTTTATACAAATTTTATGCGAAGTTTTCATGAATTATGCTCATAAGGTACACGTACAAGAGCTATTCTACATGGTTAGTAGTATAAAACTATATTAATATGATTATTTTAAAAAATTTTGAGAAATTTGAGTTATTCATTAATTTAATTGCTATATTTTTTATAGATTGATTATCGTCTCAAAAATATTCGAACACTAGATGATAACTGCCAAACACCATCCATAACATCACAAGGGTTCAATAAATATTGTTTTATAAATCCTGGACTCTTTGAAGATAAGCATGGAAATAATGAAATTAATAGCGATAAACGTCCTGATACAACATTTAAATGTTGTCCTAACAGAAAAGCAAATATTTTCATTTGTTCTCAGTGTGAATCAGTTTATCATTATAAATGTGCTAAAAAGCTCGATAATGTAAGGCTTACAGGCAAAGTTAAAGCTGATTGTTGCTTAAAAAATGAAAATAATGATACCAATGAAGAATACGATAGCAAATCTTTACGCGAAAATTTAAAAAAATTAAAAGCAGTACTGGATGAATTAAAAATGGAAAATCAGAATTTGAATGAACAAATTTCCATACTCAATTCACAGCATATTAATACTATTTCAAATGAAATTACTTTCAAAAATTCAGAGCAACATTTTAAAACAGAAAACCTTATAAATGAAAATGAGCTTTTAAAACAATTAAATAAAGAAATGAAAGAGAATAATCAGTTACTAAAAGAGAAAAATAACTGGCTAACTGATAAATTAAATAAAAAAGAAAGAAGCCAGTGGGTTAAAAGAAATCTTGGTAGAGTTTTAAAGAAAAAGAGAAAAAAACCATCAAATACAATCGAACCTGTAGAAATTTAGGGCAATATTTCGTGCAATTTCAAGCTTACATTTTGTAAAATGTAAATTTTTTAAATTATCATTTTACAAAGAAATCAGGGTAACGCTAAAATTTTAATGAAGCCGATTAAAATGATAAAGTAATTGTAGAATAATTTTTTATTAAAGGGATAGAAATAATTCATATTCTAAATAAAGAAGGTCGTAGTAAACATAAAATAAGAAAATAAAATTAGAATTCTGCATTATCTGTGATAATACTGCATTTACAAATACATATTTAAGCAATCAAAATTTTACTTGAATGCACACCAAATTGAAATTGAAATGCACTATTTATAAACGAAACTTTTGGAATATGTATAAATAATTTATATTTATACATTGTTTATAAATGAAAATTGTATTTAATATACAGTCCATGAAAGCAATGCATTTATAGGTTCTATATTTGTTTCTAATTTTGATAGAAATTAAATTTTTATCGTACCATTTTATTTATAATCGATTTATTTTAAAATCAAATTTATATTTAAAAAATTAATAGAATAATACTCAAATCCGTCACATTATTAATATACGAATTATATAATCAAATAAGATTTATAATTGAATGAAAAACCAACTGAACAAATTGACATTTTATTGCTCTCTATAGATTGAAATTATAGCGCAGAATTAAATTTAATCAAATAAAAAACTGGTATATATGTATATATATAAATCATTTCGCATAGGAAAAGAAATATTTTCTGTTAACTATGTAATATTTTTGCTTATAGATTTACACATAATTTCAGAACTCATAATTGTATATATATTTTTCAATACTGTAAAATAAAATAAAAACTGATTTATATAAAAATATGAAAAGCCATCTGATAACATTATAAATAGCATGTAATTGTATATTCATTGTATATTATATATTTTAATTAGGCAAATATTGTGATTTATCATAGATTCGATAAATATTTAGAATGGTTTGAAAAATTACTAAAAAAGTAATTTAATCATAGAATAAGAAAAAATAAATGGCAGATTAAAAAAATTATATTTGATTAATTATGATGAATTACATACATTTCTAAATATGGAATCAATACAATCTAGTAAATTATGCTGAGTTTTTTTTTATATAATAACTTTTACATTCTTTTATGGAGTACATTTTTGTATCAATTTCTAAATCAAATAAATTGCTATTGCAAAAAATAAAATTCGATAATTTAATATGACAAAGCATTCATCTACATTTCTTCATACAGTATGTCCATTAGCCAAATACATAAATCAGTATCATTAGAACAATACTAAATTTGATAACAGAAATATCCTATCATTCATTTGATATTTAACTTTTTGCACATATTTCTTGGATAGTGCATCGTCATGCGGAAGTATAAATAACTTGTAATGATTGTAGCATTTCGACTTATGAATGATTCGTGGTTCATTCGCCCCATGAACTAAAACTTGAGAGTAGTACCGAAGATTATAAGAATACTATATACAATTAAAGCGCGACATTATTGTATTTTATTAGTTACATAAAAGAAAAGAATGTCGTGCTGTAACTATAAATATTGTTACTGAAAAACTAAATGTAAATATCTATGTTAAACTGGCAGATTCTTAAAAATAGACATGAATCTTTCAGTACTAATCTCGGCACTCATTTCTGATCGACATTTATATTTAAAAGACATTTGTTATTACTGTCCATTGTATTTAGCACAAATAAATACAAACTGTTTCAGTATAAATTTTCTGCGTTTGACGAGCGCGGTTTCTTAATCTTTTCCAAGTTTTTAATGACAAGATCATGCAGTGAACAATAACGGTTACGAATTTCACACATTACAAGCCATAAGCTTATATATTCTTTTTCATCAAGCTCTTGAACAGCTCGCCTGTAATCTTCAATATGAGGATACTTTGCAACTTTACTAACAATTTTTGCCCTTGAAATAAAGTACCTAAAAAAATTTTTATTATTAACCAGTTGTAGAAAAACTAAATAAAGTTGATGAGTTTTAGTAAACGATTAAAATCTATTTAAAATAATATAAAACTTATAATATACTTTAATAGGATTTATGATACAATCCTGTTGAAAAATAGGATTAATAATTACGCAATATTATATTATTTTAAAGCCTCTAATTGTGTTAAAAATACCTTATTTTTATAATTAAATTTTCTTTACAATATCTAATGCAGAACTATTTTAGATTACCTCGAAATTTGATCAAAAAATGCTGCAGCTTCACTTTCGACAGCTTGAACTTCGGCAAGTGTATCCTCTTGAATGGAAACTCCAAAATTGTTTCCATCTTCTATTTTGGGAATCATAAAAGAAATCCACATTTTCAGCTAAAATTAATATTAAATTACATATTATTTACTCGATTTTTAATATATTTAATGAATTATACTTATGTATAAGCTAAAAATTAAGGTATGGGTATTAAAAGTTTTATTTAAATAAACCTTTATATACTTCATTAATTATTAATTAAAGTTGTTATATACTGTTAATAATAAAAATATTCTAGTGGGAGATTCACAAAAAAATGATATACATGACTTTATTAAACAGGGATTCAATCCCAAAATTTTCCAGTTTTGTAATGGATACTCTTCCAACTAAGCTACCAATTTATTTGTAGTAATTAGTTTCTTATTTACTTTTGTAACAATGAGAAAGCAAACATTGTAAATTTAATATTCATTTTGAGTACCACGTAATAATATATTACGTATTTAAATGTATTATACTAGTTACATACAAGATTTGAATCTTCTAATAGTTGTCTGATATATGGCTTGACTGTATGAAGCAAATCGCAAAGAGGTTGATTACAAGGTACCGAACCACTTGGAAGAATCATTACTTTAGTACCACAAGGAGTTTGGTCAACGCTGTTATCCAATTTAAGTTTCTTAGAATTTGGTCCATCTTCAGAATGATTAATTAATATGGGATCAGGAATGGGTACATTTAAATCTTGATGAACCTCTTTAATATCTCGATCGCAAAAACCTGGTGTTTCAAGAATTTGATTAAGTTTGACAATTTTTTCTGGAAACTCCTTTATAATTAACTGTTCTGCCTGTGATATAAATTATTTATCATTTTTTGTACATAAATTTAAAAAAGTAAAACACTCAATTTACCTTATTTTTTAAAGAGTCCTTATATTCTTGAACCTGTAAAATAAACTTTAACATTACGTATTTAATATTTGTATTTGAAATATATTAAAAATTTTGATAATTTTATACATTTTTATTCTAATATAATATTTAAATCGTTATGATAAAAGGAGATAAATATTTGTTGTACTAAACATTACGCATTCATGTTTGATCAGAAAGTAAGAGTTATTTCTAAACATTGTATTTCTTTTTTTAATTTACAATTGTTTTAGTTTAATTTTATGAAAAATTTATAAATAATACTTTATCAATCTTGACAAAATTAGTGACTATAAACTTTATGATATGAGCACATGTTTCATTTTCACCTTTTATTTCTTACTTTTCCTTAACTACAACAATTGAACAAGTATTTTCGATTGGAATTAGTAATAATGAAATTAATGTATTGACACATTTTTCATTGAAGTATTTAAAATATTTGAACTCTTCACGAAAAATGCCAATAATTCATCAAATTATTATCTTCGTTTTATTTTTATATTCGCTACATTTCTTAGAGCTTTACACAAACCACATTTGATACGGCATATAAAGTACTGGTCTGTGCAGATTTTACATATTCTACTTGAGAAAATCTGAGAGCCCATGCATGAAACCGTTTGAGAAAATTTATCAGTGTAAAAAGCAAGTGAATATTCTCGAAAGAAGCGAGAGAATATCGAAACCACGACCTACACTCTTCGTTTAACCTCTAAACGAAACTTAGTTTCCACAAGAAAATATTGACACCGTATCTTTCCACTCGGTCGTTCAATATGGAGAAGATCGCGTCAAATTTGCGTTGTTCCATTTGTTAAAGCGTCACGAATGCCACCGATTAAATACATTTGAAAAATTACCTTTTGTTTAGTATTGTCCATTATTAAAAGTAGTAGTTTTGCCGCGTGTGAAACAAGATACAAGTATGGAAAGATACGGTTTATAACCTGACCACGACTTTGCGCATAAGAGGATCCTGATTGTGGGTTGCCTTTACTTGAGACTCTCTCTCTCTCTCTCTCTCCCTCTCTCTCCTTTTCTCTTTTTCTCTTCGGAATTTCTCGTCCTGCCGCACCCCCAAACTTTTAGCTTTCAATTATGATACGATTAAACGTAACATTGACAAAAATTACATAATTCGTTCTCGACGAAATATACAATTTTTATAATTCTCATCGATTTTACATTTCCATGAATAGGTGATAAAGTTAATAATAATGTGTCTTAATACCATAAAAAGTTAGTAGATTTTATAAATTCAATATATGCATGAAATTTGCTTCACTTTCTTTCAATTTGCTCCACCTTTAACAATTAATTGTCTACAGTAGTTATTAACAAATAAAAGAACTGATTTCTATTATTTTAAGAATTAATGAAAGAAAATTCTTCACGCATGCGCAATAGTACTGGTATATGCACTAACAATGTGATTTTTCAAAAAACTTTCATTTCTTAATTTTTACGCACACGAATTGCTCGAAAGGCTTACAATGAAAAGTGTAAAAATCCTTATATGATTATGAACTAAAAATATCTTAAACAAAATAATTGAATATGTCTGCCGAATATACTTTCTGAGATATAAAACTCTTAAATTTAATAGTCATTTTTATAAAAACTATGAATTTCAATAAGTTTGAATTTCTGTCTTGATAATCAATATGAAGTTTAAAATTTCTAGTTTTTACAGTTATGAATATTTCGAAAACTATTTTGTTTTATATTTGAACAATATTTGTGCTTATTTATATTAATTTTATGTTAATCAAATGTATTCTTCTCGTTATGTGGAAAATATTATTTTATATATTATTCTCACGTAATCTGAATGACAATAGATTGTTTATAATTTAATATAGTGATAATACATATATTTAATTTGGATGTTTCGTAAGAATTTCATCAAAAATAACTTACAGACATCGTGTTTATTGATTTAAAAAATGTTTATTTCATACAATTTATATAAAAATAAATATTAACGTTTTGATTAATTTCGTAACAATTAATCAAATAATGTGAGTTTGTATAACATTGTTTGTTGATTAAGAATGATAAAGTACGTTGCACTTTAAATAAAACTATAGCATATGCGTTGTCTAACTAATGAGTCCAGTAGACAGATCCAGGATGAAACATCTATTAAGTTAGAAAGAGTATAAAACAAGATTGCTTTTTGAAACTTATATTTTTTTTCGCTAAATATAACGTTATCTTATTAATAACATAAAAAACTTACTTTAAAATCATAGTTCACAAAAAACTGTTGGATATCTGAATAGTTTATTTATGTATACGATTAATTTATATATTTGTAGACGAATTGTGTTTAGCATAGAAAAATGAAAAGCATTATATGTACGTATTGTTGTTACAATCATTTTCTTGAAATATTTAATCTAGAAAACAACTTTATCATACATGCGCTGTAATACTATTGGAACTTAGAGAATTTCTTACATAATTTCTTACATATTCTTAAATATCTAAGTATGATTCCATTGGTTATCAAGGAAATACTCTTCTTTTACGCTTTAATCATCAATATAGTAATGTAACTGTAGGCCATCATTCAGTTTCACTAAACATCAAGATTGATTATGAGATTTTTTTTAATTTACCTCTGTGACTACGCGAATGTAGTTTTTTTTTTATAAATGCAATTTTCTGTTTTGTGCCAGGACTATTAACTGGATTCAGAAGTATAAATAGAACATTGATAACTTTTTAATTCGACGTGTTTCATTCTACGCGAAAGTGGATGTACGTATAAATATATATTATTTAATTAATATATAGATTAATTAAAAATTCCTAAATATCTTACTTACGAGGATCGTGAAAATCTCCGATACAATTCTACATCTTTTCTAAGTGTAACCAAGAGTTCAAGTTTCTTATATGTATGTATTCTAGAGGAAAAGCTACTTCAAACCTTGTGCAAATAAGTCTTTATGCAATCGAAAATCGAAGACCCGTCATCGCGATCACAAAGAACCTAAATTCACATTCTTACAATCGTAATCTAAACATGTAATTTTCATCCATAAATAATTAAACAAGTTTAATTATTAAGTAGAACTACTAAGAACTTTCTGTAGATATTTTACATTTATAAGTTTGTTACTTGCTTATGATCCGTACTTATGTAGTTTATTTTTAAACATTAGGCGAACATTTCGTATGCAATGTATTTTAAAAAATCTAAAAAATCGTCTTTAAAATTCGTAACAATTCTATAATCTCGCTTAACAATAGACACATACATGCTCAAACGAGTACATGCATATATAACATACGTACATAAACTTTATGTTCACATAAAGTTCAAGACTGAATATCATCATTGAATTAAGGGTCATTATGTGCTAAGAAATAATAGTTGAACATTGTGACATTCAGCGTACATACAACATCATTCGTATCATCCTTAAAAAGGTCGCTTACACAGTTCTCTGTATTACAAGTCGCGACACTAATATGCATACGATATTAATATTGTAGTACCGCAGATTGCAACTACTATATGCATTAGTCTTATGATTTGAGGACATTCAGCTTGCAATATACAAAGAACAAACTTTGTAACAACCAGAAGTCAAAGTCTAGCTATAGATGCCTAATTATTTATTACCACGTACTTCTGCGTACATATGTACGAACAATGCATACCGAAAAATGCAAATTTATTAATTTTGAAAACAAGTACATGATGGCGATAACAGAAAGCTCATAATAATATACAGTTTCTTCATTCCGACATTATCTTTCAGCCAACCTCTGCCAACAAAAGCTTTCAGTCAAATATTAAACAAATTTATCTAAAACAACTATACCAATCTAACACTTTACAAATATTTGTAAAAGTTCAATGTCATTACGGATGACACACAGATCGGTATGAAGTTAAATAAAGTTCATAACAACTTTACACTGTTTTTTAAAAAAAATTTTTTAAATACTGTAATAATTTAGGAGTTTTTAAATTTGCAATAACATATACAGTGTGACATAATAAACTTTCATTATTCTTTTTTAAGTTTCTTTTTTAAACATTGATTGAGTAAATATTGCATAATCAGATATGATTCCGTTATTATAATTAATTTTTTTATATAGTTTTGCTTTTAACTTGCTTTTAACTTATGTATTTAAAATTTCAATTTTTATTTAACAATAATCTTTAAAAAAGTTAATTATAAAAATGAAAAATCCTTAAATTTAAACTTATTTTTATAAATATCAGAATATAATTATGCTCAAAACATTTAAATATAGCATTAAGTTAATTTTCAAGGAACTTCAGTATTGGGACATGTATGACCTTCGATATTTGTAAATATTTATGTCTTTTACCAATCCTTTGAAGTAAATATGTATTACTATCATAAGTTATATTTTTAATAAGCTAGGAAATTACATTATTTTCCTTTGAACTATTAACTTTACTTGCGTATATTTAGAAATACATATAAAGTGTGTTATAAATAAAATTACATGAATTGAAGTACTATAAGTAGTTTTTAAACTAAAAATATTCATATTGTATTTTTATATGAAATGTAGATAACATCAAGTAATAAATTAATAGCTATTGAAGCTTAAAATATTGCATAACGTTTGAAGTAAATCTTCAATAACTTTGACATATACAAATATATACAAATAAATAAATTTTATTATTTATTTTATTTTTAAAATCAATTATAAAACTTTTGTACAAGATGTATTATGTTGAATATATTTATAATTAATAAATCAATTGATATAAATACATAAATTATATATAAATAAAATTCATATAATATTATATAATATAATAAAATTCAAATATGTTAAGGAATCATACAAAACCTTCAAAATCTAAAAGATATTGTATTGGTATAGCTTATTAGTGTCATTATAAATTTACTTAAAATTATTACTATAATTCATAAATAAAATTATTTAATAAAATAATTAAGTAACATATAGTACGTAAAATAGCTTTAAAATGTTATTTAATTGGAATAAAATAAAATTCAGCAATATTATTTTTTTAATTTAAAAATGAATACTTTATAATCACACTTTACCTTAAACAAGTTATCTATAAAATATCGACTGCAACTATTATTTCCAAAGTTTTCAGTATTTGTAATTTTTTCATTACCTTTATGATATATTCATTTTATTTTCTCCTTGTTAAGACTTTTTAAATTAAAATTTATTACTTAATCATAAAATTGTTTTGAATATAAGTAAAACTGAAAAAATATTAACATAATTATTAAGCAAAATACTAAGTAAAAAATTGTGTATGTTACAGCTACTAAAATTGACATTTGAGATTATTGATATACTTGCTTAAGTTCTTAGAGTTATGGTTATTTGTAATTAATTTGTATATTAGACTTCATTCTTCTGCTTTATAAATTTTATGTTCTAATTAAATTTAGTAATTACAGCTTGAAAAATAAGTTAAAAAATTTAATAAATGTAATTAAAACGAAAGTATGAAAGTCATCTAAATCAAGCTTTAGATATTTGATAGAAGAACTTTAGATTCTGTATTAGATTATGTAATAATTATAGATTCAGATCATTATCATTCAACGTAAAAATACATTACTATAAAAAAAATATTGTTTAAATGCTGTTAAATTTCACAACTATAACCTGAAAAACTTTAACAACCTAAAATATAGATTTTTTACAATCCAGATATCTGAAACAGATTAAGCTTTTTAGCTGTGTTCGTAATAATTGGAACAAAAATATTTACCTTTTAATACATATTCCAAACTTTTCTATCTTATAAAGATTTAACTCGCAATACATTTTAACGACTAATTCAAGGTTCATGAAAGGTTCTCATCAAATATTTGAATTTCAAATATGCAAATTATAGTACCACCTTATTAGAAAGTAAAAACTGAAGTAAAACGAATAAAAAGTGTAATTTTTGAAAACTTTGAAATGCAGAAAATTAAAAATATTTTGAATATTAATATTTTAAATTATTTGTTAAAAAAAACTTGTTTTTTTTTGTTCATTTTGTACAAACTAATTATGCAAAATTATTGATTTAATAATTTAATATACGAAGTTATATCATTGAACTATAATAAAAAATTTTATTTTATTTAAAAAATACATTATATAAATTAAGCGATTAGTTACAATTACTTGGTTAAGCAATCAATTGTAAACAAATAAATTACTTTGAAAACAGTGAGCTTGATTTCTGCAAAAGTTAATTAGAGAACTATTACGTATTTACAGCTGACTATTACACAATTAACTCTATGATTTTCTCTACAAAAAATAAATTGTAAAAATGATATTAATACGAGCAAATTTAATTTATTTATTTTCTGTATCACTGATTTTATTATTGTATAAATAAAAGATTTAATACGAAATCTTAAAATTATGGTTCCTATGATTTCTATGATTAATAATAGCTAGTAAAAGATTGGAAAATAGATAGTAATAAATTCTTTTGTAAAAGTATAATTACTATATATTGTTCGTGTTTAATTGATTTTTGTAAACTATTTATATTATTACTATTTATATCTTTACGTCTCAAATTCAAATCTTTTTCATCTTTGGAATTACATGTATGACCTACTGTATGAGCACGTGTAAAAACCGCGCAACACTCGTCGGAAGTCGTAATGGGGAATAACCTCAAATTAAAATATTTCTCTTTATGTATCTATGAATTTTACAATTTAACCTTCTATAATTCTTATATTTCATCATATATTAACGATGATTTTTTAATAATGATAATTACTTACCTTATCAATTGTATCAACGATTATTAAATATAAAGTGACGTACTTTCAAAATTGGAAAAAAACTGACGTCTTCCACTTAATTTCGCGGTAATTTGAATTTGAGTTACAATATATTTTAAATAGTTCGTTCATTTTATTTTAAAAATAATCTACAGAATAAAATACATTCTTAAAAATATACATGCTTATTAGTAATAGCATTTTATTATTACTTCATCGTTGTTGTAAATTAAATGACAAAAATATTAATAAAACAACATAACATTTTTAATAATAACGAGGTCAATATCATAGAATGCAATTTTAATCTTGAATACGTGAAAAATTACAAATCTTTAGTAAGCAAGTAACTTTGAATAAATAATAAAAATACAATATTTGGGATTTAAAAGTATACATTTATATACTTATACAATTATTTATATATTCATTTTTTTATTTTTTGAAAATGCCTATACATTTTAATATATATTTTATATTAAACTTAAATTATTAATGTAGAATCATTTATATGATACATTATTACGCATGAAACTGAATAAGTGAATTTTTTTATATAATATTCTACTAATCTTTTGAAACAAAACAAAGTCGATAGCATTTTCTTGGTTATGAATATTACTAACGTACGCAGTAAAAAACTTCAATAGTATTAATAAAGAAATTTCAAAATTAAGGTATGTTATAGAATTTATCATTATTTGCATATTGATTAAATATAATTAGATGTATTTTAAATTAATGTTAATATATGCAAAACATTTATAATTGAAATTGTAAATTGATATATTACCTAATCAAGCTGTAAAAATATATCGTAGAAAAAATAATTAAAATTTTAAAATATTAAAAAAGCCTTTATTTTCTTTACAAATAATTTAGTAGTTTATGAATGAAGCACATATAAAGAAAATTTTATTTTTATTTACTATATTACAGCCAATTTGTATAAATTTATTTTATACTTTTTAATTTTAATTTACTGAATAATTATAAATATTTAATATTTTTACACTTGCTAAAGTTTCTAGATAATTATATAAATAGTTTACAAAAATCAGTTAAACGCGAACAATATATAGTAATCATACCTTTACATAAGAATTTATTACTATTTTCCCGTGCTTCAGTAGCTATTATTAATCATAGAAATCATAAGAACCATAATTTTAAGATTAATAGGACAATAACACTAATGATTCTTATATATTATAAAATAGAATGCAGTAAAATAATAATATTTATATACTAATAGTAGTTGCGTTTAGTAAAATCAAAGACAATGCTTCTATTCAAATAGATTATTTTAATAAGTTAAATTACGTTTTTCTGAAATAATATCAGAAATTTCTACTTTTTATAAATAGTTTTCATTTAAATTCTTAGATAAATATCAAAAATTTTTGTTCCAAATTTTTTCATTCCTTTTTTCATTCCTATTGAAATAAGTAGAAAAGTTAAATCTAAATATTATAAATTATAAATATTGAGTTATACTCTTATTTTTCATCATTCAGAGCTACATAATTGGGTTTATAAATGAAAAAAATAGAAAATATTTTTTAAAGGAAACAACTCTTAATAATCTCTTTTGCAAATTGTGAAGAAAATACAGTTTTTGATAAAAATTTATGAATTATGTAAATTGAATAAAATATCAAATAGTTAGGCATAGACATAATAAGTGAATAAAAATTTATTTTATCTCGTTTCATTAAATTATGTTCGAAATTCACTTAAAACTGTTTAGTTTATTTATACAATCTTTTATTATAAATATATTTTTATATCATTAGTAGACCAACAAATAAGGATTTTTCTTGTATTAACTAAATTTAAAACTTTTAAAATAACTTTATACCTTTCGTAATACTAAAGTCTATCTATATTATAGAAAATATTAAAACTAAATTCAAATATAACTTGATAAACATACTAGGGAAAAGAAGAAAATTTAGCAACATTTGAAATTAATATTAACAATTTAAACGATTTGAAGTAAATATTAAGAACATTTTATACTTGTTTTAAAATGATTTATTTTAAACTAAATATTATTTAGTAAATTAAATAATACATTTACCAAAGAAATAAAAGTGTAAATTTCTTTCTTCTGAATTAGAGGGGAAAAATCACAATTGATATTTGTAAAGTTTAATTTTTTATAGCTTTAAAGAAATGTTATAAAGCTCAAAAATATGTATATAAAATTATAAAATTTTTAAACACCAATACGGAAAGTAATCTTTTAAGTAAACGACATTGATAGTTAGCTTACATGACTTGCATGCGTGTTGTGCACATAAACGCGCATTACTTTAAGCGCTATATTTGTGCTTGTGGATAGAAACTCGTATCTCAATTAAGGTTAAACTGATTTTGATCTATCTTATATCTTTCTACACTACACATTTCTGTTGGTTATAATTTATATAAAAGATTTTTTTATGCAATCTTTTGAAGACAAGATATTTTTACTTAATAGAAGTAAAGGGATATTTATGAGCTATAATTTAAAAACTATTGTATGTAAATTAATGATATAGGTAATAGAAAAATAAATCCCTTGATTGTATAGTTTATATTAGATTTTTTCAACCAAAGAAATTGTCTTGTATAAAATATTGAATATTGTTTTCCATGATATTTAATAGAAAATTTGAAAAGATATATCTGAAATTGATTAAATACATTTTTATATATAAGTATTTATATCTTTATATAAATTTTAATTGTATACATGGCTTTGTGTTCTTTTATTATCTTATTACTTGTAATGACTGGAAAACATTCGAAGAGTATCGATTAAAGCTCAAAGTATAATTATTCGTCTGGAGAAAATTTGAATAATGTTATAATGTAAGAAGTATATTAATTAAAGAGTATTCGAAATATTGATATTTGTACTTTATAGTTAAAAAAATTATTATTTAAAAATGATCCCAAGTATACACTTGAAATTATATTTATTAATTTTTTGAACATACACGAATAATTAAAATTTATGTTTATTGCAATCCAATGTAATCTTAAAAAATATCATATTATTAATTTTGCAATAATTACTTAAATTTTATCACTTAAAAATTATAAGAACTCAATTATAATGGTATTACAAATTGAAGTACTTAAGTAAAGATTTTTTTAAATTTATTAAGATATTAATAAGATCATTTAATTAAAGTGCTTATTCCATTTATTAAAATTATTTGAAAAGTTTAAAAACATGCTTCAGAAACAAAATTTTCAAAAGAAATATTGTAATATAATTAAGGAAGATAAATTTTAATACATAATTAATAGTTGTTTGATGTAGAAAAGAATTTATATATTAAAATAGTATTATGAATTATTATATATCATTATATAATATTATTATAAGTATTATATTATTAAAACTAGTTTTATAAAATTTGTTTATCTTCTATTAATGATACTTGTAAAATAAATAATGAATTTGCTTCCCTTTGAACGGTTACACGTTATATGCTGCTCGTACTTTTTATTTCCTATTTAAAAAATAAATATGAATGTAACGCATTTCATTTAAAATAAAATTTCTAAGAAAAATCAATAGTTTTGCAAACGTTGATTTTATATTTAGATGTTAAATCCAAAAATATTTTTTGATTTTTTAATAAATGCATAAAGTATATCTAAAAAATGTATCGTATTAAACAATGGATCGGAGTCCGTATTAATTAATTGTAATTAATTAAGAACTTAATTGAATTGTATCATGTAATCCATAAATATACATTAATTTTTTTAAAGTAGTACGATAAAGTATAGTCGTACAATGATTGATGTAGTATCGAGGACGAGCAAACGTAAATGCTCATGAATGGTTTAAATAAGTCATGTTGTGCTTAATACTTCAATTGCACTAATGTACCGAAGACTCTTGAATGTAAATAAAAGTAGGTCTCCGCTCTGAAAATCATAAGAATATTGTGATCGATTTAATGGATGAGTCTAATAACAAGAACATACTTTCATTCATAATGTAGTACATTCGAAGAAAATATTGCTTTAACTTTGTCTTTGATAAAGATGTTGCTAATATATCATACATTTTACCCTTTTCGTTCAATTCTTCGCAATATTTGTCTTATTTGTTTAGATGCTTAATTTAATCAATTACCTTGTTTTAAATAAAATATTTTTATTTATATATTTATATAATTTTATAATATCCAGTAAGTTTAGATTATAATATAATACCCAACGTAGTAATTATTTATGCACGATAATTATAATATTATTAATTAATATTTTTAAATTAAATAAATATTCAACGTTTATCCTAAGAATAGCACATTAGGTATTAAATAACGAAATAGTATGCAATAAAAAAAATGTAAGTATTTATTCACTGTTGTATAATATAAATTTTAGTTTATAATTGAAGTAAGTTTTTAATAACAAATACTTGTTATTTTATTAATCTATGGAATATATGAAACAAATGCAAGCTAGGTTTGTTTAATATGTGATTTTTTTCTGTGTTTGAATTACTTGTAGTAGCTCGACAATAAATATGATCTCCTATTTGCGCATACACTACGGTATAAAAAATGATTTTTATTACTCGCGAACACGTACATTTTTCGTTATGCAACGTAATACTTACAAATTTCTGCAACACTATTCGAGGAATGTGAGGAGGGGGTGGAGAAAAAATTTCCAATACGACTTTAGCAGTGCAATTAACGTCGATTACATAAATCAGAATTAATAGCATCAATCTTTCCTTTCATTATTATGGGCTCCTCCGCGTAGCGCCAGGAATATTTCCCAATGCTGGAATCGCAAGAGCAATTTCCTTACTTCTTGCCGGACGAGGTTGTACTGCACAACAAGCCTAACGATTGCTGGCTCTCCTGCTTAGGCGGCGTTTACGACCTGACGGAGTATATAACGCAAAACAGCAATAGTCTGATCAGCAAGTACTTAGTGGCCCACGGAGGGAAGGACGTGAGCCATTGGTTCGAAGCATGGGTTAGAGCATTTTTTTGTCATTGCGCCTTTCATAAGCCGCCGTTAAATGTTTTATTGTATTCTTCTTTGGCGGGTTTTAATCGGTGTCGTTGATCAACTGAGTAGCGCTGCCAGGAATGGAAGTCGATGCGTATTTTATTGCACACGAGAGAATTGATTTGTCTATGCCGTTCGCTCGAAATCTACTCGAATCGTTCTCTTTTTGTTATTCTACTTTTAATAGCTATCGCGTGACGGTTTTGTATCCGAATATAATTGAGTAGGCTTTGCACGCTTTAATATATTATTATTTACTTTCACATCTTAAGTAGACAAAATGACGACAGTGACCGTAATAAGAGGCTGTCTTATCTTCATTAATTATGCAGAATTTTCAACTCCTGCAATAAAATAGGCGATCGGTTTTTATGAAAAAAAATCTTGATTATGAATTTTTAAATGATATTATTTTTTAATATTTATTTATAAAATTTCGAATAAAGCGTTGCCGTGCATTGTGAGGCAAGTAAAAATGTTGAACAAATAAATATTATTACAATTAGAAAATATCCTGTTTACTTTGATTTATGTTAAACTATGAACGACGCGTTTCATGTGGTTTCTCGTTGATAAATTTTTTCACGATAACATTCAGTGAATTTTAGAGTAATACGCGTCTTTCTTCAAAAGTCAATACAACTCGATAATACAGACGTTATAAAAAAAAAAAAAAAACGAACAAAATTTTCCTCTACAAAAGTTACTTCCACTTGGAAAAAGAAAAACATTTGCTCAGATGTTGTACGAAGACCATTTCAAAATCTGTAATCAACGATTCTTAGTAATTTTAAGAAATGATCGTGAAAAAAAACCTGTTTCTACGAAACCACGCTACAAATAAATCCAAAGCTACAAAAACATCTGACAGGTGGACGACCTGTCAGATATTTTAAATTTTAAAGATTTCGGCCGTCACGCTTAGAAATGCGGAAAGGGTCGACGAGAGAAACGCTCGTCTCCCTAATCTATCTAACAGTCAATGTTGTTTCACGAAGGGACGTCGTCGGAGTTCCATCGCGAGACTGAAGCGCTACGTTGATCCGGTGTCGGGAGAGCGCCGGATTTTACTGCCCTATGCCACCCCGATACCCGAGGGTGCCGAGCCGATCCCGACAATGCCACCCGACCTCGAGGGATGCCACTGCAGCTGCAGTTGTTCCAGTAGCTGCATCAGCTCCTGTAGCGGACGGTCCGTCGAGCTTGGCGATGTCGTCGATTGTCCCGGTACGCAACAAAGAGTAGATAATACGATTATCAACGACTCACTTGCTTTCTATCTAGTTATTGGTCGCGTGATTGAGTGCCACTTCGCATTTTACAACATCACACTTTGTATTATCCAACGATAAGTTGGATCACTTATTCGACGCGAACTTTTGTCTGCAACGAACGTACACGCGACTGTTTCGGATAGAAAATAAGTATTCGACAGTCTTTTCTTGGACAAACAAAGTTTTGTATTTATTGCGCGTATGTGACTCGTGGAGTTCTTTGAAAATTATAGTTATTATAATTTTTTAAAAATTATTTAATATTGACCGAAAGAATCGAAGCTATTTTTATTGAAAATTTTGTAAACAAAAATGAGTTCAGTTTATAATTCTTATACGTGACAAAAATTTATCCTTTAAAAAGCTTTTGAAAATTGATGATAGATCGGTTAAAGATCGATAAGGTATGTTTGTTGGATTTGATAAGAATAATTTGAAAATCTTTTAGTAATTCCATTGACCGTCTTTTAAATCGTAAGATCTTTGAAAGAAAAAGGAAATAAATTAAAAGTATAAATAGTAAATTTCCATTTCAATTTTCGCGCGCTTTACATACGAGAAATGCAGCATCAGAAACTTCAATATTTCAATATTTAATTTCCAACTTTCAACTAGTTCACTCAAATTTTTCAAATGGTACACATAAGCCTATTTTTACGGCTGTTCTTACGGCTGTGCTCTAAAAGTCATACGAAACAATTTAACCTTAGAAAATAATTAATCCTATCGTGATTTTGTAATAGAAAATTTTCTTTAGCGATGAAATTTTCACACACTAATAGCAATGTAAAAAAAATTAGTAGGATAAGTGCTCGTGTTATTAGAGTACAAGAGACCGAGGCGTTACCTTTATATCAGTCAAAAAGAAACATCAAAAACGACTATGAACGAAAATTATAACGGTGCTTCTATGCCTTAAGTGCCGGAGGAGTTACAATTAAACTCCGTTATAATCATTTATAGATTAACGTCATACGCTTCCCGTTCAAAAATGTTCAAACACTAATTTTGAAAGAACCATTAAATCCACCAAAGCTTATCTTTAAAAAGAAACAGACCATTATTCCAAGACTCTGGCTGATTGTTTTGAATTTCTCTTCGTGATAGACGCGAAGCTAACGGGAAAGTCTTGGCTGGAGCTCGAGCACATCTTCAACGGCAGCAAGTACCAAAGAGGCTGGCTCACAAAAAAATCGAGACCTTGCAAAATAACCAACGTGCTAACGGGTCAATGGGCAACTATATCGGTATATCCACGATTGCCCGCGTACATCCATATTTCCCACGAAAACATAATCGACTCCATCAGTCCAGCTCCGATCCCGCACGGCGTACGCGTATGTGTGCACTTTCGCGAGTCCATGCATGCGCGTACGAGTGCACGGAGATTTTCCTCGTGTTATCCGAGGAAGAGGATCGTCGCGGTACACGGGCGTACATACCGAAAGCGACGTAGCGGAAGCGTTTGCTACACGTGCAAAAACGAACAACGGGGCCTGTGTGTGTGATGTGTACACTGTTGTTATGTAGGTTTGCGAGGAAGATAGCATCAAGCGGATTCGGGAGCGCGCTTTAATTTTCAACCGACACGGCGCATCCTACACGTGGAAGTTCGAGGGAAAGCCCCTGAATCCCTCTTTGTCTCTGACAGAAAACGGCATCGCGGACGAGCGCGATCAGTATCTCGCCTGCGGCCTTCCCGACGACTCCACCACCTACATTCCTAATCTCCTTTGTTACTACAACGACGACTTGACGGAGCTGTGAACGGCAGAGAAGGACAGAGAGAAAGGGAAACGGGGACGGAAAAAATAAATTACTCGGCACTTTCACCTTCTTTCAATTTATATTTATTCCCCGTGCTTTTCACACAGACGCACTCACACATATATACACATACATACATACATACATACATACATACATACATACATACATACATACATACATACGTGTATATGTATATGTATATGTATATGTATATGTATATATAGATTAGAGGCTCATAAAGCAATTAACAGTTTCCACGATTTAGATATAGTAGATGTAATAATGGGTCGATAAGTCTAGCTTTCGTACCAGCTTTCACTGCTGCTTCTTCTGCGGAAGTTCAACGAAACTAATGCTACAGCTTTGTCTGAAAATTAATAATGTATTCACTCGTTAATAAAGCCACTTGTAATGTGCGATACTGGTTAAAAGTAAAGTAATTAAATGACTTTTACCACGATGTTATTAAAATAATTTACATTTATAAATTCTTTGTAAGGCCTATTTATAACATACCCTCACAATTATCATAAAATTCCAAATATACGGTGACATCGAATCCAAGTATTCGCGTGAAGCTTCGTTGGTCTTACGAGCAATTACGTACGGTACGTGGAAAATGAGAAATTAATTTTTAAAGCTTTCAAAATTAAACATTTCCGAATTTTTCACCTTAGCGATAAAAATGTTGACAAATTTCATAATGACTCGCGCCTGGAGGATTGTAATTTAACGTATAGGTATCCTGCAGGAATTCACCGGTAGTCTTTCCCACACGCAACGGAGAAAAATGAACGAGTCACCTGCGAGTAAGAGTAGGAAAATTCCCGACTATACCGTAATGATTACCTGCGCATGTATCGCGAGAACACCGTCCTGCTCGTCCTTAAGTATCTCGATGTAGGCTGTTCTGTCATCCTTGACCCTGACGGTTTTGCCTGTGCATTTCCCGGCGTCTTTTTTGCCGGAAATGACGTCGCAGTACTCACCAGCCGGTAGACCCGTTCTGAGGTACACTTTTAAATCGGCGTTGGATTCGCCGTTGAACGCCACGAAGCCGTATTTACCCCGCGAAAATGCTGTTTGAGTAATGAGCTACTTTAATGATGATCGATGAGTGGACAATTTCGTTTGAATTGAAATTGCACGGAAATTTTCCACTTTGTCATATCGATATTTGAGCGGCGTAGGCATTATCATCCCAGTGTGTTCGAATTAATTCATCAAATTTGAGAAATGAAAAAAATTAATCAAAATATTTTACTGCATTGTAAAAGATTTTACAATGAAGAATTATTTCCTTGTTGCGTACGTGCAACGACAACATTGAAAGGAAAATCGTTACGCTCGTCTGTGCGTTCAATTATTCAATAATTTAAATTAATTTAAAGACCTCCGTGAGCTAACTCTTTATATTATGTTTTGTAAGTCTTCTTATGATCGCTCTCGCTCTACTTCTCAAAAACAAAATTTCGTTATTATCTGTTAAATCTGTTGTTCCAACTTCTTAGACTCTCAAATATATTTAACGTATATTATCGATATTTTTCTACATTCTTCCTTATGTAATATTCTAAAAAATTTACTGCATTAAAATCGAGAAAAAAGAAATTAGAATAATATTGATTTTCTTATTCAATTCGTCTTTTTATTACAATATTTGATATCTTACGTATATCGTTTAAAACGCAGTAATAACAGATTACTTTTATTTACAGTAATGATAAGTAATTATGGAAAAACCTAATTCATTTACAGATAATTTCTAGAAGACCAACCGACTGATATCTTTGATACAATATTATTCTATTTTTCATTCGACTTAATTGTAATGGCTTTAATGTTGATGCACGTTATTAAAAAGAAGATTTCGTAGTATTATTTTCTTACCAACCACGAATGTCAAATATTTCGTACATCTAACGATGTGCTTAAAAATCTTTGAAATTGAAATAAACATTTACAGGCGAATAAAATCTTTGAAGAATAAGAAGAAGTTTTATCGCGCGGTACCTATGCCATTTCACCTTACACCATCTCTTTAAAATACCGATTTCTTGAGTCATTTAGCAAGTCGAGAACTGCAAATTTAATCTCCTACTGAAAAGTGAACGTATTCACTCTAGGAAAAGGTAAAAGCTCCTGTCTCCTGTAGACTGAAAAAATCACTTAAACCTACTGAAAAAATGCTAGAGTAAATGCCTAGGTCGAACGATGGCTGGTAAACTGAAATATAAGCGAATGAACGAGTCTAAGATGCGTACCGATCTGGTTATTTCCGTTGGTCCACCAATTAATGAGCGGCGCGCCCTGGACGGTGTTGCGGAAACCAATCATGCGATAGATCTGTGGCCAACGATGCTCGCAAATCCAGCCATCGCCGCACTCATTGGCGTCCTCGTTGTTGGTGATGTTGGTGTACACGGGATTGGGTGAGAATATGTTGTAGTCGTCGTCGATTGGCGGACCCTGGTTTCTGTCCGTGAACTTGTACGAACTCATGATGCATGGGTGCCCGTAACGATAGGCCAACATGAACGCCACGGCCATCTGTTTTCGTGAAAGTCGCATTATTTATACCTGTTCTCCTCTTTATTGTCGACAAAATTCAGGAAAAAGGCGTCGAAAGCCTCAACGTTACGCGATGTTACGCGATGTTACGCGATGTTACGCGATGTTACGCGACGTTACGCGACGTTACGCGACGTTACGCGACGTTACGCGACGTTACGCGACGTTACGCGACGTTACGCGACGTTACGCGACGTTACGCGACGTTACGCGTCACAGATACCAATGGTCCTGGGCTTTTTGATAGCTCGGAAAGTTCTGGTCGAGTCAAAATCCGTAACCGGAAACGAACGGCTCTGCCTCGTTGTACCGTTCCTTTAGTTTTTCTTTTTCTTTTCTTTACGTTCATTCTGGGGCGATATGTAAGTGCGAGCAAACGAATCTAAGAACGAGTCAACATTATGCTCGACCTTCTTTATTATTGTAAATACTGTACCGATGATAAAAAATTAAAAAGGATTTACTCAAGTTATTAGGCCCGTGGCTAAACAAAAAAAAAATTGCTTCTTACTTTTTTTCAACAAGAACGCCTTATTTTAATTTATCGGCAGTATGTTTGATTATGAAACACGCGGTATTTGTATTAGTAGTTACACAGCAATGAGAATTCACGCATACGCGTATAAGTATACGTTTTGTTAAAAAATCGAAGCGATTTATGGCGCGATTAAGAAAACACTGAGAAAGAATTTTATGCGCTACTAACGCGACATGCCGCCTGCTTGGTAGCATTATTATTATGTATATACGTGTTGCTAAGAGAAATGGTCATTACAACGGCTTTATGTAGTCGAGAAATAATTACGGTTTGTATTTCAGTTTTAATTAATGATTCAAAGGATTTTTTGCTGTAAAAGAAAAAGGTTCCGTTTAAAAATAGCCTCTTATTCGATATGATTTTGCATCTATTCGCTTGCCGAGCGTTGAAAAATTAGAATCTCGACGCTTCGTTATAATTTTGCATTAACAAAGACCGCTATTGCCGCTATTTTAAAACTAATTACAAAGTAATAAAATATTCGTAGGATTTTTCTAAAAAAGCTGTTAATCCTTATTCACGGATCGTTTGGTATTTGTTTTATTATACTCGTAACAACGACTTTAACACTTAAAGCAGTCATAAATATCCGTAATAACGAAGGCAAATAAAAGGGAGACTTGCGTTACCTCTATAATTTGAGCACTAGTATAGCGCCCCGCGCGTAATACTATTCACTCGTAACGACTAACAGGAGAGATAAACGGAAGGGAACAAAGCCGACGAGACCGTCCTGTCCTACCTTGTAGAGTTTGGAAGTACTGTAATTCAGAGTGACACCGGGTTCGCGTTGACTGTCGTGATTATCAATCATGACCAGAGCGTCGGAGGACAGCATCAAATTGTGATTTAAGGAATCTATATCTCTGAGATTTTTTAAAGGCTCCCATCCACGGAATCGACCTCCGACAAGTTTGCCAAAGATGGATTCGATGACCATCGCGAGTCTGTAATAGTCCCACTTATTTGAAGCCTGGCCATCGCCATAGTCGACCACATCTTGGTAAATGAACGGACGCATGTTAGGACCGAAAATGCCTGCATCGAGATTCTTGAATCTGCTGTAGATCACCCGAAGATCATACGGCCACATGTGCTTCGCCGCATCGATCCTGCAGGCAATTAAAAAATTTTTCTACATATGTATCGGTTGTTTCGGCAATTGGTCTTGTTATGAATGAATTTTGTTACATCCCGCTGACACACCGATAAATTCCAACGTAACGCAATTCGTCGGTCTCTTACAGTCAGCTATACTGTGTTTAACGATTGTGTCGTACTTCTTCTCAATGTACAAATAAAAAACACTTTAGTTTCATATTTACATTCCTATGTAAAGTAAGGACTGCTATTCTAAATAGAGATATAGCGTCTGTTAATTGGCGATTGTTAACTATCCATAAAATCCTACGAGTTTTTTCAGATTTTTCTTAAAAAAATTTTACATTAGCATTTAACTGCCTTAAACTGATTTCATTATTTAAGTGTTTGAATTAAATCACATAATAATAATAATTGTATAGAGCAAACGTATATCTACTCATTGAATATTACTATTTAATATTTTATATTCAAAGCATTAAATGGTAAGAAAACGTATAAAGGTATTATTCTTGACATGTGTACATTCCAATATTAATTATATTATTTATTATAACTTTTCATAAAATTCCAGTAATCTAGCTTCGTTTCTAAATATATTCAAAAATTTTCCTTAAATCACTGATATTTAAAACTTGGATACAAGTATTTAACTTGTATAAAATAATGAATTTAATTAATTCATTGATAAAACATTCGGTTTGCTGATCTCAAATAGACTATTTCAATTTTCAGCAGTTATCTAAAGCAAACTAAAGTTCAATTTGTTTCTATTTAGTAGAGGGAGCACTGGTCTCGGAAGAAATGTTCGAGATAATAATAAGCGGTTTATAAATTACATTCATTTATTCAAGATACAGCTTATAAAAGAAATCTATACCTAAATGCATGAAATTCCAAATTTTTATATATTCTAGTACATACTCAGTTACTTTTCACGTACGAAATAATTATCCAACGTTGTATTTCAAATTGTAGTAAATACTGTTTAATAGTGATCTATATAATCATAACGCAATATTATATATATATATATGTATTCAAAGCAATGACCGTGTAATCGAAAACATTTTATTAAAATAAATTACACAATTTAATGTGTTGAATCTAAATAAATTATGCTTGAAATGCTTTATATAATTTTCAGTGTAGAAAAAATATTCATTACTAAGTCACTGTGAATTTATTAAGCTATAGTTTATTATATCGTAAAATCATTAATCATGTGAAAGTTTTCACGATAATGTTGCACGATTGTTGCTGCAATTCATCAAATAGTTTGTACAAAAAAAACTCGAAAATTATTTGTCATTACAATATAATTAATCAATGATAATAGTTTTCCAAGTAGTTTACCAATTTAATTCTGAATACATTAAAATTGAAAATACATTAAAACGAAAATAATGAATCTTCGTACCTCGTAACGTTCTTTCGCATAACGCGTGCGCGCGTGCGCGTACGAACACGTGTGCTTGAAAAAATATTAATTTTCTCGTAAGAATAAAATCGTGATTTTACAATAGACATTGCTAAGGGGTACAGTAAGTTCTTCTTCGAACATTTTATAATTTAATGGATAATTAAAGTTTTGCATCTTGTAATTTACGATCAAAGAATAATGAATAGGAAAATTTTAATTCCATGTGAATAAATTGAGAAGCAAAGAAATAACGATGTAAAATTAACGATTTTAATTAACAATTTAAACTTATTAGTGTAATTATATTATTTAAACCCTCGGTTTGAAAATTTTTTTAATTCGTTACAATGACGAAACTTCTAAAAGGTATTATTACGCAATGCCTAAAACGTTTAATTGTCTATTCTTTTATTACTCTAATATTTTTTTCAATGATTTCAATGATATTAATAATCTGAAAATTAATGTTGAATATTGAATAACTTAACATTTCCTTCGAATTAATTTTTATTTTATAAAATACATATTAGCGCACACCCATATCAGTACACGCCTATCTAATAAAATACATTAAGAAAAAACCTATGCACTTTCTTTTGTTCGTTGAACCAAATTCAAGTACACGATCGCAATTAGTAAGAGAGACAATTTAATATACCGAAAAAAATTGAACGTAATCGAATTAGTACAATACTTAAACAGCCATCTTTAATTGCCTTCCTCGTAAAACTGATTTGTTCCATAAATATGCCACATGGGACTTACAGTCCCATTATTATTTTTTGTCAATTTTTCTCCTAAAAAAGGGCAAGAAAGAAATAAGAACAATAAAGAGCAAAAGTTGACAAACATAACCCAGCCGCGCGAATATTCTCATAAAATTGACCCATCAACTTTACGAGCGCACATTAATGGAGCCATAATTTAGCTTATAATTGAGCTGTAAAATCGTAATTACAGGTGGCTCTCCTTAATCGCATGCAAACGCAACGTAGAGGCGAGAAGATAGATAATTTCCCGAGCAATACACCAGTGTACGCATACCTGACGCCAGCGATGCCGTGATCGATGGCCCGATTGACAAACTCCACAATTTTGTCCTTTACGTAATCCCTACTCTGATCAAGATCGTGCAGTCCATTCAGGTTGCAATCACGCACCTCGGTGACGTTCCTGTAATTACAGATGGCGCACGATCTGTGGAAGTCGTTAGGGCCGTAAGGCACTGCCGGGTAGAGCAGATCCTTGGGTTTGGCTCTGGAGTCGCCCGTTCCGTAGGCGGGTTCTAGGTCGGTGCTCATGTGGTTCGCGACCAGGTCGATGTAGACGCGAACGCCGACCGCGTTGCAGCGGGATACCATGTTCTTGAAGCCGTCCTCGTCGCCGGAGCGGCTCACGATTTTGTAAGAGATTGGCTGGTAGCGCTCGTACCATGGGCGGCCCTGGATGACGACGTTCTCACTGATCGGCGACACCTTACACGGAGGAAGAGAATTTGCTCTTAGTCTTTTCCGTTCTGACTCAATTTTTCCGACCAACTTCCTTTACTTTTTTTCGAGCGATTTTTCGCTTCCCTATATACCGTTTGACATGCACCGTTTCTGTGATTACAACAATACCGTTGTCACTTGGAGTTCGATAAAAGCTGCAAAACTCGCCAGTTGTTTATACTGAAAAACTAGCTTTTTTTAATCGGGTATAACATTCAGAAAAGTAAACGTAGTTTCGATTTCAGAGGTGACTAAGTACTTATGAATTTTAATATGAATTTAATATGAATTGCTCATTAACTTTAACTATATACAAAGTCTTTTTCTAATGAAAAATTTAACGAAACAGGCAACTAAAAATATCAAATGCATAAATCCTTCGACAACTGCATGCATACATTTCAATTTAAATATTGAAATCACGTATTATCTATTTGCAACGAGTACACAGAATTAGCAAAAAATCGCTAATATTCGTATTTCCATAACTGCGTCTGCTAATAGAATTTTCACTATATCTAAATTTATTTTCCCTTATTTACCTTGATTTTCTTTACTTTTTCCTCGAATGATGATGATACGAGTAATAAGTATAATTGAAGCACTCTGACTTGGATGAATGGATATAAATGAATGGTAATTTAAAAGTATGCGAAAGATTTGGAGATAGTGATAGATTTGTAAGATATTATTCCAGAATCACGATATCACATTTTTGAATGATAAGATCAATAGGAAGCTAAATTAGTCTGCATATATCATGGCTAAAGGTGAAGTTAAAATTATGAGTCACTCGGTACTACTGATCTTGGGAAAAGTTAAAACATCACGTCATAAAAAAAAAAAAAAAAAAAAAAAAAAAAAAAAAAAAAAAAGTTTGCTCTAAGCATTAATCGATACTGACACTGATTATCTAAAATTAAAAGTAAAATCTATTTCTTTAATCGATATTTTACAATCTATATTATTTTTCTATTTTCGAAATTGTTCAAATCAATTACAATTAAGATACCCTTTAACGTTTACCGATTAAAATTTGGCTTTATTAATAACTTAAATAATGATAATAGTAAAATAGTCTCAGTGTTATTCGAAATATTATTTATAATAAAATTATGAGGTGATCGTTTAAATATGCGCATAAAAACATTCTTTTAGTTACTATAAATTATTTCTCCCTAATTGTCGGTCTGTGTTAATTATTAAATTAGTTTATTAATTATAAATAAGTTCTACATTTCTAATTGATCGATTGAGCCAAAGGAATGTTGCGTCAAATTAGCAAACGTTCTGCTTTGAAAACATAACTATTCAACCACTAGGATAGTATCAATTTACTGTAATAAATATTAAAACATTTGCAATATTCAATACTGACAATTGAAACTTAAAATTCATGCTTTCTCTTTAAAGAAATCTTGTTTATCAGATTTTTACGATAAATATTAGTTAAAAGCCACGTAACTTTATAAGTTACACAGAATCCTATAAAAATTTTTATAAGATATTTTCGGTCGATAAAATAAGGAAATATTTTTCGAATTTTATGAGATTGCTAACATTGCTCTCACGTGTATGAAATCCATTAATGTTAATTACAACGAGTATACTGCCGTATGTCTGATGTGTATCTTAGATGTAAACTCTTAACACGTTTACACCATTGAGTGTTTGAATGTGTTTGTTGTACCATATCGACTTTTCTGTACTCAAATGTTTTGTCTTACATCAATTCCAACATATGTTTAATACATGTAATATAAATAGTGTTAAAATTCAATTGTTTTCCTATTTTATACTAAAAGGGAACTTTGGATGGAATCAGAACCATTAGGAGAAGGAAAAATTGAAGAAAAATTAAAACTAAAATAATTGTAATTGGTTGACCCATAATGTATTATAATAACATTTGATATCATTATTTACGTTAAATATTTTTTCTCTGATAGAATCATTAATTGATTTAGAAAAAATCTTTCGAAGAAACTAAACCTGAGTAATTATTTATACAAAGATTATTAATTGGGTATTGAACTAATCATACAATAAAAAATCATATATAAATTGAAAGTAATTAACTTTTTTTTATGACTAATAGAGTTTTATTATATGTACACATGTTTCAAAGAACTCCGTGTGTGTGTTTAAAAGAAGGATTCTTTCTGAGAATTTTAAAACGTAATCGAGATATAATACATATTTACATTCGTTTATCTCAAGTATTTTAATTTACTTTCATATTAAATACAATGTAATATTTTTCTGAATTTAATAAAATTCAAATTTGATAAAAATTTGCATTTGCATTTGCATTTGAAAGCGTAAACATAAAAAAAAATTTCTATTTTGTTCCTCAAGATGAATACAACTATGTACATTTTAAAATTTCGTCTTGACAATTTTATTGATAAACTAAAGACAGAAAAACAAGATAGTAAATTAAATACGTACTTTTATGTATTTACGGAAAGCATAATTGATTTGCTTTTAATACATGCAATGAACAATACGAATATTCGACTATTTATAATGCATCTAATAATGAATATTTCTTACGTTACAATAATATCTAATCCTAACAATTTCTTTTTAATCGTCGTACTTTAGCATAGTTTCTAAGTATATGTCGCATTGTTGTCGTAAATTAAACGATCGCTTTGGAATTAACGTCGAAAATATAGAAAATTATAAGAAAGCTCTCTGTCTTTAATTTTATGTACGATCATTGCACCTAGCTAAATACATAAATTGATTATTTAATTTCGTAAACGAAACGGATCCCAGAAAAAAGTCTATGAAGAAACTCTAGCAATTTATAGAACGTGCAGTACTTGAAAAATAAATTCTTCCAAGAACTTTTGATAATAACTAACTAAGTAAATAAAAATAAATGCATACATGTTAATTAGCCAAAAGATTTCCTCACTCATCCATATTTCATACAAGCAGGCGGGTGTTAATACATTAATACATTAATACATTAATGCACACGGAAAGCGAGGGAGACACGAGCGCGCACACATGCACACGAATATATTCCACTGCGAAACTTCTTGAAATAAGCGAGAGAATCACCTGCACTCCGGCGTATCCTACCGGACCTAAAAAGTTCTCGCACTCCTTGGCAACGTCCACGAACTTCCATTCGAACAGGTGAACCATCGTGGTTCGGTCACCGGCGTAATGCGGATTCTTGTAACTGCTCGAGTCGTATCCGTGCGCGAGGCGCAGCTGCGCAAGAGTCGCCACCAGCTGCAGAGCAGCGATTATCCTTACCGGTAGGATCATATTCGTGATTCGCACAGATGTTACTGAGAGCCGCGAATCTCCCTGTCCCACGGCCTAGCCACATAATTTATAAGACTCTTCTCGCCCCCTAGATCCCGTGACCCGTTCTGCACCGGGGCTCATTGTTGTCCTTTGATAAATATCATCCGCAGATAAGCGTGCACTTGAGCCAACACGAGTTGGCACGTTGCCGGCGAGGAAAGCCAGTGGATTAACTATTCGTATTTGCCTTGATAATTTCATCGTTACTCCGAAAATCTGGAAGTAGAAGTCGATCTCAGGGTTAATTGGTGACTTTTCTACGCGTAGCGCACGTATCGTCGATCGTATCAAAAACATCGCGATGACGCGATATGTCTCGATGATTTGCGACACCGCAACCAAAGAATTCACGATTTTCTCGAAACTGTCCGCCGACATTATGTTCCGCGATGAAAATAAAAACGTTACTCAATTCAATCCAAATATTTGTCGCGAATGCGCAACGTGACTGTTACCAGCATTGTTACCAACAATGTAACGCAACCCCGTAAAATTATCGAGACGATGTTTACTCGAGAAAATCGAAAGGGATGCGGACAATTAGGGGTCTCGCGTTGTTCTCTCTTTATCTCGCACGCGCAATGCGATCAAAAGTTGGCTCAACGGCATCATGGCGTCGCTCGAATACCTGCAACCACTAAAGACGATCACCGACCGAACGAGGGAAGCCCGGACTTTCGGAGCGATAAATCGGCGACAGTCGCGCATCGACGCGCCCCCCGACATCGACTCCCTTCATTCGGCACGACTGACAGGGAAGAGCACGCGCTTCCAGTACCGCAGGTGTCGGACGATGCTCTCCACCGAGGAGCCGAAGGAAGCTTACCGTCAGTGCGTTACGGATGCGCATACGAATGTGGGTAAGCATGCGACTTTGCGCACGTTTTACATTCCTCCATGTAATTTGTTTTATCGTACAAATTTTACTTTTCACAAGATATTTATTCATTCCTTTCTCCGACTCCGGAGAAAGGAACTCGCGCCTTTGTCCCTTGTAACGGTTCCGACGAGACTTACTCGTGAAATTCGTGACGAACAGGCGGAGTGAATCACGCGGAATCGTCGGGAGCCTCGTGCGCGTTGATCGCTGACGAGACAATGTCGTCGTGGAATGGAGATCGCCGATGGTGCGTTGGATTTTCGGCAAAACTTCGTTAGATCGCGTGGCTGCTCGGCAGATCGTCGTGCACGCAGCTCCATTATTTCGTACAAGGATTATTGACGGAACGAGAGAGCGTTGAATTAAGATTGCGCGGTCAGACGTAATTGCCACGCACGCCAATCGGCGTGAATAATATTGATTTTATTCAAATATTTTATACAAATACAAATACAAATTCATTTACGCTCGCAGGACCGTATTGGTGCTGATTTAAACGCTTAATGTACGCCTTGTACCGAGAAAATGTAAAAATGTCGCGGAGGCGGATGTTAGCATTGACTTAATATGCTAGTTTCGGTTAATTGGAGGACGTTAACAAACGAAGAAACATTTCCTGTAAATCATAAAAACAAAAATATTCATCCTATCCGGTATTCTTTGTTTACTCGATGTAATGCTTGTAATGAAGTAGTTGTTTCACGGGCGTTTCAGCAATGATCGTGCAATGATCGTGCAATGATCGTGCAATGATCTTTCAGGAGGGCAATAGTTTTAGGAATTGGATTTAATGGAAATAAAATTAGCGAGATTTATCATAAGAATCCAATTCCAGGATATTTTCGTGCTCCCGTGCTGCGCGTACACTTTGGTAAACTCTCGCTTGAAAGCCGAGTAGGAGTAAAGAATATTCCGTTTGAGATGACGAAACGTTCGTGATACTTTTTTCGTATTATAATTGTTGTTTTGGCTCATTATGGTGCAGATATATTAATTTTATCGCGAGCTGAAAGTTAAAAAGAGAAAAATATCGTGTAAATGTTAACGGTGTGCGACACTCGGCCCGTGTGTATTACAACAATTTCTTTAAAATACCCAATTTAATTAACAGCGTTTATATAATAAAAAAAGTTGCGCAACGGGTAAGTTACGTTATATGGAATAACAAACGAAGATTAATTTGAACGTCGCACCGTGCAAATACGTATGACGCTTTTGTATTTCGCTCGTTGAATTTCTCACCTTCCCTGCCACCGTGTGCCCGCTGTAACGTTTGCTCACGGCCGACGTAAACTCAACTAATTCATATTTTTGTAGAAATAAAAATTCTCAAGGACTCGGGAAGCTCGCTTGCTTATTCTCATTCGCATGAATAAATCATAAAGTGGAAGCGTTAGCGAAGCGTGGGCGAGCATTACGACAGAAGCCCTCTTTCGATGTCTTGCATCGCACGAAGTATCGTCCGTAGCTACCGAAGACATTATGTGGCTACGAGGAAGATTTTCAAGTGCACCCGTAGCTACCATTACCGCTCCTACGGCCCGTCTGCGAGCGCCTCCAAGAGCTTGAAAGTTACGATAATCGGAGCCGCTGGGAGAACAGGTATAAGCTTGCACTTCCATTAGGCAAATCTGACTTCCTCCTTCACGCGTGTAAACACTGCGATACAGGACTACGAGTCTTACCTACCGCCGTACAAGCGAACGCAACTCAGATTAGCGTGCTTCGGCTAATTTTATCTAATAAGGTGTTTTTTATAGCTCAATTGATTTAATGTTTAAGGTTTAAGTGAATCCGAGGCTTTTGATTGCGGTACATCGTTGTTTGCCGCGACAGCAGCTCTAATAGTTTTTCCCTGGCTGTAATTCGGATATTTTCGTACGGCTAAATTATTCTCATTGTTGCACGAGGTACTGTAAGTGCGACCGCGGTGGTTCTCGAAGAATGCTAAATGCACCGAAGTGGTGCACAATACCTAGAAATTTTCGAGGATGAAAAAATACGTAACAATGCGGAGAATGTACATTGGCGTGGCAGCCAACGTTTATTGCAATCGAAACAAGGGCACCTAGAACCAGGTAAACCGAATGAAAGAAAGGTTTATTAGAACATCAGGCTCGTAATAGCTACGTAATGCTCCAGAAAATAGAGAGCAGTACGTGCACAATAAACGATTGTGCGGCTTAAAATTCAATTAAAGTTGCGAGACGTAATACGTTGCGCAAAACGCCAACGAGAGAGATAGAGCGAGAGAGGGGGGTGGCGGGCGGGCGGGGCGGAGAGAGGGAAAGTATAACGGAGCGCCATATTTAGATGGTATCGCAGACCTGCAACTTTTGGAGCAAAATCTGTTTTTCTTATTTTTTATACTGCCTTCGCGACTTTTGTGAATTGTCTCAACGTCGAATCCAGTTGCACGCATGCACATACACACACACACACACACACACACACACACACACGCTCGCTCGCGCGCGCACGTTAATTCCATTCTACGCGTTACGCAACGCGCTGACCCTTCCTTTGAGAAGTTTGCACACATGCTTGTTTACAGAATTCAAAGTTGTACGCAAATCTCGAAGGATTTTTGCATTGTTCGCCATACGTATTTCTCGTGCAAACAGCACCAACTTAACGCGTAACGCAAAAGAGTGTTTCCATCGCATGTACTGCGAATACGCTGATTCAACAAGATCGTATTATCAATGCTACTGATAATACGCTTTCGTGGTCTCTTACATTCGCGAAAAATACTTATCTATAAAGCCACAGAACGGAAAAAACTTGGAAAATTATTGGATCTAATATGAACGCAATCTTACAACGACGAGTTAATAATTATTCGAGCAATTGTGGGATATAATAGACCTTGAGCATTGAAATTGAATCAGCGACATCGGGATATGTGGAAAATATTTTGTTCCTAAGCTCGAAAGATAAACGGTATTTTAATTGCTTAAGATTTCAAGACGCAACACTTTTTGCGCGTTTATCGATCAAGATACTGGCACTTACTATGCTTCTTATATTCTTCAAATTTCATAAGTATAATGCTAATAATTATCTATACATTTAGATAAATATAGATTTACATCATAGTACGAGTCAGAGAGTTTCTTTGTAATTTATTCGTCGAGTATCGCTACATTTCACGAGATTTTTTTATCAATACGACAAAAAGTATAAGTAAATTTTCATTTGAAAAAGTTGTAAATCCGAGCGTTGACGAAATAAAATTGAGGTCAGTGCTTACAGCAATCCTTTAGGAATATTATATCACGGTCTAAAAGTTTACGACATACTCCATTAATTAGTTAATTCTACGAGATACCCTGATGCGTTATGAAAAAAGGAAAAACGTTGCATTAGAAATTTCAAAAACAAATAAAACTAAGAATTCAGAAATGTTGCTTTTAGATTTATACGTTTCCACGCACAAGAAAAACATTTTATTCGCTGGAAAAAAAAATCCTGCTCGCGGCGCTTCGATCTTTCGACACGTTGCCGACGATCTCGCTCGCATTGAAAGGCGCAACGAAAAAAGCCGATGATTTAATGCGATCGCACACCGCGATTCCCTTAAACATTGTAGCGTTTGAATTCACTCGGATGTATTATCTCGTGCTCGGCACAACAGATGGAACGCGTCTCTTTCCATGTCCACCTTTATTAATAACACCTCGCATTGTCCAGGCCTCGAGCAGGAAAGAAAAAGTAACGATCGGTCTTGCGTCCGTGAGCCCGAGGTAGAGACGGACGCGCGCTCGCACATCGAGAGGAAAGCGCGTATGTAAAAGCCCGCGACATTGTCTTTCACGAGTGATTATACTCCTGTCCAACCGTCCCCACCCCCTACCCACCCCCAATCCTACCTCCCGCGTCGCGTCGCGTCGCGTCGCCGTGGCGTCGAACTTTCTTTCTATGAATGATGACGTCTTACCTACACGGGGAAACGCTTCTCCGCGACCTCCTCGCGCGCATCCTAACCCACACACTCGCCATTTCCATAATCGAAGTACACGGCGCTCTCACTAGGAAGATGCCTGGCACTCTCTCTGAAGCAATCGCCCATAATCGATGAGTTGGCTATTTATGACATCTATCCGACGAGGGGCCTGCTATTAGAGCTGAGTCACATTGACTCGCGATGCAAGACCTTTTACTGCAAGGATGACGGCCCGATGGACAACGCCTCGAACAAGAAGCGCTTGGAGAGGGCGCTCCGAGGTGCTAAGGTCGTGGCCATCTGCCTCGAGAGGGAGTATCTGTACGAGGAGGTGACCTACATGCAGACGATATTGCCGAGTATCTTCGCGTACTGTCCCAAGGCGAGTGCCCCGATGCGCCGGTAAATCCGGTCCGCGCTACGAAATGCAGGAAACTCCGAGAGGCTTTTCGGTACGAGAGTCTCACGCGGGACTCGAAGTTGGATTAGAGGTGAATTAGAGGTGAATTAGAGGTGAATTAGAGGTGAATTAGAGGTGAATTAGAGGTGAATTAGAGGTGAAAAGTGGGGACATTTTTATTAGACATGTTCGGGCCTTCTAATCCAACTTGTTCTAACTTTTTTTCCCCCTCATTTTTATGAAAGTTTGTCTTTTTAGCCTTTTCTATAATCGTATTCCGAAGACTTTTAAGATCATCTTCACAAATATCAATTTGTGTTGGGTACCGTAAAAAAAAAAAAAAAAAAATATTCGTAACGAAGAGCCATTGGAGTGAGTATCCGGTGCTTCGCTTAATTGTTATGCATTAAAGACTATCTCTTCGAGTTTCATTGAAAAATCAGAATAGCAGATGCAATGCTATCCTAATTACATACGTTTTGAAATATTTATATTGGATAAAATATGAAAATGATATATTTCAGTCACTGCTTACGCATAACATAATTACAAAAGCCCAATGAAATCGAACAATAGGTCAACGATAGTATCACAACGTTTAGTCTATAATTATTTATCGAAGCCTACTTTCAATTTTCCTTCAGTTTTGAAACGTTAATTTAAATAGCAGTTGTGCATGGATTTATTATAACGGAACAATCAAATAATTTTAACGCATTGCACAAATATGCAAACGCAAACCATGTTTCCTTCGCGTTAATTTCCGATTTATGCGCGTTGTCGAGGTGAAGGCCAACGTTGTTTTGAGTATTTGGCGATGTGGAAAACTACAATTAATAACCAACATAACGATATTCGTGTTAACCGCTTTACGGAAATGATGATACTAGTCGACGATATTAAGGTACAATGTAACTATAGTCGATGAAACAGGAGCAACAAACGATTATTAAATAATAATATAAGCACTAGCTTCGTCTTACATTCATGATTTATGTTCATACGCAGAATAAAACTGCTTAAATAAAGGAGAAGGAAAGAACGTTAATTGTTGACGTAATTATGACTAAATATAAATCGAAGTATAATTTGTTCTCTTTCTTGTACGACACTTGACTGCAGACAAAGGAGAGAAAATAATTTTAAATGCGCAATATAGAAAATCTTGCGTACGTCTGGTTAGGAATCAATATCTTATTTTTATTAAGAGCCTAAAACGGAAATACCTATCAACTCTGTGCTCGCGGATATGTTAGAACTACTTAAAATAACCAGCCACTGCAGAAGTTCAGCTTGTTGCGTAATGTTAATTATGGAAGTATCTGCACACGCGCACCTAGTCGTTTCCTGTGCATTAATTAACTTAAATATCCAATAAATTTAACGAAATAAATTTAACAAACATTCTTATTCTTTTAACGTGGTATGATTACATTTTCAGTTACTTAGAGTCCGCTCTTACTCTGTGCGGCAGAAAATAGGCGAAGAAAGTTTTTATCAAGTTTTTACGCCCGAAAATTTTAACCTACATAAATTAGGTTAAAGTCTCGATGTACGATATAAGCCAAAGGCTCATTCGTCCGAAAGTGCGGTACAATTTTGGCAAAAAGTACCAACGAAATACCCTCGATGTCAGTTTTCCCTTTACTCTTACGTTGGATACGTCGATACTGTTTCGACACGCGGTTATTCCGCGAGTCAACGAACAAAGAGTCGCGTTATAACAAGTAACGAATTTCCATTTCGAGAAGGAACGCGAGGATAGATCCGCCTTTTATGTTTCGTGTGTTTACGATCGAAACCTTACCGACGAATGCTAATGAGTAACGAACTCTGTCTATTGAACAGGGCGTTTTTATTACGCTCGTTAATCTACCGGAGATTTAAGGCTACGTTTGGTATTTTCAACGAATTTCTTTGTCTCCCACAAGAGACAATCACGAAAATTCAGCGCGGCACTGTTTGGCTATTTTTGCGGTCTCGATGTTAAGCTTGTGACATACCTTTTTCTTTCCTCTACGTCTGAATTACGTCTTCTCTTATTCTCGCGCTGAATTACTTTGTGCAACAAAGTAAGCACGAGCGATTCTAATTAAGTTAAAGACAACGTGTACGTTAGACGCAGTCCCGTGTGCGTAAATAATAATCACCAGCTGCATTCCTAGTACTTTTAAGCGTAGCGCTAAAAATTCGCCTTTCAGCCGCATTTGTTATCCTTTAGAAAAGAGCAAACAACCAAAAGGATTCAACTACTCAATAATATGGCTCTTCGCATTTTCATGTAATTATTGTTGGGCTTGTAGAATATTTTTCATTTCAAATGCTTAACATATACCGTTTCACGTACATAATTTAGGAGTCAAGAGATAAAAATGCATAATTCACAAAACACCCAGTACTTTGCTGTAAATTTAATTTCGAATCGGATCTATTTTCAACGTAACTTTAAAATCGCCTTTATAGATATATGATAATCAAATGTTATACCCGTTATTTTTAAATAATAACGTTTGACCCTATCGAAAATCAACAACGTCCTCGCGATGTATACAGCGCGATAATATCGAGATAAAAAGAGAAAAGAACAAATCTTCGGACTTACTCCTGCGACTCTTGAAAGTGCCATCGCGTGGAACGAGGGATACGTATAAAAGATACCGCTAACACGTTAACGAACACGTTTCGCGATTGTTATCTGCGCGTTACAATACTGCCATGCTTGGGAGTTTTAACGCGACGGGAAACTAAATTCTTGGGAGGAACGAATGAACTTTTTGGCCGACACGCTTCCGCAAAATCAGTCTATTCATAGTCACCGACTAATGGCACTCGTAAGGCCAACGATTCTATAAAATTCGTATAAAACGAAATGTATCGAGTTGCATTGTAACTACGTAGGCAATGGAATGTATATTAGCTCGCTATTAATTTGCATATAATTATTTATTACAAAAGTTAAGATTTCTTCTTGGCTATCGTATATAACACGGTGAATTCCGCACATTCCTAAAGAATAATTTGCCGCCAGGGCTTCGTGCTCCTTTGGCTTGCTTGAGACAAATGACGATTACAATTGGCTATTCAAAACGCAGGAATACCGCGTGCAAAATATAATTAGCAATGTTAACTCGTTACCGAGTAACGCTATAAAGCTATTGATAAGTATAAGATACGTATATTTCGATTCAGTACGATTGAAAGCGAGTCAAGAGAAAACGCGTGGGGCCGATGTACTCAATGATGTCCTTTGGTAGTTAGCAAAGATTACGCGCAGGCCTACATTTTGATGAAATCAGCTGCAGCAATAATTCAAATGAGCGTGAGAAACGTTGCGCGGTAAATCCGTAATACGAGATATTTGTCAGCCGAGTCCCGTAAAAGCCGGACGTAAGAAACACGCCCGGGTCGGACACGCGCGACATTAAGCGTAATCGGCTGCTCGAGGAGGCAATGCAACTAATCGACGGATGTTCGCACGACACTAAAGGCTCTCGTGGCACTGCTGTCCCCGTCGGTGAACACTCTGCTGCCGATGACGTTCGAGCAATACAAGAAGGCTGGCTTCTTCGAGCACAGTCGGCTCTTCGGGGTGACGAACCTGTTCTCGACCAGGGCCAACAACTACGCCGCCACTATGCTCGGCATCGCCCCGGAGTTCGTCTCGGTACCGCTCATCGGGGGCGGCTGCACCAGGACTTGCATCCCCGTCTTCTCCCAGACTCGGCCCTGCGCCAACTTCACATTCGTGAGTACGACGCGTTCCTCGTGAGAACGCTTTCCTCTCCATCCACCCACTGACTCTCGCTCGCGTTCGCAGGACGAGTACAGCAAATTGACGAGCTTGATGCAAACCGCGGACAAATGCGTCGCTGAAGCATACGGGTCGACACACATCACCAACGCCGTATCATCGTCCTTTACCATGGGCTTCGCCGCGGCCCGATTCTGCATCTCATTGTGCAAAGGTCAGACCCGAAGAGTTCGCCCATTGTGCCGCGAGCGCGCGATCACGCCTCGGAGCGTCCGTATTCCTACGCCGACGACTTTCTCAAGGATCCCAAGTGACGCTGCACTCTTACTTTTTCCCCTTCATCGAACGCGCTTGGGCAGCTTCTTTCATATTGCCATTTTCCTTCTTGTTTTTCTTTTCTTTTCCTTTCCCCCCGAGTCCCCCGCTTTGAACTTCGGTCCGCGCAAGTGCCCGCGCAACAATACCTGCACTTGGCTGGTCAGCTGGATGATTTAAGATTTAAGATTTAAGATTTAAGATTTAAGATTTAAGATTTAAGATTTAAGATTTAAGATTTAAGATTTAAGATTTAAGATTTAAGATTTAAGATTTAAGATTTAAGATTTAAGATTTAAGATTTAAGATGGAGCGCGACTCGCCCCGTTTCCTTATGCGCGTAGGTGACGTTTATTTACTCGAGGCGCCGCGTGAAATTATCTTGGTTTTTGGTACGGAGGTCTTCGGTGCTCTTGGATTTTATAGTCTCAAGTGCGCTTCGGTTTGATTTTGTTTGTGTAGATTTGAAACGACGGTCCGACGTAAACATTTGTGACGTTACAAACGTTACACAGAAATTCTGGCATGGAGCGAACGAGAACTTTAGGCTGACTAAGCTTTTGACTTTATAAAGCAGTGACATTTAGAAAATAAGAAAATGCTCTGCATTATTAAATACTTATATCATAATCACAGAGGTTAATATAAGATATCGTGTTACATCGATGCGAATATTGCGAGAAAAGGAGTTATATCTCGTATTAATCGTAATACGTATTATAATTCATGCAGAATGAATTTATTCTTTAGCATACCTACTTCGTTAAGGTGCTGCATAATTTACTGAAAAACAAAATACATTTTCATTGGGTTATAATCGTAATTCGACGATAGAAACTGCGATCAATTTAAATAATTATTATCGGCGTAAGAAAATATCAGACTTTTTAATTTACAACGCGTTAAATATTGTACTTGGAATATACAGCGTATTTCAGAAGCTTCGATAACCCATCATAGTATCGTAGTGTCATAATGTCACAGAAAAGACAGATGTTATGAAAATTAACTTCAAGTGCATTACTTTTAAAAGTCTGCAAATTCTTTCGTAGTTGGTCAAGGTTTGTATTCGTAGCATTGACATATCGAACTGATGGATCAGCTTTCAAACGATAACATCATTTTTCTACTGTAAATATGTATTTTATGCTTTATATTTCGTGAAGTATGGTTCTCTTTTCGAATTAAATGCAAGTTCCATTATCAATTCAATAAATAGTAAACGGAATTTTTTTCAAAGATAGTCTTAGTTTTAATAGCTGATTAAAATAATATATTCGGCGACTGATTAAAATATACGTAACTGAACGAGAAATATTTACGAACAAACTCACTTCGTTTGATTAAATTCGAAAATTTAAAGTGTTCTACAGCTTAAAGCAAATTGTAATTATAAAAATTGCACTCTATGTTCCAACGCGTGCACCAAAGCTTTATTCGAATTAGTACAAGATCGAGGCCTAATACGCTATCAACCTTTCAATGGAATATCGATTCGTATCTCAATCGTACATAAAATAAGTTAAGCCTGAGTGCAAGGTATTGTAAATCGTGAAATTTATATCCGTAATAAACGTATTTTTAGGCATAGAATATTAATCTGTATGAAAGTGTTGCTCTGTATTTTTAAAATGCCTAATTTGGGTTTATTACGAGCTCTCGTAACGGACTCGAGACGGAAAATCTAAGTAGCGCATCTTTTAAAGGATTTACGATGAAAACTTGGATATTTTTTACATTATTGATCGTATATAGGCGTTTCGTCAGTGTAATTTCTAACGATGTATGAAAATATTTGAGCAATAGTCGAATAATTGTTGCGCGTTTCGTCTCGCATCGATATTCATTGAAAGCGGTCGAGTACAATCTTTCAATTGAATGCTATCGTTTTCTTTTACGCATTCGCTCATTTGGTTTCCCCTTTGGTTTCTCTTTCATATACTTCACCTCCAAATCAAAGAAACGTGTAAAAGGGGTCATTTCGACGTTACTCTGTCGTCTTTAGAGTTGTTCCACTTTTTATACCGACTTACCAATGATGTAAACGTCGCGTTTATTGTATATCCATTTTATTGCAAATGTAATTAAGTGAAAAAGTGTGCTGCATATTTACGATCCGTTGGCTTCAAATGAAAGGAGTACGAATGAAATTTAAAGTCACGGACACTTGTTCGTATAATCGGGAAGAATTTAAACTTATCATTGAATCTTTGCTCGTTTATGTTTATAAACTTGTATGATAAATGTCAGCCCGAAAGACTTAAGTGAAAAATATCACACGGTTTAAAGAAAGAACACACGGCGCGTCGTAATAATTCAGTTCATGAATTATTAATTGTGCCGGTACAATTAATTTTTAAAAATAGAACACGAATATAATAATACAAATTGTACGGATGCTGAAATTAGGTGCTTTTATGTCGGGGCCGCCGACATTTCTATCTACGATAACATCGACGATTGCATTAAACAGAGTTTGACTCTGACAAATAATTCGAATCGCAATTATTCGTAAAATCCACATCTAGCTCAGCGAATCTTGCGCGTAACGAGCGTTACAACAATGGCCGATTATAGCGTGGGCTCGATGAGACCCCGCGACAATTATGAGAAAATTCACAAAAGTCGCAATTTCTCCGCGCGCTGTTGCTCGCGAATACACAATGCGCGTTATCCGCGAAACGTCCGGAGAGATTAAAATGACACGTACGTTGGAGCGCCTCGTTAACCGCGACTTTATCGCGAGCAGTGCTCCATCAAATCGGGAAATTGCACAAGAGCGATTGCAGGCAGAGCGACAACTCGTTCGCGAGATAACGCTGCCGCTGCCGGTGCCAAGGGCGGGGGGTCACCCGTTTCTCAAGCGATAAGAGCCGAAGGGGTCACCGAAACCGATCGATCGCCCATAGAGCAACGCCAACGGTGGCGGCTTTCCCGTAGGGCGTCCTAACCATCGGGAGAAAGCGTGAGAACGGGCAATTTTTCAGGAGGCTTCTTTGAAATTCCTCGCGAGGCGGACCGCGCGTGAACGTCGTGATTCAATTATTCTACGGGGAGGCCGGGCGAAGAGCGGTTGACGAATCGCGGGAGGTGACCGTTGGGAAATGCAAATGCAATGCCGGATGAAGGTGCACCGATTCCGAAATCCGCGACTCGACCTCGCGGTGACGCTCTTTTCACGATGTTCGCGAGCTCGTTCGATCTATCGATTGATTAAGCGCCGACGTAACTCATTACGTCGGATGATTTCCATTGTCGAACTGTTAATGTCGTTGAAAACTCCAAGTGCATTGCCAAATTTATTATGTGTACGATTACATTTTTAGAGGAGGGACAAAACGTTTTGTGCTGCATTATTCGTGCTGAAATTCAAGAGGGCAGTACTTGCAGCGAAACATAAAAATATGTAAATTATAAATATGCGAAAAGCTATGATTTATGAAGTTTCAAGCAGTTGAATATTAATTGTGCTTCGAGATTTAAATTAATTTTTCCGCTTAAGGATCGGTTTAATTTTGTGTATTTCACGAATGATTAAGAGCTCAAATATTTTGTAAGTTTTGTCGTCTTGGGTCAAAAGAAGTTTTCGTTACTCGACGAGCAACGGTACAACTTTCTGGTGCTCGATTTCATCAAACTTGTTTGTCTAATTTTGCTTTGAATATTTCTTACGTGTACCTAATTTATCGTTCTTTTAAAAATTAGGGTAAATAATTATTTTGGATAAAAGCATCGAGTAAAGTATAGTTATTCATCGAACATTTTTATCCCTTTCTATTTTACTACGGACAATCATCATAGATATCAAAACGAACTATCGCTAATTTTTTCCACTTTCTCCGAATAGTGCGCCTTTTATTCGAGCGTGCTTGGAATATTACGAGTTACTTAAATATTACGGGTTGATCCTAATGTAAAGTGATTTTAAAAAGCGTATAAAATCAGCTCGTTTATAAGTTATAACGTCACCATTCGCTCGAAATTATCAATTGTGTTTCTCTACTTGGAGTAGCGATGGATATAATTTTTTAAGATACTCTCGAAACTTATTTTATACAAATATTGTCAAAGATGAATATTATCAAAGCAAAAATCATGTATCGCTAACTTCTTGTTGGGATTTAATTTTCATGCGTAATTTAATTGAAAGGCAGCGCATTGATTGATGATTATCAGATTGTAGTTACTCACTTTCGTTCAAACGGAAAAGGCGCTGCATAATAGCGGTACCTTTACTCATTATCACATTTAATTTAGAAAATAATATAAATTATTTAAAATGTGTAAACGTCTAACCAATAATAGTATCGATTGTACCCAGATAGCGTTTCATTTATCGATGTATCGATGTACTGTTGGTTAATTTTTTAATTTCTTTAATTACATTCGTAAATTATTATTCATTCTTGAATAAAATATGGATGTATTTTGCTATTATTATCTTCGTCCTTGACAGTTAGTGCTTCGTTATTCGGTTTGCAATTTATTTCGTCTTGTTTCTTATTTACAAAGCTGCTCATATTAAAGGAGAAAAAAAGAGGTACGAGTGACGAGTTCGTCACAGCATGACGAAATCTACATGTAATATTTGAAACTGAAGAGGCAGTCGTTGAAGTGTTGTCTGCATTAAGCACGGCGATTGAATCATTGCGAGTAATCGACACAATATCTTAGGACTATCCAAATTTTTAAGCGATACGGAAAAGAAAAAAATAAGTTACGCAATATGGTTAATCGATGACAAACGACAATAGACGAGCGTATAACAAGATATAACAAGACGAAATCAAGGCAAACAATTGTCCTTGACACGAGTCTCACATTAACGGACAGTCTTATTAGAGCGCAATAATACATTGACATGACTTAATTTAACTCGGCGATTTCAAATATAACGATAACAGCGATCTTCGGTGCGAGTTGGCCGTTACTCGTTAGCAGCCTCGTTCATCTCAGGGAAAATCGCGCGCTACATTAATTACCTTAAGATCGAGAAGTCGAAGCAATGCGCTTTATCAGAGCCGCTCGAGATACGCTCCGGGCTCTTGAGAAAGCTCCTGCATCCATCGACGCGGGTGTTAGTTCCGAATGATCGGCCAAAGCACATCCTTAAAAAGATTCCTTACAGCTGTTCGGTCTGAGGAGGGGGTGCTCGAGTGCTCGTTCGTCCGCTGCTGTCTGCTGCCGGAGCTCAAGTACATGACAACGCCCCTGGAGTTGGGACCGTCCGGGGTGCAGAAGTACTTGGGCCTCCCCAAGCTCATGAAACGCGAATGCACCGAGCTTTACGGGGTGATTCCAGAAATCCAGAAGGCGATCGCCCTTGGCGAGGTGAGTATCGAACATCTCGTCCTTTGGGCGAGGCGTTCCAAAGGCTCGAGTCTTCGTTTCGGGATGTTTTCACTGCTCGGCAACGAATTAATATGCCCTCGATCCTTTCGTCTTAAAGCTTGCAATGCATTTTAGATTGCGTTATTTGAAGTTTACATTCTATAATCGGTATATTCATTCTGCTCAATTTTCAATTTACATGTATATTAAATTAATTATTGCGAAAACGTAAGACGCCAGTGGCGGAATGTAAGGACTCGGGCAGACGTTTCTTTGCAAATTCAATTATGTTTGCAAGAGTGCTCGTTAAATACAAGGAAAACAAAATGTATTTCACGCATATTTCAAGCGTATGAAAGAACTTTTATACCAGTCGTAATGAAATCCTGTCAAAGAGTACATCTGCAACGTACGACGCGGAATATTAATCCGACCGTGAGGACTCTTGCGATATTTGGACGAAAAATTTGTTTCGGAGAAATTTATTCACGTGAAAGAAGCGCAATTATTGAAACCCAAAATGTGTCCGCTTTCATTTGTTCTCAATTGAAGCCTGTCAAACGTGGAAATTCGAATATCAAAGTAAGATTGCGGCCGATGAAGCGTCGAATTTTGTGCATCACTTAGTGCAATGGCGTTAAGCGCTTCCTTCTCGGAATAAAGTGTCTTACTTTGCGTGACCAATTGTTCGATATACTTTAATAAGATTCAAACTTTTCATCGTTACTTTTATTATATTAATAATCGACGTACAGGGATTGTAATTTTTTTTTTCGCGTTACCTGCGGTTTACAAGAATTTCGTTTATAATTACCAAAGAGCAGCTTTAAAAATAATTTACCATATGATCATAATTGCTTGTAATTTAGAAACCAATGATACGTTTTTAAATACACACGATTTTTCAGAAAAATAACCGTGTGAAACTAAACGAATTCTCAACGGAATTTCGTTTCACATTAGTAGATCATCCATTAAAAAATGTTTAGTATCATTACCGAATATATATCTTTGTATTTTTGTATCCTCGTTACGTCTCGCTTTTACACCTACCGTCTGTAATATAAATATAATGCTTAAACAGGTGGCAAAGGTTAGATCTGAACCATTGTAAATTGAATTCTTTGAGAGCTATTCTTCGTAAAATTTTTACGACAAGAATGATTACTTCTTAATTAAAAATGAACTTGGGTTTTAAAAAATGACGAAATGGTCGGATTTATATTCCGTTGTAAGTTGCAGTTGTACTCTTTGACAGGATTTCGTCATTTACGACTGGCATAAAAGTTTTTTCATAATTCAATCGTAATTCTGGTTCGTTCGCGTTTCTTACGTGGGAACAGCTTTTACGACAATTTTCCTCTCGAAGCGGTCATCATCTGTAATAATAATTTTTGGTTTAATGCTGTTTACCAATAAGCCGAGTCTTGAATAGTTTGGTATAAATTTTAAAGCTAACGTACCCTTACGAACGGTGACAATGGACTCGCTAAACTGTAATGTTTGGTGTGCATTTTCCAGAGCCTAACGCTGGAAATGAAAAATTCAACGGAGACTTGTCCGGTCCCGCCGGGCTCTACAGCGCTTCAATTATATCAAGAAGATGTGACTACGTGAAATGTTCCTCTATCAAGTGGGTTAATCGTGTATTGTGCATTATACTGCTCCGTATTTCTCCGTCTCGTTCTCTATTTTCACGTCCTTTCAACTCCGTGTCCCGTTTTAAAAAGTTGTCGCGAGTGCCAGTGAGATAGAAAAAAAGTCTCCTACAGTGTAAATTATAATTAGAATGTATACTTGTGTCCCACTTCGATTGTCGCTGGGTTCAGCTTAATCATCGTGACACCTAATGCATTCGAAATCCAATGTTGAGAATCATCGCTCGCCCGTCATCGAACAAGAAGTTTCACGTCGGGCGTGTGGCAAATCGTTGACTGTACCAAAACAAATTCTCTAAGCAATAAAAGTATGACTTTAATTTGTAGATTAATCTTGTGATTATTACACTGTAATCGGTGAAAAAAGGACCGAGCGCACAGGGGAGCATAAATATCAAATATTGATATTGATATTGCCAGCGACATAAACGCGAATCAAGCCAATGAATTTGATATATCCACGTAAGTGACGTATGGTGAAGCGATTCATTTTTTATTTATGACATGCTTATAACGTGCCCTAAAGGGAAAGTGTAGACTTTTCTCTCGGAGTGTGTCTCGGCAATAACTATGATAAAGTAAAACAATATTGATAGGTTGCTTTAAACGCATAATGTAATTAGTACTTATTACTTTTGAAGCCGTCATTCGCGTTACGTTTAAGCGGCAAACGGCGAACACAAGAACCGAAACTGTAAAAACAATAAAAATACGTAAAGAGGTGCACTTGGAGCTTTCTCGTGTAAAAAAAATCCGAGTATACGGCTTTTTTACGAGGCGCAAAAATTACAGTTCGCTAGCGGAGCGCATCCTTGCGGTAAAAAAAGGTTTCTCCTTTTGCTTCCTCATTTAACTATAAGAAACGTAATCCGCGGTGAGAAGTCGTTGACCGACCTAGGCGTCGAGGGGAGGGTGAGGAAGAGAAAAGAGAGGAGGCGTGCGCACGTGAAAAAGTCTCGTGAAAAAGTCTCGTGAAAATTGAGCTAAAACAGGAGGAAAGCGGAACCGGGGCGATATTTGCCCAGAGGATCAATCGATGGTACGGCGGCGGAAGGGAAAAAGGGGAGAAGCTCGCGCTTATATGCATATAAATGCGCACGAGACGAGCTCGCCGAGGTAGGTACATACTACGTACATGTATATAAAGGTAAGTGTGCAAGATGCGCATTATACAGGCTCTCTCAGGCGGTCTAAGTACCCCGAGAGAGTAGGAGCGCGAGCTCACGAACCTCCGCTCTCTCACTCTCTCTCTCTCTCTCTCTCTCTCTCTCTCAGCTTCTTTCGCGCGTTGCTCCGAGTCCCTATATCTTGTATAGCGCGAGCGGCCGCGCCAACAAAACCTAAGAAACTAGCCTCTCGGCCTCTTCCGCATTCTCCGTCCGGCTTCTCTATGCATCTCTCTTTCTCTCCCTCGCGATGATGTATAGCATCGCACGGAGGCCTCTCTCGCGGACACCGAGAGGGAGCGAGAGAGAAGTGCACGAGCTGCAGTCTCGTTGAATTATAAAGAGCCTAATGAGTCCTTGAACTCTGCGACGAGGAGGAGGAGGAGGAGGAGGAGGAGGAGGTGGAGGAAGAGGAGGAGGATATAGGGAGGAGAACGAACGAAACTCGCGAGAGTCCTTCTTCTACTTCTTCCTTCGCTCCTTCTTTTCTTGCTTCTTCAGCCTCTCCGTCGTCGTCGCCGCCGTCGTCGTCGCCGTCGTCGTCCTCTACTACTACTACTACTACTTCTACTACTTCTACTACGTCTACTACTTCTACTACTACTACTACTTCGTTTTTTCGCGCGGGCCTCGCCGTGCGCATTGCACGGAAAAACAGAGGAAAAATACGAATTCAAGATTGGCGCGTACGGGAAGAGCCTTGGTGCATGTGCAGGCGCGCGAGTACCCGTACCTGCATGCGCGCGTGTGGAGAGGAACTCGTGATTGCGATGCTCCGAGTGATGTTATTCCGGAAGAATGGAACAATTTTAGCCTTGGCCAGGCGATTACGTCGACTATTCTTGTCTTTCTTTTCGGCTTCTGTTTCTTTTCTTTCGCTCTCTTTTTCGACTCTCTCATTACTTTTCCCCTGAAATCTCGCCTTTGTTTCTTCCCATCTCTGCCACTCTTCTCTCTCTCACTCACTCTCTCTCTCACTCTCTCTCTCTCTCTCTCTCACACTCTCTCACTCTCTCTCGCGGACGTCGGACCCGCTCGGACCGCAAAAACGTGGCTACTGGGTATAAAACACGAGGCGCGTAATCTACTTTGATTATGCGTACAATTTTTCTGAGCCATCCCCACGGAGGTTGGCTTTCATTTGCAATTATTTCGCCGTCATTTACCGTATATGATATTTCGTTATTTGTGTCAATAAGTGCAACAAAAGTTGCGCGCGTGTTCTCCGAGATAAGTCAGTTATCCGAGTAAAGTCAGTTATCCGAGTAAAGTCAGTTTTTTATGTACGGATTTTTGCTCTAAGAAAGCTAGAACACTATTACAAGTTCTGCGGAGAATGGAAAGATTTTACGAGTGTTCGCGCATAATGAAAGTACTCTGTTGAAACATAATTTGCCTATTAAAAGTATGTGCTTGTAATATTTTTATAATCGTAGCATGTGACTGAGCGATCGATTGATCAGTACTAACCTGTCGTTAACGAAACACTTTTATGTGTACGGAATCCAAAATTGCATACCCTCGGCAATATTCTTATCTACGACTTGACGCGTTTTCATAGTAAAAATACTAAGAAGCTAATTCTAGCTTATTATTAATTTGATCTACATAGCATCTACGTGATAAAAAATAAGACTCGACCTCCGATAATAGAATACCAAAGCAGAATTTTCGAAACGAATGAAATTTTATGAAACTGGATCGTACTTTCAGAAGAACGTAATTTAACTGGCTAAACTGCGAGGAAAGAAGTTTAGAATTTACAACCAAATCAACCTATGCGGACTGTGGCAGGTTGTTGTAAAAGTTCAAAAATACATTATGAAAGCATTCATTGCAAAATCCCGTGAATAAATTATATACATTATTTTGTAAAAATTCTATAAAATTTACATTCAAAAAATTATTCAAATAACCGATAACATGCGAGATACTTATTATCCGTAAGCAACCGTGAAATATGCTCTAGCGCACTTTCTATCTCTTCCGCTATGCTCCTTTCGTTCGAGCTTAGGTACTTCCCACTTTCTTCATTCTCGTTTCGCGTCTTCACTCTCTTTTACAAACGGCCAATTTTACTTTCCTTCTGGGCTCTGTATTTTCTTCATTTCCCTCATGCGGATCGCACAGCACGGATAATATGCGCCAAGCGGTAAATATAAAAAAAGCTCAAAGTCGACCTTACGTGTGTGCCGCGTTTTTTGTATTCCCTTACTATATCAGTATTACAACGCGAAAAAAAGAAATATCAAGCACCTAATTACGCGATTTTTAGTTTTCAACGGTTACGCTACGCCGCGCTTACGTACAACCTTATGAGGAATTTAAAGTATTATTATTTGCATTCTACAACTGTGCTGGCCTTCAAAACGGGTTGGTTTGAATTTCAAGTCCTACTCGCGCTCATGCTCGCGTAAAAAAGCCTCTCGAAAAGCAATAAGTTTGTGGTTAAAGAGCACGGACGGGATTTGCAAATCAAAGTATTTATATGCGAGAAAGAAATTAAGAAGAACCGGATCCATTTGTACATGTCCCAGAGGCAGTAGCTGACGTCGCTTACGCGAGAATCATAGAAAATGTTTATGGTTATGCAAGTAAGTCTCAGTTTTTCACTTGATAATGCTCGAACATCGTGTACAACTATGATATACGGGCGCTCTTATCTATTTACGCTGGATTTTTCCGCGCGTCCTTCCCCCGAGCAAAAGCTTGCGAACTTTCGATAAGGTTGGGAAAAAAGTTTACATGAAAATTGACCGCCGAGTGCTTGTATAACTCACTCGCTAATAACTTCTCGATATTCATAAATTTATTTACACGAACAAAAATACGAACGCGCTATCATCGATTTCGGAATGTAAATAATATTGGCTACTGCCTTATTTGCGATGTGGTAAAAAAATTTTCCAAAAAAAAAAAATAACCAGCAATCTGTAGGATTTTAGAAGTAAAAGAAATAGAATGGAGGGGTAGGAATTCAATCAAATCTGGCCTAAATCTTGAATAAACACTACGTAAACCCTGGAAAGCAAGATACCAATAGCTTTTTTCCCTCGAAATACGTTTGATCTTTCGCAATTTGTGTACCGATAAAATCGAGTATTTTTATACGAGTACGCGTCTATGATAATGTATAGCTTGCACGCGTTGCGAAATACTGACTTTGTATTCACATTAATTATTATTAATGTGAGTTTATTTTTAATAAATTTTGCTAAAATATAATACAAACTTGAAGAAACTATTATTTCTTTGTCAAGTTCTCGTAAACTACTTTAAGATTAATTTTTTAAATGTATTACTTCAAACGAAATGCCGATAAAAATATTTGACGCTCGTCATTGTAGAATGCATTCGAGATTACAATATCTTCGACAAAATTTATGAAGGATATTGTGCAACTTGATTAACGTAGGAGATTTTTAAGTAATAAATAGGTGAGCCTCGAAATTTTGAATAAACGGTGGTGATAATTTTCTGCTTTTCGCATAAATTTACCATCTCTATGACTTTGTGAATAATACCTGGATTTAACGAAGAGATCAACCATTTCAAGCAGGCCACAATTTATCCATTATTTCTTTGTATTTTTTTAAATGCAGTTGTCGTCGAAGGGCGCTTTGTCGAATTATAGGCTTCGACCAACAAAATATACGCCGAATCAGTCGACAGTCCCGATATCTTTCAAATTCACGAGCTTGTAGCTAACGTTCGAGCGGATAAAATCCACAGTTATACGGTTCGATTAATTACGCTGCACAAAAGGAAACGTACCTCTGGACCAAAACTGCCGATTATATCGGGCTAATACGAGGGTCGACCGCGTCTCGATTCCGCAATATACAACAAGAAGCCACGATCCGGCTTAGTTCCTACAAAGCTAACGACCCCGTAAGTACATCAATTAAGCCATTCTCAAAGCACGACAAATGTCGACTTGCGGCGCGGTCCCACAGAACGTCTATGTGAAATCTGGCGGCCAAACGCCAATGGGGAAAATTCGCTGAACTTTTCACGATGGCGCACTCCATGGCTCTCGCGCATCAAACAAAAGAGCCCGGGAGACAAAGAGTGCGCGACCCGGGAAATATCCGCGCGGAGGGACAAAGAGAGAATACTCGGGAGAGCACGATTTATCCTCCCTTCTCTAAGGCCCGGGGCTTTTGTGTAACACGCGCGTCGGAGTCAGAGGCATTTCGCAAAACGACCGAGGCACGAGGCACGAGGCTCGCGCGCGTGCGCCTTCCCCGTAGCCGTCCCTCCTCCCGGTGCGCGTCGGGAGTGGGAGGCCTCGCGACGGTTCCAGGAGGAAAGCCTGCACGCCGTCGAGCAGGACAATGAATTTTCAAAGAGATCGGAGCGCGTTTGACGATTTCCGATCGCGACCCGCGGATTCCATTGTCTAGCTCGCGCGAGAGAAGATTCGAGGCGATAGATAGCGAGTCCTGTTTCCAATGCACTCCCTTGATCATGCGGATATTCGAATTATTCAAGCTCGAGCTTGTGCTTTGCATTGTGCCGAAGTAAAACTCTTCCGCGATTACGATTTAATGCGACTGTAATATCGATTTGAAATTTCGAACGCGAATAAATTTACTCGCTCTGCCTCTTATCCAGCTGCGAATTATTAATTCTTCGTCGCCTTTTGGACGATACCCTCTTGTGCGATCCGCGTGATTGTTCCCGTTCGAGTAAGGCAAACGGCATTTGCCTTGCGCATAACTGATAAGCAATTAAAATGCCTCGATTACGTATTTTCTCAATCATAAATCATAATAATCGTTGGCACTTACAGAGATGCACGACAATTAAATTTGAGGCTGCACTTTTAACCGGTTGATAGGTAATTATTATCGGCATCTCGTACCGAAAGCTAACGTTGAATATGCAACGCAATATTTGTACGCTGTAAAAGCCTTTCTATTACCGCGTACATTCAATGTGTTAATTTCTTCGAGTAAAATGCCGTGCATCCAAGTGGAATTTCCCTCGAATTCTGAAACTATAATTACGAATAAATGCCGAAATAGCAAGCTTATATTTATGAGTAATTTGCTACTAAAACTAACTAATTTTCGTTTCGAGAGTCAAACCGAGTTAATAAGAAATGTGATTCTGCAACAAAATCACATTTGTCTCATTTTATACTCGAAACAAAGAACGACGTCCACAAAAATGATTACTGCTTACTTCGGCAATCCCACATTAATAATTCGAATGCGTTTTCAAAGCAACAATTCCGAAAAATGTTGCGTCACTGTGTCAAAAGTCCGAAAACATTTTCATCGTAACAAACACGGTTCTTCTTATGGAAAACTCTCTTGCAGTTGCATTACACCTAGTTTACCTAAAAATAAAGAAAAAATAAGGGAATCGATGTTTTCGAATACAGCTTACTATTTGTCCGAGTATTAAAGTTATAAATGAGATACGAATGGACTAATGGACTATTGTTTCTACGCACTCTTCTACTTTCGACCGAATCGTGCTTGGGAAATTTTGAGGATCGGTAACAATTACGAATCAACAAACTGCGATATCTTTAAAAACTCCCGTGACGCAGTACCAAACACCAGTGTGTTTTTTGAGACTTCTTGCGTAAAAATCGAAAACTCCGAAGGAGAATACAAGAATAACCGGGATCAGCGCTGAATTAATCGATCGCCGGCTTTTCGTATGATCGCGCGCAACTCGATCGTCCGCACAACAAAGTGAAGCGTGAAAGGCACGTAGGGAGTCGCCCTGGTAGCGAGTTGCTCTAATAAGACCGAGAGAGAGAGAGAGAGAGAGAGAGAGAGAGAGAGAGGGAGTGAGGGAGAGACTAGGACAGGGCTGACCTTAAACTCTCGTGCGCAAGAAGTGAGGGGGAGGGTGGGGGCCCGTGATATTCCCTTGACACCGCTTCTCTCTCGGTGCGCGGTGAATGCACGCGGTTTGCCGCGCTCACGCAGCGTTAGCTTCCTGCTTCACATGTTGTATATTTCATAAAATATCGAAAGCAACGGTATCGCTTGGTATTCACCGAGGGAACTGCCGAGATCCTCCCGTCTCTCCCCCGCCGCTGCTTTTCCAGCCGTCTTCCTCCTTTTCTTTTCGATCCTCCTCAGCCTCCGCGCGCCACTCTTGTTTTTTGTGCCTCGCCTGCGCCCCTCCCCTCTGCATCTCATCCTACACCGCTTTATCGCTTTGCTCTCGAAATCGAATTCGTTTTCCAGCGGGAACGACGGGAGGAAGGGACACCCCGCAGCACTTACGGAAGCGCGCCTCGGCTTCAATAATTCATGGGGTAATTTACTTTTGAAATACGCGCAGTTACACAGAACGCCATTTGCTGGGAGCTCACCTCTTTCGCTGTTTAATCTATCACTGAGCCGTCCTGGATCGTCACTGGAGGGATCGTCCGACTTGTCGGTGTTTTCATTTTCCTCGGGAAAAGCGATGAGAAAGTGTTGCTGACGAGGTCGTGCCGCGCGAATAATGCCTCCTATGCTAACTCTCAAACTCTCGAATCTTAGCCGCTGAGCAAAACACAATCCGAGCGCTTGCGCAAACGGCTAATTTTCCTCTCGAACTGTAACGCACGCTGAGCCTCGCAAAATATCATCCGACGTCCTCTTTGTTATTATTATGCGCGTGTTTTTTCTTTTTATGTAATCTCGCGCTGTTGCGACTACCTAAAAAATCCATTTGGCTTTACAGTTAGCTTAACGGAATCCTTATCAAAAGGAATTATTTTTGCTCGCGGAATGCACTCCTCGCATTGTCTTTTTACTTTTCAACGTTTGCTTTATGATAAATATCATTGGGCTCAAAGTACGCGTACGTTAATACCTCGCTTATCAATTTCACGAGCTATGAGTATGATTGATTTCCTCCGCAACGGAACTCATCGGACAAACTTTTCATGAATATTAACTGCGGAATATTAACTAGAAATTCATCGTTTTATACGCACGCGCGTCTTTTGTACCATTGGAAGATCCATACATCCATACATCTTAATCTTCCATCGTTATTTTTCGCGAGCCAAAAACGCGCCGAAACCATAAACCTTCATAAACCATCGTTGAAAGCGGCTGCGCGCACTTGACAGAACAAGGACCTCGACCGCATCGACTCGATTCTCGAATTACGCTCTCAAACCTAAGGAAAAATCAGTGTCAAGTACCGCTCTTCTAGGAGCAGTCCACCGGCTCTGGAAATGAGTATAATGCAATTACGCGACACGCAGCGAGGCAACGCGCAAAAACAAGGGCCTCCGTCGTATCGAATGAACGAGTCGTCGATGTCTCGTCGCGCACTCGAGAACAATCTGGTTCTGATACGCGTCCCGGGGCCGGCGAATCGTTTCGCGCTCGATCGACTGGAAAGCATTCCAGGAGAAAGAGGAGCTCGGCGAACGCCTAGACACGCGCTTCGAGAACCACCTCCGAAGACGCCCGAGCGCACCCCTGCACTTGGGAGTCGAGCCGCAACTGCGTTTACGAGGATGAACTTACCCAAGGTGAAACTTTCTTTCCCGAGGGCGTTGCGTACACGATACGAGAATACTTCGTTGGGTGCTTCTTTACTTTGATGTACGACGATATTTCGTTGCTCCGTTTAAACAAGTCGAAGCGAGATTTCAAACCGATAAGTGCTTGCTTATTTTACGTAAATTATTGCGCAAGTATTTACACGCTCTAAACGCCTTAAAATAGTATTCCATTATAATAGATGTAAGTTTTCCTGTTTCAGCTAAGCTGAATCATTCAACTATTCTTAACTAGACTGTATCACTCTGCAATAAGGTATTTATAATCAGCTACGGCGTTATTTCTAAGCCTGCACTCTTCAATTGTAATAATTACGTGAAATCTATTAAAATAACTTCTGTATATTATGATTGTATACATGATGTTGCGCGTGAGCTTTAGAACACGAGTGTGCGCCCGATCGAACATATATATATATATGTATATGTATATATAGATATATATATGTATATGTATATATAGATATATATATATATATCTATATGTATATATATATATATATATACATATATATATATATAATAATAATAATAAAGTACACGTAATAAAGTATTCAAGAGTGCAATCTGTTATCTTATTTTATTAGGAGAAGATTTTTCCGCTCTACCAACTTAAAATTCATAATCCTCTGTATGGGAATGAATTTTCATTCGCATTTTAACCAAGCTATTTTTAAACTAATTTTTATACGTGCCATAAGTAGATATAGTATTTTAATATCTAATTATTTGTATCAAGGATTTTTCTGAGATGCGATTTTATGAGAAAAACATATCGTAAAATTCTTAAACTGTGTATTTAAAAAGAAATTTCTATTTAAAACGCTTAGAAAGGGATTTTACATAAGTGTATTTTCAATAATTTACATTACATTTGAAATATTTGCAAGACGCGTTAAAATCATTTGTATGAGATAAAAATATTTTTATTTATTTTATTTTAAGGCGAAAGTATTTATTATACAAAAGGGGTAATTTTTTTCTGTAAAATTACAGTATTATAATATGAATGTAATTTCGCTTGATATATTAAACTAAATAGAAATACGTTTCAAATATATTGTACAAGCAGGATTTTATGAGCTTTATCGAAGCCTTATTGGAAGGTTTTATGTTTTATTGCTTTGCTTTCTAAACTCTAATGAATCGATTTTTTTGTATATACGATTGACCTCGCGTGTAATTTTTTCCGAATACTTTAGCAAAATGATTCGAAACCAATTTTAAATAATTTAAGGATTTTATTTGAATGTATGGATTACAAATCGCGTAACAATTGGCAACGATGCAACGATGCAACTTTACGATGGATCCATTAGCATGCAGTTACTACATGGAGCGATAATTTGCGCGATTGTGGATCAAAACGTATTAGCAACTCTTTGAACTATAATGTGGTTGAAATAAAAAAGCTCTCCCGACTCTAAATCGAAGGTCTTCGGACGTGTCATACGGTTAATTAACTTAGTATTGACCGCGGTGGACCCGAACCGAAGATCTGCTTCATTTTCACGAACAAGTGCGTGCAACGAGAGCGAGCGAGAGAGAGAGAGAGAGAGAGAGAGTGAGTGAGTGAGTGGCGGTGGTTGCGGCGGGGGGGGGAAGGGGGTAATATGAATCAGGTGAGCCAGACGCTTTGCGCTCGGGGCCCATCGACGATCCACATATTACAAAGTTTTTCGGCTTCTCGGCCTGATTAAATTCGAGCGCTTCGTAAAAATTTGCCGGTTCGTATTACATAAAGAATCGTGTCGATCGCATACCGCACGCATTACGGTTTTGAGGACGATACAGTCGCGATAAAAGCCAAAAGCATGAGAACGAGTTCGGGCGCGCGCTCTTTTTGAAAAGGGGCACGCACTCGATTTTCTTAATTGTCCATCGTAAATTCAATCTTCCGCACCGTGTCTTTAAAGTGGATTTAAAGTACGAAGTTTAATATTTTGCGCGCTTCAATTTCTGTACTGTAATTGTAGCTATTGACTTTATCTCTATAAATTTCGGAGCAAATTTACTTTTTTGGAGCAACATCTCACTCTTGAAATTAGTGCCAGCCGAAACAGTTACAGCGAAAAAGCATCCGGTGGTTTATCGCAAGATAAAGTCGTCCTATCTTCTTGAAACACACTTTTGCTCGTAATTTGCATACATTGAAGTACATTTTATAAAATTAGAAAAATGCTTGGTACCGATCGATAGAGTACCGATCGATCGATAAATTTAGGGGAATACGATTGGCTTTGTCAGATACCAATTTTACGTATAAATCTCTTTTTAATATGGATAAACTTTAAATACAAAGCGTTGAATCGCGTAACAGCGAAAAATTGCGTACCTGTACTTTGCGAGCTAATGAACATATCGTAAATTTTGGTCCTTTTATTACAGACTGTTGACGAACGTCGATTCATCAACGCGAACTAAAAGACGATAATTACACGAAAGAATCTACGCGTAAAATTTCAACTTTTGCATAATGTAAGTAATGTAAAAAGAAAATAAACAACCATCAATCCTGGCAAATTGGAATATTATTCCAGCTGTGAAGATTAAAATATGGACTCCTTCTCGGTAATAGAATTGCTCGTAAAGTTCACGTAGAATTACACGCTTTAGCAAACTACGTTTACTAAAAGTGAAAAATTATTTCCCAGCGCACGAAAGACGCGTATTTCAAACGTCTTTACCAACAGATTTCTAAATGCGTCGATAATACGCACCGTTTATAATCTATTAATAACAAATACATTACAGTTAATGTAAGGCAGAAGAAAAATTGAAAATTATAATAGCGGTAGGTAGGAGCGACTTAATTACATTTACTGCTACGATATTAGGCAGAGCTTTGCAGGATACGCGCGTGTCATCACTCGTTCGTATCATCACTCGGTCGCACGGACGAGCCAAAAGGAACATTAGCTTTATGAAAGCCGAGTTTAAGAGCAACAAAAGCAATGGCATCCTGCATTTACAAGAGCGAGTTCCGACTCAAGTATCGTTTAATAAACAAGCTTAATTAATACGTGTACGTCCTTTCCGAGAACTCCGCGCAGCTTCGCGAGGAATCCTCATTTCGCGCGCTCTTGCCGCAAAACGATAAATCCTGCCTCCGATTTTTGCTCCCGCGCAAATGCACGTTGCGGCCAAGCCCCTTTTCCCGCGCGCATCCGTCGATGTATTAGCATACCCGCGGAAAGTCCCTTCCGAGTCGGTGGAAAATAATGGACTGCGGCTCGACAGACGCTTGTAAATTTCGAGGGGTGGAGCGCGGGTCCGCGTCGCGACGCGTGCAGCGCATGCTAATTGTCCGAGATAAGCGAGCAGCGGCGTCTACCGAAACGCTCGCGAGCGCGCGTGCGCAAAGGCCCCCGAGAGTAGCGAGACGAAGAAGACGAGGAAGAGGATGAGGAGGAAGAGGAGGAAGAGGAAGAATAAGAAGAGGTAGAAGAAAAAGGAACACGGAGAGAGGAAGTTCTGCTGGCGAACCACTGGTGGAGGAGGATGAGGAGGCGGAGGAGGAGGAGGAGGAGGAGGAAGATCGAATCGGGAGGTTGCGCTCGTGCATCCCCTCGGGGACATTTGAAAATATCGCGTGACTCCACCGTCTCCGAAGCCCTTGCGCGGCTCCGCCTGATAAATACCTCCGTTTAAACTGCCTCCCTCCTTCGCTGATTTGAGATTTCAATTCAAGGTTACGTTGATATATCATTTACCGGCGAATAAATATACGCGAGGGAATCTCGGCGCGGGCCTCCAGCCCCTGCCCCCACGGCCTAGAGAATGCAGTAAGAGGGTCCCGATAACGCGGGCTCAGGCGCATGTCGTGGATTTCTCTTGCCCTCCCTCCTTCTCCTTGCCGCGCCCCGCGTCCTCGCACGTACACCTGCGCGCGAAGGCCGCGCGCGGATTCGATCGGGCGCCTCTCCGTAAGGGCGCTTCTTTATGTGACTCGGGCGCGCGCGCCTCTCCCGTCCGATGCCAGCGAAAGTTTCTAATGGGCTCCGCTAATGCCCAGATGAATCTGCAAAGGAGCCCCGCCGCGGAGTCGTTGGGACCACGACGAGTGTTGGTTGGCGTATATGGCCGATCGCGCATACTTAACGAGCAATAGCAAGGGCGCGCGTTTTTATCGCCGCGTTTCATTACGGCGACCGGGGATTACCATCCCCCTCCGTTTTCGTATTACACTTAAGAGGATCGGATGCGAGTCTCGCGCGCGACATGATTCAGCGCTCAGCCGCGATAACGAACGCGCGCTGAGGCCTTTTAGTTTCGCCGGCGAGACGACCCGACGAAAATTAACACTTTTTCCCGAGTCCGATACGCTCGATAAGCCGTCGAAACGGCTACAGGTATGCGAATTATTCAACCTAGGCCCTCGCCAAGCCCCGGAGAAAAGAGGTCCTCGCGCCAACGACTCGGCCGATTGTCGTTGACGCGTGCGCTGATCGCGAGTCGTGGGGATGCGTCGTCGCGCGCCTCGCAAGGGAAGCTCGCGAAATCGGCGCGCATCCCTTTGGTCAGGGTCCAGTCGTGCGATCGACTTTCGGCTAATTCACGAAACGCCCGCTGTAAATCTCGCCAAGGACGAGATGTGCGACTTCCGCGACTTCCGCGGCATCCGCTTATTTATGCTTATTATTCTGGGGTGAAGTGCGCAGCCGCGGTACTCGATGGGGGGAAGAGGTTGCGAGAGGACGCCGGACGTTGTGCGCGGCTTTGAATTTAAATCGGTATTTAAAATCCTTTTGTAAGTTATGAGGAAAGGTCGGTAGGGGCGGGGTTGGGGGGATCCCGGGACGCGATGACTTATATTCTACGCGTTCCCGCGACCTTTGCGACAATTTTTAACCGCTTTATGGGCTTGCGGTCCTCCGAGTGCTACTTTTACGGATTCAGCCCAAATAATTTATCCTTTTTGTACTTTATGGACTTGCATATTTCAGTCTCCTCGGTTATTTATTGCTTCCGAGAAGAGAGCGCTGAACTGGTCGGCGCGCGTCCGGATTCGGCTCGGATAAAAACTTTATAATTCAATTCGAGGTACGGAGCAATAAATAGATGCTGTATTTATTATTCGAGCGATAATGAAATTGTTATTATCGCGCGTGCACGTCCAACTGTCTGGTCTTGTCTACTTGTGAATTTTATTTATTGTAAATAGTCCGAACCTAGCACGTGGTGCCTTTATTTACACATACTTTTCAATTGTATTTTATGAATCGTAACTGTCATTTCCATAAATTTACTCGAGAGTTAAAATTGTAAATTTATTACGAAGAAAGCCATCTTTTAGTTTAAGTTTGATGTTCAACTGTTAAGAAAAAATTATTACAGACTAAACCTTGATAAATTACAAAATTCCTATTTAAAAAAAGAACCTGTAAAAATTTTAAAACGTAAATTATAATAAAAATATTTTACATTCTAAAGCGTAAGCGTATAGGTAAATATATTTGTTTGTGGTAATATTTCTATTTTTCAACTTGGGGGTTGTTTTCAGTAATGTACGTGTGAATTCCTTCGCAATTAATATTTATTATTTATTGAGCAACGTATTACACAATGTAGTTACAAAGATTTTTTTAATTATCATCGTGCTTCGTGTAATATTACGATGGATAGCTTATCTGTATACTGTTTTTATAGCTTATCTGAATAAAACTTGATTTGGAATTGATTAATACTGTCACTTCGACAGACATTTACGTATCTTACGGAATATCGTAAAAAAATATCTTTATATATTCATGACTTTTTATTATTATTATGGTAAAATCTTGAAAACGTGAAAATATGTTAACTGTTAGATAGTAAGTAATATCGCACGGATAAATAAAAGAGAGAGTATGAAATAACAGTTCAAAACTGTACGACATATGAATCGCTTAATAACTTAAAACGCTGTAGAAGTACAATCGAAACAAAAGCAGTGCTAAGCAATATTAAGAAATCCAGCAAAGGAGTGGTAAGAACTACATTACTGTTTTTTCCTTTAATTAACAATAAATTACAGTTTTACAAGAGACACAATAAAGCGCAAGCAAAGTTGAAATCGCGTTACTAAACGTTAAAAGAGATATTTGAAAAATATCACAGCATTAGAAAATTATTTGTCGAGCGTAAAAGCTAAAAGGTAAAAATTAAAATGACAAAATTCTATGCATAGACAAATCAACTGGAAAAATGATACGTTCGAAGAATAAGTAGGTATAAACTTGATCAGAAAAAGTTTTCAAGCAAGGTCGAATCAAATACGACACTAGAATAGTAACTTAATAGCGGATACAAATATGATCATCTACTGAAAAATAAAAATTTATATTCATATATCATAAGACAACCATGAATATCGTACTAAAATTAAATAAATTTACATACTTCTATTCTAAGTTGAAAACGTTAAAGATTATTTCAAAGTTTAAAGAATTATTTATGCAGATAACAAACCAAGAAATGATAAATAACTCGTCATTAACTAACTGATGTATAAATTATTTAATGCATACGGTGAAAAAAAGTTCTGAAAATTCATAAATTATATTTATACCGAATTGAATTTATATTGAATAAAAATATTGACTTGTAAAAATTTATTAATAAAAATTTCATTCTTATAAAAAGTAGATTGCAACGATTATAAAAATATTTTTTATCCTCCACATATTTTAAATTTATGTTAAGTATTTAGTAGCAATGGTGTACAAGATACTTTCTTGACGTGTCACCAAATATTCAACTTTGGATAAGTACTTGAAAAAAGTAAATGTCTTATGAGGTTGTACAGAAACTATTTATATGCTTCAAAAAGGCATACAATTCTATTTAAAGATCTAGAATGTATCAAGTTCTAGTTCAACCAGCAATACTAAGAAAGTTAAGTAAGATAATACAAATATAACTTAATGAGAGTTACGGTAGAGAACAAGATAATTTACAGGAACTATGAGAACCACGGCGGATCAAAACAAGTTGACGCACTTTTTGAATAAATTTATACAAAACAGTAATATATATATATATTGTAATTCAAGTAATTGCATGTAGATTTTCGATAAATAAATTTCCTATAGCCAGTAAAAGGTAAATTATGGTTAAAATACGGATTTATTATTTCGAACAGGAAAAGAAGCCACGATAAATATAAGGAAGAAGTTAAAGAACAATTTCAATATATAATAGCCGATTAGTTACGTAGAACATGAGAATGTCAGTCTGAATTTGCTAACCGAACGAACCTTCAATCACGTAAATAAATTTAAAAGTGTAAGTATAGTCGGTTGAAAGAAAATAGAATTGAAAATTAATAAACGTTATAATTAAAATAATTATATTTGCCTATATATGTCCTAACAAGCTACTTCACTTTCATTAATCATTTCTCAGTGATTTAAAAGGCAGATTTTATAACAGAAATCTTACGATAAGTAATCCGTAAGAGACACGACACGTAGACTCTTACAAAATGCGATGAGAACGAATTTAGAATGTTCAAAAATAAAGGTACTTAAGAAAGCATTTGTCGCAAAGGAGAACGAAGAAAGCGAATTTCATGAGAGATTATGTAATGGAAAAGATAAACGAATTTTAGACTTCATTCGGTATTGTAAGCCTGAGTAAATCAGGCCGAACAAGATAGGTGGGGTCACAATGTTTTCACAGCTAAAATGAAAAATAAAAGGTGGCATACAACCGCAAAGTGCATGTTTTTGTGGGAAAACGGGAAAGTAAAAGAGCCTCGCGTAAATCGATAAACATATTTCCGTGGTATAATTTAAAACTTAAGAAAAGTGGTGTACATTAATAACAGTAATGTAGATTTGGTATAATATTTGGTACGATTACCACTTCCGCGTTGATGAAGTTATAATCGAGCAGCTCTTCTAAGTCAAGTTAAATACCAATGGTAATGGCGGTAACAACGATGTGACCTTTAAATTACTTTTGCTCTCGTTTTATCAGAATTTAATAATATTCATGAATAATTAGTAAAGCGGGATCATTTACGTACGCAAGAAATGATATCCCAATCATGATACGCCTCAAGAATCAATAATAATTTCCACTGAAATAGATTATAATTATGAGTAAATATTTTAGTCGGTGGAAAGAGTTAGCCGAATACGTATAGGCTATCGTGATCGTACATGCGCGTGTTGGTCAGTGATCTCATCCGTGTACGCAAGTGTATAATTATACCCACACAAGCACCTGGCACAATGCTCGTGTCGAAGAAAGATGCAGATACAGCTCATTGACTGCCGTAACGTATTCGTATGCTTTTGTACAGGGTGCTTTAATAAAATTGAAACCTATTAGGCAGCGTTAAAATCAGGGCAAACGGAAGGACATCTATAATTGGAACGAATTCAAGGGATTAGTGTATCATTGAAGGCGTCGTACAATCAGCGAAGAAAGGCTCGTGTACCTTGCTCAATGCGCAACCTATTACAATATGGAAAGATTCGAATCTTGACAAGCTCATTCGGTATCATTACCTTTCGCCTGCGTACTAATAAGATTTATCGAATATTTATTCATACATTCGCTAGAATCGTAGAATCAAAGACCGAAAAATGCCGTTTGACAAGTGGTAATAAAAATTAGCGAATGGCGTAGTTGGACAGTTTTAACGATGAACTTCGCGTGCAAGCCAATCGAACAAGGGCCTAATACTCTCTTTTTGTAAAAGTACTCGTTCCGCTTAACGAGTGAAATGAAAAAACTGCTACCGAAGTACCGAGAGTGAAGGAAACCGTGAGCGGTGACGCAATTAGAGAGCTCCTTAAATACGCGCGGCTAAAACACTGTAGCTTCCGTTACGAAAAGAACAAGCATTTCACTTTCGTCGCGTTCGATCGGGGTAAGAAAAACTCGTCAGTCGGAAGCGGCGCGTGTCCGCTTGGCCCTTGGTTCCTATCGACGATCCGGTGCATACAAAGCGAGTGTGATAGCGCAGCAGCAACGGCAGCAGCGATATCCTTTTCGCTTTTGTCCGAGGCGCGACACACCTACATCCGCATAAGTGTAGCCAAAGCGTGACATCGGCTGCCGGCGCTGCCACTCGAGAACTGTGGCAGAGACCTTCGTTTCATTGCTTTTCCATGCAAATGATCCTTCCTAAGCCTCCCGAGCGATTTGGCGCGCGCACACACGCACACGCGTGCGCAGCCACGAAGCTGCAGGGCGTAAGAGAACGTGAAATAATCGCCGGTAGCGCGCCTACGCACATGCGCCACCCGATTCCTCGAGACTTTCGTTAATCCAATCCGGAAGTGAGAATTCCTCCGCAGAACTGCCGTACGTGTGTGCACACGGACCTGCGCACACATGCGCCCGCATATTGAATTACCCCCTGGGCTATCGCGCGGGCATATAGCATTCCGTCACGATCGGCCGCGCGAGAAAGAGAAAAGAAAAAGGACGGTTGTTGCGGGGGGGGGGGGCGAGCGGGGATATCGGTTTTCGCGTGGCGACTGCTCTCACCGCGTCTCCTCGATCGTGCAGGCGCATTTTCCTCGAGCTGCATACGGCGCTGGTCTGCGCCCGCTGAAAAAAGGTCGTTGATTCGCGGAAACACGCGCTACTCTCGCTTATTCTCTGCATTGCGATGAGCACTTCTGAAGGCTTCTCGCTCGAGTATCACGCCGCTCGAGCTCGGCTGCTGAATTATTTACCGAGCGCTAGTGCCGTTGAAGTGCCGTTGAAGTGCCGTTGAAGTGCCGTTGAAAATCACAGTTGAAAATCACAGTTGAAAATCACAGTTGAAAATCACAGTTGATAATCACAGTTGAAAATCACTGTTGATAATCAATCACAGTTGAAAATCACAGTTGAAAATCACAGTTGATAATCACAGTTGATAATCACGTGCACACGCTCCGACGGAGAATTTGGGCAAAGCGTATGTGCCCTCCACCTTGGGCCAATCACCTTTTCTTGCGCTACGCGCTCGGCAAGGCGGTATTTAGCTGCGAGCTGCAGTAGCTCGCGATTAGCGCAGAAAAGTGTCTCTTTTCGCGGAGCAAAAGACGTTCCAAGCGGGTTCGACTCTTTTCGTAGACCCATTGACAAAATGTCTGCGATTTCTCTGGTCTACGTTTCCTCGAACTTTTTCATATCGGAATGAAGTGACGGCTTTCTTCGATAGCTTTCGGTTGCAGAACCGAATCTAAAACACGAAATGTTACGCCGTGTTAGCGTTTTTCATGAAAGTCGAGTGAAAGGGCAGAAAGCGTGTTTTCGGGACTTTTTGAACCTTGTCACAGAGAAGCAGGACGTGATGGAACATATGACACTACAATGAAACCGTGCAACATAGGTTTTTATCGAGCGTTCGCATTTAATTGCTTTACTGCATTGCCCAACCTCGTTAATTATCTTTATATAACGAGGTTTGAGAAAGTTATCGAAAATCGCTGCAATTGCGTTAGGTTACCGTAAATGTCACGACATTTTCAAAATTTTTAGAAAATTTCCCGTCATCTATGGAAACTACTGAAGTTTTTTGTGGAAATCCGCCGCCATTTTTCATAAATTGTCGTTAATTTATGGTAATTACTCGAGCCTTCTTATTTTATATTAGTTTTCTTTGGAATCCCAAGTTCAATCAGGCTTACTGCAAGTACAAGAGTGAAATTAGAGAGTATTCGGTAAAAAACGTACACTGCACGACTGCACAATATTGTCACGTACGTTTTTGCATCGTGACGACAAGCTTTAAGATTTATACTTTCCTTTGAGATTATATGGAGTATTCTATCACATCCTTTTTTGTAATAAAAGCACAAAAAGTGTCACAAACACGTTTTCTCATCGCTTGATCTCCTTTTCTTTAATAACCTTAGGTGGAACATTTTTAATTGAACATTCTCAAGTCTTGCAAAGTATTATATCGCATGGATCTATTATTGCTTTTGCAATAAGCGATCCTTAGAAAGTATACGCGCGATTCCATAGGAGCACGGTTACTCTTCGCGAGCTGTCCTTACATTATTACCATTCAAAAGGTCAGTAGTTGGTTGCATCGAATTTAGCAGTTTTTAATGAAAATTGACGAAAAGAAACTTTAACCAGATGCATATGAAACTGTTTTCCTCGTCGTATTGTGTAAAAACTTTTTTTTTTATTCTCTAATAAAAAATCCCTGCAATAATCAATCGTAATAGCAGAAATTGTTTGATATTCCGAATATTACAAGACAAACATTGACATTAATCTTAAAGCATTTATGACAAACAATCATTATGAAGCATTTTTCTTAATTTATAAATGGAAACAGAAAAACATTTAATCAACGCGATTTATCAAGAAGTATGAGATATAAATTTATCAATTACCAGTACTTAAATAGTTATTTACTAGAATTTACTTTAAAGCATATACAGCAATCTATTATGTTGAATTATGTCTGCCAGATAATATCCACAATTTCGAAACGTCATTATGATATATAAATGTATCATAAGCCATTACTACTTCATAATCTTTTGTTTCAAATGATTTATCTTTATTTTTGATTATTATAATTTGTTTTTATTATATTTATAAATCGTATTACATGCCTTATTTTTATTTGCTCCAACGACGTTAAATTTATGATTAAAAATCTGAAATTTATTTGTCTCATAATTTATGTAATAGAAATTCAATTAAAACGCCACACAATTGAAAATACAAATGCTATACGCGTGTCTCGAATGTATCCATCTTATTATAAATGCAGATTTGTTTTTAAATTAACGAAGTAGTTTCGTAATCCTTATATAGGTGGAAATATAACAGACGAGAGTTTTTATTTAAACGCGTATCAAATAATATCGTAATGTTTATTTCGATGAATTGCGTTTGCACTTTTATCCAAATCGTTATTGATTCGTTATTTATTTTGGTCGGTGAAATGCGATTGTAGCATCGTTTCATCGAGAAGGACTTTACAAAAGCATCGTATACTTAAGGAACTGATAAAAAAAAAGTGTGTAATAACATTTCACTCTTACAATAAAATGTTCGATAAAATGTTCGCTGCGATATTCGTTACATTTAAAATGCTCTCCAATGCTTCTCACTTCTTTTGAATAATGCGCAAATACTTATAACTTTTAACAGAAATTAATTGCTTGCGAGTTAAAAAAAATGCGTTCAATTCGTTGTAGGTGTCAAAGCCACTTTCCGATAAATGTTTTCGTCGAACTTAAAATGTTGCTTACCCAGAGCAAATCGATCAATTATCTTGTAGCTTTATTTAAAAGAAAAAGCACATTGCGACGTAGAAAAAAGCCGCATTCTCACTGTCAGTTCGCGTTTAACATCAAAATCGACAAAGTCAAGCCACGTGAAAGTTATTTCGTAAGTTTCGCAAGCGCATAAATTCCACGGCGAATAAAAGTCCGGAAAAAGTTACCTCCAGTGGTAACTTTTAAACGCGCCGGAATAACGAAGCGCGAGTGCGACCCCAAAGCTAGGAAAAGGAAAACCCCAGTCCAGGAGGGAAGCGTTTCGAAAGCAGTCGGTGGCCCAATTGCGCGCAGATGATGCTCACATCCGAGAAGACAGTGTGACCTCTTAGCTTAGGAGAGACGAGGCCAGGCCCTTACGGCAGCTAAGCCTAATGGTGTCGCGCACTGTTCGACCGCGTTATATCCCCGAGATAACTCCGAGGGGTTAATAGCCATGCGCGCGCCTGCGTAAAAATAATCGCGCAGGCATGCGTCCGCTGCCAAATACTTTTCGAAAATAGCCACTCACTCTCTATCTACGCCCTTCTTCCCCTTCGCGATGCATAGGAATACGAACGGTCCACCGGACGGGGAGAGAACCATTTACCTCGTCGCGTGGGCTCTTTCGGGACCGGTGACTGCATCGGTGGCGTCCGGTTAATGTTGCGCCACTTACTCATCGATTGCCAAATAAAGCTGCGCGGCCACGACTCGCCTCGTCCTTTGCTGCATTCTTGGACGTCCCACCTCGTTTCTCATATTCGTGAGCGCGCGTCTCTTTCGCGAGCTCTAGCCCCTGCGACCGAGTCTGCCAACTCGCTTCTGCGCCGGCATCCGAGGAACCACGCGGTCCGGATAAGGCAGTCAAGGTCCGGCATCGGCGATACCGTGCCAAGCGGCGATTCTCATCGAGCGTTTCCAGTGCGCATCCGGGTGACCCGGAGCACCGTCCACGAGCGCGAAACTCAAAAAGCCCGTAATCGCGAGGCGCGAAACCCGGGGCTCGCCGTCCGCAATAATTTCCAATGGGAGAGAAAAAAAAGCCCCTCTTTGAAGACCCTCGCGATGAAAGTTTCGCGCTCTCGGGTATCTGCGGGCCTCTGACGTCACCGCTGGACCGCAGTCGTACCAACCGCCTTTGCGAGTCACCGACGGTCTCGGCGCAACTCCTCGCCTCGACGAGGTCAAACTCATTTCGGTGCGATGCTTGTTTTCCTTTCTTTTTGCTGGAGCGTCGGCGGCGGGGCCTTTTTTATGTCTTGTATTCGTCGACTCTTTAATGATTTTCGTGGCTTTGGGAGAGCGCGCGAGACTTTACCGAGACTTTGCCGAGATTTTAAAGACGATCAATTATGATAAACGCTCGAATGCATATTCGAGCGTTTATTAGCGCTCGTACGAGAGAACGCGATACTGGCAATAATTGAATTAAGAAATGCTGCGTAATCGTGAAAACCTCGTGCTACAAATAATATACAAATACTCATACGCTCCTTGGAGATTATAAAGTATAAAGTACAGGCTGTCGTTCGGATTTAATTTTGGTTGATTCAATTTAATTTATTTAATTGCCTCGATTTATAAGTTCTAATTTTAAAATTCATACGCGACATTTACATTTAATGCTGTCATTTTTCAAAGGTACGAAACTTTCATTAACTTGGCGATGTCGGAAATCGCCACAAGGTAATGCAAAAGGTCACATTGTTTTATTTTGGTTTCTCTCGCATGTACAGGATAATTACATTTTTTTGACAAACAAGAATGCGTCCGTAAGAATAACGGCGCGAAGACACGCAAAGTACATTTAACGCACTTAGCAATGACGAAATACATCAATAACGTATAATATTTTATTTAATCTCGTAAATGTGTAATATAGTAATTGAAATTATTACATCTTCACTTTTTTACGCATCGCAGTGATGCAGGAATTTGTTCGCACTAGTGACCTCTATAATATTATAAATATAAACGCTGGTTACATGCGTTCAACGACGCTAGATCGTATATTCGTAAAAATCGACGTCAAGAGGTATATTCGTAAATCAATTTACCAGTCACTCGAATGGATCACATTTCTATCATACTCATGGAATAAAGTAACAGATTTCAGCGTGAATTCCCACCGATGAACCGTGATAAGTATTCCAACTCTCTATGTCGTTCAAAACTCAATCGTAATTTCGACAAAGTCGAATGGAATAGATGCAAACGAGTACGTAAAAAAAAAATCGATATCCAAGGGGATAAAAAAGTATTGTGGTTGAACGAACCACAAAGTTGGTCTCCCCGTTTACCGTTGCCATAATTACAATTGGAACTGTAAAATCGTTAATTGCAGTTGCCGGAGTAGCAATTGTAAGGTTGTAAATTTTTCACGTAAAGACGCGACGCTTTAACCGAAAGGAGTACGACGAACTGTACTTCTCTACCTCCGAAAGCGTAATACAATAATTTTATTATAAATACAAAAAGTAGACCAAAGGAAATTTCGCGCAAGAGCGTCGGATCCCCTAAAGCGAAGTAAATAATCACTTTTGTCCGCGAGTGGCTCGGTAAGTAGCGCGAAGACTGAAGATCGCGTGAAAGTATCTCACCCCCTCGGAATTTCAAGGAAAATGCAGCAGGTCGACGGGGCACGACGGCGGGGGAGAGTGGGGTCAGGTGCGCGGTGATTACATTAATAATAAAAGGCCGGTGCGTGATAGCCGAATGCCTGAGCCATTGGTCAAGCGCATTAACTAATAATACGGGGCGCGCGTATATATAAATATAAGCGGCGAGCGGGTAATTCCTCGACACGGCATTTCTATTACCGGTCACAAACAGACCGAGCACAACTCGGCTCTCGCCCGAAATAGAAATAGAAATAGAACGTTAACGTCCTGTATAATACGTTAGGCTAGGTCGTCGTAGTCGTCGGCGTCGGCGTCGGCGTCGTCGGCGTCGTCGTCGGCGTCGTCGGCGTCGTCGTCGTCGTCGTCGTCGTCGTCGTCGTCGTCGTCGTCGTCGTCGTCGTCGTCGTCGTCGTCGTCCTATCTCTTTCGCACACCTCGCGTTTCTCGAATGAATCACGCAACATGCGCGCTATTCGCGTCACGCGCAAAATCATGCAAATATTTCCGATGCGGCGGCACCGCTGCAACCTCTGCAACCGCTGCAACCGCTGGTGTCTTCGCGCACGTACACGCGCTGCGAATGCCTTCGTGTGCGTTATGTGACGAAAAAATGCCCGTTATACGTCCAGGGGCGGGGAGGAACACTCGTCGAGTGCTCGCTGAACATTTTAAGGCCGAATATGGTCTTTATACTCAAATCCGGGGGAATTGTTCTTTCGAAATCAATGGCGAATTCGACTTGTCTACGCGCTGCTTAGAATGCCACGCAATTACGCAAATCTGTATATATTCGCTGTTATTATATAAGCAAAGTCTAGATACGAGTATTTCTGCGTTGGATAAAATTGAATGGTTGTGCTCCGAGATGAAAAAAATTAAAGTAATAACTATGAATTTCAATGAGAATTGTCGTTTAAATGGCACATCCAATTGATTGCGATAAATTATCCTACGGAAATTCTAACATCATTTTCATTCCTATTTAATTACATGGTAAATAAAATGAACATCTGTTGACTAATCTTTCCTTTTTCTTAAATGGCGAAGCTTGCATTTCAGTTGAAAAGAATGCTTATTTTTATTTTAAAACTTTATCGCGAGTACTACATTACTGCACACCACAGAAGCTAAGTATTTTACATTAATAATAACAAACACTACAAATGCATCCTCAACACCCTTAATTTCTAACGTTAGCTTTAAATATCGGCAATTCGGTAATTCCCAACGTTACGCAGGACTTTCAACCGAATAAGAATTATGATCGTAGCATTAATAAATGTAACGACACCGAATACGTTTAAAATATTTTCTTAAGGCTTTAGAAAGAAAGTGACGTGTTGCTCCGTTGTTCGGATGATATTAATCTAGATATTGCATAAGGAAAATATTTATTCGACCGCAGTCTATTATTTAGAGCTCATCGAATAGAGTCCAATTTTACATGATTTAAATGCTATAACGTATAACGTAATAACGTAAGCAATGTTTTGAAAATGCTTATTCCAATGATAAGGTAATAATAACTAGATTTCGAAATTCTCATTATCCGTAGAAATTACCGCCTCGACTTCTGCATCATTATCCTTTTCTGTTTTTTTTCTTTTCCTTCTTTAAAAACTGTACTTTCTCGCAACGCCTGTAGAGCCTCCAACTAAGCAGAGCTTTGAATACTTCCTTCCAAAATTTTCTCCCCAGCGAGGAAGGAAACCATATTAAATTACAGACACAGAGCGAAAAGAAAAGTCTCCGCGAGATCTTTGACTCGACTCGTTTCACCGTGTCTCCGAGTAAGGGAAACGAATTTTCGTCCTCCGGTAATCCATAAATGCAATTGGCGGTTCATCGCAAAGTCCCGCGACGGCGATTCGGCTCGAAATCTAAGTTGGCGAGTTGGCGCAAATTATCCGCCCCTTGTCGCGCGAAATGTGCCCGTAACGCGGGGGCGTTCACTGACTCGCTCACTTCGGTCGGCGCACAATTGCATTAGACTCGGGGAATTTACCGCTGGCGCTCGCCGGTTCCCCGATATCGCCGTCGCACGTACACGCGATCGAAGGTAAAAACGGAAAAAAACTGAGCAAATAAACGGAGAAACTAGTTTCTTTGTGCGCAGGCACGCGGGTGAGAGCACAGGAGGGGGAGAGAGAGACGCTTAGGTATATGCGCCTTAGGTACTTGGGCGCTCTCGTCGGCCGTTGTAATATATGTACATGTATCTACACCTTGCTTTATACAGGTACATATAATGCGCCGTAATTTAATTCGACGAGCGCGAGCTTTGCGCTGGAGTAGATACGCGCGTACGTACCGCTACGTAGATACGGACGAAGGTGGAAGGTGTACGAGGGCCGCTCGAAAATTTCTTATTGTTTTCTTCTTCCTATTTATGCGCTTCAATAAAATACTCCGTCGCGAAGTTTCCCTCCTGTGTAAGTGTAGCTAGATAGTACGGGCCGGTGAAGGAGTCGATGCTTTTTCTTCGTCGTTGTGTCGTAGTCGGCGTCGCCGTCCTCTTCTCATCCTCCTCCTCCAACTCCTTCTTCTTTTGCTTCTTATTCTATTTAATCTTATTCTCCTCCTCGACCTCCTCCTTCTTATTCTCCGTTGGTTGCCGTCGGCAGTGGCTACTGACATAACGCCGCTGTACGTTGTCACGCTCCGGAGAGAGGAAAGAAAAACCCAAGCAGAGCCTGAAAAAACATGTCGCAGCTTTAACGCGCAAGTTCAAAAAGTCTTTTTCGCTCGTGCCTCTGTTATATGCCTCTTTATACTCGGTGAGGGAGACAACCTTTCCAAAAGCGTCTTCCTTGTGTGGGAGGCGAGTCGTGCCTCACATCGAGAACCTAGAATTATCTAGTCGTATGCGATGTAACAGCCTTTCTTTGTGCTCGTGTCGGAAAATATTATTCTCTGGCTGATATTTAACTCGTTTCAAGGACTTTCGGATCGTTATTTTTCTTTACTTGTGCTTCGAAAAAAATGAGCGAGCTGAAGCTCAATCTTTCTCGAAAAATATATCGTCCTGCTCGGACTGCCATAATTCAAATGGACTTAATTATACCTTCGTGACAAAAGATAGTACTTAGGTGGAATAGTAAAAATTGTTTTGGAATTCATCATTTGTCCGTCAGTTTCTCATTTTTCATCGTTTCAAACTACGAAATTACATAGTGCATACATGGAATGAAAGTAACGCTTTACCACTCCTAATATAATTCACACAAATGTTCTTCCAAAGAAATTGCTTTGCAATCTAACACGTTTCAACGTCTGCTCGCCAAGGATTTATATCAGGAACGTAAAATTATTGCCATCGGAAACATTTGGCCAGTGTGTTAAATATTACCATTAAAAATGTTCAAAATGAAAATCCGTGAGAGAAACATTATAGGTACGATACATTACAGATAGACTTATATTAATAATGCGCTCGATATCGATTGTTTGCAATGATTTATAGGCAGGATTTATACGATAACTTCGCCAAGCCTTAAAGACCATTGGAACAAAGTGTTTGAACTAACTTTTCGTCTTTACATAATCTGTATCGCACTAGTTCCATAAGATAATGTGTATGATTTAAAATAACATTAGTCTTTAAATATACGAAAAGAAATTCTTAAATTTATGGAAAGCCTACATTTACGAAAAAGGTGAACACATAGTCACATAGTTGGATATCATCATAAAAGAAGCTTATAAGAACTTGTTGCAACAAGATAATTTCGAAATTACTTGAGAATTAATTTACTATTCTCTGCACAAACGCTTATTAGGTAACAGAATTTTAAACGTCCGTTCAACGTCTTCCTTTGAATAAATCACGCAATCAAATTATAAAGCGGATGAATTCGTGAAATTTATCGTACATATTTTCGATACTCTATTTATTCATAAGCTTTCTTGTGCCTTTGCCATTAAATTAAATCAACCAATGTAACTAATTGTACGTATAAATGGCATCCCAATAATTAACGAAGTGTTCATTTACCAGTGTTCCGATAAGTGTTCCGCAATTTCCGTTGAGAGAGTTACGGATATCAAAAATTCTTTCTTTAAAGGAAAGTCTGAGATACAATGCAAAAGCAACATCATCGATTATATCGACATTATCATTATATATTGATCCTTTTATCGAGTAAATTCAAGTTTCTTCTTCAACTGTGAGTTTTTAAGTATGCCGTATTGGCGTGCTTAATTAATTAGTTAACTTTGTAAATAATTTAAATTGTACAATTCTCACCGAGACAGCCAATTCCTTTTCACCTTATAAACAATGCTATTTTATTGCGTCAATAAAAATTATTATTATGACATGTCCATCATAGATTGCCCAACGAATGCAATAACATATTTTTAGTTAATACGAAATATTCGTTACTTTAACATTACACGTACATACGTAAAGTAACAGATGTCTTTCTGAATATTTACAAGCGATACTATCTTGTAATTAATTCGTAAATTCACGAATATTTTACTCTTGTTTAAAGACTAGCGTCGTTTTTTAATAACGTTGAACAGCCAATGTAAATTTTTTTCCATGAAACTTTCATCAGCCAATCCTGGGACTCCAAAAGCGGAGAGACTATCGTCGAATGATAACAGCTACAAGTAGGTCTACAGGTCTACGAGCTGCAAGCTACTAGTCATAAAAGTAAAAATTCATTGCGCAAATCAAAAAGTGAAAAGTCAATTATCAAACATCGACTTACAAATTCAAACTTTTTAGTTCGATCAGTTTAAGTTGAAACCTTAATATACAAATCTAAAACGAAAGTTGGTAACCTAAATCACATTGCTTTTATCAAAAATTTCAAATTTCCTGATGTACCATTTGAAATATGCAGTGAAAAATCGTTCAATCAAGTAAGAAACCTTTTTGATTCGAAGTATAAAAGTGACCGGGCGCTCTCCTAATGCAATAGATGATTCTCAATTGAAATTACTAAAACAATCTTGGTTATAAAAGCACGTGGAATTATTATGATAAATATTCCATCAACATTTATAATATAATTCATAAGTTCGTAAAATATCAAATTAATACCGTTTCATTTCTTGTCTTCACACCTTTCTTTTCTAAACATATGCACATGCAGATACATAATGCGTATTTGTGTTTTCAATGCACGCCGTAGCCACGCGATAGGAGCATTGATCCTGTCCGTAACCTTTTTTCGAGAATGAACTAGGTTGCCCTAATCCTGCCTTTCTATTTACGTGCCTTTACAACACTTCATAAAACGCACTGACGAGTGCTTTCGAAAAATCGTCGAACAAAGTTCGACAAAGCAAGTTCATCGGAAGTAGCACTGCAAGTGAAATATCCAGTAGAGCAAAGGTCCCTTTCAATTTAAAGGGCAGCTAAAAATATTACTTCTTCCCGCCAATCTCAAACGCCTCCAGTAAACTACGTATCTCTCAACATGCGTTCCCTGTAATTCGCGTTTTCGCAGACGATTCATTCGCAAAGACCGATTCAAAAGCGTCGCCCAATCCATTTCATTTAATGACGGATTAATTTTCTTCCGGCGCCATCGTAAATTTGAGGCACCGAGCGTTCACTGCTCGTCGAATCGAATTTAGAAACGCGATAGACGATAAGCGCACGCACAAAGCCAGACGCGGATAAATACAAGCGTAAGCCGCTCACGCGATCGTCGCGGTGCTCCTTTGTGCATATGTCGCTAATTACACTAATGAAGACTTCGGGAACGAATCCTGCGTTGCGGCGGTGGTGTCGTCCTCACTCTTGGTGCCTCATCGTGCTGATAATTCGAGAGTTGGCGAGCGCTGAGCTCGTTCCGGGGCATTTTCGCCTCGCGTGCCTCCGCTTCCACGGCCGATGGGAATACCGCGTAGCCCGGGATCGTGACAAACCTCCTCGTCGCTTTCCCCGCCGCGCAGATGAAACCTCGCGCTGCTCGCAATAAATAACGATGCCAAACGGGCGGAGCTTCCCGTCGAGGCGAAATTTCACTAACGCGGACGCCACCGGATTCTCCGCACCGCATCTCTGCAAGGCCTTTTCGAAAAATCCGTCAACTCCTCCTCTCCCTGCGGTTCTGCCCGAATTTATTTTTACGGGGAATTGACGCGTTATTTGCCTGCGAACGTTACTCCTTTTTACTTTCTAGCTGAAAATCCGCGTTCGGTATTTTTGGTTTTGGTAATTTTGGTTAATGGTAAGTATTGCGCGCGTTTACGCTGTGTGAAATAGAGAGAAATAGTTGGATTGGAATAGAGATAAACGTTTCACACTTTGGACATCGATATCGTAGATGCGGTCGAATGGATTGAAAATAAGGAGACTCGTTTCTTGGCTCCGTAATTATCATGAATTATTTACTTTGTGCAAACATTTGTCTCGGATGTTTTTTCAAATTTCAAAATTGTAGACAAAGATTATCGAGTATTTTTGACTTCCTTAAAATCTTTGACGATTGTCTTAACAAATTGCAATTACAACGGCATTGGAGTACTTTTGTGAAAAAATGCGAAACTCCAAAGGGAGTTCGTGTACCGAGGTTTTTCTTCTTATCGATACAATCATCGTGTGCGGAAAATGTAATAGATGGCTTACAATCGCTTTACCAACAACATTTTTATTCCTTCATAAATTTAGTTTACACAGTTTCTGCATTAAAAAAAAAAAAAAGACTCTTCCACGTTATTCTTTGACGTAAGTTTTCTTGCGTCGGAATTTGAATAGATTTGCACAAAATATGTAATGTATTTGTATTGCAAAACAGCTCATATTCCATATTAAATAATGCGTATACAAATTATACGTGTAATTCGGAACGCTCCAGTCATGAAAAAGATAAGGGTTTCCTTCTTTGTCCCAGTGATTATGACTTCCGGACTCTTGTTACCTAAAGTTTCTCTTATTTATGAAATAAAATGAAAACGAATTAGCTTTAGCTCTAATTTATAGCTAAAAATATCGAACAGTTAAGGGAGAGAAAGAGAAAAGTCACTTAAAAAAATTATATTAGAGCGAGTTCAGCCGGACATTTTAAGTGAAAATGTCGATGGAAAAAATTTTAAGGCTAATGGTTTAAACAATGAGGAAACGAACATATCGACGCTCGTAAGAAATCTTTATGGGTAAAAAGAAGTACGAAAAGAAATAACTCGGTTAAAATTAAACATTCTTCGATACCCTCATTTATCTTACAGCAGCGCAAGAGAAAGTAAGGATCGTTGAGCTCTTTATTGTAATGTATTTCGGACCATGTCTCTGTGTAATCATACGAGTTGTTCCCTTCTTGAAACGGAACTTTTGCGCTCTAAAAATCTTTGAAAATAATTTTACGTACAAAAGCCACGATCAATTTCTTTTTAATCAGTAGCCTCGCCTCTTACGCAAATTTCATTTGGTATTGTAACATTTGGCGTTTCTCCGAGTACCCGTAACGCAATGTCATCGCAACAGAAGACCAATCATTATGCTTATAATGACTATTAAAAAGTATTTTTACGCCTACGAAAATCTCTGCCCAGATTCTTCATTTTTCCTCCAGAGCATTAATGTACTCCAGAGGATTAACGATGTTATTTTCTTTGTGTCGAGGGTGGCAAGCGAAAGTGCGTAACTCACATTCCAATATCGGATTGACTTTCCGTGCTCGGAAAGCACGCGTACCACTGTTTATTCGATAAATATTTAACGTTAAGTTGAATTTAGTTTGAATCACGCATTCGCGTGTCCACGATCCTATTTTTATCCGGAAAAGGCGCCCTGCCGATTTTTAATGCTTATTCGCGGTAATTTCCGTTCAGGCTGCCTTTTCACGATCGTCGAACATCCGACATCGAGAAATCGAAGGAGATACAAGACTTAAAATGACTTAAAATGACTTAAATCGAACAAAAATATGCAACGATCAAACTCGATGATGACGATGTCAGTCCGTGTAAAGCTAACGGCAACAGATCGGCTACCGAGTTAATTTCATCGAATGAAAAATGCAACTCCGCCGTTGTCTCGTGAACTATTTGATCAAAAGTAATAGAGATCGTTACGTAACGCCGAGTTTCAAACGAGAATCGCGCGATAAAAATTTTGATTTCAAAACTCACTTAAGAAGAAAGAAAACAACTCCGTTAAAAAATATTTCGGAAAGCTAATATTTGATATTCATGCTTGACAGAGCCGAAAACATAAGAATGTCTTGTCGAGCTGCACTATCTCGAATTTATCGCATTGATATTGAACGATAGCCTTCAGCCGTGAATCACCTCTCGGATCGCGTCTCTCTAATCTCCAAAAACGTTATCCCCACGCAGCGAGCATCACTTCCGCGGTACGACCGGAAGCTTCCGCGGCGACTGGCGGACATTAGGGCGAAAAAAGGGCGTGCGACTCGTCCCTTGGCTAACGAGCCCGCGCAAAGTGAATTAAAAGCGCGTAACGCTGGAGGTCGATGCTTCCCGAGTCTCATAAATAACTCGCGGCCGAGGGCCGTCGGTGCAGGGGGCGGGGGGTGGGGGCGGGAGGGAATTTCCTGCTCCCGCAGGATGCTCCGGCAAACCCGTCCCGCCGAGCGCGGCCCCGTCGTTGCGGTACACGGGCGTTGGGTGTGTGGGCTGGGCGCGAGAGCGAGAGCGAGAGAAAGAGAGAGAGAGAGAGAGAGAGAGAGACGGCACACGCGCACGACCTCGGCCGTCCTTGCGCCCCGCGACAGGCAACCCGACGTGCGTCCGCTCTCGCGCGTCTACTCGCCGTCGCGAAAACGTCGGGTGCGCGCGCAAGGAGAGCGCGTATGTGTAATGCGCGCCGCTGGTGGGACGATATCACCGGGGGATACCCTTATTAGGATAGCGCGGAAAATCTTATTGCTTGATTTTCTCTGGCGCCACGGCTCTCCGCCAGCTGGGTATGAAGTACGCGCGCGCACTCCGAGAGATTGAGGGAGCGAGAGTGAGAGCGAGAGAGAGAGAGAGAGAGAGAGAGAGAGAGAGAGAGAGAGAGAGAGAGCGAGAGAGAGCGAGAGAGAGCGAGAGAGAGAGAGAGAGTGAGGGACGTAAGGCTCTCTCGTTTATGAAACGCCTCGAGAAAATTCACGAGTCGCCGCCTCGTTCCGTCTCTTTCCTACGCTTGCACGCATTGCCGCACGCCTCGAGGTTTCGCGTTTGTTGCCTTGCCCGGCCGCTTCCTTTTCTCTCCCTCTTTCTCCTTTTTCCTTTCTCCTTTTTTCTTTCTCCGTCGGATCCCTCGAGTCTCTTTCACCGTCTCCCGATCTCCACGGCACGAATCGCGAGCGAGGAATATTTTCTTCTTGTTACTTTTAATGGCACTTTGTGGCTTTTATCGCTGACTTTTGGTTTTCGTCGAGTCGCTCACGCCCGACTTGTTCGTTCTCTTCTTTCTAGCGATTTGAGATCGTCGATCGCACTGTCGAAGAGCTACGCCTTTTCTCCAGCCACGTCCGAGCTTTTAATAATGTTTTCCTTGCCGGAGAGCTATAATTTTTACTCGAAAAAAGGATACGCGAGTGAACCAGTTTAGTCAGGCCGTGATGAATTTCTTTTATCGATTCTCCGAAAGCATTGAACTAATTACACGACACGAGTATAAAAATAGGCATACTGTTAATTAAATGATCAATCACTTGGGTTACAATTTAAGACGTTTCGGTACGTTTAACCGGCAATTATAACGAGTGATCTAAGCGCTTGTATAGATTTCGAATTTTGAAAAGCACACCATCGTTTTGCATTCGCACGCAAAGAAAATTAAACGAGCTCGCGATGGAGTCGCTAATATCTGCGTATTATAAATCGATAGAATATTTCCTAATGACTTCGAGAAACGCGTGCGCGCGTATTTTTATTTCAAATAATGACAAAAAATTCATTTATTAATTCCTCGTTTAGCGAGCATAACTTAATTGTAGATAATTAAAGCAAAACCCTAGCCAAGCGGTTTCTCCCAAGTGTATTACGCGTACGAACCACCGAGGATTTACTTTCTTTCTCTCCACTGCCTTTGTCTTTGTCGCTTTTCCATGCAGGCGACTTCGCATTGTGCTAAGACGACTTTTTTACCTACGTGTGCTGCAGGGATTACATATTTCATTATTTGTCGTTTGGGTTATAGCACGTGTTTTGCGCGATTAAGAGCAAAAAGTGAAAGGCTTCGATGGACTGGAAGGGCGAGAGAGACAAGAGAGTGAGTCTAGCTCGAGCGCATTTTATTCTAATGCAGAGCAAACTCCGTATGTTGCTCTAATGCGCGCTTGCGTCGCTAGAAATTATTGCGATTGCGTCACGCTATAAATATTCATTGCTTTTTCATTATTGGCGCAAGCATTTATGCATCTTGATAAAAAAGGAAACAATGTTAATCGACTAAATATCGAGCAGTTGGGAATATTGTTTTATTGGCCATCGGCAGTGTTGTAATTTTATCCGCGTTGGCCAAGACGCCATTTAATTCTTCAACGTGAAAATACATTTACATAACGGTAAATCATACGAGCATTCGTTTTTAATGTAACACGATGAATACGTAAAATGTGTCGCGCATTCGTTCCTTGTGAAAAATTCAAATTTCACACATTCGTAATAATTCAGATATAATTCAGATTATGAAGTAACGTTTTCACATTCTAAGGCTTTATAAAGTAATTTTAATTCAAATTTACCTACGGCGTTCGTTAAAATTCTCCCATTACAGTAGGATTTTACTTCTTAATGCGATCATAAATTTGCTTGTTTTCTGATAAAGAATATTTGAGAAGCGCGTTTACATTTGTACGAAATTGATGGTACGCGAACTCGAGAAATTTATGCCTCCCATAAAAAGTATATCAATTCAGTTCAACAAAGTTTCGCGTTTAAATTAAAGAAATTATAGGCGCGATAAACAAACGTTGAGCTTAATTTAATCGGGTTAATTCCATTTCTTGCGTGGGATAAAAATGGCAATCGACGGCACGATTTTAGGAAACATTGTTCCGTTTGTGTGTTTGCCGACGCATCGATCACGAATACCTACTCGCCTCCTAGTATGGAGTATAAAAAAGTATAAAAAACGGAAAGGGGATAAAAGCGCATTAAATTAATTATCGTCGAGATAAATACTCGCCGAGGTCTGGCCTATTTGTGTAAAATCGGACTTTCGAAGCCCCGCGCGAACTTTCTTCAGCAGGACCGAACGAAGCGACGATTCACGCCTCCGGATCAAGTGTTTCCGCCGCATTCATCGTCGGCGTGACCGCGCAATGCGATTAATATTCGCGAGGATTAAGCGCATCTTGCGACGTCGACGACGTGCTTCGGCTCGTGATCGTGATTTACGAGCCCAGGAAATCCTCCGAGAACCGTTGAAAGGGAGCACTGGCCCCTTTCTTCCGATGCGTTGCGCGATACGCGCCCTTAAGTCGCTCGAGTGCAACCGATGCCACGAAAACAGCGTCGGCGGACGGAGGCCGGATAAGGTCGAGGTCGACGGGTTCCACGCGTCCGCCCCCGTCAATACGTCGGCGAGGGATGAAAAGGGGAAAGTCGGCTCGCGTTTTCCGAGAACGAGTCGAGTGGTAGAAATCTCGAACGAAGACATTTTACCGTGTCGGGTAAGACGAGAGGGTGGAGGAGACTTCGTCCCTTCGTCTCCATAAATTGCCTTGCGCATAAGCTTCCACGAAGGGACTGGAGGTGCTCTCCGTCTCCCTTCCGCTGCGCGCTTCCTCGGTGAAAGAGAGAGGATCCTTCTTGTATTGCGCGCATTCCTTTTTCACTTGCTCTCTCACGTTCCTGTCTCTCTATTTTCACTTCCAGGCGCGCTTTCCCTCTCCCTCTATCGATACCGTCGTAGATCGCTTTTCGAGGGTCTCGCACTGTGCCTCCCTCGACCCGCGCCACTGTCCTTCTTCACTGCCAACCAGTCGCTTTCGAATCCAACGACTCTTTTAACGTATTTACGAAGGAAAAAGCTGAAAAAGTGTTTGCCGATAAACGAAAATGTGCGCCCGAGTGACAGAAGCCCTCGGACTTTAGCGTCCTCTTATGACTTTCAATGTAAACGCAATAGGGAGTAAACGACAATAATTTTGAGCGGCTGTGCCGTTCATTTATACATTATTATCCTGGTAATGAAATTTGTCAGATTGCGCAACTAGCGGATTAAATTACAAAAGGAAGATTTGTTTTACTTTCTCCTGCGCGTTTCCAACTCTACGACGAAAGTATAATTTCATTTTTTCTTAATTTCGTTGCGGGAGCCTCGTTTGTTCTTTTATCTCTCTCGTTTCGTTTTTAAAGCTCCGAGTCGGACCCGTTTTCAATCAGTGCTAAGCTGCACGAAGACGAGGAGGATTTTGAATGTTAAAAGGATTTTAGCTTCGGCGTATTCTTTGGAGTGACGTTAGAGCAATTTTCAAAACGAATTCTTAAGATAAATAGCCGAGAATCAAAGAAAGGAATTGTTAACGATATGTCGCTGTAGAACGTAAAAGAGCGCCATTGTTAACAGAAAGTTATCTCCTACCTCGACGGGCAATTTTAGCGCAAAGTATAAAAGAGATTGAATAACAGAGCGAATATTTGGCCCTGATTTCGTTGGTTGAGAGCTAATGGTTCGCTTAGTGGAAGTGAAATTGCATTTTGAGAACGATAGCTGTGTAATCGTTTGGTGCACAATAAATGCGCGATGTCGTCGGGCCAAATTTTCGAGTCGATTCGCGTTATTGATAGGGAAAACAGCTCCCGGGACGAAAACTCCTTTAATAGAGATCGACTACAAGAGCAAAGCGGAAATTCCGCTTGGGGACGTTACGAGTCTGCATTCGCTCGAGACACACGATCCCTGATTTGAAATTCCGCGATGGAATTTATGACTCGCGTTTAAGAGGGAAACGTCGTTCGGCAGTCGTTCGGCAGTCGTTCGACTGTCGTTCGACTGTCGTTCGACTGTCGCTCGGCTGTCGCTCGGCTGTCGCTCGGCTGTCGTTCGACTGTCGCTCGGCTGTCGCTCGGCTGCCTAAAACACCGGGGTCGCTCGGGGTCCTCGGCTTTTCCGCAGTCAAGTGCCGTCTACCGAATTCAGGAGTCCCGCGTCTCCCTCCCCGCTTTTCCCGGCGATTTTCCAGCGCGCACAGCCATAGGAATGCACACGGTAGTTGGCTTGGTGTCCGAGGCCCGTAGAGGAGCTCGGCTGCCTCGCATTGCGGCGCACCGTCGCCGAGGTACACGCGAAGGACCGCTCTCCCTTCCTCCTGTCTCACTCTCTCCCCCCGTACCGCTATCGGCCTCCCGCCAGCCGTTTTTCTCCGCTGCACATGCTCTCTCGCTTCTCTTCTAGCCGTGCGCGAGAACCGATACGACGGGTACACGTGTGCACGTATGCATGCATGCGCCGTGGAATTTTATTGTCAGCCGGTGTAAGGACGACGGCCACTTTAACATTCAGCGTTGAAATATTAGATTTCGTAATCCGCTTGAAAGGCTGTCGATCGAGAGCGAACGTGCTCCGCAGGCTCGCGAAAAATTATGCGATGTTCGCAAGGATTTATAATTGCAACGAGCGCTGTTCGATTCGCTCTGGAGATAATGAAATTTCTCAAATTAATTTCGTTACGTCTTCTTTATGGCTTGTATCCTCTTATAATATAGGTAAAAAAGGAACAACGATCTTCTCGAGAATTTCGCGTGATTTCGTATGCCGAACCGGATGTTTCGTACGATATCACCCAGCGTATATTACACAAGAGTTCCGGCGCATCATATTATACGTTCCTCTTCTGCCATCGCGATCTCCGTATTTACAAATTATACTTTTTAATGATCAATAATACTTATTTATCCCGGTAGTACCGGGATAAATATAAATAGAAGGTAAGAAATTATTGTTAAAAGAACAGACGCTTGCAAAAGATGCTCTCCGAGCAGTCGATAGGTTAGAGAAGTCGAGATAAATGCCGCGCCGTATTTTACTCGCGACAAGCGGAGCAACTTTAATCGAAGCTCTGCTCACATCCTGACTCGAAAAAAACTGAAATGTGGCTTTAGTTCGCGGGCGAGAAAAATTACGAGCATGCGCGCTTCGCTAATTTAGCCCGGCAAGAGAAGTAACGCGAGAACGGGATGCGTTAACCGAGCGACCGGGAACCCGTAACGCGCACGAGCGTCTTATCCGCCGCCGCGAGCTCGACCTGTGAACCTTCGCCGAGGCTTCGCACACGGCGACTCTTGCGCGTACTTAATGCACGTGCGCGTCGATCGCGACTTTAGCAACACTTTAATAGCTCGTTACACGCCATCGCGGGCGTTAACGTAAAGAGAACCGCTCGCGATTCTCCCTCGTCGCCTCAGCTTTTATTTCCTCGCTTTTGTTTTTTCGCACCAGATTTATTTACATTCGAGGCAATCGCCGATTTTTATGGCTCTTTTTTTTTCTTCCACCGGGCTCTTACAAGCCCCGGTATGTAGCGAAACAGAGTAGTGCAAAGTGGCACTGCCGCGCGAACGTACAGATTTATTTATTTCTAAGGGCCTTCGTTAATTCTCTTGGTATCTGCAATTGGCTGTTAGTATGCTAAACGTCGGAGTTGCCTTATTTTATTGCCTTTCGGCTATTATTTTACAGTGTAAATAAATTTTTAAGGACTGCATGTGGCACGGTCTCACTTTTTTCGCTGTTTGCTTTTTCTCCAACAGCGCACTTTTTGCCATTGAATTAGGTGCATTCGTATAATTGCAGAGTTTTTACCGATAAAAAAATCAAATCCTTCTTGTTCTAAATAGATGATCGGCAACTGCGTTGTAAATTGTAAAGGAAAAGCACCGCTGTGGAACTAGAAAGATCTTTGGTTGTGCCAAGTCCGTAATAACTGTGGAAAAAAAAAAAAAAAAAAAAAAAAAAAAAAAAAAAAACATGAAAATGTTATAACCTTATTATCGGGCGTAAAGAATATTTTATGGGCCTCTGTCGTGTGCGCGGGTATTAATTAGTTGATAAACTAAATTACTGCAGGAGTTAACGAATTTAAAGGATTTACGAGTTCCTAAGTCATTTTTATTTCGTAATTTACGAAGATCGGGGAGACGTTGTGGAAACGAGTGCTCGGAGTACTCGTTGCCATGAATAATTAATAACTTTTGCAACGAATCCTCGCACAAGGCGGTATAAATTTTATTTCGATTTATCATTTCGAAAGGTCATTCGTAAAAAACGATTGCCGATCGAAAAGAAACGCATACGCTACAATGTATCGCCGAATGAAAAGAGAAAGAAGAAGAAGAAGAAGAAGAAGAGAAAGAAGACTCCTGGTAAATTACAAACGACTGATAAAAACATTCTCGCTAACTCGTGCATAAAACAGGCTCGTACGGCTTTATCGCCGCGCCGCCATTAATTCATTCGATTTCGAACGGAAGAGAGCTTTGGGCTACGCATGACAAACGCGTCGCAGTCGTACCTGCGGGCAACGGTAAGGCCCAGCCCGACTAAAAAGCTGTCCCCATTTCGCCGAAGCTGATACACGGACGACCTGAAAACGTCTCTCGGGGGACGTCGTAAAATAAGAAATAGTCCTAGCCCCCGACAAAGGAGACGTATGCCTATCGACGCGGTAATATACGGTCGCGTCGGGCTCCCATGAAAAGGCAACGGCGTCATCGTCATCGTCGCGCCTCCCGTGTGGTCACGAGGCCCCGGGACCAAAGCGCGCCGTTGGGCCCGCGGACGTTCCTTCGCCCAGCACGTGTCCCCTTCTATACCAACCGTCATCCAGCTGGATCGGGCTCAGGCCCCGGCTGCAATCACGGGTCCCCGCAGAGGTACGGATTCCCTCCCCCATCACCCACTCGCCCAATTCGAGCGCGGCTCTTGCCAAACGACCTTTGCCGAGCAGGTACAAACGGACGTTTGTTGCTTGGGTCGGAATTATCGCTACCAGTGACGTGTTCCCGTTCTAAATGGCGCGACCACTGTTTCTCTCTCGAATCACTCCTTCAAAAGGGATACGCGGTCGTCGTACCGGTGATTTTAACCTGAAAAATGACTGCGAGGTTTCCCGCATCTAACGAGGAGTTTCGTTTCTTTATATGCTGAAATTGAAAAGAATGGGAATTTGACGCACGGAGAAGAAAGGATTTCTGCGATCGTTAACGTAGCACTAATATTATGTATCGCTTTGTTATTTCAAGTTCCTCTCGATATCTCGTGCTTTTCGTCGCTTCACTCTTCCGATATTTCAAATCTTCACCAACCGATCGGCATCGGCTCTCTTTTATTCGCCTCTAAATCCTAAAGAGTCGTTAAAATGATATAACGTAGCCGGATTGAATTTTAATACCTGGAATATTAGCGAATGAGCCTTTTAGCAAGGCTTTAGCAATTGAAGCCACCTAAAAGTTTACTCTCGCTTTAATTGGGATCGTTGAGTCCTCGTAATACAATGTCCAACTGATACGCGCATAATCCAACGTCAAGCTAATACGAAGGTAAGAACTTGAAAATCCCTCATCGTCTGATTTCCAATGGTCTCTGCATTAACGTAACGTGCACATAATTGAATAAACGCAGATGGAATATTACTTTATAACGAACTAGTTCCTTGGGTATCAATTCGTTCTCTTAACAGTTGCTAAATAAGTACTTCCAAATTACAAATCTAAATTTACACGCCTCTCCTTCGTCCGCAGCATTTCCAATCTCTAAAATCTAGGGCGAAAAATACGCGCTCTATACCAAGAGAAAATTCATTGGACTGAATAATTTACGAACGAGGCAAGAAAGGTAGAAAATGCATTATCCTGCGCGCTTGGCGTCTTGATAAGTCGCAGCACTCCGGAAAAAATGACGAAATAAATTCGATTTCTCTCGCGTATAATATCGTGCATCATTTTATTGCACGCGCGATTGCGGTTGCGTGCACCCGGTAAATTCTCGCGAGAGAGTCCAAAAGGCCGGCTGAGAACGAGGTAGCGAAAGAGGGACAGCTTTATTCCCCTCGAAACTCAGATCTGCGAGGAGCAGCTCGAAAACGAGCCGCCGTACGTGCACGAATAACGTAAGACCCATTCGCAGGCCGACATCGCGCCCGAGCCCTAATAAAAGCCTTGGCTCCTCGCAAATGAGTTTCCCAACCGCGGGTATCCCTCCGCCGCGACCAAGCGCACACGCGTCCGCGGCACTGCAGAAGCGGCCTGAGCGCCGAAGGTCCTGGCGTACGCCATCGCAACCTTACGAAAGGCCCGCGCGGACGACCGACGAGAGCCGAACTCGGCCGAGGCGCGTGCGCCTCGAAAACGCGGCAGTTCCTCGTGCGACCGACGGAGACGGGGAACTCGGTCCCCCCCACCAGTCGGTCCGCGATCGCGTTACCGACGACGGCATTACCGAGCGACACTGCGAGCTACGAGTGCACACCGCAGTCTCAACGAGTCCACGGAAGCGCGCGGAGCTCTCGCTCTCCGAAACCCTCGTGCGTCCGAACGTCCACCAGTGTGCACCTACGCTCGAGTCGCGCGAGTGCGTCTCCCCGCTGCAGTCGCCGTCAGCCTGCCCCTGCGCGAGAGAGGAGGCCGCGGAGGATGAAGCCGCTCGTCACCTAGAGTCGGCCCCGGCCGCGAGTAGCGACGTCCCCGAGAGTCGTCGGCGCGGACGGTTGTTGTGTCCTTTGGCGAGCGAGCGTACGAGGAGCGGAAGGAGCGGAAGGAGCGGAAGGAGCGGAAGGCGCGGGCAACGACGACGACGGCGGCGGAGGAGGAGGAGGAGGAAGCCTCCGCAGCAGGAGCGATGGCAGGCGACGGCCTCTTCGAGACGACCGCCATCCCGGGCCACCTCGCCCCCACGCATGAGCACCTAGAGAGGCTCCTGTCCAAGCAGACGCTCGAGGAGCTCTACGAGGTAGAGGAGCAGCCTTTCGCACGGTGAGTCGAGCCTTTGCGTCCGTTTAGCCACGTGCGCTAGGACGTAGGACGACGCGACAAGTCGCGACTGTCGCGGGCCGATCGGCCGGTTAAATTGCGGCGCGAGTCCTCGAGATCCCCGAGTCCGCGGACGCGAGATCGGTGTCCTCCCAGCGAGCGTTGCATTCGAATTTTCGAAAAGTCCTTGGCGAATGCCTCGGTTACGGCCGATCGAGCGCTCACTGGCCCATCGAGAACGCGAATCCACGGGATTCCATCTATATTCCGCTTATCTAGTTCATCTTGCGATCGAGTCGTCCCGATGAGTCGGAGCTCCGAGTCGGTGCTCGTTGTCGCATCCTTCTCGGAATCGACGAGCATCTCCCGCTCTCCATTAAGTTACGCGTCCGTTTAAAAAGTCGACCCTCCTCCACTCCGGCCTGCAGCGATACACCGACATTCGAAAAATCGTCGACGTCCCCGCGAACCGGAGTCGCGGCGTTTTCTATTTATTTTAACGACTGCAGTCACGAGCAATTTGGCACGTATTGGAAGAAAATGAAAACCTCCTTGGTAATGTTTCGCCGTCCCCGACAAAGCGCCTCGGTGCAAGCGTATGCAAATGCGCCTGATTTTTTAACGTTTACGAACGAGGCCATTACGTTCGGCAATTCGCCGTAAATCTTGGAGGCGCCGAAGAAAAAAAATCTAAAATATATAGCCAGCAGGCCACTCGGACAATTTTCAGTCACTCGTTTAAATGGCCCCCAACTGTATGTCGCGTTCCCCCGTAGTTGTAGCCTCCTTTCTTCTCAGGCGTCTCTCGGGTTCTCGCGGGGGCCCAACGGTGCCGCCGCGTTCCTCGCCTCCATTACCATAAGTCGCGAAGGAGGTCCCGGTAATCGCGGTTAAGAGAACCCGACTCTCCTTCCGTGCACGGGACGTCGACGGGGTCGCCGCCGGATAACCGACGCGCCTCCGTTTCCGTCCAATCTCCTGCTGCGCATTCCGAGGGATCGTTGTCTCGCGCATCTCGAAGCGACCGGAACTCGTAACCTGGCCAGCGGTGATTTCGCGCGATCGTGTAGCGTCGCGTTGCCAACGCGAAGAGGCGCGTAACAACCGATTGGCGAACCGGCGTCCAATGTCAGCGCCCACCGATTTGAAGTCCGATTTGAATAACGTACGCCGTCGAGGGCGACCCGCGGGGACAACCGCATCCGGAGAAAGCACGCCCGAGTTTACGAGACTAATCGAGGAAGTGGTGTAATCGTCTCGGGTTGTAAGTGGACGCGTGGTCGCGCGCGACCGGTGCATCCTCCAGACGGTATCGACGGTATTCAACGACAAGATCGTTGCGATCGTTGCGATCGTTACGGCATTGACATTAACGATGAATTATTAAGGTTTGCGCAATCGCGAATCCCTCGCGCGGACTTTTATCGTTGCGCCCGAGTTTATTCTCGTTGCTGACGCTTTTGGCGGGGACGGAGACGCGCTCGGAGTAAAAGATCGACGTCTGGCTCGAAAAACTGAAATTAATCGATGCGACAGCTGACCCCTTCCCCTTCACTCGTCCCGTCGCTCGACCCTTATTTCTCTTCGTTCCTTTTGTCTCGTCGACTCGCGCATTTCGCCACGGACTCGACGAAAGTGCGCGCAAATGCACTCGGGCGAGATTCGACGGGCCTCTGCAAAGAGCCACCTTGCGTTGGTAGAGGATCTCCGGGCTCTATTTTGCTCTTTGCGCTTGGTATTCAGTCGCGTGTTGATTCAAGTGCGCTGAAAATGTTCTGAAACCCTCTCTCTCTCTCTCTCCCCCCCCCCAACCCCCAACCCCCTTACCCATCGCGTAGCCGTCGCCGCCGCTGCTTCAGTGCTCCTCTTTTTCCGATGCTCGCATACTGACGTGCATACGAACGGAGAGTGGAAGTACAAAGTTGTCAGTATCGTTGAAAGCCCTCGTGCCTCGAGTCGCTCTTTCAAAAGGGTCTCTATGGTACGCGTAGCTCAACACGGAATTCAGACATGGAAATGCGTATTGAATGGCGTCTCGTATTTTAATTGTACCTTTAACTTTTTTAAATGTCGAGGGACGTCTGCAGCTATTAGATACTCGGGACTGTTATTGGATTGCTTAACAGGATGCATTGTAGCATGCGATTACGAGTCGTTAACCTTTCTTCAACCAGCTCCATTTGCTTTCTAAGCAAATTGTCTAAGAATTGACAAAGCTTCGACGTTTAGAAAATTAGCTCGCATTCGTTGAAATATCCACGCGCAACGGTGCGACATTAGCGAGGCAAGTGCTCGAGACAAAGAAAACTAACCCAAATAATTTTGTTCAAATAAAGCTCTTAATTCGTAGTGACGCAGCCTTCGATGATGATTCATTGTAAATAAAACAAAAGCTTGTATTTTTTAACGCACGATGCTTTAAATAAGTAATATTGATAGCGACACGTTTTATCGTGGGTTAAGCGATAAAAGAGATGTAAGGAAGAATATGTAATGTCGTGCCATTGAGGCATCTAACTTAGATAGTCATCGCAACGAGCATTTGTCGTTGTAGCATCCAGTCTAAGTAAAGAGATACATTTTACGAAAACGAACTCTGCAAGATGTATCAGGCGTGTCATTTTATTCTTATCTCTCGTCTGTTGTTAAACGTAACGTAATAAAAAGACTCGAGGAATAGCTGCTAATATTCCTCGTGGAGGTCGGGGATCGAAGCGGCAATGCAGCGGCACAACAGAGGAAATAAAACGGCCATCGCGGGCAATCGGTGTGCAGCCGAGGATCGCGAGTGGCAGTGTTCGGGCCGAAGGATCGTTCGAGGAGTGACTCCACGCGCAAAGTGGATCAAGCGTCCAGCGGGAACGTGTGCGCACGCGCGCACAAAGCACAAGGGAGCGATAGTTGCGGCGGCAGCTGCCTTTAGATTTTTCCCCGGAACCGCCGACGACCAGCTGTCATCCTGCTCTCGAAGGCTGGACGCGGAAAGCGCCTCGTATACGCTGGATCGCGCGATACACGGTGGCCGTTGTTCTCTCTCGACCCTCGTTCGACGCGATCGGCAATGCGCGACGCTTCTTCGCTCGCTGAATTAACTAGGAATGGACGAGGAGGGCGGAAGGGAGCGGCCGAAACGAAGCAAAGTGCCAGCGACAGTGATTTACTACCGGTTTTTAAAAGGCTTAAGTGCGCATTTGTGCGGACGGGACTCGCAAAATCGATTCCCTCTCGCTTTCGTCGTCGTGCTGCGTGAAGTTTTGGGTTGCGATGCCGCGGCAGCGCGCAAAACCTTTCACGACCTCCCCAAACGAAATGCACGTTCATTGCCGTCCGGTTAATGATGAGTGTCGCTCCGAGTGATTTACATTGGCGCACTTGCCAACGAAGGATTGTTTGCGCGCTTGCCCCCGCCGAGGATTTTCGCTTGACTAAGATTTTCGCGAATTTGCATGACTAACGCCGCTTGTCGCTCGTGGCCTTCCCCCCGCCCCCACCCCCGCTGCGCCACACGCGCCGTTTTCCGCTGCGCTTGAAATCTAATTTAAATGGAATCTCGACAAAGGAGCTCTTGGTGCAGTGGCCGGAAATCTTAACAGGCATTGGTCTGTTGAATGCGAATAACAGACGGGCGTTTTGTGCATTAGGCGGAAACGCCACGAATGCGTCAAGATCGTTTATGATATTGACAGGTACTCGTCGGCCGATCGAGAGGACGAAATATTCAAGGGATCGCCCCGCGCATTTTTGCCCCAACAATGCGCACGATAACGTTTATCCTATTATCCTACGTAGCGATATGGTCGACGACCCATTAAATCCTATAATTTATTATTTGCACTTTCCCAAGTTCCCACCATAAAAGTCCATTTACGATTATTAATTATGCAAGGAAAATTCGTTAAATTCTATATAATGATCATTGCAAATGAATGCTAGTGGCCGAGGCTCTTTGTGATGCGCCGGTCATTAGGGATTTCGTAAAAAAAAAAAAAAAAAAAAAAACATTCTTCCATTACCTAATTTACGATACGCTTCTTGATAATAAAACACGCAATACAACGGCGAACTGTTATTACCGTAATATATTTTTTATTATTAAGTGCCATTATTATCGTCGTCGTCGTGAACTTCAACGTGCCAATTATCGTAAACCTAATGCACAATATGGCAACGCAAGTACATGCTCACCAATACTTCCCCGCTCTCGGTATTTCAATTGCCGCCAATATCTCGCCCATAAGACGCGGCGACTCGAGTGCGCTCGTGCAGGCGCGCGTATTGTGTACCTACAAAGCCGCAAAAGTCCTTCGATATTCATCAATCACGCCTTTCGCCCAGTGCGAAAGGTCCGTGCCATGGGCAAAAGCTCCGTGACGCTTACAATTGCGGAGTGAATACCGGCCCGCACCAAGTCCATGCGCGTAAGAAGCAAGAAAAATAAAAGACAAGCGGGCAGCACAGGAAGGAACCGAGGGAAAAAGGGAGAGAATCCTTCGCGTCTATTCCCGTGGAGGACGTCAACCCTTCTCCTTGTTTCCTCGGAGTCGTACACCCTCGGATCAAAAAGTTCAAGGTCTCGCGTCGCAAGCACTTTACATTACGAGCTCGTAAAATCCCCAGCCGAGTGTACGCGCACCGAGGGATTTCTCGGTTCTCGGCGTCCAACACCTCGGCTCTCACTCTCGTATTCTCCGTTCAGCTTTTGCATTTGCAATTATCACTCGTGCATACGCCCTTGCGCCGAGGTTGCGCCGGATTTAGAGCGATTTATTTATGTAGATTGAAAGCCGGAGGTGTCGGCGATCGATGCATTTGGACGGCGGACGCCTTTACCGGCTGTCGACGGTCCCCATTTACGTGTACGGCTACTGAAAAAACTCGAAAAACTCGGGTTCGGCGCGAGTACGGACGACGGACTTCGTAATACCGGCCGGGGAACTTTCTTATTTCGTTTTCCTAGATAAAGCGCACACGGCGTTGAATAAGGCGAGCCAGCCGTCTATAATTTATATTTAGCTGTTGGAAGGAAGGACGTGGATAAATTATCATCGACCGCGGATTTACGACGCGCCGTGCAATAAGGGATCATAATGAACGAGTTCGGCACAACCGCGTCTAATCTAATTACTCGATCCCCGTCATAACAAAGTCACTCGCCTCGTCATCCTTCCCGTCAAAGTCGGTATAGCGCTGACTGCCCTTAGAAAGCCAAATCTAAAAATACACCGAATCGATTACCGTTCGCTCGCGAATGACAATTGACTTGCTAACGAATGAGCCATTAGCAACGGAATTGCCAGTTCTAGGCCAAAAGGAATGACGAGACCCGCAACGACGGTTTTTTTCCGTTTGCATTGTCCAATTTCGAAACTGAACTTGAACGGGCCGATGCCTTTCCATTCGCTGCCGTCTCCTCGCTCAGAGGCGGCCCGCATTCGTTCTCGCGGGGTGAGCCCCCGGTCGCGCGCGACCTCGAAACCCGGGCGTCGGGGGAGGCGGGCGTCCGCAGGAACTGTCGGCTCCTTTTGCGCGGGGCCGCGCGGAGGTCAACCGCGCACGGATAGATAAAAGAAAAGGAGGTTCGCAAAAGCATTCTCCCGGTCGGCTCGAGGGGGCGACCTCGTTACCGAGCCACTCCGAGGCTCGTTCGCGCGAGCTCGGCTAGCGCTCTCGGTCCCCTTCAGTTTCCGTTCGGTTAACCGTAAATTACCAGAGAGAGCGACAGAGAAAGAGAGGGAGGGCGAGAGGGAGCGAGAGAGAGAGAGAGAGAGAGAGAGAGAGAGAGCGGTGTAACGAGCATAATCAGGCGTTGGACATAAAGTAGCGAAGCCGGGTGAAGGTCGGCCAAGTCGAGCATAAGAGAGCGTGCACGCGGGTTAGTCCCTATACAACACATTCGCTCGTTATATTCGCCTCTCGTCTCGTTTCTCTCTCTCTCTCTCTCTCTCTCTCTCTCTCTCTCTCTGCTTACCACGTACGATGCTCTGTACATGCTCCAACTTGCCTTCTAACTGCATGCCTACGTGTGCGCGCGCGTACGCGGCAGGAATTGTGGTTCTATGTGTCTCACGCTCGTGCACGCCCCCGCAAACCAAGCGAATGCGTTCACCCGAGAGCTGTTCACCTTTGAAATTCGTTTCGTATAAATGAATGTTTAACGACAGTGCCCCCTTTCCCTCTAGCCATCTGTACACTTGATTGTAAGCTTAGAAAATTCTTTTTTTAAGCTTTGCTACACTCCGATTCGTGGTTATTTATCGCCATACACCTCCAAGGTTATTCCACCGCGAACGTTAAAAGAATGTCAATGTACGTTCTAATACGGCGTACGGAAATCGCTTTCGTGAAAATTAGATGATAAAACGCGGCTTGTCAATTACTTGGAAACTAAGCATTAATCGCTCGTCCGGTACGTTGATACGTACCGATCATGCATCGATCTCACATTTTTCGCGTGTGAACGAGTATAACGGATATCGGATTTCTGTATTCTGTACAGCTTATGTGTATATAATTATAATGTTTCAGCTAAAGTTAGCGATTTACCAGCGCAAACGCTTTCCGTATGACCTTTACTTCTATCTTTACTTCTACAGTCAATTGTATTTGTTTTTAAACATCCCTATCAGTCATTATGCTAATTTTTTCTCCGTAACTATTCTCAAACGAATACAAAAATGTCGATAAACAGTTGCCTAACAAATTTTTGTTATGTTATTGTATTTATAACAGTCGATTGTCCGAATACAATACAACGCATTTATTTAAATTAAATTTTCTTATTTTTTTTCTTTACTTTTTTTTTTTTTTTTTTTTTTTTTTTTTTTTTTTTTTTTTTAATATATATTTAAGTGTTCTTCCGTGCAATAAACTCGACGAAATATTTACGATATTCCGTGCACCATATTTAAAGAGTTTCTAGTATCTGCAGCGAACAAAATTTTTTATGCCAAAGTATTCCAAAACTCTATAAACTGGAACAGACCTTACTGTCCACAAATTTTCAAAAACGAAAAAAAAAGGACGAAAAATATAAAGGTGAAAGTCGTAGGGTTCAAACAAGGTCATTAATAGGTTGCTCGATTATTGGGTTGAGGGTCCGGTTAGGTACGATTAGGCACTGGTTGGGTGTTTCAAATGGAAATATTTATTATTTATTACATTATAGTTTTTTTGTCCGATGCCGAGACCTGCACAAACAACTCCAGTTATATATATATATGGATATTTTTCTTTTTCTTAATTTTATGATTTATAAAGTATTAACGTTACTCGTATTTGTATATGAAATCCAAATATGTAGCTTTCCTGACATGCACCCAGTCATTCGAGTACCTGCACGCTTAACCTTTCGGACTGGTGTTTCCCAGGAATGATAGGTAGCAAATTGCTTTATTTAATTACTTTATTTACTTGATTTACCCAAGGTTTCTGTTTAAATTATAGCCGAGTGTTGCTCCATTAGGCGTGGATTTTATCCTGCATGTAGTAATCACATTGTAATTTATAGTAAACAATTAGAGAATTCAATGAAAAATCACCTCTAATATATATCACGCGAACCAATATAGTAAAAATTCTATTCTAAAATCAGTAACGCGTCATTAGATAATTTTATTATCTCACATTTTGTAAGTCCTAAATAGAAATCAACACAACCTTTTTTATTTCCAAAGTACATTCAATGCTAACTTTAACGATTAATTGGCTGATTGTGAGTTTAGTTTAAATCGTGTTATTATGACATGGAGTATTTGCGTCCGAAACGTGTATCCCTTGAGATATTTTGATAAATTATCGATATATTATTGCGTGACAAAATTTACATACTTTCTGTACTTATTCCGTAAAATCGTAACAAATGTTAGTACAAGATTTCACAAAAAAATGAAAAATGTAAGCTTCGGTTCAAATTAGCTAAGATCCCAATGATTATCGATCAGACCATAATGGCTAAGACATAATAAAAATTTTTTTAATTCGTAGATACAGTTTTATTGAAAAAGGGATAAAAGTAAGATTTTTAACGTTCTGCTTTACGTCATAACAGAAAAAATTATGATAAAATATAAATTAAAAGATTGTATAAGCGCACTTAATGACAAATGTATTTTCGCAGTGAATACAAATTTTATCTAGAGGTTGCTCATGACTGGTTATAGCGCGCGCGGGCTTATTAAGTCATAAAAATGTCCTCGTTCGCTGGAGAGTCGTAGCTTTAAAGACAACACGCAAATGCACACGTGCGCAAACCGAATGTATAGTGTACTAAACCTCAATTATTTCGATACTCCCGGTCTTTAGAGCGAAAGGGGGTGGAGATGTATGAAGAAAGGGAGACAGAGAGAGAGAGAGAGAGAGAGAGAGAAGCACTAGGTACGTGCATAACTTGCACGTCACGAAAAATTATCCGACTTCGATATATTATCTCGATAGCGTGAAAGGCTTTGTCGTCGCTGGTCTTTTTCTCATCACTCCCGTCTCACTTTCTCTCTCTCTCTCTCTCTCTCTCTCTCTCTCTCTTCATCCACGTAGTTTTCCTCACCATAAAGAATTTTTATCGCTGCTTAGAAGTCTCGGCTCTTTTTCTTTACACGCGCGCTATGAATGGAAGCGGAGTTAGTGCGCACATACTCTTGGACGATTTTATTTTGCCGATTTCTTGATGGGCAATAAAAATTTTAATGCGCGATATTTCTTCTCTCCTCCTCCTCCATCTCTTCGACTTATTATGCACAAAGATTAAATCGTTTTTAGCGTTTATTTGAATGTAACTTAATTAACGTTTTGTTCATCATTCCATTTTGAATTTTTGATTTACGCCTGTTTAACGAGTACTTAAGCACCTCTTTCGCGAGGTTCTTTCAATTGTTTGTACAATCGATACGATGAGCTGCAAAATGACACTGCAAATGGGCATGTAATTGCGAAAAAGGACTCTTTGAAACTTAATTATAATTCAGAGACTTCGTGTGACCCCGACCTTTCGCACTTAAATTTACGTGGGAAATGGCGTGTAAAGTGTTACAATCTTAAAAACTGGAAATTCATGTTGTACAATCTCAACGAAATTAACTTCATATTAGTTCTACTTATTAAGTACGATTTCAAGCACTTTTACGCGCCAATTATACGTAGATAAATGTCAAATTTAAAAATTATTAATTGGCAAAAAATTGTTTAGAAACCGCCTCGTTACTCTTTCATTTATACGCAGAATATTGGCTTTTCCAAACTTGATACAAAAAATTTTTACTCCTAATTATGATAATTTGGTATTTACTCAATAAGAATGCCGAAGAAAATGTTTTATTTATAAACTATTGAAAATTGCGTGCATCGAAGCACACGACCGCGTTAACGCGTTTGATTTTTATTGTGCAACGGAGTTTTTTGGTGGTAAAATGGCAACGCGTTCGTAATTAAAATTCATTGCATTAATATCTTAGTTTGAGTATATTACTACGGAAAAAGAAATACCCACGCTTTTTTGGAGTGTGTCAATTTAATTAAAGCCAAAGGCATCGTGAAACCAACGTGTTTAATTTCGTAATTGAGAACTCGAAAACTCGAAAGATAGCAGTTCAATAGTTGCATGTATAGCGATACTTTTATATTTCTATCCAAACATTTCTATACAATGTGAATGAACTCATCTAATATCAGAAAAAAGATGTTCAATTCGAGGTCTTTATTACGAGCGCATCATCGGAACTCAAAATTGGATCTATCATAGTTGATAATCTAATCATGAGGGATCAACTCGTGGCATTAAAAAAAAATCTTTAGTCACGATGTACTTTGATTGGAAAATTGCCCAATCTTGAATATCAATGAATAACCTCCGATATAATTTTAAATTAGCTGTATTCCAGTTGGTAATCTAAATTATTGTAAAAAAATACGACTTGTCTAATTAAGAGAAAAGCGCTCGATCATCGTGAATTAAATAGAAATGTATTATTTTTCTCCCGTTGACATAGATAGATACTTGATTTTGATCGAACGCACAATTACTTTTATGATTTTCTTAATACTCTAATAAACGACTCACTCGAACCTCTACATTGTATCATTCAATTGGCATATTTAATGCGACGTTACGAATGGATTTGTACGAACTTAATTAGAATTGTTAGTTTTTTGCAAGTAACAAGTATAGCATTCATTTTTTGCGCACTTTTCAACATTATTTTACTCAGTCACAACGTTAGGAGTTAGGCAGTGACGGTTCTTGTCAACTGCTTTAAATGGACAACCAGGCCTAAGTGTACGTGTACAGTCGTGCGACATAAATTGCCGATGCTACTCGTATTACTAAGATCTTATTCGCAGAGACATTAGCGCTCTATGAGTATCCGTTATAATACAGAACAGAATAGGCTTTGAAATATTCGCGCTAACGGACTCCACAACGAAAACCGAAGATAATGTAATAGGTAGCGATATTCTTTATCAAAATTCAAATTCAGACATTGAAATACGCTCTCGTCCTTGCGTCCTCGAGAGATGTAAAATCAATGGAATTCCAACGAAGATAAAGCAGGATATGGGAGGAATGTACGGTACCGCAACAAATTGCTTGTAATTTTTTCCATAAAATATAAAAAAAGTACAAGCGCTGTGAAATATCGTTTACATTGCGCAAAGATTGAAGCAAAATTTTTCTAGCCTCTTCCTAATCAAATTATTACCCTTTCGGGCTTGTGATTAGAGAACGTTAGTCATTCTTTGTTAAACATGTTTAGATCTTGTGGACAAAATTGATCTTTCAAATGATCAACCTAATAATCGACTTAAACGAACTTAAATTAGCTTTATTTTCCTGCGTACGATCGAATTAATTAAAGTGCATAAAGAAAATATCGTGCAAAAATAATTATAAAAACGTAATGGAGCTGCGACTTTTGCGACAATCTGTTTGTTAGAGCTTTAACAACAATAAATGTAAGCTTTGCGTCATCGGAACTTAAGAAACAAATACATTAACAAGTTAACTTCTGGACAAGTAATTAAGTTCCGTATTATGCAGTTATATATATTTTTCAACAACTTGGCTTATACTAATTTAAATTCAATGAATACATCGATAAATATTACGACAGAGCAATAAGATCGATAGAAAGTTTTGTTTATCGTTACGCAATAATTAGAACTTCACGATGGGCATTTGATAGAATATTTTATCGTATTGACGATGTTTGAAAAAATTTCGTAACCATTGCGAAAGTTAAATACTTGTGCTATTGATTAATTATCCGATCTTAATGGTATAACATGGCTGTAGCTTCTGTTTATAGTTCTCGGCTCGTTTACTAAAAACTTTTAATATTCCTGGTTTCCTGTACGTTACGTAATTTATTAATAAGTCTTAACGAAAGCGCGGAGCTAAAAAGATGCACACTTTCATGAGTTATTCGAAGCATCAAAAATGAGAAATAAAATTTTAGCGACGTTAACGGTAGGATTTTCTTTAATATTCTACGAGGACACAATTTCAATCTTAGTTGTTATTTCCTGTCGTAATAATATTAAAGGTGACCAGCATTACAATTAACATTACAATTACAATGTAATCGAAGAGAATTTTTGGACACAAATTTGCTTTCAATGTGAACTAATGAACTCGAAAAAGGTTAATAGGAAATGATTAAACCGTTTAAGGAATCTCACCTCCATACGAGCATGTAAATTCGTAGACGTTCTTACACAAACAAGATTCGTATGGCAAGTGCAACTTTACTCGCATATTTTTAGACGCTCTTGGTTGCAGGAGGGGACTATTAGATAAGACATCGTAATTACATTTATTTATACTCTTTGGAATCGCGGTACTATTAATTAAAACCCAGCATCCTAAAAGAAATACAGTTGGTAATAAATGCTTTTTCTCACGACGCATTCAACATTAATAACTTCATTCGTCTTTCCGTCCGTATCAATTAATCTCAATGTTACACGTGGTTGTATTTATTACCAACCGTCTCCGCTCTTTTCCGTTTCAATGCGAAGCGCTGAGGTTTATACTCCATCGTTGCAGCGCCGAGGCTAAACGAGTAGAGACGAGTTTGCCGATCATCGCGGATGCACTCGAGGTCGCGCGAGGACGCCTAATCGGCAAAAGTGACTGCCCCCTGCCCCCGCATCGAAAAGCTGGACCCACCCACGCTATCGTCAATCCAATTAACCTGCCTTGGCGTCTCTCCAGCCGATTCGGGCCACGGCGATCCACGCGAGCCGGTCGCCGGTGCTCGAGCGATCGATACACCCGGACCGCCGTCGCGACGGCGGAAGTGCGCCGGCGCCGTTCGCTCTCACGCTCTCGAAATCCGGCGCGAGCGAATTAGATCTCGCGCGAGCGTCCTCGAGCTGCTTTTTCCTTAAGAATTTTGCGGACGCGGTCCAATTGCCCTAGGACACGGCCGATCGAAATTTGCTCGGCCTGATTAATCGCGTCTCAACGCTCAACTTGGTATACGATGCCCTGGAATCGGAGAGCGCGAAATCGTCGGGACAAAATGCAATTTTGTAATTCGCCGATATTATACGAACTACTCGTGGGCTCGTGAAAAAGAGTTTATGCACGCAGATGGTTATCGAAGATAAGTTCCGTTAAGGCTTTCGTCCGAATCACTGCGACGTCTTCCGTGGCTAAGCATGCCTTCCTATTATTCCGAACGGAACAAAGAATCGTCCGCGACCTCGATCGAGTGGTAAAAGATATTGGTTGGACAAGGAGGAGGGATCGTCGAGCGAGAAAGGTTTCGCTGAAAATCGCTCGAATTATAAAAGCGCAACGATCAACTGTACCTGAAAAGAGGGGCGACGATACTTTGAGTATCCCGAGAAAAGAGTGACCGTAAAAGATTTCCAATCAACGGCCTCCCACGGTGCTAAAGAACGACCTTACCAATGTCACCGCGAAGAAAAATTCTTCGGTGCTGCTTTGGCTCACCGCCGCTCCCGGACAAAGGGCGAAACGAAATAGCGAGCGCAAGGAAAGAAGAGGCAATAGCAGCGGCAGCGGCAGCGGCAGCGGCAGCGGCAGCAGCAGCAGCAGCAGCAGCAGCAGCAGCAGCAGCAGCAAGTGAAAAACAAATAAATAAAGGACGGCCAAGGGGACGAGTGTAAAAGAGAGATAGTAAAAAAAAAGACAGAGGCGAGAGCCGAGGAGCGATCGGTACAAAGGTACTCGATTTCTTTCGTGTGGCGCGGGCGCGTGCGTCCTGACCATATGTAGAATGGGCAGCAGCAGCTCGAGCGGCGACGATGACCCGATTGCAGTCGAGAGGCAGTGAAACCGACGCCGCATAGGCGCTTGGCGCCCGCGATATCGCCCGCGTGGAATTCGCCTTGGCGCTTACTCATGCGCGCGGATCCTCTAATAGAGGCGTCGAAATAACCGGCGCCATTTCTTTCGATGGCACCACTGACGTCACTCCTCGTACTCCCATCACCGATTCAGCGCATCTGTCCACTCACCTCCGAGCACTATTCGATGTGCGTGTTCCTCGGTCGGCCCGTCTCTCATTCTCCCCCTCTTTGTTTCCGGTTTGAAAAGCAACGGCCGTAACCAGTACGACGCACGAGACACGACCGTTGCGAGAAATGGAAATTTCAATGCCAAACGGTTCGAGAATTGCGCAAACGACCTTCGGCCATTAAATGCCTTACCTACGTGTCATTTTTTCCTTTGGGTGGCCGCGTAGGTGATGCTGATTTTTAAACGGTCTTGCTTCGGTTGTCCGCGAGCCTGGCATTTTTCGTTACAAATTCAAGATTGCGAGGTGCGCGCGCGCCTTCGTCACGGTTGTTTTTTAACGAAATGAGCCGGTTAAAGGGCGTCGTTTTTTTAACGTGTACTCGCCTTGGAACATCGGAGCTTTCTAGGGCTGCTCAACGCGAACAAAAGCTTTTGGCCTGTGCAAAATTATCCAAATAATTTATCGACGCAGTCCGCGTCTAACTAATGCGATCCACGAAGTTAAACGTAACGTACGTGACGTCTCATCGTGGATTCTCATTCTGCGCTCGAACCGGATATATTCGTATCGGGATAAGTTACGAGCGCTAAATAAATATTATTCGAGCGCAGCCGCGCACTTATGCAAACAGTCCTCCAGCCGAGGCAGCTAGCGCGCACATCCTCCCGCCCGCCTGCCGCCACCCCGCCGCCTTGCGACACTTTATCGATCGCTCGCCACGATGCCTCCAAGACATTCGATAAGCAATTAAGGCCATTACAATGTACATAAGAGTACGCGGATGAGAAGATCCGTCGGCGGCCGTGCACCGACCCGAGAGACTCTCCGCCATCCGTCAAGCGCAAAAACTCCTGGTGGGGGCATCGTACCGCGCGCCTCGAGTCATCGCAGGCCAGTGGCCCGCCGACGTCGCGCCTCCGTATCAACGCTCGCTACGTACGGGTTGACGATAATGACTCGCGTGCACCGCATGCGGGAGGACTCGTTGGCTCGTCTTGCCTAATTGCGCGGCCGGCTTTTCGGCCAATTAATTACTTATCGGCCGATCCATCCGCACCGCGGCGAGCCTTTGTCCCCGGCTGCTTCCGGCGCTCCTCCCTTGGCCATTTTTCAATCGATGCTGCCTCGCGATAATTGACGCGGATGCCGAGACTAATCGCCCGGACTTTCGACGCTCTGCGTCTCGGAGGGATCCGTTCGCGCGTGAGCGAACGGACGAGCGTCGCCGACGTCAGCGCGACCTTGTAGCTCAAAGTACCTCCTTCGGAAGTACACTGCTCTTCACTTTTGGCGAAGACTGCGAATGTTGGCCTACCGGGAACGAATATATTTGAAGGTTCGTTCAATACGAATGGACGGTTTTTCGGTTGTGCGTGCCCGTAACATCGCGATGTACGCGCAATAGGCAACGCACGACCTTTCACGCGTTGCCTTGAATTATACGATTTCAGTGTCAGATTTATGCGCGCGCCTAATTGTTTGTTTTCTTTTTAAGAGTTCCGTATAAAAAATACTCATTGTTCGATGAAATTTAAAAGCGCTCTTTAGGCGTCGCGATAAATCCAACCGAAGCGAGTACTGAACGTGGCTGGAGTAATAATTCAGATGGATAAATGGCAATCGAAGCGATTAAAAAATTCTTACGAATCGGCCTGGCACACATTACTAATGTTACGTATCCGCCTACAATGATCATTACATTCTCGAAATATCCTCGAGAAAATGCACCTTTATTTACAAGTCTTACCTTGTCAATAAAGTTTAACTGGGACAAATTCCTAGCGATTCCGTTAATATTTTCGATCGGAAGCCCAGGTGAGCTCCGTCACATCCGTTGCGTAAACTCGTATTCGACTGCCCGAGACGTCGAGTTACGTACCGACAATATTAATGGAATCGCTTGGCAAGCAATTTTATCCCGAATAACATTTACAAATCTGCAATTTAGCGAAAAGAAGGTACAAGGTTGCGTCGAGGCATAAACTTTAGCATCGTTCGATCGCTATTTCACGTCGTTCTAATAGAGCGAATCTATCGATCAGTGGGTTCGCTCGCGATTCTAAATCTTTGACGATTCTAAATCCGCAAATCAATTTGAGGAAAGCGTGCAGTTAACGCGCATTCAGGGGCATTTTTCCTTTTCCATCGCAAAAACACGGCTCTCGCAATAGCCATACGTCCTCGCAAAAGTAATCCACGGTCTTGTTCGCGTCTCCTCCACTTTCTTCGCCCACGTAAGTTCTCTCTCTCTCTCTCTCTCTCTCTCTCCCCCTCTCTCTCTCCCTCTCTACCGCTCTCCATCGGCGAGCGATCGAATCGATCGCAAGAAAAACTCGCACGAGGGGAAGCGAGTCCACTCGGACCCGTTAATGCCGCGCGAAGGCCGACGCACGTATGCATTGCTCGTCGAACGTAGAAAGTCGAGGAGGAAGAAGGCAGAGGCGAAAGAAAGGAAAAAAGAGTCGAACGGCGCACGGAGCGAATAAAGACTCGCTCGATGGTTCGCGAGCATCGTTTTCGGTGTCGCCGGTTATTCCGCAGTCTTACCTATGCGTATCATTGCTCTAGGCAGTTCCTCCTCTTGCCCCCTTTCCCTTGTTCTGTTCGCTCGTGGCGGTTGTTGCGGCACGAGTCGCGAGACTCGTATTGCGACAGCTGCTCTCCACGCTCTCTCTCTTTCTCCGTTTTTTTCCCCCGTACTTAGCTCGTCCACCGGCCGAACCTCTCTTCGAGTAGCGCGAGTGTGCCATAAACCTGCACTTGGCTACGGCACGAAACCTGGACAAAACCCGTAGGCGACGCGGAAAGGCCGTTTTCTCGATGTTACTAGTGCGTACTCGTGCGTCCGTTCATAATCGACATTTAAAGACGTCTTTGCGTCATGCACTCGAGATACTGGCAGCTGACGCTCGGAGCGATAAGAGCCTCATTTTTCTATCGGAAAATTGCTTTACCAAAAATGTCGAGGCCTTTGAGCGTTCCCGTCTCGATAAGCGAACAAAAGGGAAACCGCGCGCGGCCTTACGAAGGGAGCGAACGGCCAAGAGCCCGTAACAATTATTCTTACGATAAGCCTGGATAGTCAAAGTGAAATCCCAAGGCGCACGCCGAGCGCAATCGAACGTTACTCCATGCGTAAGCGGGAAAACGCGATTCGATATTATTGCCCACTACCAATGCAGCCGCCGCCACCACCACCACCGCCGCCGCCGCCATTACTGGTCCCGTCCGAGAGACACATGCGAGTTGCACGCATGCCATGCATCTCGAAAAGAGAAAAAGGAACAAAGAAAGAAAGAAGGAACGGTAAGCCGCAGACGTGGCGCCGTTGCTGCAGCGCCTCGATCTAATACGGCTCGTTCCGCTCTGCGGCTTCTGCAGCGCGAGTGAATGCACGCGCAACACACGCGCAACACACGCGCAAACACACGCGCGTTCACCGACGCTCGTATAGCGCGGCGCTGGCGGGTCCCCGACACGCGCGCACACGTACACAACCACGTGTATCCCGCGCACGAGTTGTGCGTCGATCGAGCGCTAGCGAGGGCGGGAGGGCCGAGCGATCAAGCGGACGTTCGTGCGCGCGTTTGTATATTATAATTATGATTATGATTTTATGGGCAAAGCAGAGAATAAGACGTGTCAAGGTGAGAGGAGAGCGCGAGCTCGCGCAACTGCAGCACCGTACCGAGCGTAAGGTATCCCCGATGCCGGCGAGCTCGTGCAAGCGAGAGAGAAAAAGAGGACGGGCATTTGTTTTCTTCTCTCGTTCAAGGGCCTTTACGCCTGTGCCCGCGAGAACGACTTTGGTCCTGCTTTTCTAGCCTCTCTTTTCTAGCCCCGACTTTTCGCGAGGTGCCGCTCCTGCAAAACGGACCAGTAGGATCGTTTCTTCTCTCTCTCTCTCTCTCTCTCCCGAGAATTTTCGTGGATTGCCTCGCTCGATAAGTCGATAAAAAGTGTGCACGATCTTAAAAAGGGTCGACGAGGCGTCGATCTCGCGTCGTGACATCACGTTGTTGCGTACATCGTGAAATCATCGCATCGTTGAGTTTACACCTTTCTACCAGGTCCAGCGTTCGTTAAATTTTTACGTCGCTTACGAACGTTGGGACGAGGCACTGGAACGAGGCACCGAGACGAACCAGAGGACGGATAAGTAAGGTATTGGCGATTCGTGCGAGCTTTCTAAGAAACGGCGCCAAGGCGCAGCTCCAATTTCCCCAATTCGGGAGCGTCGGTGTAAAATCCGCCTGCGTGTATACGAGGTACCCGCTAGTGCAGCGGAAAAGCATTTACGTAATTTCGCGAAATCGTTATTGAAGAGGTTTATGGAACAGCGCGCGTGCAAGGAATCGTCTTTGGCGGCGATGCGCGGCGACGTTTACGAGGCTCCGGGTGTCTATCATTGCACGCCGATTTTCGTAACCGTCCTCGTTTACTCGCTCGCCCTTTGGCTCTTTCGACGTACACCCTGATCGCCGCCGCCGCCGCCGCCCCCACCCCACGCCCCGTCGCTCGTTCGGGACGACTGCACCGCTTATAAAACTGTTGGGGGATTTGACGCGATGCTCGTGTGTCCTTTGTGCGCGTCGACCGGCCTCTGATTTCCATTCGACTCCATTCAACTCCATTCAACGCGATTCCCCAAAGTCGATTTTCTCTATCTCCCTTTATATCCTGCGCGTCTCGAGTCACGGCCGTGGAGTTTCCGCCAAGTCTCGTAGGTGCGATTCGAATGACTTCTTTGCGGATTCGTTGCGTCGAAGGTGGCGCTCGGACGGAAGTGACGCGTGCGCTCGTCCTCGTTAGTACCGAATTCGAAGCTGCGCAATCGCAGGCGCAACAAGAGTCTCGAATACTTTTTCGAGGATAGAACGGCAAATAAGCTTACTCGCCATTCGTACTTACGCGCGATCTCACAGCGCTTCCCAACTACGCAATTAAAGTGTACTGTTACGCGCTCGAGACAGACGCGCGGAGGAAGAAGAAGGGGAAGAAAAGAAAACGTAAAAACGCACTCTTGCTTCTTTCGCGTATTAATAAAATGCTCGAGCGTAATGCGATCGCTCACCAAAGACGCGAGATACGAGGAAAGTCATAGATTGCACTGATTTTCATACGCGATACAAGCTCCGTAGAATTATTAGGCGCAGCTCGAGATAAAGGAATGCGCACAGAGGAGCTGCTTTCTAAGCTGCAATTACAGGTCGTCGTTATGAGGAACCCGCGCACACACGCGTTACGTACGTACACGCCGTAACGAGCGCCTTCGATAATAACCGCCGGCATAATCCGAATGGCTAATCCGTTTGTTTGGAGGAACGTATCGACTTTGCGAAAATACGAGCGCGTCGACGAAGGCAGCCGCTAAAAAGGACATAAACCAAGCGTAATCCGTGTCCTGCCTCCTCCCACATCAGCCCCTCGCCGCCCCTGTGACAGCCGCGAGCGATATTAGTACTCGGGCACGCTTTATCTCGATTAACGGAGCAACTAATCGCGTCCCGTTTCCCTCATCCGATTTCCGCAAGCGTCGAGAAAGTGATCGCGAGATGACTTTAAAGAGTCAACGAGTTACTTTTCCGTGGTGAGAAGTAATTATCGTTGAAATTTGTACGTACACGGGCTCACACTTTGTGCACTTCGATCGACTGAATTCCCATCTCGTACTTGACTTAATTGAGCGTACTTCTCGTTAATCATAGAAGCTAAGACAACTGCGCTGTACGACTGGGCTAAATTCAAATCTGGGTGCTTTTTCATCAACGTGAAAACAAACATCTCGTTACCTCGATTTATTTGCTTTTTAAAAGCTGAAGAAATGCAGTTAAACCATTGCGCATCGTGTTAAATATAAAGTGACGTAGAAACTGTTGATACGTACTCAAGAGGATATCTTTTCTTTTTTACAATCATTGTACACAGTCAGCATTGTTGCCGATTTCGTTTTACTATTCCTATGATCGTTTCGAAGTCGCATTAATTACACTACGATCATTCTTCGTATTTTTGTCACAGGTGCACTTTTTAAATGGATGTTAAACGACGTAACAGTCCAGGCATTTATCGTCCTGCGTAAAACCTAAGATTTCAAAGGGTGAAAACATGTCTTTCCGAACGCACGGCAAACCTCCAGTGCAGGACGGATACTTTTGCCGATAAATTTTCCTCCGCTCTCGCGCGTTCGAACCCTCGACAATCGTGACTCCGATAAGAGGTGTACGCGTATGATTGCAATAGGTGACGGAGAGAGATTCATCCGCGCACGCGCACTTTCGTGCACTTTACCCGACTTTGCATCGCGCGCATAAAAGTCCGTTGGCATTTTCAAGAGAAGCGCGCGCGCACGGGAGGCAGAGAGAGAGAGTGAGAGAGAGTGAGAGAGAGAGAGAGAGAGAGAGAGAGCGAGCGAGCGAGCGAGTGAGACAGGTCCCAACGGCCTTTGCTCATGCGGAGGAATTCTTGGGGCGTTAGTCACGCACCGCGAATGCGTGCGCGATCGTTTCACACCAGTCGCACTTAATAGATGACTAATGTGTGGTATGGAGGACGGCGGCGAAAAAAGGAGGGTAGAGGAGCGCAGGGAAGCGATCCGCGCCCGCGTAACCGTCGTCATAGAGATTGCCATTGTCGGGCGTACGCTCGCGTTTTCGGCCCGCACGAATCGGGCCTCGAGGATTATTACGTCAGACAGCGAGACGACGGCTTCCTTCTCTCCTCTTTATTTATCCTCTTTTTCCATCCCGGTCCGTTAAGAGTAACGAATCGCTCGCGAAGGGGCCCGTGGGCCGGATTCGGTCCGTCTCCATGCAAATGAGGTCGGAGCGTCGCTTCTCTCGCCTTTTTCGCGTAATTTTATCATCGAGTGGTTAGGTTAGGTCTCTTTGCAGAATTCGACGTTGGAGTTTCTCGCCGATTACCGTCGGCCAGGGAACCTTAATTTTCGCCTGCGGCTCTGGATGGAGTAATCCGTAAAGGAGTCTACCGATTCGGACGAGGATCGTAGCGACAGTATTTACGACAGTTGCCGCTAGTTTTTTATTTGGTAATTGCTGAAAGTGGTCGAGTTCCCTTGCCATTTTAATCCGTGCGGAGTAATCGATGAGTAACGATCGTTACCTCTCGACACCGAGTACGCGGAATTATCGAAGGGTAACTCCGAAGAGGCGAAAAAGGAAGAGCTGAATTCGCTCGCGCTATCGCGAATACCTCGCACGAATGCGCTCTCTTTCCAAGACGTCGTCGTAGCCAATGGACATAAAAATTAATCGCAATCTCCGACGTTTATTATCGTATATTAATTACCTTATGTAAGTCTCGTTATGCGCGTGTACTTGCGCGAAGGCACTGCTCTGCGAAATAAATGAGGAAAATCATTGCGCGAGAGGACTTTCTAGAAATTTTGCGTACCGCCGTTGTCGCTCGCTCGTTGGCTCATATTCTAATGTGACTTCTCGCGAGTTTAACGGCCGTTGCTCGTATTGTTGAAAGAGTCGCGTCGGCAGGCACTTTCATTACCTCCGAAATGTGCCAAATTTCGCAGTCGACCCGAGCACTATTTCCTTTTCGCGCGCGCGCGCGCGCGCGCCCCCGACAAACTACAGTTAAGCGTCGGACCGAGTTCCCGTGGGGAGAAACGCCTTTTTCAATAGCTCGTAAAAGGTAGCGATGACGAACAACGACAATGTTCCTTGTCTTTTGTTACTTTGTCTAATTAAAGTAAATGCGCAATGAGAAAAATATTGGCCTTTCTTGCTGTATTTCTCAGCGGCTCTGGTCTCTTTTGCCGAGCGCTCGCGAACCGACAACTCGTGATCCCACGTAAAAATAATTGTTACGGTTCGGTTCGAACTACTTTGCTGATCGACGGCTCTTCCGGTGCTACTTTATTAATGTTTTGTGGACCGTTACTCGCATCTCATTTGGGAGATGCACCGTACCGATATTTAGCTCGCGTTGTCGAACATCCTACAAGGCGTGATTTAAATTTCAACCGCACAATTCAATGGTTTAAATGTAATTTGCCAACGAAGGATGCGAATAGCTCGCACTCTTTTCCCGATAGCACTCCGTTTTCTTTGTTTTCTTTGCAATATATATATATATATATATACCGACGGTCGTACCAAAGCTTCTGCGACGCGTGAAATCTCTTTCTCATAAGTGTATCATTCGTCGAATGTAAGGACTCGATATGCGAACCTCGTCTTTTTAAAAGCAGCGGCGTGAATCTAAATTATCCAAAAACCTAAAATCCGACGTCGGTTACTTTACATTTAAACTGCTTGTTTTAGATTGCGAGGCATAGATTCACAAGCACGAAATTGATTTTTTATATTTAAATGTTTACCTTACGTTTGAGTGCGTATCTAATTGGACGTTTTTCTTTGTGTTACAGGTGAGTTAAACAAACGCAATCGCATTTCTCAATGTCACTGGACACGTAAGTTTGACAGCGGTATTTAAATTTCGTCGAGTGCTCGGTTGAGTCAAGTACTACCCGTATCTCTGCGTCTAGGCTTTGGCGCTCGTCTCGTTCGCGCGAACCAAATTTATTTCGAATACTCAAAAGTACTCAAATTTATTAAGTGCGCGCGAGAAATTTCTTTTACCGCTCGATATTGAACGTAGTATGAAAATGACGTTGTTGCGTGGGCTCGAAAAATTGTTTATTCCAATGCCTTGAGAACGGAAGAAGAAGACCCCGAGAGGAGTTGCGTTAGTTGGCTCAATTGGGACTGACAGTCTCGCACTTACATCGCGGTCCCATCTTCGTATGCCATATCTCAGGTCGCGTGAGCCTCTTTTCTGGCCACGTACATTCTACGATTGCAGATTTCTCCGCAGAAGCAGCTGATCGCGAGGATCGCAACCGCGATCAATGGGAATGGCCGTGCAGACCAACGGTAAAACTGCCGCGGCATAACATTATCGATCGGTGGCTTAACGGGCCCGAATCGTTGGTTAGAGCGGGGGCGTCGCCTCGCGATCGACTCAACCATCGGCGGCCCACTGCAATGGCAAAATTAAGTGCCCGCGACGCGTAATATTATAAATACATATCCTGGGCGGGGGCAAGCCGTCTATTTTTGTCGCACGCGCGAGCCGCGTTCCTTGCACTCTAGGAGACGGAATTCTCTGCTCTACGCCGGCGGTAACGACAACGGCCAACCTGTCCCTGCCGCTCCACGAAACGTTGAACGAGACACCGAGCGAGGAGTCGGCGGCGAGGTGGTGCGGCGGTGTGGCGGTGTTTGGCGGCGGGGGGGGGGGCGAGAGGAAGAGAGGGAGACATAGAGTGAGTAAGTCCCGAGGAATTTCGCGCTCGAAAAGCGTTAGCGTGGCCGCCAACGGCTCTCCTTCACGGGGGCGAACGAGCGCTACACTTTGAAGGCAGACTCTCTACCTGAGCCTCGGCCAACGCTCGACGTACTCGACCTTTTTTCCTGACTCCTCCTTTTTGCTTTCTTGCCCCCCGAGAGTGACGGCGAGGAAGAGAGATGTACACGCGTGTGCGTGTACCGGCCGATGATTCGCCGATTCGACGAAATTCGTTACGTTTGAAGCACCAGTCGCCAGTGATACGCGTAATGCACGGTTCGCACGGCGGCGCCTATTAGATAATGTTCCATCCGGCTGTGCACGTCGATAATAATTGTATTACAATACTAAATTGTAACGTACGCGTAATAATGTACGCGGTTGTGCGAGTGCTCGCGCGTCTTACTCACTCGCTCGAAATGATGAATCTGCTGCGAAGTTACGCAAACAAATGCAGTGTATATATATACATATATACATATATATGTATTATCGTTTAGAGTTCTTCTGCTTTAGTAATAAAATAGTTATCCTCGGTGCTCACTCAAAACGGATTTCCTGAAAGCCTCGCACCGATTTGTCCGTATCACTCACGCGAGAAATTCCTTTAACTTAAGCCTATTTTTAGATACGGACTTGCGCGCGTAAAGCAACCGAAGATTATGGTCCTAGTAGTGGAAGGAATCGAAGCAAACGCTCGGAGCAATTTGTTTTTCTCGAGTGAAGAAGCAAATGCTTTTGACAACTTTTCCAACGCGACCGCGAACCACTGGAAGTTTCTTCGAATTTCCGTTCGTTTTAATCGTGCACGCCCCGCAAAATGAGCAAGAGGAAAAGATCCCGACGATGAGTATATGTTTCGTTTATATGAAATAAATGTTTTCTCGAATACGGTAACGCTTTTTAAGACCGTTTACAAATATTTGGAAAACGTTGTGGTTTGTCGTTGGTGCGAGACAACTGCTGCGTTTGTTGGTAAACACGGGAGCAGTCGAGATATTAAAGTGGCTAAAGTGCCGTGAACGATGCTCATTTATTAAGACTTTTAGCCGCGTCTTTGGACGCGATCAACTTCCATCCGAATCCTACGTCTATAAATAAGCGCCGATGGACGTCTTTCCATTGGCGCTTACTTATGTAAGCTGCGTTTCGATTGACTGCCTCATAGTTATGTACGAAATCGTCTTTTGTCGGCGCAACCACCGCAGCTGGACCATCTTACGTGTCCTCCGCGTCCGCAAAAGAGCGGCTGCGCGCCAATTCCATTAACTCCGCGCGCTCTGTTCGCACCTGGAAGCAGAGCGCGGGAGGACGACGGACTCGGCGAGAGACGCGTTACGATCATCCCGTCCCGTTACCGTCCAGTCAACCGCGCTATTTTAGACGGTCAGCGCTCGGTAAAGAGTCGACGAATTAGTCACACGCCCGCTATTCCGGCCCGCTCATTCATAAGCGCGAAGATCGCGGCCTCCTGCTCGTTTTTTCTCGCTTCCTTTCGCTGGCTTTTGAAGCTCCCCTCCAGCCGACCCCTCGTCCGCTCGTCGCGAGAGTGTCGCGCATAACTTGGCACGGCGCCGAGTAACCCCTCGCGGAACTTGCGCGAGGTTAAGGCGCGGCGACCGGCGACGACGGCGGAATAGGAGCGCAGGAATTCCGCGCTCGAGATAATTTTCGCGGCTGCATAATAATAGTACTTTATGCGTTATAAATTCCTCCGTCTCGGTCGCTGAAATAACTCGCGCAAGCTAATAAAATTGTTTCTTGGCAACTCGCTCCTCCTCCTCCCCACCCCCACCCCCACCCCCCACCCCCACCCCCCGCCATCCAGAGGCCGCGTCGTCCTTTTTCCATCCTCCTTGAGAATGGCGCGTTTGGCTATTCCCCGCCCCCCGCCCCGATCCGCCTAAATTATGATCTATTATGTTGGCGTGCGCGGCACTTTATAAGCATCCCGTTTCACAAATAATTCTCTCAGCTGCCTTGCGGACCTTAAACGCGCGCATTATCATCAATATGGTTGAGCTTTCGTTGATTGAATTACGGATGTTTTACGAGCGCTTTACGGCGGCATAATACACACGAGCTTTCCCACTCGTACACCGCGAATTTTACAAATCCCTCGCAAGCCGGCATTGGTTAATAATAAATTAACCGCGGGCCCGGCGCATCTATTATCTCCGTAGCAACGGACGCCTCTTATCGCGGCGGCGAGTCGCTTCTCGTATTTTTGAAAAACCGCAGCCGAAGGAGCAGCTGCACCGAGTCGTTGGGCCTAATCCGCGCGCTTAAAAATCCAGGTGCTGTCTCCCCGTGGCGCTGCAGAACGAGAATAACGAGCGGAAGATGATGAAAAAGCGCCGGTGAAAGGGGGCGCGGAGGGTTTACAATGAAAGCAGCCTCGCGCCATATCGAGGCCGTCTATTTAAAAAGGCCGCCGTCGCGCGGAACGAGCCTCGCAAATTGAAATCCCCCGCTAATAAAGTATCTCGCGCGTTGCTCCTCCTTTATCTGCCGCGTTGAGCCACACGCTCGCGGCGACTCGGAGCGTGAGATACGCGCCTAAAGGCTCCTCGCGAGCAGCCACGGCCACAGCCTTCATCCGTGAACCGTTACTCTGGCCCGCGTTGCTTTACCTCGGCACCTCCGCGACGTAACTCTTGTCGCGGTGCATCGCGGCGTACGCGCTATAGACGACTACTATTCAGGTCTCCGGGTTCTCATCCCGTACGTTCCGCGGACGATGACGATACGAGCGGCTCCTCGCTCTCCCTTCGGACGGGGTGGTGAGAAAGAGAATCATCGCGGCACGTGGATACTGTTATTTTCCCGCGGGGATAACAAACGTTCGTGTCCGCTATGACGGCTGAACGTAACGAATGCGAAACTAGTTGCTCGATCGAAGCGTAATATTTGCGTTGCGCGATATTGATTGCAACGAACGTCCTTATCTACGTGTTATCGCCGGTGTTACCGCCGGTGTTACCGCCGGTGTTATCGCCGGTGTTACCGCCGGTGTTACCGCCGGTGTTACCGCCGGTGTTACCGCCGGTGTTACCGCCGGTGTTACCGCCGGTGTTATCGGCGGTGTTATCGTTTACCGGCTCGTTTTCCATCGACAAATCATTCGCAATCGTTCCCTGTTTTACGGAGGTCGCCAAAAGACGCGGTCCAGGATTCGTTGTCCGCGCGCGATTGAGGATAAGAAAGCCCAGCTGGTGCTCTCCGTCGTTTCGCGATACGGATAGCGAATACGACCGGATGTCGTATCCAGAGACGGAAAACTGTGGTGCCCACCACCACGGCTTCTTGGCTCCTCCTTATCTTTATTCCCTCGTGCCACGCTCCGTTATATCGTACCAATTCCGACAACTTCTTCGACAACTTCTTCGTAACTTCAACGTATCTCTATTACCGTTTTCGAATTCCACTCTCCACTCGACGACCATCGACTCATCCCCTTTTTTGTGTGAATATCTAACTCTGCGCACTTTGTCGATATCGATCCGTGCTGTCGGAAGTTTGAAAGGGAATTAGATGGACAGAAGAACAACTTGTTCACGTTTACACGTCAACCGAGCGTACAATTTAATATTTCTTTCGCTTTATTTTCAGATCGGATTTTGTTCGATAGCTGTTATTTGGCGAAGCAGTTGGCGAAATATTCGAAATGTCGAATCAACGTTCTTGATAAAGCGTGGATAGAAACGTCTTTGAAACTAGATAGTAGATTACGTTATGTATTGACACATGATTTGAACCACCAACGGCGATTGCGCGATAACTTTGACCGACCGTTCGATATTAATTTATTAGAAGTACGTGTTTAACTGATATTTTCGTTGCGGCGATACTCGAATTTGCTGTTTAAGTTAACGTCTCAAACACGTCAGATTTCCTTTTGTTCCACTTGCAGAAGACCAGGTTTTAACGTTATAAGACGACCACGCATCGCACGCGCGTGTAAAAACTCGACACACGTCGCGAATCTTCTAACCGATTAAAGCGAAACAATTTTTACGGCTACTTAATAAAGAACGTTCGGTCGACGTTAGTGTGCTCTTTCTTTTTCTCCTTTATCTTGTAAAATCTTGGACGAGGCATCTTTTCTTTCACAGTGTTTCGGCTTCCTTTTCTGGTTCCTCGTTTCGTTCGCCGTCTTATTCTTCATAATTTGCCGAATCGAGTGGGACGCGTTCGCTTCCGGACGAACGATCGCTTTTAGGACGTTCGGTACAGGAGTCGAGGATCGATCGCGTCTAGAAATAAAGCGCGTACGGAGAGAATGCGCTCGATCGAGAGTTCCTAATTGCCGGAGCCGGTGTGTCGAGAAAGATAGGGAACGCGAAATTTCGACTTGGCGTTGTTCTCGGTTATACGTAAGAAAATAAGGAAATAAAGGCCCCTGTGCCGAAGGGACTTTACTCGAGATTGGCTTTGAAAATCGTTTAAGTCTGTTACCCGCGTCGACTGATCCTATTTTAACGAAGGCTATAAGATCGCGCGATGACACTTTCATTCGATACTCTTTATTTTTACGAAAAGGTATTTTGGATTTAATCGGGGACCTTAAAAAATTTACTGCTTTTATTTCACGGCAAAGTCTTTCTCTATAAATAAATTTTTTCCCACCGCGCAGCGAAAACGGTTGCATCGGGATTGCACCTTTCTCTTCGAGAAATACAATCTACTTACGATTTCTCATCGAACAATTCGATCCATCCAAATTAACCACGTTTTCATTCTAAAAATAAAATGCGAACGCGTCAAAGCATCGGAGCGAGTCGACAAACGCACAAAGCGAATGATTTATCGAAATTCGGACTTGTGGCCCGCCAGTATTTTTATTACGACCCAAAAGTACTCTTTGAATGTTTGAGCTGGAAATTCTTTTGTTCTCATAGCCCGCGATATAAATTTATATCGCCCGGATTAAATGGCTCGCATTTGCACGAAACGCCGTACCAATAGCCGTGCAGGAGTACAATGGAAATAAAATTACGACGACGGCTACTATTCCCCGCCGAGGTCGCAACGGCGAAGGTCGAGCTTAGGACAGGGGCGCGATTGGGGATGATCGGGGGACAGTGGCTTTCGAATTTAGACTCGTCCTACGGAGGGAATAGCGAGACTCGCGTTCTCGTTAGCTGGTGCTGGCACGCGACGCGAGCAGATGACGTCCCTAGATCGCGGCCCGCGATCATTATCGCTCTGGCTATATTTCGCGGTCGTCGGGGATGAGCGGGGCCTTGGACCTTTCTTATGACGCGCGTGGGGATGCGTGAATCACGGCGCGATCGCTCGTGACTAATGCGCGTTGCACAAAAATCGACCTTGCGAGGCAGGCAGCAACAGCAGCGACGCGGGTAACGCAAAACCTCCGTGGAAGATGCCGTGAATTTTATAAGACTCGGGCGATGATCAGGTTTCTCGGCTGGAATTTTAAATTTCACTCTGTTCTCGTGGCTCGTTTGTTTATTTGTATCTCCTTCCTCTTTGTTCGTTAATTTAATTTTCTCGTATTTTGCTCGTTGCCTGTGCGTTAAGATATCGATTAATATGGTAATTCCGTGATCGACGACATTTATTAACCGTCCGAAGAGAAATTGAATGAGAATTCCCATTTTTATTTAAGCGGGCCAACGCAACGATTTTTGTCTCAATTTATGGCTATTAAGCGAATTCTTGGGTTATTTAGAAATCAAAAATTAGGAAGCGTTGAACATCGTTACGGGTGGGCATCGGCAATAAAATTTTATCCTCGCACAACGCGAATTGCCTGCCGTTAATTTACGATGTCGCATTAATATTATTGTAGGCGTATGGTAAAAACTATCGTTAAACGGGAATAAGAAAGGCCGTTGGTTTTCTCGAATAAGTAAATATCAATTTGAATGTATAAATATTCCATGTACTTTCTAACGATAAGAAAGGATTTTAAGAATATTTTCCCCGTAGCCGCGAGAAACGCATCGATTGGAATAAATCGAAGGAAAAAAATTATTTAACGCGATCGAAGATGTCTTAACTATTTTAAGAAACGTTTCCCCGGCAAACTTAAGCTGAAATTGCGCACGGATGAAATGCAACGAATAAATTCTTCGTTTCTCAATTACAATGAAATTTGCAATTCGTTCTGTTGGTATTCTAATTCCCATGAATCGACACTTTTACAAGGCCGCGCCGCTTGCAAAGAGCCCGGATCCGATGGCTTTCCTTTCGCATCGCATAAAACGCATTACAACGAAAGGCATCGATCCTCGTCTCCGTTTCGCTCTATTACGGCAATTAAGGAATTGATTTTTTGCACGCGCTGTCAACGCGATTCGCGGCGATCGCGCGCATTCCGCCGGTGTACTTCCTAGGACGCGTCTCCGTGCGAATGAGACGGTGTCCGGGAGCCCGTGGCAGAAGGGCGAGGCGGGCGGGCGGGACGCGCTTGACCTTTCGCGCCTCCCCAAAGAAAAAGTATTCCAAATGCGCCGAGAGCAACGACGCGCTGCGAAATTCCGCCCCACCAGGTCGTCGCGCCCGCTCGTTAAGCGTTAAAAGCCGCGACGCCGCGCTAAACCATGAGAAGTTTCATCTCTTACACGTGCGCGCGCGCGCGTGCGTCCTGGCCTGCGTGTATTGTGCGTACGCGTCCCGGCATTCGAGTTCCCGGCGCGTCGCATACCTCGCCCGTGCCTCTCTCTTTTCTCCATTTTCCTCCGTGTCTCCGACGCTACTGTGCGCCGTCGCCGACGAAGGCTCGTCTCGGCTCCCGTTCTCCGAGGCCGAGGAGGCAGCCGGTCTAAACAAACGATTTAGACGTAAGTACCGGTCGCCCGCTTTTATGCGCCAACCGATAAATACTGGCGACAATGCGTGGCGGCACGCGCGGCTTCCTTTCGATGCGCGCCACCGACCGCGAATATTTATCTCGACATAGGCGCGATACCCCGCGGCAGCTGCACTTTGTTCCTTCGAGAGCGAGGATCCGATCGGCTCCTCTGATCGGCGACAGAAATCTCGAATTCGGGACGGGTCGGGGGCGTGTGCGCGTGCGTGGCCGAGGAGGGAGTCGGTCGAGTCCGGCGCAGGACTCGCGGGAAGGACGGGACGGAAAAGGAGAAGATGCCCGACGATCGACCGGCCGCGATATCGAAGGCGCGAGTTATAACGAAGCTCGTAAAACCGTTGGTCCGGCGCACTGCACTCGTGTTCCATTGGTTCGCGTGGTCATTAATGTAGGCCACGCGGAAAAGTGGGTCCGCGCGAACGGCGAGATCTCTTTCTTCCACTCGCTCTCGAGTGCGCTCCTTCTTTCTTTCTCCCGGCGCGACTCCCAGCAGCCTATGCACAAGAGAGCCCGCAGGCTTCTTCTCTTCGCAGACTCGTATTTGGGTCTCTTCTTTCTCTTCTCTCTCTCCCTGCTTCGCTCCCACTCTGCTTCGCGCCCAAGTGACTGTCGTGTGGCTGCGTCTGCCACTGTGTGTGTCTGTGTGGCTGTGCGTGTGCGTGTGCGTGTGCGTGTGCGTGTGCGTGCACTTTTAAAGAGGCTTGTGCTCGTCGGGACCACACGGATAAACATCTATATTTCCCGGGAAAATCTTTCTTTCATCTTGTTCGGCGCCGAATCCCGTGGGAATTTCTATGTAAATGCCCTTTTATGCGTCTAGTCGGAATCCGGGGATCATATGCTCGTTTTCAGTCGTTTGACGCGAGGGCACCTAAAATTTCTAAAATTACTTCTTCCCTTTCTTCATTCTTAAACACTGAGATTTTGGCCTTTGTTTCGTGCACTTCCTTGTATTCATTCGTTCTTTTCTCATTATTGCAGAGGAATTATTTTTTTTCCACCTATCTAATTTCTTTTATACTTTGACCTCGATTTATACTCTATTATTCTTTATAGCTGTGCAAGTATTTCTAAACGAAAAAATCCTGTTTAATATGTAATGCTTTAACTTTACTCTGCCTACTAATCCGTGTTGTCCATATTGTTATATAACCTACATGTATACGTAGGCAATTTTTAATTCTCCTAAAGTTCTGACAAAGACAACATTACGAACTACTTGAAAGGTTTCATTCTATACGAAAATCTTATTTAAAATATTTCTCGGACGTATGTCTTACCTCGATCCTTCTACAACTGGAAAAAGGCTTGCGTCAATATAAGAACGAACGAAGATTCCGAATAGAAACGCAGACGACCGAAAGGATGCCTTTTTATGAGCCAAGCGAGCCTCTCCTTTTGGAGCTTTGAATTGAATTTGTGCCTCGTACATATGATTGTTTATTTGTGAAAAACACGCAACGAATACAGACATATTCTGTCGCAAACTGAAAAATGTTTACACGATACATTTCCTTCCGTTTAAGGATTTTCCTCTTTATATGCAGAAAATTCGTATCCTTGTTTCGTTAAATATCGCTCTTGCTCCTTTATATTTCCATTCTCCGTGAAAGGAAGAGGGAAAAAAAGAAGAAGGAGTCATTCAAAGATGAACCGATAGACCGATGGATTAGCTTCGAAAATTCTTTCACCGACGTTCGTAGAAAAATGTTAAATAGACGAAAGGGAGGCGAGCCCCGAGTGGACGGACGAGGAAGGGAAGTTGGCTTAATTCGTAGCTTTGGATCCAGGTAGTCGTTAAAAGAAGCGGCTGCAACAGCGGCGCAGCCTCCCTCGTACGATCATACTGGTACGTAGCGATCGGGTGCGAGTGTGCGAGGCGGTCAGAGAAAGGCGTAGGACAAGGAGTGGACGGAATGCACGTCTCCGAGAAAAACGAACCCGAGGCTCGTTACGCGTATCACTCGAGGAGTCCCACCGCCTAGAGCGAACTCGGGCGACTTATTCTCGTTTCGCGAGCGCTCTGGGGTCATCGTCGGGGGCGAGCTCTCGCGAGAGAGCATTACTCAAGCACTTGAAATTATACGGCGCATCCCGTGAAATATGCGCCGTGAAATATACCGTCAAGTATGGCTCTTACACGACTGCACCGTTATTTGTCCAATTTAGCTCGCACTGCAATATAAATCGACGTTCGCACCTTCACGGTGTAAGACACGAATTGGACGTCGTCCCGGAGGTACTCGTGACAGTTTCCAAGCAAATCCCCGTATGTTGATTCGTTGTTGATTTAAATTGACCGAATAGACGCGAGGTTTCCACGTTACTGTGAAATATAAAGCCACGGTTACTTGACGAGCAGAAGTGTACTACGCGCTAGATGAAACATTTCAAAGTTGCGATTCCGTTATCTGTGTCCCAGAGTAATATATGTTTCTTCGTGACTCGAAGTCTACTTCTATCAACGTTGCCGTTGAAAGAACGAGCCGACGATTTCGCACGAATAATTTCCAGCACGTCGCTTACGCGTATCGGCAACGTTCGTATCGAGTACTTTAATCGAGCGCTGGTTATGCGAGGGAAAATATCACTGACGAATGCGCGTACTTTGATGGTCAAAAATGCGTCGAATCGAAAGTCATTGCCATTCGGCGAATAGGCTTTGACGAGCTACGTACCGTTTTCGATCGCAAACCCGGAGTAATGGCTCATATCGCACCATTTGAAAGTGCTTTCGGCGCCTTCAGAGATGAGAGACACTATTGGTGTTGATGTCTCAGTTATCGGATCAGATGTTGGTGTGCTAACAGATGCGTCGCGGTGCAGCGATCACGCCAAATTGAAGTTTGCGTCAAATCATTTCCCAGATCACATCGAGTCCTGGCGAGGATAACGTTCGTTACGACTGCTTACAGGAAACACGGTAAATTGATGGCCACGAAAGTAGGCGTCGTTCGTGAATGTCAAAAAATTTTTCTTGCTTTTTCTTCGAATGTAGCTTTAAGAAGATTTTCATTTAAAGTAAATACATTTTTTGAATTAACGATATCGATAAGGAATGCATATTATGTTTACAAGAGGATCGAGCACATGTAAAGTATTTTAAGTAAAAGTGAAGTACTCGATGAAACCATTTATTGGAGGTCCATTTGCATACTCTCAACACTTGAAGCGCTTCATTAATTACTTAAATAATTAGATTAGATGTATCTATTAGGTTTTAAGCGTGCCTTGTAATATACAAATAATAATACATTAATAATACGATAGATATAGATGAGTGAAAATAATAGTGAAATGTATGAAAAGGATTAATAATATTTTATTAATCGCTATTGTCGATGTTATTAATTGTTATTAATTGTATAAATAAACTCGTTTGCAAGCTAGAGATTTATGATTTTGTAATGTATTCAGTGGCCGCGAGTTCGGGTATTAGAGCCGAGATTAATTAGCTGTTGATTTGTTCGCGCACCTTGGATGCATTTCTGCTCACGTCACATCAGTCAACAGTCATATCGCATCGAAAGCACACGTTCTTGAACGCATCGCATAGATTACATCGGATATTGCAACCATACGAAGATTATTTTGCAAAAGTTTTCAAATGAATCGATATTGGTGAAATATTATCGATTAAAAAATTATAGATCACAGCCAGCGTTTTTCTTAATGAATTTAAACATTCCTTAAGAAGGAGCTGTAAAAGAATTCCTTAAAATAATGATTTCAACGAATAAACGTGGATTTAAACGCGCAGATGTGAAAATTAAACACAGACGAAATACGAGGTCGTAAAGGCGGTAACTTAATCGGAACAAATATAACGATCTTGTCTTACAACAAGTGCTTGTATATAATGTAAATAATGAATTAACAACTGGCAAATAATAATTAAATAATATCTAATAATCATTATCAATGAAAAACGCCATCTCATTTGATCAACAAAGTTAAGCAGTGTTAGACAATAATTACACAGATGATTGCCCGCGTAGAAGGTTTACGGATACTTGGCTAAATTCTGCGTGCGATCGAAACTCCATCTAAGCGAATATCCTTGACATGAATATGTACCGTATTAATCTTGCGCTCAGGAAGCGAATCCTTTGGTGTATCAACTGGTTTATGTGGTGAATTTCTTTGAAAACGTTCAGAGTTGTCGGTGCGAATTTTGAGACAATTGGTCCACTAACCGGTTTCAGTAGAAAATCAGCCAGTGGTATGGCTATCTGATCTCTTATAATGATGGTAGCTAGTGGCTTTGACTCTGGTCGGATGCCTGCAACATTTGCGGTTTCAATCTTATCTTTAAGCTCGAAAGCGCTTACTTTGTCGGCTACCTCGTTATTACTAAATTTAAAAGTCGCAATATTTAGTGACTTCATTTTTTCGAAGCAGCAACTGAAACCAAGTCCTTGGAATCTCCAACTGCACTATATGTATTTAGTCCAAATTTCTGATTCATAAAACTATTCTAGGTCAAGAAGTTCTTTTTAAAGAATAATTCATAGGCGAAATTAGTGATTCAAATGTAATTCACGGGCAAGTGGTAAAAATTTAAGTTAGAGTGCGCCGTCTTTCTACTCCCATTTGTCAATAATACGTTCTTACGACTAAGGTGATAGGAAACCGGTGAACTAGTGTTCCTGGTTGATCCAACGAACTTATCGTAATGTCGAAAATAATAAAAGCACTGAACTCGATCTGGGAAATGTAAGATCGCTCTCTGGAACTGTTATTGAAAAATTAACTCGCGGCAAATACACGTCCGGAACGCGACTCAGTTAACTAAAAATTTGCCAAGTATTTGCCAAGATACTAGATCGCGTTCATGAAATCCATCCGCAACGGGGACAAATCGTAAAAGCGGTCGTATTAAAATCGTGTAAGGCGATTTTCGATTTTCGATTTTCGATTTTCGATTCGAGTAGCTGCACGGAGAAATGAGGCTTACGCTTATCTGAGCACAGATAAGCGCTCCGACAGTCAATCGAGGCCAATCGTCATTGAAAAATTGAAGCTGCGGTAAATCGCGAGATCGCAGTGAAACGTGCGGCGAAGCATCGACCGCCGATTCCCGAGACTAGTGAACTTAAATAAATACTCTAGTTCCATTGGTGATTCGGAGGATAATCGACAACGCGACGATCTTTCCGCTGTTGGAATTCAGAAAATTAGCGAAGTTGTCCGAGAAAATTAGCGGTTCAGTATCTCGACGCACCTTTCTCAACGATAAAAGATGAAAAATTCGTTTCTTCGGTACAGTCAATCGCAAGTAACAACCAAAAGTGTCATTACGAATTATCCTTGCCCAACGGTGCACACATACGAGACTTATGGCATAGCGGCAATTATCTTGGATTTGGATACTATAATTCGCTACAATTTGCTCGAGGCGATTCCGATCGCAGACGCGGTAACTTCTGCAGCTGTGTTCGCCTTTTTAAACAAATGGTCGCCTCGATTAGACGTATCATTAAGAGTGGCATCGGATTAAACATGCCAATTCGGATTTATTTAATGACTTCTATAAACGACTAGACCCAAAGCGCGTTCGAGCGACGTTTTATTACCCTAATTCGTAAGATCTGGCAGAAAGGCTGCGCCGTCGGTCAAAAGCAACAATACAGTGCCACCGAATAAAGGGGGCGACAAAGTATTAGCTATTATTCCGCCGGACTTATGTACAACAACAAAAAATGATGATTTTAAAACAAGAGTAAGAGAGTTACTCGAGCGTACTCCACCCGTTCATTTTGCTGGTTCATTTAGCTACCAAGGGCTCAGTTCTCAATTCAAGAATTCTCCTCCTTATCTTTTATATTCTTTCGCAATGATATATTAAGAGGCCCTTTAGAGTTAAAATTATAAGTTATTTATTACAAGAATCTGCAAGATAATGTGGCATTGTCAGATTTAACTGAAAATAGAAAATATAACAGACGAACGATTGACACTTCCGAATATCGAGAACACATTAATCATAAATCGTATCGTATTTTCTGGATAGATTGCAATTTGATTTTCGTTATCGGTGCAAATGAAGCCTTGAAGTGATTTTTTATAATCACGAAATCAATGTGATTGCGACAGATATACGTGTACAAAAATACAATAATGGGATTAATAGCAATTGCCGCAGCAACGGTAAGATACGGTTTAAACAATTGCGTAAGTAAATTAGCAATTCGTCGATATATGCATGCGCACAAGATAGTAATTAATCATACTTGTTTTGTAAAAGAGATACAACTAAAAACGAGTTATCTTGCAATCGTTACAAAAACCAAAGGGGATGATGTGACACGTAACGAAATGCATCCAGTATTCTCTAACGAAACAATACCTAACGGCTCTTAGATTTAATCGTCCCGAACTCGCGGTGACCGAATGCATTATAAAGTAACGAACAACCGCCTCGCGGATTTAGTCATTACTTATTTTATTGCTAAATAATATTATCCCGTTAGTTCGACAATAATTATGCATTTTACGCGAGAAAGATATTTTGTGGTAAGCTGAGAGTATTTTCGCCCGAACTTCCGACGTAAAATACAATAAGCAAGAACGGTACGGATACGCGATTACTCTTTACGCATTTTACTGGGTTTCGCTGTTAAACGAAAATGCATAGAATATAATAACAAGCGGTTAGTATCGAGTATTTTCTTAATACTAACTCCCCTTCGAATTTCACGACCACTGTTTAAAACTGATTGACACATAACGCATGAATTTTTTCACTCTGCTCCAGATACACAATTTACAAAATTTTGAGCTTATTTCTATTCTCAATCGCATTCAAAGCGCTGTACGTATGCCTTTATTTTGAAACCGGAGCAATTGTTATGAAAACAAGCAGTGAAAGCAAAATTTTTTCAATACAAAGAAATTCGTTGCGCGCCAGTTATGAGACTTTGCGTTAATGAATAAGTACACGTACATATATACCGTTGATAAGACGACACCGAAGTTGGTAATTAAAAATTAACTACCGTTTGCAGCATGACTCACTATTGTAAATGATCATTAAACGTAATTTTGTGACATCACTCTCGTTCGATCCTAATTAGAAAAGGACAACGAGAGAGAAACAAATATTAAAGTAGAATGTACGAGAGGTAAGGTAAAAGGGGTTTTACAATTGCATCAACTTGAACTGTATTACAACTGAAACATACGCCCTTGCACGTGTGCGCGCACGTGCCTTTCTCTAATCGAGCGTGAAAAGTTCTCTATTTCTCGGAGATAGACAAAACGATACTTACTATCAGCGATAAGTCAGAGGTGTAATAGTCTGCCATTGTTGCATCGCGATGATGTATGCAATGTACGTATAATCGATACAGAAAGTAACCTATCCGTCCAGATTGCACAGCGCGCTAATAAAATATTATCGGTCGAGTAACAGAAGTCACGACGTTTCTTTATTCCACGTTAAATGTAGAGCTAAATATTTTATGCGTGCGCGATATAATAGATTCTTGTGATACATTAAGCCGACCATTATTTTTATAAACAAAAAAAAATGTAGAGTCGTCGAGTAAATGCATTTTCAATTTTTCTTCGTGTATTTCGTGATGCTGCCTGAAACGTCGCATAGTCATCGAATATTCAGATACACGAGTTTCAAAGCAGAGTTTTCGTATATTTCATTTGAAATGTAAACAGATGTAGTAACATTAACGCGTTTAAATTTTCGTTTTCTCAACTTGACGTATAATTATTTATGGCTGATTTTTCTCACGCCGAGGGCTTTTCGGATCCTATCGCAAACTATTTCAATTTACAATTAATCCGTTTCATTTTAATACACATCACGAGCTCGAATAATAAATAACATCGCGCGAGAGAGCGAGAGGTATTTAATTTTTTGCAAAGCAGAGATATTAATTAGGTTATATAACATTAATCGCGTTATCGGCAAAGTAAAATATTTCCGCCAAATGTTGGATAAACATCCAAGCTCGTTAAAAAATGTCGAACGTTTGAAGCTTTAGCGCGACGCAAGAATTAAAAATTGTCGACACGCGACGGTCGTTACAATCGAACCCCGGGCCAAGAAAAGATAGAAATTTTCGTTTCGCGAGAAGGTAAGCTCGTAAGGAATTGAGCGTTCGAGACGCAGTCCAATGCGCCTGACGTCAAATGAGGAATTTCGTTAAAGCAGCTAATTTGTCGGCAGCGCGTAAACGCCTAATCGATTATCCGCAGCCTATAACTAACCAATGCACCGAATAAAAGCAAACGCGACAAAACACCGACGCTCGAAATCGAAAGCAGCTATTCCTGCTGCCTCCTTCGTCCCTAGCTATTCCTGCTGCCTCCTTAATGCAATTCGGAAATGCAAGACGACGTGGCCGCGATCTCCTCCCGAAAGAAAGTTCCAACGTCGGCCCCGGGGCGATCGCGAGCGCCCGGTCTTATCTCCTCGTCGGGGCCTCGGTAACGGCTCGTTTCGTCGATTACGTGTCGCTGATTCACGCGAGAACTACGGTCGAAACGCAAGTGGCCACGTGTGCCGCGACTGACTCGTCGTCGCAGGTGGAGGCAAAAACAAAGGCGCGGGTGTCGTCATATCTAATTTCTAAGCCCGGCAAATCTGTACTTAGAATCGGTACTTCAAATTTGCGGGACTTCGTGGAAAACATTATCGGTGGGCACTGCACTGCGCTGAAATCTAAAAACGGACGAGAAAATACTTGGACTTAAACGCCTTCTTGGACTTTGACTTTTTTCGTTCGTCTGTCTTCGAGGAAGTTTTGTGCGCTTGTGTTTTAATAGCAGGGAATCGCGATATTACCTTGTCGCTGCCTTGAGCGATCAAGGTAAGATAAATTTTACGTTTGGTTATTTTGAAAAAGCGGAGTAATTCGAGCAGTTGGCTCGAGTAAATTCTGTAAATTCTGACTAAAACGCGAGCGATGATTAGAGCCGAAAAACGTGGGCGCGAGAAGCGTCCTACCGATGCCTACTGTTTTTATCGATAAAGTTGCCCGTGTACGAAAGACGCACGATTATCAGTGCTGTCCCATTTGGATACACGCATCCACGCATCCTGACGACGGAAGTTCGTAAACTCTTGGAATCTCCGTGCTCCATTTGTGTGTGCGCGTTAGCCTCGGTCGCTGTCCCTGCGAAATTCTACAACGTTGAGTGTCTGGCGGTCGGGCGGAGTGCAGGTGCAGCGGCGAATAATAAAAAATGAGAACGATATCGCGCAACAAAATAAACAACAATCAAGCATAAAACGCGAAAGAAATATTCAGTCCCGGGGCTGCGGTGGTCGTAAAAACAACAATAACCCCTAAGCCGCGAGCGCCTCGTTCTTTCTCCGCTGCACTTTACGCATTTCGTTTGGCTCGTAGCTCAGATGCAGCGACGTCGGGCTTTATTAGCGAGCCTCTCTCTCTCTCTCTCTTCCGCTTTCTCCTGCTCGCGCGCCTGTCCCTTATCTCCACGGACCAGACGACGGAATGAGTTTCGCTCGCGCCGGAGCGGCACGGCCGCATCCATACGCCGAAGCGACACAGATGAGAAGGAAGGCTTTGCAATTAGAAGCCCACCGAAGGAGTCGAGGCATCGCCGGCGCACAATGCAAACACAGAAACTATTTGCACTTGAATGCCTGGCATTTGTCTCTCTTCGGCCCTCTCTTCTATATCTTCCGCTCTTCCTCTCCGGCCCGTTGTTTTTATTGTTTTTTTTTTTGTTTTTTTCAACCTTCGCTCCCCTTGGCCGCCCGTACCAACACTCAACTGACATTTCACGCCCGCGCCTTTTTCTCACGTACTACACAGGTGCATCTCGCCGCCGGATGTACAGGGCTCGGGCCTCCTCGAGGGGGTGATGCGGCAATTACACCGCGTTACGCTTTGCCTCGACTTACCGCCTCCTCCGCCTCTTCCTCCTACTCCTCCGCCTATTCGACCTTGAGAGAGCGGCCGAGGCGAAGGTGCGTTAAACTCCGTGCCGTACTCCTCGGGAATTCAAAATTCACGGTGCGCACCCTCGCACGGCCGCGAGCACGGAAAAGCTGTTGGGAAATGTGTCGCGCTTGGAGCGTGCAAAAAGCGCCGTTCAAGGTTGAGTGACACCATCTCATATTTCATTCGTTATCTTGCTCGAGTGTCGCGAGCTCGAACAAAGGAAGTGACTTAATCTTCGACACGCGGTGGAAGAAACGCGCAACGTCTTCTTCTTCATCTTACTCGGTTTCTAAACTCCTTCCATCCCCCGCTTCTCGTCCTAAAACGGTTGATGGGGGGGGGGGATGGCGGGCGGCATTCTTCCATTAGTCCTAGAGCATCCATTCGATGGAAAAGATGTTGGTAGACGCATCATCGTCGGGTTTATTCCTCGTACGATGCCTACCTCACCGTCGGTGGAATAAGGAATAATGCGCTCCGATGCGGCCTTTAGCGCGCTTTGCATAAAAATTTATTTGCGCTTTTGACGAATCAAAGTAATTTTCGTGCGCCTCGATGGGCATTATTATTTTTACGATAGTTTGAGGAGTGACACGGCCACTAAATACACGGTTATTCAAATTAATTAAAATAATTTACAAAAGTATGAATTCCTCATTATTATGAATACATCGTGGATAGCGTCGACGTTAAATTTTATTATTCGTATTCCTCGTTACTTACGCACGTGCATAATGCTTCATTTCAAAGGAAGTTCAGGCTAATTTATTTCGAGCTCCTTGCATCACCAGAACTTTCCGTCGAGATTGTTTTTCGTAATTTTGATATTCCCCACGAGCTTATAAGTGAAGGGGCCTTTGTACTCCCTTGGTTATACGTACATACGAATTCAGATAGCATACGCCGCTGTATGCAGTCTGTCCTAAGTGAATCATATTTCTTTGAAAGAAGAGATGAAAGTATCCGAGCAAATAGACAAAACCCGAGCCGAGGTTTGATGGAATTAACATTCTACGCGCACTGTTGGCACTCGAGTGGATCGCATGCGTCGATCGATTTGCTCGTTCTCATTTAAATTTCTGTAATGGCTGTCAAGATTTTTTTTCGTTTTCGGAATAACAAATAGGAACATCGACATCGACGACACTGTTTTAGCGATAATCGTCCTTTTTAATCGAAAGGCGACTTTCTAGAATTCGCACGTAAATGCATAAGCGCGACATTTCTTTGCTTACGATCTGCACTAGACTTTTCCATGATTTTCTGATAAATAGTCTTAGAAGCCAATCATCCTTTGAAAACAAGAAGAAATTCTTCGATAGTAATTTATGACCTGTTGCTCGTCCAAGTAATTTCCGATGGCTATTTCAAATTTATTGACCGACAAAATCGAAGGTATATCATTTACTTGAAAAATACACGACAGTATACGTGGCGAATAATTACGAAGTAACAAAAAAATATCGATCGACACGCATCAATTTAATTATCCGCCGCGTCCCAAGTTGTTTGTACGGGCGCCACATATATTATCCATTAATTATATATTAATATGAGCTTCTCGCGCATACCACTATCATTAAAAATAAATTCCAAAAATAATCAAGTAATTATCGCTGGAAATTAAATTCTATCAAAAAGTACGCGATAAATGAATAGCTGGGCAATTTTACTCAAGCGATAAAGTCGCGGTAAATCGGTAGAAGTCATTGCGTTTGCTTCACTTTGTCCCTCCCCTAATCCTACGTAAATTTCCAGCCGAAACAACGACCGCCCCCAACGACCAACCCGGCCAGCATCGCTAATTCAAATCCATTCCAGCAACCGTTGATCGCGCCGTTATCAAATCCTACGAGAAACACCCCGACCCTCCGCGGGAGCGCCCAAAACAAAAGATCGTTACAAGCGTGTCGTTGCATTGGTGGTTAAGAGACGGCCTAACGAAAAACGGGACATGCGTTCGAACAAAGGGTTTGTCCCCTTGAGAATTAGCGCAAAGTGTCGTCCACGCGCGGCGACACGACGGCGTTCCCGGCTCGCGGAGCCCCCCCCCCCCCCGCACCCCCCAGCCCCCGCCGCCGAGTACTTCCAGGAACGAGGCCTGCGAAAGCCGATCCAGTTGCCTCTTCCCGGGAGCAGAAGGCGAGTCGCACGCGGGGCGCATTCTCGCGAGGCATTCCTGAATTTTGACGCGCGCATGCAGATGCGCGTAGTTTCCAGGGAAGGGAAGGAGTTGCGCTCCAATTTATCAGCTCGACGGTCGTGCCGGTGCTGATTCCATGGAATTCCGCCTGTCCTGCGCTTTTTGCGCGCGTGTACGTACGTGTTTGCGCGCAATGATACGCGTGGATGGGTACACTCGCCCCGTGAGAAATAACGTTTATATAAATTAATTTATAATTTTGTTTACGGACTCTGTCGCCGCGTTGCGCTGATCGGATGGTCGAGCTTGGAAATGATTCCTTCCTTTCTTTCTCCTGTTAGATAACGCAACGCTTTTGCCTGCTTTTCGGGCTGATTTATCGCTAGATGGTATTGCGTCGACTGTTGCGAAAGTGCTTTTATCGTTGCAGGAAAAGAATGCGTAATTCTGTAAGCCCTTGTAAAGGAGCCGCTCGCTCGCTGACGTTTTCCCTTTGGTTTAATTCAATTGCGGAAGTATTTTTATTTGGCTTTGACCTACTTGGTTATTTTGAGCGTCGACATTTCGACGTTTTCGTCAGCGGATGCCTTTATCGGGCACTCGGTTCCGTTCGTAATTTTGGCCTCTGGATACGGAATGTCTATTGCGCTTATCGTCTCGTAACTGGCGATAACTTCTTCATTATATCAAAAAATTATACGCGATGACAAAAGATAAAAATGTAATTTAACTCGTGCGTCGGCACGCGTAAAAATGTTTATTCTTGAGAATTTTCTTTCGAAAATTTATCATTTTCGAAACGCTATAAAATTATCAGCTTTCGTGGAAAAAAGTCGATCGTGAGTCGAATGATTTTACGAGTAGAATGCTTATCGATTTTGTCACGCAATTAAACGTACAAATTTATTATACAAAAATTATTCCATTGCGTATTTTACTGTTGCTGAAACGGCGATTGCATTGATCACGTTGTACGATGTAAAGCGATATAACGGGCTCATTTTATATCCATAAAGTTATAGCGCAAGTGGGTAAGCCAGGACACGTTGCGATTATACGATATTTCAGTATTACGGAAATCACTTAATAAATTAATACGCTCTCGTATAAACGTGCAGTCGTCTTCTGCCGCTTATTCAGGAACGCCGATCATTCCTATATCGCGCGCACGTCCCTGATATAAAACATTCAATTCACGCTCGAAAGGTGTGACAATTAAAGCCTTAATTACGCGTGGCTTTCGATAAATATCAATGTCTCGCTCGATCGTCTTCCACCGTATAATTATAGCGCCTCTCCTCGACCAGACGAGAAGGATGCGCCTACGCTCTCGCGACGCTCGTGTAAACACTAATCGTCGTAACTAAAAGGCGCGCGTGCACATGCAAACGCACACCGCCACACGGACGCGCGCGCGTCCGCACAAACACATGCAGCCGCGCAGACATATTTTAAAAGCTCTCGCTGCGAGTTTTCGTGGGAAAATCATGAACTTGTTCGCGTCGTTAGATATTCGATCGTGATCGAGATTGAATATACAGCCAAGGATCAACACAAAACTCCATAAAGGATTCCTGAAGAGGAAGCGCACAGGCGCTCGCTCTCTCTCTCTCTCTCTCTCTCTCTCTCTCTATCGCTCTCACTCTCTCTCTCGCTCTCGCTCTCGCTCTCTCTTCTCCTGCCTTGTCCCCCACCCGCGCGGTCCACGGGAATAAATTCCAGTTGTTGTTCCAGTGTATTCCCGGACCCCGTTTCTTGTTACTTCGTGCGCGAAATTTACGTAACGCGCTCGCGAGTCGCCGGAGTCTCGAACGACGTGATACACGGGGTGCCGCGCGATCGCTGCTCGCCGCTTTCACCCGCGCCTTTTCCCGCACTCCCCCACTCCCCCCGTCCTTCCGTTCACCAAGAAACGCCGTCGCGTCGCAGCCGTTAGGCAAGACCTAGACCGTCGCATTTCAAAGCCGAGCAGTTTTTTCATACGCGCCCGATGCTCCATCGGTTCGGTCGCCAATGCGTTGCACCTTCGCGGCCCTCGAGGAAAAGACGCGTGGGCGGAACTTGATCGTGTGCCAGGTTATTGGCTGCCTCGAACGAATATTCGATATCGATCGCGGTATGCGTGTGCGGCCGCGTTACTAAATCTTAATTCATTGCTGCTTACGTAAAACGACTTGTACCGATCGCGATGCAACGTCGCAGCTGAAGAATTAGCCGACCGAAATAATGAAAGCGCGATGCGACTTTCGCAGCGAGTAATCGTTAAAAACACGGATCCGGATACTTTGCAAGTATATCATCGGCGCGATAATTGAGTCGCCGTAAACGTGTGCTTTCGCGAGAATTACGGTTCAACGAGTTTGCGCATTTAGATAAAATGCAAACGTCAGCGCCAAACTCGCAACTCGCCGCGCTTCGCGAGCCAGGACGACCCCTTTAATTGCGAGGACAGTTACAAGGCAGACGGGTGGCGCAGTTGGGTGCCCATGAGCGCGCGATGGGGTGAGGGAAAGAGAGATCAAAATAAAAATATGCATTCGTTTCGCTACCTGCGCACCTCGTCGTAGCTCGCTCGGAATAATTCCGTTGGGTACGGAATTATTTTTACCGCACAATGAGACGAAACGGCCAATCCGCGCGAACGCGAACGGCCGAGGAAAGGGGCTGGGGACACAGAGAGACAGAAAGAGTTAGATAAAAGCTCCACACGCGGAGCGTGTTCTCCGTTGTTCTTTACCTACACGGGCATGTATATTTATGCTTGGCGGCATAGGTGTACCGCAAACGGCTCGTAAAGTCGCGCAAACCGGAACGTCGATCGGGACCGGGAGTGCACTCCACGTCGCAACGGCGTCGCGCTGATCCCCCGCTGCCCCTTCGGTCGAGACGCGGGCTTCGTGCGATTCGCTCGCAACCTTCGGCCCCGTTCCCGCGCGACATTCCCCCGGTGATAATCCGGAATTATTATCGACGGGGAATTATTATTCCGCGCGCGCGCGCCGCGCCTGCTGCCCGAGTTTAGTTGGAACGAGCATTAGATCGCTTATCGGGACTAGAACTCGCTTATTAGACGGTACGTTTGACTGTTTTAACGGTCCGCTTAACGTTTAACCGATGATTTACCCGCGGGAGTCGATGCTTATCCGCTAAATACTAATGGCCTTTGTGTACGTGCACCTTTGTGGTGCGGAAAATTCGACCGCCGTCCCCGCGTTGCACGTAATATCGCACGATTCGTACTTTAAGGGGTAAAACTTATTCGAGCGCTCATTCGAGCGACTTTCCTTCTCGTCCTTCCTGATACACTTTTCAGATTAGCATTTTCATTCGGAATAGGATTAATGCGGCCGCTTCGCCTTGGGAAAAATGAAAATTCACACTTTCGTGTGAAACTAACCGCCGCGCGCGATGATCAATGCTGTTTATGCTGTTTTCAACGTCGCGCGACAAATGAACGGGGCTTGTCATTTTTCTCGCGCAATGAATTAAATACCGATAGAAATGCGAATGATATATCTCGCGTTTGCGATTTCGTACCAGGAATAGTGCCCGCCCTGTAAATCCAATCACATCCCATGGATTAGCGCAAACGAAATGTAGGTTTTTAAACGAGCGCGTTAAGCGAATCGGCGCTCATTGCGCTTTTAAGGAAACAATTCTATTTTCGAATGGGCCATTGCAATTAGTCCATTTGAAAAGGTCATCGCGCTCTACGGCCTCTATAATTCGTATCACTTAACACCTCGACATTGTACCATTAACGCGGTTAAAGGAATCTATCGACGACTTAAATTTACGACTACTTCGGGACAAAAAACAAGTTGAAATAAGTTACTAATTAATAAGCCGAATGTCCCTCTCTCCATCGACTCCGTCGACTCTCGAGATCAAAAGGTCGATAAAAATCTTGGGCGCATCCATAATATCGATATATTCAACAAAGTATTTTTCGCGACTCCCACCTTCGTCCTCTCCCCCTGCTTTTTCTCCTTTATTCGCCTCCTTATTATTTTTCTCTCGATTCTTTTTGTAAAAACTTGCACAACTCGTCCATTAACCGCATGAAATGAAAGCCGGCGGCACTGTATTATTAAGATTTTGATCGCGAGACCGTGCGAAGGGAGAGGACGAAGGAGCGCACGGAAAATAGTGTATGCGCAAGTGATCCTGAATGTCGGGGCGTTTAGCAGCGCTCCGCGAGAATCGGATATTAATTTGTCAGAGTCATTAATGGCTCGGCGTCTTGCGGCTCGCACGCCGTTGATAATCGAGTGTCGGCGCAAGGAAGCGCCTTATCGCGAGGTGTTCGTGGCAGAAGCGATGGAGAGGCGGCGGTTATTATCCTCGCGGCGAAAGCCGAGGGTGCACGGCTGCTTAAATGCTTGATTTGCCGATGTTGCGTCGCGTGTACGTCGCGTGTACGTCGCGGATCGGTATCTCGCGATATCCGATTGTACCGCTTGGTTCGCAATGCTTCCCGTCAACCTAACGCGTTCTCCTCTCGAGCGAATGGCTTTTCTTTGGCCGAGTTGCGCCGCGCCGAGAGATTGAGAAACGGAGACCGGCTCTACTCGTATGTTCCTACTCGCGTAAGTTATTCGTGCACTCGAGCACAAAGGACGCGCTTGCGTTCGCTTTGACATCGTGCTTTTGGTCAATTGCGAGAGACGCACCGTGTCATTTTAGCAGTAATTTGAATTTTTTGCAAGTCGAGAAGAGAAGAACTCGTGCGCGAGAGGCGAAGGAATGCGTGTCACGGATGGCTTATGTAATTATTACAAGCGCTCGGAAAAAGGACCCCTCCACCTCGGACGGACGTTCGGCTTCAAGAGAGGATGTTCCTTTGCGACAAACGCGGAATTACGTATGCGTGAAAAAAGAGCCTCTTTGTCGACGAGGAGAATCATTTTGCCTTGGAGGAATTCCCGTGTCCGTAATTGTCGTTTTAACGAGTCATTATTGTACCGCGAACATGCCCCTACGTAAGAAGAAAAGTTTGCTAAGATACCCAGATGCACTCGTAATTGTTTAGAGGCATACTGCAAATGCGTTTCTATAATCCTCCTAAGCGGAGGACTGTCAGAGCTGGATATTTCACGCGTACCTTTGTCTTAATTTTCAACAACGCGGACGAACCGATATTTTGTGGCCATTTGTTTCTTTATAAGTACGGTCGTGTGTAGTCGTCGAACTTGTAGCTCCAGTCGGGCTTATCTCCTAGCTATTCGTTATTCTCGCAATCTCGAAGAAAAGAATATTAGATGCAATCTTAGAGGGCAACCCGCATAATGAGCGCGGCGGAGGAGATCCGGCGTAAAAAGTCAAAAGAAAATCAATCACGGCGATGATGCTCTTCCATTAGGTCTTAGCGTCTGCGCATCCATCATAACGCATCCCTAACGAGTTGTAATGGGTGCGCAGGCGTTATCGGGCGGCAGACGTGCGTATCGCCTGTGCACCGCGCATACGTAATGCACTCGCAGCCTCGAAAGCCGAGCGCAGTTGTTATTAACGGCACGTATCCATGATTTTCCAGGGGCAAGTACGCGACGGTGCGAAGATGCCGCGAGCGTTCGAGCGGCCGCCAGTGGGCTGCCAAGTTCCTGAGGAAGCGCCGCCGTGCCCAGGAGTTGAGAGCCGAGGCGCTTCACGAGGTCGCGGTGCTGGACGCCGCCGCCAACTGCCCCAGGCTCGTCTCGCTCCACCAGGTCTTCGAAACCAGCACGGAAATGGTCCTAGTCCTCGAACTGTGAGTACCGCCACTCTGTTACATGCCTGTCTTTAGATCGGCCGAGCCCAAGCTTATCAGATGAGCAGGAATCGGATGTGTCGAGAGTTTTATGAAACGCTTCGAGCCAACTTACGAGCCCCGTCGGCTCACAACTAATAATAAAACATCAAATCAATGCATCATCGTTTCTGCATTCTCGTTCTTTTCATCTTTTTCCTTTTCCTTTTTCTTACCTTCCTTCGCGCTCTCTCTCTCTCTCTCTCCCCCCCTCTCTCTCTCTCTCTCTCTCTCTCTCAACGTATTTCAGCTTGATTTGATTTTATAATTTTAAGGTAATCCTGGCTACGATCAAGATTAAGCTTTTAAAGTCCTTTTCCATAAGAAAGGTTGCATTATTCATACGCGCGTAATGCAAGAGCGCATGTTTTCAATTCAAAAATATTTTCTTACAAGTCGTTGCTCCTTTTCTCATATCGTGTTTATTGTGAATGTTCGTAGGAATTTAAAAGAAAGTTATTGGTTTAAGCGGTACGAAAAATCTTAATGCCCTTTTTTAGAGTAAAGGGATTTTCAAATATTATTACAAATATTGCTTAGATGCAATGCGAGTACGCGCAATTATCGTATTTAAGGAGTCTTAATCGTTTGAGTATTCAATTTTACAGACGTACAACCGCGCCTTTCGATATACCTAAGATAGTTACAACGTTCACCTTAGTTAAAATATTTCATTCGCATTATACTTTATAATGATTAATTATTTGTCAGCGTATTATTCAATCTTACGCGTATCTAAAAATATGCTTTTACCATACGTACAGCTGGTGTACACTTGAAACTCCAGCTTTTCAATATTTATGTTTTTCGTTTTTGGTATCTATAAATAGCTGATTATTAAATATTTTAATCATTCATGAATTACGCGCCGAAGGCTCGCTATGATTATCTAATTGTTCATTCGCGCAAGGACTACCTTAATCATTTTACTGGTGTCTATCTTGCAAGCAGTGCCTCCAAATCGAGAAACTTGAAGTTACTAGGAAGTTAATGCAAAACGCCCGAGTGCGTAGTATTCACTCGTCGACGTACAAGTCATGCATTCCGTTTTCTTTCTTTTGTGTTTTCGCTTTTTCGCTGTCCGTACGTCTGGGACTTGGGACCAAGGGTCAGACATTTTATCGTTAAACCTTGTATTGGGATTGTTGTCTCTTTGTCGTCGACCAAGTTGATTTATTACAAATGCTCTAGGTACACTTTGAATTCATTATCAAGCTTGGGCAGCGATCGTTATTATTGTGTAAAATTAATTTGCGATATTTATTTGTGCTCCTGTCAAGCCTCGGATAAACATCATTGGGACATTTTTCCTTGGGTCGTTTGCTGTTAACGCGTTAATATTTATGCACCGATATACGAGAGGCGATCGTACGTTTACTCCTTTGTTTTTCGTTGAATTTCATCATAAAAATTCCCTGAAAATTAACCAAGTAGAACAACGTACTAATTATAGGCGTAGAAATTGCGTGACAAACGGTGAATAATTTAGATAAATCGATTCCTTTAACCCGTTAAATTAATAGACCACTACCGACAAAAGATCCCCGAGCATAATAATTGCGTTCGTTTTTCTCGGCTATTGCATCTTCCGGAGCAAAGACAAGCATAAGCTGCAAGAGTGATTCCTCGCGTTATAACAGCAGCGCTTAAAAGTAGCAATTTTAGAAATCGCACCTCCGGTAAAACTCTTTAATGCGCTAAACAAATGATCCCAGGCGTACACACGCATGGAAAAGCCTTATCTAATCGGTTTTCGCGAATACACGCACGACGCGGGAGTTGGTGCGCATTACAATGGATTCGTACCTAAGCGCACGACAATCGAAGAGAAAGCGAGACACAACGACAATAAATAAACAAGTAAATAAGCAAATAAATAAGTAACTAAATAATTTAATAAATAATTTAATAATTTAATAAATAAATAAATAAATAAATAAGCGCGTCGATTCCTCTCCCGTGTTATCTCATCCAGCGGCTTACATATTTCCTCTTCGCAGAGCTCCCGGAGGCGAATTGCAAATGGTGCTCGACAGAGACGAAATTCCGGAAGAGAGACAAGTAGCTAAGCTCCTGAAACAGATACTGGATGGAGTCGCTTTTCTACACTCGTTGAACGTCGCGCACCTCGACATTAAGGTAAGTGGCATTCCTCGCTTTTTTTTTTCTCTCGTCTTTCATTATTTTCTTTTTCGATGATATCAGCGTGTACTTTTTGATGTGTTTATGAGCCTGACGGTGACGAGCGTCACTAATTAGGATCGCAAGAATTTTCAATACCAATATTTGAACAGCACTCTAGTGTAATCTTTCTGCATTCTCTTTTATTCATGATTGTTAGATTAACGAGTGGAAGTTCCCGATGGCCGGAATTTGCGATTTTTTCGTTTCTTTTATCGTTATCAACCTTAACATTTTATCACGCTACCAGGCTCACGCGACGATGTTAATTCAGGCTAAAAGAATCCCAAGCGCAAATATTTAGCCATTTACCAAGAAGATGACATCGACCGAGCATATAATTAAATCAAAATAAATCGAAACGTGCTTAATTCTATTATAAATATTTTGCAAAATAATAAGGCTCTTTGAGAGCATCGTACACGCGTCCCTGATAATCGATACATCATTCACGACACTAATTACAGTGAAGTAATTGCGTGCATTTGAACGTGGGCGGAAAACGAGGCAGCGACTCCAACAATAGAGATGAGCGGGTACGATAAAGCTCCGATAAATCGCACCCGAGATTGATTCATGATCGCGCTCCGATAACGCTTGGACTTTCTCAAAAAGCTCGACGCACCAGCGGCCGCGCGAAAATCGGCGCGCCACCGCCTCCCCGAGAACCGATCGCGTCGTCTCGGTGTGCTACGGGGCGTTATCGATTGCATCGGGGGCGATCGGCCGCTCCAAGGCGATCCGCTTTCCTATTTTAAATACCCACGCGAGCTCGCATACGAGTCCGTTCCTTTATTGCTGGCACGCGCAACGACCTTGCGCTGACTCCCGGACGCGCGAAAAAGCCTCGTTTCGACGAACGACCGCCCGTACGAGCGCGAAGCGCCTCAGTCCCACTCGGGAAATCATTGGAAGTCGTTTTTCTCGTTTTCACGCGGACAGCTATTTCCACGACGCGTGTTATTTTTTTCATTTGAATCGTGCGTTTTTTTTATTGTATCTGCAACTTACGTAAGTTGCGTTAGTCAATCGGTACGTGACTGTAACATATTTCATCGCTATTAACTTTGGAAAGCTTGTCAGAAGAACGAAAACGTTGGAGTTGCACGTGTTTTTCATAATATTGCTCGTGTAATACGAGACTGCGATGCTTTCGCGGATATTCCACTGTGATCGCGTTAATTACGTAAATCAGTAAAATTACAAAAATCAAGCTCGATTGGTTAACACGTCGTTTACGATTGATGCGCACAGACTCGCGCCTCTTTTCAGTCTCTATTAATCCACGACAAAAAGCACTTGGCCTTTAAATAATAATAAGAACTAATTACACGGGAGTATTTAAGATCGAGATGAGGTTAAACGCTTGCAATTTTCTCACTCAATAATTTGTGAGATACAGTGGATCATAATGCTACGTGTTGCTTTGTAAATATCCCTAGCCTCCTCGATAGTGACCAGTTCTTCTCTCATCCAACTCTCGCGGATGTTCAATAAACAAATGCAAAAAGTAATTTAGTTAGCAGTAAAGATAATTTAGACGCGTCAATTCCCTATCCCGTTAAGCTAATAGTCCACAGACAAAAGAGCCCTCGAGCATAATAGCCGTACTCGGTCTGCTCGTAATGGGATCCAAGAGAAAGTGATACAAACCTACAATAAATAAAGGAGTCGATCGTTTTTGCGAAATCCCTTGGTTATATTTGCATTTATCAACGATTGTTTACTGTACTACGTTTATTGGCGAGCCGAATTACATAGACTTGCGTTATACAGACTCGCGTTCCGCGGAGTAACTGCGCCCCCTATTTAATTATGCAGTCACAAAAAAACGCAGGTCGTACAAATTGATCGATGGGCAAGGGGGTTGGCGCGAGGGGAGATTCCGTGCAGCGATCGCATTCTCTCCGTCTCTCTTACTCGCAACAATAACCAACCCCCTCGTTCTTTACCTTCGCTTTGCATTATATTGCAAGAGAGCGTAATAAGCGCGGGTCTGCGTAACGCCGCGATCCAATTACCGGGGCGATGTATGGGTAAGCCTTTCGCAAAGACGTCATTCAGCGTTATGAACTTTAGCGTTAATTTAATTAATAGTTAACGCCGAGCCACTGGCGCTCGGCTCCTTATTTGCTTTCGTTACGAGGTAAAAACGCGCTGATTAATTGCTTCTCCTCTCTTCGCATCCCCTCCTCGCCCCCCGCGATTTATGCGCGAAAAAGCGAGAAAGTACTCAAGTACATAGCGTCGGGTGCTGTTGCATCGCGAGCGCGGCTTTTACAATTTTCCGACGCGTGATTGATCATCGCCCCGCCTTCCGCCGTATTAACGAAATATAGTCATGTATCCTGCGAATTATTTCCAATCTTCGGGCGCATAATTTTTTTCGACTCTTAAACTTAATTCTTCTCTTGCAGTTCCTTTTACAAGGTTGATATTAATCAGGGGCACATGAACATTGATTTTTTAATCGATGGGTTGGTAAAAGTGGATTAAAGCGACCTGGTTTGTAATAAATTAGTCTTGCGTTTGTGCATCCGCGAATAGCCCTTGCTATTCTAATTCAATATTCGATTTAATAACGTCCTCATAATTAAGAAATTACTTTTTTCATTTGTCGATACGACGATCGATCAATGGCACCGATCCAGTTTTACTATGATCTTGAGATCGGTCTCTGGTTTACGCGCGCGCGCGCGTGTAAATTTTTGTTTCAAACATTTGTAATCTATCGAAAGATATTCAATAGGTGAAAAATGATTTAAAACAAACCAATCTATTAAGTAAATTGTCTGAATCGTTTTTAAATAAATAGCGGCACACGGCAATTCACGTAAAATTTATTCTTAAGGAATTTGAAACACGTAGGAAGGAAAATCTACGTAATTTTGTAAAATTGTTTTGGAATATCTTTTAAGGATCCGCTAAAATATTCACCTGAAATGTTACAGTCATCAGTTTGCCAAGTAGCCCAATGAAAAAAGTAAATATTTAAGCTAAAATATGTAATAATTAATCCGAGTCTCTTTCTTTTTGTTAAGAGGCAATTTTTTATTTCCGATGCATGGTTTCTTCAACGCGTTACAGATAGTTTCAAACGCAATTCAGCAAATAATTACACGTACAAAGTTCGTACGTTAACCTTAGCCTAATCGTGCATAAATCATTTTTATCAATTACAACGTGATCAGAGATACTTTTGCAGTTTTCAGTTTATTGCGTAACATTGCAAACATTGATGGATCACGGAATAATATTGTACTTTTTACCTTTGATCGTTACTAGGTGTTCGCTTTATTCCACTTTTCCTTACTTATCATTACGACATATCAATCCGATAAATATTTTCCTTTCCAGAATTACGCACCGTTTTGATCGCTTGCATTTACGCGCGAATAGCTCTATTCTCTAAAGTTCATAATAATACCCATAATACTCCAACAATGGTATTAAGTTTGCGCGATTAAAGTAAATACCATTATAATTCATTCATTTATCTAGATAATATACCATATACAGTGATAAATTTGAATAATTTATTTCTCAAATTACTTCCAAGGTATAATTATTCATACCTTGAATACGTAACGCGGGGATTTCGATACCCTGCGCGGGAGCTTGTATTTTCTACAAACGGCCATTAGAAATCGTGGGATAGCGGCGGGAGATCCCAGTCTCCCTCTTTCTCTCCCGTTCTCTCTCTCTCTCTCTCTCTCTCTCTCTCTCTCTTCATTTCGCGTTTTAAATTACATTTCCTTTTTTACGCCAGGAGGAAGTACATCGATAGCCGGCGATCACCTCTCGATCGGCGTCGCCACGGTGAATTCGTAACGGCGGTGTTCTATTAAGCCCAGCCAACGATAAAAAGGGACATTCAGGGGTCACGACCTTGTTCCGCTTTCCGAAGGCTCGCGTGCATTGGCCCCCGATCGTTCGGCATTCATCAAATTAAATGAACATCTACAACGTTCTACTGTGTTATCGGGTCGCTTTGAAAGCCTTCAGCCGTCGCTCGCTCGCGTATCCATAACGCGTGGCAATACCCTCGCGCTGTTAAGATAAGATAAAGCGATAAGACGCTGGGGAGGCCGATATCACCCCAAGTAGAAGCGCGCGTAATTTCGCGGATCATGCCGCGGCGACGGCGAACGCGAGTTGCGAAATTAATAAAGCTGTGTTTGAAAGTCTTGCGCCGATCCGAGCTTCGATAAACGGGCGACACGAGCGGGGAAAAGGTCGACATTCGATTGCCTTGGATCGCAAAGGTATTGTCGAGCGCATGCCCGAGCGCGAAACCCTTGTCAAAGATAGCGCTGGATTTTTATCGGGCATTATCACAGCTGCTTTATATTCGGATCGTGATTTTTCATTATGATTGAAAACTCCTGCCGGTGGCAATCACGAAGCTCCGATGCACAGCCCGTCGCTACGAGTGATAACGCGCTTGCGCTTTATCTTGCACGCTTTCGCAGCAGCGGATTTTGTAAAAAGTCCCTTTATATGCGACGCACTATTTTCAAGATAAGCATTTAATGACCTTCTCGTCATCTGATTTTTTTACTCTCCAACGCTCTACCTGGTAAGCGCATAAAAAGATTATCTTATCTCGAATAACGATGTCCTGCGGAGACGAAAAAAATAATGATAACTCTTATCGTTTTTATCGCAGGCTTGTGCCGTTTACTGCTTCATAAATCAGGTGTATTTAGAAAACACAGAATTTATAAACACGTTTTCTTTTTTTGATATTTTAGTAGCAGGCAGTAATCACGTTTATACGGCAAAATAATGAAAACTATCACGTAATCGTAAAGCTGAATCAAATCGAGCGAATTCCTTATTGTAAAAATTCGAACAAATGGCCCTGCCTTGCACCAAAGCAATAAAACGGTTCAGCGTAACACTTTAATTAAATCCAATATTTATCCTTCCACGCTTATATCGGCAGCTGTGATAAAGAACGCCATAGGAGGGTTTACGGGATCGCGATAACTCAACGGAATCGATTATTTAACAGGATTTACCTTGTCGATTACCGCGCTCGCGAACATTATTATGCGCGCCTTTCGTCCGGACGAATTTTCATATGGAATTACGTATATTTACGTATGACCTTTTGACGGCTGGAGAGGCCGCGGAAGGGAAGAGCGCAATGCGGCGATTCGAACAATCGCGAGCGTGGGAAGAGTGAAAAACAAGGTGCTCCTTGAATAGTTCGCCTTGGAATTTCGTCTTATGGTTCGGCTTGAATATACTAATAATAAAATGCACATAACGTATTCTCGTTTTTGTTTTCGTATTTCGCGAAGATCGCATGCGAATCGAATGATCGTTCGAGGAAGTTTTCTCGATTTTCGTTCTCCCGAAGAAGATGAGAAAATCGTGCGTTCTTTCTTTAAATTCCAAAGTCATCAACGAGCATCGTTGTGTTCCAAACATGCGAAACATCGTGTGGAACGAAATTGTTTTTGTAAAACGCTTAGGTGCATTCGTGAAAGAAGTGGCCCGATGCAATTAAAAGAAATAATAATTTTTTATGCAGACGTTTTAATGCAACAACTCAACGACGAGTACAGAAACCGTTACGATGTGATTTCGACACGTTTCGATACGCGATTCTGCCACTCAGGCACGAGAAAAACTCCATACCTGAAAATCGAAATATTGACAGGCGTTGGATGCAACGACAATAAGCGAAGATGACGTTTCGAAAAACGGGGACACACGCTCGTCGAATTGACAATGAGCAAAGATGACGCCGTGGATTCATTTCGATAAATGAGATTTTAAAAGCGGCCTGCCTTTCCTCCCTCGCGGCACTAAACGGATTTTCGTTAAGAAGAGAGTATCGTTATAAATGGATTGTCCGGAGTATTACATTGAAATAATTTAATAAATCGAGATATCCTTTTTTTACTTCGATGCGATCCAATTACCTTTTTGCAGACGCAAAAAGGTTATAACGCGCACTTCCACACACAATCTCCGTAATATAATTTCATTGCCTGCAAATTTTGCATTTTATCCTTCCTTCGCGAGGTACATGAACCAATAATAATAAATGTTCTCGGTCTGCATCGACGATTTACATCCATTATCCGAAAATAACTTTTCAGTCCAATCAAAGAAAGTGCACAAAGAATTCAACTTGGTAGCCGTCCGAGAGCAATGAATATCGAAGTAGAGTCCTTCTCCTAGTGCGTGTCGCACACCCAAGGTGGAGTACGATGCACGTGAATATTGTGCGCTCAAGTAGAGGCTCCCTGCGTTAAATCGGGATTCGTAATTTATTTACCGTCCCTATTTTACCTGAGAGCTACTTTTCCAAAAATCTTTCCAAAATCTTTTACCCGCTCTGTGCGCCAGGTTCCCGCACTAAGAAATGCGGTACATCATTCTCACCGTTTATCAAGTTTATCAAGTCAACGAAGATCTCATTTTCCCCCGGCAGTTTAATCGATCCTCATTCCGACGCAGCAGTTTTCATACTTCTCGCGTAATCAACTTTAGTTCCCAACGTATCGCCCCTTTTCGCGCAGTGTTAATCAGTAGAGAGCAACGTTCGATCTTGAAATAAACAGAAGTACGTTTCTTCATCCACGTCTCGGATAGATTTTTCCAATTGCGATGCGCTATTCCAGAGGAACGGCTTCAAGGCTACAAAAATAAGCGAACGAGTAGCACGAAAATAGAGTAAACTCTCCATCCTGGTTGTAGCTCAACTATTATACAACTCGGGTAATGTTAAAAGAATAGACGCGACGTTACGTCTATTATTTACATTACGTAAGAGCCGCGGATGAACAATTGCGTTACATGCGCGCGTTATGCGGTTAACGCTTTCGTGGGTCCGCGAAGAGGGGCGGGTTCCGTCGCAAGGAAAGCAGACTTCAGGGAAGCGCGAAATTCCTGAGCGTTGCCCAACGCAGCCGCTATGTAACGTTGTGGACTCGCGTTAAGCGCCGAATCGGAAAAGGAATCACAGCAGAGGGTTGGAATACCCCCTTCGCTTCGTCTCAATGTCGGTTTATCATCGGTAATAAGCGTATCTCGGGAATGCGCTCCGGACGTTCCTGGACGTCGAAATATTTGCGAGCGATCGCGGATGACTGTAATCCGAGGATGATTATGCGCGGAATAAGGGATCGCCTTCCGCAGCAGACGCGAGAGCAGCTGTTCTACTTTATTGCTTTTCGGTAATCGTCGGAATGCAAGTGATTGCTTTTTACATTCGATGCTCTGGAAGATTATTGCGCCTGTGTATTTATGGCGATATTTTCCCTCGACTTCATTATCACGATTATGACGAGGGATTTATCGACTTATAACACGATTACGTCACGTTATTAAAGCGCGCATCGCGAGATCGTTACCGATCTTTTTCCAATCGCGGAATATTCGAATGTTTAATCGGTCAATATTACGAATGAAAAATGAGTGGTCGAGTTAAATTTTACTCGAATACCAAGTTTCGCGGTTAATCGTTACGTAAGGAATTTAATTCGAAAGCGAAGCAAACATTCTTACCAAGAAGTAAAATGGTGATACAACTAATACGGCGTTGTTCACGGTTAATAACTCGACGTAGGTGGAATAAAGTGTATTACATAAAATTAACGTCCATTCGAAACTTTGACGAACAACTATTTTATTTTTGTTTTCAGCCACAAAATCTCGTCCTCACCGGCGAGTTTCCAGACTGTGATGTAAAACTCTGCGACTTCGGCATCTCTCGGTATATCAGCCATGGAGCCGACATTCGTGAAATTTTAGGAACTCCCGACTATATTGGTAAGCTCACAAAGCTGGACTGCTAAAAGAAAGGAAAAAACACCTCGACGTTCGCAGTCGCTTGTACAAAGTCACGTATACAAAGAAGCAACGGGAAGTTTCGTTGTACAAATATCCGATCGGGCCGTTATACGCGTGGTATTATTCGGTCCCCCTGCTGCAGTCGACGGCGGGTACACATACGATTTTAAAAGAACCGAGGTGTTTTTTTCCTTTCTTTTTGATTCAATTTCATGCGGGACAACGAAGAAGACGCGACCGATTGTACTGCCGGCGTCACGTGACGAGGGTTGAGCCGAGATCGAGAGAGAGAGAGAGAGAGAGAGAGAGAGAGAGAGAGCGAGATACGGCGCGCGGTCTTTTGGCTCTTACGGAGAGCCGACAAGAGCCTCTTCCTCACGGTGCCGTATGAAGTCATGCATTATTAACGAAGCGGCGTGTCCTGCTTTTTACAGCTCCGGAAGTACTGAACTACGAGCCGATAAGCCTGGCAACGGACATGTGGTCGGTGGGTGTTCTGCTTTACGTCTTACTGACGGGATGCTCGCCGTTCGGTGGCGACACCAAGCAGGAGACCTTCTGTAACATCAGCCGCTGTCGACTAGACTTTCCCGAGGACCTATTCGAGGAGGTGTCCGAAGAGGCCCAAGACCTCATACGGCGACTCATAGTCAAAAATCCAAGGTGAGTGTCAGCGAGCTTATTTTTACTCAACGGTTCACTCAATGGCTTGTGACTTTCTCTTATATCTAGGACCTATGCATTGTGACATTTTATGGAACGCAGGCGTAAGTGACGTTATAAAAAGCCATTTTTATGCGTGTAAATGCCTATCTCTTTTTTGTTCGGATTCTTTTGAATTACGTGAATTCTTTTGAATTAATTGCTTTGAATTTGAATTAATTAATACGCGAAAGCTCAGCTGTTCGACTCTTGTCGATTAACCTGCTTATAAAATTAGAAAAAATTCGGCTACATAAATATAAAAAACGAGCTCCGATTGTACTTTACAGCCCGGATGAATATAATAATAAATTAAGATGAAAGAAAATTATATGTAAAAATTTAACGTTCTTAACAAATCACTTAAGCTAAAAAAGATTGTTTTATACGGTTCACTGAAAAAACCACCGACTGTCATTATTGATGGATAAGCTCTGGGTCAGTATTATTGCAAGGAATATTCTCTTATTGTTTATGATATTTTTCTTCGGTTAAAAGCAATAGTCCGGGGTGAACGATACCAGCAAATATATCAAAACTTATCGCGTACAAACGTCATCTTTCATATATTTCCAAAAATAAAAATTAAATGAACAAAATCAGAAGTAGTCTTCGGTCATAAAAGGATCGCTTTCATAATTTTAGTGGACGACTGTCGGCGAGCGAATGTCTACAGCACTCGTGGCTGAGCAAATTCGAGGATATACCTTGTTCGCTGTCCCTCTTCGTCTCGGAATCCAACGAGATCCTCGAAGAAGAGACCGCCCCCTGTGATACTATCGTCGCTAACTCTTCCTCGACCTCGTCGGCGTTGGCGTGCGAGCGCGCGCGCGTCCAGGAAGAGTCGCTTGCGGAACCGCTGGCGATGGCGCAGTCGTGCCCCGAGAACGTGAGCCTCGAGTCGAACGAAGCGACCTCGGATCCAAACGAGGAGTGTCACGAGGTCCGCAACGAATCCATCGATCCGGTAACGAGTATCGAGACCTCGTGCGAGGATCAGCCCGCGGTGAACGACGCGGAGCCCGACGGTTCTTGTTGTTCCTTGGCTACGTCACCGCCGATCTGCGACAAGAGCGATACGTGTCACGGCAACTCCGCCGAATACGTGTACCTGAGGAGGATGAACTCGACGGTGCCGCGGACAACCTCGTCGTCGAGGCATCACTTTGGCGGCCTCTCGTCCGAGCGTCGCAGCAATTTCAAGAGGAGCATGGACTACCTGGCGAGGAAATTTTCAGCCAGCGCCGACCTTCTCGAGGTCTTCGACGATGGCGTACTCGAGATGGAAGCTTCCTCGCGGCGATCATCGGGTAAGGATGTCCATTGCGTACATTGGTGCACTCAACGACTCGACTCATACGTACTCTAAAGCCACTGTACTTTTAATAATGTTAAAAATAATGTTAATATGGGGTATTAATCGGTAAGAGCAGCGCAACCCTTTGAAAGTAGAGACGTAATCGTTTCAGGCCGCCTCTCCTTCGATTCATCTCACTCACGTTTCTTTCTCCGTTGCAGTGAATACGACGAGTAGTTCGTCGGGCGAGGTGTTCAAGTGCACGCCGGTGTTCATCTTGGGCGAAGAGCAGCAGTGCAGCGACAGCGGTTCGGACTCCGTCTCCGAGATCTCGACCGACAGCTCGTCGGACCGCAGCAGCATCTACTCGGACGACTCGCTCGATTTCATTCTGTACGGGAAGACGAGTCAGGGCCGCGTGAGCTTTCCGTTCAGCGCGAGCGAGTCCCACAGCTGGAAGCAGCGCAACGGCGCGGGTCTCGGTGGTGCCGGTGGCGTTGGAGGCGGGGGCAGCAGTGGCAGCCTCCGCCACGGACCCCGGGTTTGGCCCCGCGAGTGCAGCGGCGTCGTCAGCAAGGCCCTCAGTCGCTTCACCACTGCCGATCACCACCATTACCATCACGCGCCGAGCGCGAGCGCGAGCTCGAGCACCAGTAGTAACGTCAGCCTCGCATCGAGCTTAGGGACCAGAAGTAAGCGAATCTTATTCTCCTCGCGCGTTCTTTCTTCCCCGCCCTCGACCATAGATCCATAGATCATCGCGGAAAAGCCCGTTTGTCAGTTGGTTGTACCTGCGAGGTTCTAGGCTGCACTATTCTTACTTAACGACAAAATTTATCTACGTATTTAACGCATCGTCTACGTATTTAAGCTTTCGCCGAGCTTTCATCGAGCTTTCATCGAGCTTTTCAAGAATGTTTTACTTTTTTTTACCATTCATCTGACGGTCTTGAGTACTGCGTCGATTTAGTAATCGCATAGTCTGAGAAAATCGGTAGTCTGACAAAAATACATCCGACCAAGTTTTAAGTGAAAATGTTGTCCTTTGTTTTTGCAGCGAGCACGACTCGTAGTATTACTGGACTCGAGGCACTTCGCACCAGAGGCGAGAACTTGGTGGTGATTCGGGAGCCAGTGAGGGCTGGAAGGTACATGCGATACAGCGAGGTGCAGTGCGAGTCCGTCCAGGCGCGAATCCGGAGATTCCAAGTGCACAGATCGTCGTAGAGCGAAGATGCCGACGATGAAGACCTTCAATGGCGGAGAATCCGTACTTTTGTAAATTACACGCTACTTCCGTTTCTACATCGCGATGACATTTGTAAATATTAATTAATGCCTCGGCGACTCAGTTGACGCAAAGAAGAATAACAAGGAGATGAGGAAATACTTTGATGGATGCTATAAGCTTAACTAATTTAAATGAATCGTGCATCGTGAGCACCGTTTATTTGCTCGTTTCGTTGGTGTTCGCTTAGCACGCAAGCGTGATCTTGTTGGGGGGAAAAAACGCAAGGAAGCTGTTCGAGCACCCCGAGTGAAATCTTTTTGAAAATGACCGCGCGGCCGGTCATAACCGCACACGCGTACCCCAGCAGACTTGTAATGTGATCGAAATATTTTAATACCGACTGACGTAATGGTGAAACTATTTGTATTTTAATGGCGATCGACCGTTTGTCTTCGTTAACATAGAAGTAGTTTACGTGCTCCTGCATATATCTTACGTTAGTTCTTTCTTCTTTTGTTGCGTAAGAGAGTCACGCTTGCGCCTTGCGCGATTTGGAATGCTCAGAGTGTACATAACGCGAGACGACAGAAATTTATCGAAAGCGAATGCCTACGTCTATGAGCGAATGTGAATTTCATGTGTTCATGCGTGTGTTCAATTATTGTGTGCGAGTGCTTAAAAGAATTAAGCGGCGGACAATCATGGTTAATCCGAGCATTTTGCCGATTCCTCGATAGAGACTTAGAGACTGATTTACTTTTCCCCCGTTTGGCTAACATTGTACCGTCTCTTGCTTATACCTAATGATCAACCAATAACAAAAATTAAAATGCAATGTAAACGAAAGATAACGTGCCTTGCAGACACTCGAAAATCAAAAGTAGATGTCACATTGAACATGAAAAGCATAATCAGTAGGTCAAGCTCGTCTAGGTGCGCGTGATTTTTCAGTGTCTACCCTCATACCACAAACATAATTCTATTCAAAACTTTCTCTTGTTCATGCGCAAACGAAGCACGATATTGTTTTGACATTCAGGGATTACTCTATTTTCACTTTTTTTTATACGTAGGTTATAAAGCTGTACATTTTGTGTATAAACCCTCCTGAACCGTCATCACATACATTGTGCCTCGATTTTACGTATGTAAAATTTCGTTTGCGTCTGCTTAAACTCGAAATCTTAGCGATTATACCGTGCCTTGAATGCATTATAAAACGAATTCATAAAAAAATAAACAGTGTTAGATGTCGACTGATCGACCGGTAGGATCAACTTCCTTCGAGCATCCTTTACGTAAATTTCTCGCGGTCTCTTCGAATGTGCCTGCAATTCTTTGTTTATATTTCTTTCTATCGCATTAGTGCTATCTCTGCCATAAACGTGCATGCCCAACTCAATGGCGCAAACATATATGAACATATATACACGAACACGTGTAAAATATAAAGAGACTTGTAACTGGAGATATTCTCTCGTCGTGCGAATTTGCTACGATTGACGCCCTACAACATTCCTTGATGCATGCTGAACAATATTCCGAGTAAAGATTAGTCTAAGGTAAACTTTCTGTGTACAGTAGAAAACAGTATACTTCACTTAAGGAAAATTTACACAGAGATAAGTAAAGGATATCAACTTGAATAATGTAAGCCGTAGTTATAACTGTTTAGCACTTATACTTGATGAAATTTTTTCTCGCGCAGAAAGCCAAATTGAAAATTGAGACGATAGAAAATCGGGCGTGAGACTTGACGGTTCCGTTGTCTATATATAAAAAAAAAAAAAAAAAAAAAAAAAAAAAAAAAAAAAAAAGCGTCTATACAATAATAAAATCAATCGTTCGACCGTGAGGTAATATATTTTGATAAGAACTTTAAAGAAACTCTCCTGTAAGTTCAGCCCTTTAGCTTTGCCTCTCTTAGGGCTTTTCTCGGAAGGATGACACCAAAAAGTCACTTAAAGACTATTCTATATAATGGTTTTCTTATCATTTATAAATTTGACAAATTTTGAGTAGAGAGAACTAAACAGCTATACTTGCTAGTCATAATTGCCGGATTATTGTACCGCTTTGTATATTTTTTGCGCTTATGTTAATCCTCGTATGTTCTTCTCTTCGTATGACGAGTTAATCTAAGACATTTTTCCGCGATTAGTTGAACTATTTGTAGCTTTTTCTCGTGGATGAGTACACGAAATTGTTGGCTTGGATATTAATGAGCGACATCGCGAGGCCTTTGCGACTTGTAGTTGCACTTTCGATTTTGTACATGTTTCGTGGTTCTTTTTTATAATTTACTTTTCCTTTTTCTTAATTACATTTTTTGTTTTGTCGCTGGATAACATCTAAATGAAACATTGCATTTCTCAGTAATAATTTATTACTACTCGCCAATAATAGAACTTACATGCAATTAAACAAAGAATTTGTGATTTTCTTTCTCAAATACTTTAGAAAAAAGTACTCGATGTTATTAAATAACAATATTTAGTAATTAATTCAAATATGAGAAATATATTTATAAAGCGCATATTGGAAGATTATTCTTATACTTATTTCTATTCGTTTTAACTACAAAGTTCTTTGTATTGTTATCAAGTATTTATTCGAAACAATTATGTACTACATAATTTAGTAAAATTGTTATAAAAAAAGGGTGTTCGTCACGTAATTCTTTGTTTAAATCTTGTAGAACTGATGAGCAACAATCAGAAGCACCGAAAAGAAATTAATTTAAGAATACGAAATTCTTTGAGAATATGAAAAGAAATTTGTGAAGTTCGCTTGAAAAAGCTGATGTCACCTTCGAAAAGAAAATGTTCAGCCGTCTTGTTACTTCTTCCACTAAGTTACCTGTGTGGATACGTATTAAGAGTTTATTCTAAAACGTTTAAGTCATGATTGCGGATTCATACCTTGAGTGGGAGCCTGTTGTTACGTTACACCAGGATTGGGCATACTTAATTACTTTGGAAGAAACATCTTTGCTAGTACTTCACAGGAAGTAATTACATATGAGCACATTTAAATGCCTTATCGATGAGCGATATAATTATTATGTAAAATATTGTACATGTGTAAAATAGAATTGTTAAATGTCATTACTTTTGTACGATATAAGTTTTTCCTTTTTAAAAATATATTTATAATATGAATTTATAATATTTAATATATATAACGTTAAATAGAGTTGCATGCAAAAAGTATTACGCAATGAATATGCTATAAATGAATTATAATTTTTGAGAAGATAAACCGAATAAACATTTTGCAATTATTATGTATAACATCGATGGAACAATGGAATGACTTCCAACAATATTGTGCTATTTATTCGATTATATTTTTGTAATAATTCAAGTTGTTCTTGATATAGCTTTACTTGATATAGTATTTAGTTTTTTACGTATGCTCCTAAAAATGCACGATAAAAATGATATGAATGATAATTGCTCTGTGATTAAATAGCGTTTGCCGATGTAGTATAGGTATTTTTTTTAATTATTGCGTCAAGAATTGTAAACTCCATTGTAAACTCAATCGCAGAATAATTGGTATTAGTATTCATTAGCATGATCATTGTTGATACATTGTGTACTGCATGTATTTACAAATCCATGCATAAATGCATCCCTCGCGGCTTTTATTATTATGAGAAATCTACTGACATTCGATTCGGACGGATCAATGTTGGAAATGAAAAAAGTTTTTAACATATTACTCAAAGAGACGCGTCTTCCAAAGTAATCGAAAATACAAAACGCCGTTTTTTAAGGCACTTTTAGCCACGGCGAGACTGCGCGCATAAAAGCAAAGGCCAAAGAACAGCCCTCTATCTGTGCACTTGCGTTTCTTGTATCTACTTCCGCCTTTCTATCTCCTATGATAGGATGTGAGCGCGCGGGCTTCCCTCTTATTTCACATTGCTACAGTCACCAGTTCTAATTGACAATTCACGATCATTCGCCATATTTATCCGCTTCGCTTTTCCAACCATTTTCTTTCAATTTTTGAAAGGAACGCTACTTACATCTTCGCTCTTCTATTCATTTAAAGCGAACTTAATATACTTATTACGGACTTTTATTATTACTTTCATCCCGCACATATTCGTCCACGTGTACGAGCGCATGCTCAAAATCTCACGCGAACGCGCGCACACATAAGCACATACACAGCAACGCAAAACCTTCCATCCATCGTTTATTTGCATCCTAATTACACCAGCGTCAATTATCGAAGAAAGAAGCCAAGTGCTGCATATAGGAATATATTCGAGAAGACCTGTGTAAATATTTGATTAGATTATTATTATAATTTTAATAACAATATTCAATAAAATAACAATTATTTGAAAAATATCAATTATTGTCTTCTTTATACGTATTGTACTCTTCTTACTTCTTCATTTCTCTTCCTTGTCTACTTTCAATGTCTACTTTCAATGAATTATTGCATTTATTACAATTTACAACTTTTTTATGAGGATAACTTTGAAGTGGTATTAATTTGGATAAAATACTGGATAACTGAAAAATATATCAGAAAACAGTTGTTTGGCTTGGGGCATTAAAGTATAGCATTTTAGCACAGATGTCATAACAAAAAACAAATTATAAAAAAGGGCAAAAACTATTTTTGAAACAATCCTTTGAAATTTGTAGAAGAAATATACAGAAGCAGTTGATTCTAAATATGTCAAAAGTTGTACAATGTATTTTAAATAGACATATTTATGGATGATGGAAGATTTGAAGAATCTCATCGTGGACACCGAGGGCGAATGCGTTCAAGCGCGAAGAGTAATGTATAACGTAGATCACAGGTGGCGCATATGAAATTTCACACGATAAATCCATCCAATGCATTTAAATAGAGGTTCAATAATGCACTCGTTGTCTTTGGTATGTTCCATTGGCCGTTTTAAGTTCGTATAAAGTTATTCGTTCATTTGGTTGATATATATATATATATACACACACACCACACACACATACTACTACGTTGGTGTCTTGTTTTCGAAGCTGCAAAGTTTTTCATTCTGTATAATATATCTTTTGTTTTTGAATTCGTTATGAAACTGAACCGTGATCGCGGAGTATGCAGTTTCTTATAACGTTAAATCAGCGTATCCTTAGTTTATCGAACGTGTCAATCTTTTGTTTTCCTTTTTTCAAGAATCTCATTCTTATCGTAACTTGCGTTATTCATTTGCAAAGAATAATAGTTTAGTTGAGTTACGAATTCCTTGAGTTTGATCACTTGGAAGTGTATAGTTAAGTTTTTCACGAGTTTCAAACTTTGGCTCTTCGTTTTTCCGGTAGAAGTAGCAGGTGTTTGATATCAACGATAAATCTTGTATATCGCTGTCTCCACTCGTGAATCCTCCATTTTTTTTTTAATATTCTTAATTAAAAGAATATCGTCTGTTGGGTCGTATCTGGCTTACTTTTTCCGCGATTTTCCAAGTTGCATCTCTGAGTTGCATCAACAGGGTGATAAGCACTTCCATGGATTTGTAATAAATTTTATGAGAATACATTTTCTCATCAAAATTATTGTCTCCTTCGATTGTTCAATATTCCTTAGAATATTAAGATATATCAAACTTTTGGGGTTTCATGGCACCAAATCCATAGTAATCAGCTGACCGTCTTAATTTCACAAGTTCAAATTATTGAACAATATTTACTTCAGTATTAGAACGATCCACGTCATATAATCTCAGTTGCTTGGCTTCTAATTTTGATGTCGACGTATTGTGTTCGTTTGATCTGTGCCCTTAGCACAGCCTCTTCCCTGGTTGCTTTTTCAAACGGGATAGCAAACAATAATTCGATCGATTAAAAAGGCTTTCCTCGCAAACGTTGTAATTTCAACCCAAGATGATGCTAACACGATATATTAATTCTATCTCATAATTCCGTTCTATATTTCCATAATAATTCCTGTAAAGCTTTTTTTATATCCTCGGAGGAAAGAGTCCCTCTTCGCAATGGATATACAGTCGAACCGAAATATCTGTTTATTAAGGAATTCCGATAGTATAATTCAGCGTTTTCACTTTCGTCTAGAGTGATGACTACGCAACTAGTTGCTTGTTTTAGACTACAAATTTTCTTTTGTAAACACATTAGTTTATCATAGTCATAGTCTTTAATGCACTTTATAGGTGGTGTACCAAAATCTGAAACATTAACCCCCTAATTGAGCTATTAGGACTAGTTCCAGAATTTGAACCTGCGCTCTTCATTTGTATTTAATGGATATTCTAATCTACTACTTATTCTGTTCTAAACGCGTTAATTGCGCATTATATTTTTTACCTAGTACTACCGAATTCGTTTAACATCGTTTCTCAAATATATCACGGAGGTTCTTTTGTTGGCAGCTTTTATCACTGTCTGCTTTTCACCGTTATTCGTTACTTCTCGTTTCATCAACGTTTGTTTTGAATATCGTTACTTTGCGTTTAATTATTACGAAACAATGCACTATCAAGAAATACGCGCGAACGTTTGTCGTCGTTTGCGATCATGCGCGTGGCCTTCGTATATTCCGAAAGCAAATAAACGTGCGTTAAGTTGTATGACCGAGAGACGTGACTTTGAGAAACAAAAAGTAGAGAGCGAGAACGAAGGAAAAGCAGATTACGGTAAATATGAAGAAAAGGAGATTCGATCGTGGAAACATTAGATCATCGACGGTGTGCATTTCTTCAAGGTTCCCATCGTACATTACTTTTCAAAAACGCTGAAATTGTTTTGCGGCGAGAGATTATCCGAATTAATAATGTTTTCTTTGAACAATTTTTTAAATAAGGGAAAACACGAACGTATGCTTTGTTTCTAGGGAAAATGTATTATACGATAATTGTGTGCACCTGTAATTCTTTGATAAAATAAGCTTCCTTCAAAATTATAAATACATGTAGGGGATGTAGTTAGTTCCTTCATTAAGAAAAAGATATCAGCTTAACTGTAATTTTCGTATTTATAATGGTGCATTACAGATTAGCATTTCAGATTAGCATTTCATTAATAATATTCGTAATAAAATAATTCCATTGTAAAGAAATAATGTGCGATAAGAGTACACTTAGGATAAAAAAGAAAAAGCTTACGTAATGTGTAGCTAAATGTAATTGTCCGAAAGTGGAGGATGCAAACGTCCCTCGCAGTCAGCATCGCGGATTTTAATGGGAACGAAGATGCGTCTCCAGTACAATGTCTGGAGTCTAATTTACCATTGGAAGAGCTACCACTTACACGTTGCCCTCCTCGTTGCCCTCCTCGTTGCCTTCCTACCCTTCGAACCACCATTCGATGGAACACGTGTTCCCAATGAAACACGTGTTCCCAATGAAACACGTCTTCCCAATGAAACACGTGTTCCCAATGATAACGGATTGAAGTCGTTGCTCGGCATGATTGGCACGACGCTCCCCATAGACCGACCCCAAGGATGCGTTGCAACTGCTTGTTACGGGCAGGAGTGTCGAGGCCCATTCGCGAACAACTGCCAGTCCCCGGAGAGTAGGTGCGCACGCATAAAAAGTCGTCTTTGAGGAGCGCTCGTACAAAGCTGCTCGCATTAGATCATCACGCGCTCGGCCTTGCGCAAGGATACGCGTCGTCGGCCCTACGCACTCGCGTCCTCTCAGCTGGATGTCCACCTACGTTTCTGCGTGTCGGGGGGAGGGGCGCGGACGGCTGCAGCGGCGACGGCGGCGACGGCGGCGACGGCGGCGACGGCGAAAAAGCAGGAGTAGTCGCGCGCGGCCCCGAAAGGTAGCGATCGCCGAGGACGCCGAGCGAAGAAAGATCGCGACTCGATGCGATCGCGCAGTTCGAGATCCGCGTTGAATCGCGCAGCACGCGTTCAAGTCTCGACGCCTCGACGCCTCGACGCCTCGACGCCTCGACGCCTCGACGCCTCGACGCCTCGACGCGTCCGCGGTGTGGTCCAGCCTCCCGAGATGCCGAGCACGTAGACGGAGCCTAGGCGCGCGGGCATGATCTACAACAGTTGCCAGCTGAGCCACCAGGCCCCGACGATGTCCTCGTCGAGCAAGACGTCGCCGCGACCAAGGCACAAGGACTCCAGGGCCGTGAGCGCGAGATCGGCGGTCAGGCAGCGCGAGGGTCCCCGGGCGGACAAGCAGGATGGCGCGGATCGATGTCGGGGCAGGTGCAGAGTGCAATGGAGCGAGCAGCACGTGAAGGAGGGAATCGTGCTCGTGCAGGAGGCACAGCTCGCGAGGGTCGTCAAGACTGGTCCTATCGGCGAGCATTACGAGATCGATCCCAAGCCCTTCGCCAGGTGAGAGCCACGGAGACGTTGTTAGAGCAGTTTCCTCTCGTTGAGTGCATGGGGTGGAGAAAGTCGATTTCCTTTTTTTTTTTCACTGGCGAGATTCGAATGATACTGTTGCCTCTCGTCTTCATTGCCGACTTCTACGCGATGTTTTACTTATTATTATTTCACTGATTTCAACTGCATAAAGTTATCATTCGTGCACGCGATATCAAGATATTAAGGAATATGACTGGCAAACCTAAAATAAAATTAATGATTTTCCAATAGTTATGATAATTATTGTGAAAATGGTTTGTATATCAATAACATTCAAATTTTAGTAGCTTTCGAATTTCACTGGTAAATATCACCTCTTACGCGCATCGTACGCATAAATAAAAATAACTTGAGCGATATGAATGCAAGACGAGTGCGCACTTGTAATTCTGTGCCACAGACTTTACGCATTTTCAGAAATGCTGTTTTACGCACTTATGTATATTAATCGTCTGTAATGCGTTGTTTCAACAGATATGAGTATGCATTTATGTGCACACGTGTAATACCTGCAACGTAGTTTATATTGAGACACATCGACAGTGCGCGGCAATATAAAAAAGGAAACTTCTGCTTTCACCTCTACAATAACAAGTAGTTAAAAATACGAACTCTTCGAAACTGGATAATTACTTTTTATATTCTTTAATATATTATTATTCATTATCTATTGATTTTCAAAGTTTAAGGTGAATCAATTTTTGCTTGCAATGGTAATACCTGAATCGTAAAGCATAACACTTATTTAAGATTTTAGAGCTTTTTATTTCTTTATAAAATTCAAAAGAAAGTTCTTTTTTGTGAAAATGTTTTTCTCGTGTTTTATGCACGAGTTCTTTGTTAACAAACATTGCAAATAGTGCAAGGAATGTGCATGATAGAAAATAGAATTCTTACCCATTGATTTAGGGATTTTTGGTAATATGTGATCTTAAATTGAACTGAATCTGTAAAAGAATAGGAAGGATATTTAATATTTGTCAAGTTATTCAAGTTTCTCATTTTCATTGATTATAGTCGATGGATCAATTAGTTTACAATTTTGAAGCAAGAGTAGCTCGTGATGTGTGAAACTGACAACTATTAGATGTAAATAATGATCGCCAACAATTTTTTAAAATCGATGATCACAGAAGTATTGAATGAAATTGTGTACCTTGAAACATGCTTAATAATTCATCTGAACACTATTTCTTTACAAGGTAATAGAGTAAAATTACAATACTCGCAATTCATCGATTAATGAAAATTTTGAAAATTGATTCGAGTACGATGTCGAGCATGATGTCATAGTTTAACATATTTGAAGACACTTAATATTAGGCATTGAAATTTATAATTAAATCGAAACGGCAGGTTTATTTCATATTCCGTGATGCGTGGGCATTTTTGAAAATATACACGTCTGAATTTTTCATTGTGATCGATAATTTACCGATGCAACCATCAACGGTAAAATTCAGTGAATTGTGTATATATAAACCCTCGAAAAAAATGTTACGATTTGTAATGATATTAATAGGTATTTGCGGATTAGAGTAAAAGCAATCCGAATAATATTGTTTAATTTGGATCGGTTAGCTTATTCACCTGATTATCGTTGAATTAAGTAATTGAAATATTTAACGCTATAGTGCTGCCTACTGGGCATTAATTTTGATATAAGAATAGTAACTATAAAAGTGGTCTGCCTTATGTTAAATAACTAATAAATACTTGGTCGTTTATCAAAAACAGTAATATCCTTTAAAATCTAGTAAGCATTAATTTTCCATCAAATTTACATAATAAACACATCGCATTTTTATGAAGCGAGTTCTCGCGCACGTCCTTTTCACAAATAGCGATATCTCCATGTGCAGCCTCGTTAACGAAAACGACTCTCATTACAATAATCATAAACTATAAATGTATACACAAGATGGAAAATGACTTGATTACACTCGAACGATCGTTGCAATAAAATTTAATGCGCGCTCGGTGCTTACGAAGCCGCAAAATCCTCTAAATACTTGGTTTTCTAATACTCCAGTTTTGCGTTTGCCCCCACCGCAGCGCCTCTTTTCCCCTCCTTAGCTAAAAAATACGCACTCGCGCGATGCGAAAGCGCAATACAACTTTTTGCGCTTGAATCGTCGTCAGGCTATTCATCCGGGAGTGCGAGCGTGATTATGCGGAGATTTCGACGTCGTTTCGGGCTTATCTAATATTAAAGCATTCTACGTAGGTTTATAAGCTGCTGCATATCTTGCACCTGGATCTGAAGAAATAAGTTTCAATGGCCGCTACGGAAGGCGGTATATAAAGAATTTGTGATATTTGTTTATTTAAATTAGTTTTTTCTATGGATTATCTGTCGGTAATTTATTTTCATAATTACAAGTGCAATTGGATCGTGTTTAATTATTTATTGAAAGTACAAAGAAAGTAGTTTGAGATTTTAATAAAGTAAATGCACATAATAAATGCACAAATAAAGCGAATTAATGAAAACACGTCATTTTTTAAATCTTGTGAAAATACCAAAGCAACGCGATTAATATCTTTTCCTTCGTCCGCCTTATAATTAATGAGGCACAATCATCAAAAATTATTTTGATTAAGAATTAAATTTAAATTTAATTCATTTATCTGTTTTCAATGTGATTCGAGCACATAATTTAATTTATTTATTTTCATATCTTTCATATTAATTTATCTTGATTGATATTCGACCGCATGCGCAATGATAGAGTGACTTTTAAAACAAGAGAAATCGAAACAAAAAAGGCTTTGTAAGGGTGATTTACGGATCCAGCAGAGTTTTATTGATTCTTGTTTAAACAGCATGTACAATGACAAGAAATAATAAATTATTTTAACTCGAATAACAGGCATTCGGTTCTTCTAAAAATGCACACGTAAAGTACTAAATACTTTATGCAGTATCAAAGTTTACTTCGGTATATGACTGATTAAATTATACGTATAGTTGGATGTTGAACTAATCATTCTTAAACACATATGCTTTTTCGAGTAATACTAAACGCTAAAATTTATTTAACGACGCCACACGTAATATTATTTTTTATTTAAAAATATATATCTGCACAAGCTTAAAAATAATATGTTCTAATGTTCAGTGCATTCTCGAAACTTTCAAAGTTTCGATTCAGTATCATCGAAAATACTATTATCGACATTTTTAAATCTTCTGAACTTGTATATCAATCGGATGACGATAGAAAAAGGAAGGAAGAAGTTCAAGTAGTAAAATTTCGAATCACTTACATTGTGCCCTAAGTTTTTGGTAAGTTTCCTTGGAATAGGAAACAAAACATATCACTTGTCATAAAATACTGTACATCGTATGAAAAAAAAAAAAAAAAAAAAAAAAAAAAAACGATACACCGAAGTACAGCTTTCGATCGATATAACTGCTGCAAGAAAAACTATAAAAAAATGGATTCGATCAGTCAGTTTTCGCCTTTCGCGAGTTTAGTAGGCAAAGTCGCCCGTGTTGGGCGGTAGCCTTAATATTTCCGAGAAACGGATCCAGTGGCGGGAAGCGAGAACGGAGGAAGGACCACGGCGTCATAGGCGACAACCCGCGTCCTCCTGGGACAGGGCGTCCGTTACGTTAAGAGTTTTGTCAAAGCCTTCCACGCAAGAACAAATGCCCAACAATTTGGGGGGAAGTGAGCTCGGTGTTTTATTTTTTTATGCGACTAATGAACAAAACAAACACGCGACTTGAAGCCACTCGAAACGTGCAATTACACGTACCAGTCTCTTGTAAAGAGAAATAGAAGATTTATTAAATGTAAGAGTTGAAAAGGACGAGTACAAATTATCCCGCTTAGTTCCTTTTTGGACAATGAAAGCATACTACCGGTGGGAGGAAACAAGTATACCAATGTACGCAGACTAGGACGAGTGACCGATTATTTGATATCCAGAGACAGAATGACAAGGACTGCGCTACGTTCACAAATGCACGATGGGGATTTATCACCGATAGCGAATTATAGATTGTCGTACGTACCTTCGCATAACTTGATTTCGATCCTTAGTGAGATACATCATTCTAGGACTTCGGAGAATCCCAAACTGTGGCCCTGAGCTTACGTTGGCCCATGAAGATGCAGCGACCCAGGAAAATATGAAACAGCAAAATAACGAGGCATCGCACTACTGTTCCCTCACTTTTTTCACCCCTACATCTTCTTTTTTCAAGTACCTCTCCTCTCATCTACTCCTTTTCTGTTCATAATATTATGAGCGTATTACCATAATAATGGTAACTTTGATAAGCTCCGTAAGAAAAGATACGGAAGAAAGAGGTGAGTTCTTCTGTTACATCCACAATTATTCGTTGCGTGACCGTTGGTGATGAGTCCTTTATATCTTTGATTTTATATAATTCGAAAGATGCAATCAACTCGCAGTTAACGAGACAAGGAAAGTTTTTAATTTTGTAATTTTCGAGGAATTGGTATCAAACGCATAGGTAAGGGCAATCCCTCAGCTTCTCTGAAATTTCTAAGAAGTTATTGTATCCTCCATAAACGTATCACTGAGAACCACATGTGTTGATTTTAGCAGGTGGAGCTTGTAGAATGAAGTGTATCGGTATATAGTAGTCTTACCAACGCGATTGATCAAGTAATTGGCAGCATAGATCCCTCTCTTGCATCAGGGTGGGTGTAGACATCAGGTCTGGAACAGTTATTTCTGGAGATGTATAGGCTCATTGATGTAATAATGGATAACTCAGGACAGTACATCATTTATAATAGAACTGAGGTTACTCAGCCCTCCAATTTACTTTAATAAGTGAGGCCAAGGCCATATCACTAGGGGAAGGAGACGAGAATCCACCACCAGAAGCAGCTGCTTAGGCTTCTCTTGAATTTGTTCTCCCAATTTGGTATCTATAGAGTAGATTGAGTCTAATACGAATAGTGTTAGCAGTCCTAGTTTACTTCCTTTCGCTGAACCATTAGCTGAAATAGATTGCCTTTTTGGATCAAAACCAATATCAGCAAATACGAACAAAATAAAGGTGTACGTTGTAATTTTCGTATGCTCGTTATGAAGGTGGTTCACTTGAAGGTCGTAAGCGATCTATTTTAAGAAGGATTCATTGCTGCGTGTGGATGTGCAAGTGGATTGTCTCGAGTAAGGAAAACCGTTGAATAGCTATTTAGACGATGGGATTTCGTAGGCACAAAAAATGAATAAGATCAATTATATTTTCCACAAGATAACGAGAGAAAGGTAATTCAATTTCAATTTAATGACGAAGGAATGTAATGGAACTTCACATTTCCGAGGTTTAGGCAAGGCTGTGGTAAAAACTTTTAAATACTACATGAAACGAGTAGTGACCGACCTTTTATTGATCTTCGAAGAATTCAATACTTTCGCCATCGAAATTGAAGCTTGTTTCTACTCGCCTGCCTACTTTAATATTCGATGTTCCCAATTACCATCCCACTCTCACCGCCCGGTCATTTCCTTATAGATGATTTGCTTACGAGCCGATACACGGAGCATGATTTATGGAGCATTTCAGCAAATCGATCGTTGCAACACGTTAAAAAATACACCAATACTTTTGGAGCCGTTGATAAAAAGTAATAAAATTAAACGAATTGAACGTTCGATATAAGTGGAACAAGGGTGGATGTGTTCTATTAAGGAAAATTGAATTGTTGTTTTGAAAAAGGACAATCTGCCGTTGATGAATTGGGCGTTACGTCGCGTGATCAACACGCATCCGGGAACCGATGGAGTGATTTGGACAGTAACGGTAAAAAGTAGCGATGGTTATATTAGTTTTTCAGTTGATTGAACGTCTGCTGCATTATATCAAATTTTTATTTAAATTGTCGTTTAATATTTTTTTATAAGTAATATGGTTGTTGAAAAAAACAAATCGATTGATACAAAAATCTAAAATTCGTATATATAATCCTTGGAAAAATATAAATAATACATAGAAATAACGAATAATTATAGTTTTTATCCTTAAATAGCAGTGTTTAAATACAAACAGAATTATAGGTTTAAATATTCTATTTGAAACGAAATGAAATGAAATGAAATGAAATGAAATGAAATGAAATGAAATGCTTGAGAAAAGTAATATAAAACAACTTTTGTCATTCAAACTTTCTATTTGTAAGCTTTGGAACGATATTTGATATTAGTATTAACATAATTTACTGTCTTACGGAGAAGTTGTTTTTTTTTTTATAATTTTTCAAATAACATTTGAAAATTTTTTGTAATAAAAATTGTTTTTCATGATATTTCAATTTTTAAAATAATATTGCACAGTAAGTTTTATCTTTGCTTGCTCTGGTGATCGGACTAAATTTCAAGAAATATCAAGAAAATAATAAAAATTAGCAGGACGCAAATTTGCAGGTAATAATACGTCTAGTATGTTTGTTATGATTCATTTATGTTAATTTAATTCTTGTTATTGCCCTAAAACGCATTATACCGAATATCACTTCTTTTTTTTCTTCAAGCGACACAAAAGCGTGCGAAGAAATTTATATATCCTCGCGGAATATTGTAATACCAATTGAAATTTGTCCGTGCCGAAATAAATTATTTCCCGAGCGATAAATATGAAAATCAAATCCGTAACCGTGCAAAGGAGAAACCACCGTTGCACACGTGGGCCGCTCGTATCGTTTGCTTCGCGCGCGACGATAAAAAAGAAAACTAAAAAAAGGAAACGACGCGCTCTCACTTTACACACCGACGTGGGCGTAAGTCGTACAAGCGCACGCGAAAGATCCGCAAACGCGATTCTCATTATTATTCCAGCGTACTTGTAATTTCGTGGGCTTATCGATGGTCGCCGATGACCGAAAGACGCACTTTTTCCTATCTCTGCTCCATAGCGATTCAAGCTCCGTTCAACCCGTTAGATGCTATCGTCTAGTACAACATTTATTGCTCTTGCTTTTTACAACGTTTGGTGAAACGCTCGCTATTTCAGTTGCGTTGTCTCTTTGTCATTCTAATACTTAGCATGGATTATGTCTCTTCGTCCGTTTTTGCAACTGTTCCGTCCTCTTTGTAGCGAAAAATGTCATTAATTCGCATTGCTTCGCATGATTTGTAAGAAGATACAGTCTTCGAATGAGAAATGCAACAGAGTGACGACTACCTTTGCATTTCAAACGATGGTTTTCATTTTTTAGAACGATAACCCCGATATTTTATCGTGGTTTAAGTTTTGATGTACTATACGTGATCAAGTATTTAACCAAATTCATTAGCATTGGATTAGAACGGCATAATAATTAAAATTGAAAATTGCACATATTCGCGATTTACAAATTGCGAGGAAGGGTGTGTAGTCGTGCGACAAGTAATTTAAGAATCTCATACCGACTGCTCAATAATTAACGAGCTAATCAGACATTAAATATTTTTTAATTTATCCTTTGAGATTTATTAATTTTAGCATTTTTAGCGTATCATTGCGAACGAGTCCCGTAAATCAAAATAATTTATGGGAATTCAGAAAAGCTAAGAACCACCGGGCAATGTTTTGTCGCTGACCTTTTCCTTGGAGACCGTATTATCGCCAAAGAAATTTAACATAATAATGATACACGGGCATTTAAACCAAAGGAGTGAATCGCCGGGATAGGATCATTCGAACGATAGAAAGAAGTAATAAAGTCGTCTCTCTGTCCCTCTCTTATAATCATTGTCCTTCCGCATTCTGTTTTTCAACCTGTAGAGTCCTTTGTTGGATGCAGCTGCCCGCGACGCCGTTAAGGATAGTCCTGTGCGGCGTCTTCCTTTTTGTCCCGCACCGAGGATACATTCGAGCACGGAAAAAGGTGCATTTTAGCGCGTCCCTCCTCCAACCAAGATAAGGAGTCGAGCGTTTAACGGCGTAAACGCGAGCGGGCCTTTGTCCAGTGCGCATAAACGTCGCGTTGCTGCAAATCCGATAAATATATCAACAAATATATCGCGCGCCACATTTATTTTTCCTTTTGCTTTCATCTCATATTAAATCTCCTCGTCCCACCCCTGATTTTCCTCGACGCATCGAAAGTGTGTAATCGTACTTTATAATTTACTTGCCAATCACTTAAAAACGCCATCTCATGCAAATGCGCCGCGTAAATTCAGAGCTGTCACTTTTATAGACTCACTGGCACTCCGAAGCACCTCCTCGTGGATAAAGCGACTAATTGCGTAACGGCCGCCGTCGTGGACTCGCTTCTTGTTTCATCAACAACGGTCCGTCGCATTCGATCATTTCGCCCCTGTCGCTCCTTCGACGGCTCGTACCCCGCCGAAAATCGCGTCGGGTCGAGGAACTTCCTCGGGCATATTCCACTGTTCCACGCGCACGAAGGAAGGCGCCTGTCCAGGGCCCCGCAAAAACGAGGAAGAGAGCTGAAAAATTATGATGCGCTCATGCAGGCGCAACGCGCTCGTCCTTGCGAGGCGCCAGCAACGGCCGGCGCCGACCTTGTGCCTCGCCTCCTGTCCGTCCGTCTCCCTCTCTCTTACCAGGTGGAATGGTATCGGCCGCAGGAGCGAGGGAGAGAGCGCGGATGGCGAAATCCACCGAAAGACGAAGTGCCGCGCGCGAGCGCCACGATTGAATAAGTCGGGGACTGGATTTACGTGGGGAAGACCGGGGCAAGGTCAGCCCTTCTTTGGTTGCTCATTTTTGCAACTTACGGTTTTTATGAAAGCGGAGTGGTCGTTATGTGCGCTACAAGAAACGTTACTTTAAACCCGTACTTTGCGAGCACGCGATTACAATGCCTTTTTCAAATGGAATTATTCGGAGCAAACTTTCGAGTCGAATGGGGACTTTCATTGACTAAATTGCCAAGATGACATTCGCTTTTTCGCAATAATTGTGAGTTTAAGAACGAAGTAACGTGTACAACTTCAAAGCGGGGCTTGCGATTAACGTACAATAGATCTACAAATAGAATAAAATACATGGAGTATTTTTTGTACTTTTTGTCTCCATTCATTTTAAAATGTCATGTTAATTTAAAAAATACTCGCATAAAGTTCCAGCGAAATGAATTTTTATCGAGTGCACTTAATTGACTTCTATTATTATGCTAAGTGGTGCCTGTATTTAAGCTTTTTTTTCTCCCAAAATCGTATTTACATTGTATAAATTAGTAGATAAATTTGAAGATATAATTTCTTTCTGATTTAAAAGTCCGATTTCATTGCGCAGTGTTTAAATGCGTGTAATAACGTTTGACACACTTTTCTACTCACTGCAGTAAAATTTAGCTTAATTTTTTCGATAAAATGAACGCTCGTTAAAATCCATCAAAGCTTTTTTAAGTTCACGTTCTTGTTGAACAAAACTGTTAAAAGTTATTACGTTTTGGTTAAAGTTAACGTTTTTACCGAAACTTCTCTTCTTCCGTTTGATCTTTCTTGCGTTACGAAGACTAGAAGCTTTATTGTGTTTTTAATAAAAGTATGTTAGGGTAACATGTATTTTCAAACAAACATTCCCAAATATTTTCGTCTTTCATAATGTTGTTTTAAGAAATAAATTTGTCGTCACACATCTCCACAAAAGCAATTATTATTAGTGGTACATCTATTTCAAGCGAGCTTTTCTATTTTGTACAAACTATTGAAATAGAGAAAAAAGCAGCGAATAAAATATATTTAACGTAAAAAGTGTCTTTATTTTATGCTGTGCATTATCTAATTAAATAAATAATTAACGAATTAAATAAATAAATAAACGTATTGAACTTATACCATTGTTTAAAATTTAAAAGACCATCGATATAAAAAAATGTAAAGCTTCTTTGACAAATTGAGAATGAGAATGTTGAAGAAGAAAGCTGAAGACATATTTTGATTTTAAGACAGCACTTTTTACATATAAATGTATAAATAGACGAATATTTTTTATTTTGTGTTTATCGTGTTTTCTAACATATAATAATCGAACTCTGTTAAAAGTCATTGATCTTGAAATTTTTACAATTTCCCAATAATTTTGTTTTAGTTTTAAAAGCTAATTAAAGTACTTAAATCATTGGAATTTAATTAAGTTCCAGTAAAGCAACGAGTTTTCTGTTTTATGTACGCAGTGTCTACATAGCTTCGAATAAATTAATCGATTTCTTTATATGATTTCTGTTTCTAAAAATAATGAAGTTAACGAGATTATGTTTATTTATTATTTAAACGTACACTTGACTCATAGGCAAACTCCACAAACTTGTCGCATTATAGTATAAACAGTGTTTAATATTATAAATTATTTCCAAATGATTTGTCAATTTATCCTAACAACATACAGTTATATTAATTTTCATTCCGATATCGATTGTACCTAATTTGATATTTTTTATGTATAATTTAAGGACCCGTAAAAAGCAACCGAAGCGAGACACGAAAGAACAAAATCATCTTTATGTTGAATCGCTTAACCAATTGGCGTTAAATTATATAACTTGAAAAAGTTAGACATATATTCTGATGTCACGTAAATAATCTTTTATTCATATCAAATATTGATAGTATTGAATAATGTTTACATAAGCAAACTGAGTACGTAATGCTAATGTATTTAACTTGTATGTCTATTAATAAATTATGTAAAAATTTTAATACGAATTGTAAATGTAGATTTTCAAACCGATTAAAATCGTTATCCCTAAAATAAAATAAATAAATATCTGAAAACGAATATAATATGCATAATACTAATAGCAAACAAAAATTAAAAAGTTCATTATTAAAATACGAGAATCTGTGGTAATGAATTATATGTTAGAATGGAAGAAAACCAATATTTGATGAAATGTCATTTGAGAAATATGAATTGCAATGAGTAAAATGAAAACAAGGCATCGGTATATTTGATGTTTAGCTGGAATATTAAATTAACAATAATGCCCTCGTTATTCATACGACGCGTTGCCATAAAATCGACATTATGCGTCATCTAATGAGAAATGTACGCATGGAAATCGTTAGTCAAAATAGTAATTGCTTAATGAACTAAGTTTATCGTTGCGAGATCTTTGAAGCGAAACAAAATCTTTTTTCTACGAATTCGTAAGAATTATAGATAAGTGTTCGATGAAAAGATTGCAGTCTTGAGAGCTAGATTTTTTTCTTACCCGAAGCAAAACCTGTCGTCTTCGAACAAGGCTAATGGTGCAACGAACTTAATATTCTGGTAAATACCTTATTTGTCGCGAATAATAATGAATTTGATGTCAGCAACAATGGTACGGATACCGATATTAAGAAATGTACTGTAAGGTCGCCACTGATTGACATTACGTGGTTAAGAGCATTTTGTGGAAATTTCCACGTTTCATAATTGTATTTATTCCTTGTAGGCTGTAGAATAATTGCGCACCGGCTTAGCTGTTCAGGACAAAGAAGCAGCATTAAATCACTGCTCGAAGTAAGATATTTAAGACTCAGATCCAGACTTTCCAGATCCAGACTTATTCCAAAATCAATCTCAACGAAAGAAGTAAAAATTAATACTTCATTAGTAGGAAGTTACGAATGAATCTCGTTATCCGTATATCGTCATTTTACACGTCCAGCGTAAAATGTCGCCGAGATCGTCTTGCAACGCAGCAGCCAAGCTATCAGTGAAAGAATTCACGGGTCCTTACGAACTCTTTTTCCTCATCTTCGCGTCCTTTACGTTCCCTGCACTTTTTGCGTCCTTCGCTTCGCTCGTCTTTGTCTTCGTCGTTTTGCCCAGGCACTCGAACACTGCAGGAGACTTCCGAATGTCGACGTCGTCGTGAATCCGGAATTCTCTCTTTTCCCTTCGTTTTTCGCCCCCTTCCGTCCCCCCGGTGACTTGCTTATTCGCGCTGGAGGACGCGGACGCGTAGTTAGGGCTCTTGTGCATTTCCGTAAACCGCTGGTGCGACGATCGTAATTAAAAAAGCGCAAGAGTCGCGAGAGTGAGACGCCGTTTTACGAGCCCGTTCCTCGTGATTCGTAGTCTGGTCGCTGATTGCAATAATGCAAGAAATAAATTTTTTCGAGTGCCGTTTCTTCCTCGATTTGTCTTCGTTACTCACATTTTTTCCCATTCTCTCTTTGTTTTATCTTACCACGGGTGTGCGCGCGTGTATGCGCGTGCAGGTCGATTAAAATCGCAGTGCCTTTTTCGGATGTATTTCCTTCGTATAATTAATTTTATGAAACTTCTGAAGCGCATGCGACGGAAAATTATGAGCATGATAAATTGTTTTTATCGAGCAACATTGATTTTATACGGCGAGTCGTACGTTTTTCGCCTGCGTAAATAAAAGTTGATCTCTTCTTTATTAACGCAGGTATTTTGTTCCGTTTTCAAAGCGGAACAAAATGAAAAAAGGATCGTGTAACGGAGTCGCAAATGTACTTAAAGCCTTTGACGCAAGAATTAAAATACTTTGAATACTAATATATATGCAGAATTATAGACTATTATATCATGAATAATGTTTTCTTAATCTGAATTTTACAACTTCGAGAATACAAATACCGTACTCGCATGTTCAACGAACTTTATTGTAAATAGTAACTCTGGAGTCTCTTAATGCAGTGTATGTACTTACGTTTTCATTTTTTCTCCAACAGAATTTTACATATAAATGAGTTTATTTTATTTTTATTTGCATACTACAAACAACTACAAACAACTTGTATATTTTACAACAAGAACATGGAAGAATATTTTTTTTAGGAACATTGTCAGTAAATAGTATCAAAAATTTCGTACCATAAATGTCATCATACACAATACGTATTGATTATATTTTTATATGCACGGTATTTTACGTCGTTTCAAATAATAAGGAGGTTTTCTTACCTTGAGAGAATTTGTCGTAGAAGCTCGTTAAATGTTTTTGTATTTTACAAATGTTATAATTACTTTTCAATTTTTTACTTAAATATTTAATGAAAATTATGAGTTATTTAAAAATATATCTTCAGATATAGAATCACGTGTAAAAGATAATAAAATTTATAAATAAGATATTTATTAAGATATTTGAAAAATATTTTTAAATAATCTTTCAGAATAAATGGATTTTTATAATGATAAGCCATTTTCAGTGTCAACATACTAAATAAAATTAATTATGTAAATGAAAAAAATGTTTAAATCAAACATATTTTTATTATCTTCAGACTAATCATTCTGATTTTCTAATATTTTGAATGAATATTTAATAAGTTCTTTCATAAAATTTTATGTTTTTTTAAAATCAATTTTATACTACCACGTTTTGTTTTGGTAAACGAAGTAAGATATTTTATAGTATTAAGATATTTATAAAAAAAAAAAAAAAAAAAAAAAAAACAAGCAGCATCTTTGGCAATTAAGAGAAAATATTAAGAAATTGTTAGGATGCACATTTTTATGCATTTAAAATTTTAAAAATATTATTGAAATTTGGATTTGTCTATTTGCAAACAATAAATTTTAAAAGCAATGAAAATTTTATTTTATAATAATGAAGAACATCTACATGCGAAGTGCCATATTTGGACTACCGTTGAGAATTTATTAAAAATCTCTATTGTGTTAGAAAAACAAAATGATTCTGACGTAATGATTATAATTATCTTAGGTATCCAAAGTGTTTTCAATGATTTTTTTCCGGAACTTGACTACGTGTTAATATTTAACATCCTAAATATATAATTTGAATCTTTCAAGAAAATAATCATGAGCCTATTTTTTAAATCAAATTTAATTAAGAATAATTCAAATCAGACGAAATAATTCCTGCCGGTATCGTGAAATTATTTAAACAACCTTTTTCGTTTTAAAAATGAAGACTGCATCCAAGCTCTTATTCTATCAGTATACTATTTATTATAAAATTTTATACATACAGATTACGTAATGAAGCGTAAGACAAAAAAAAGATACGTTTTAATTATTCGGAAACATCTCTTATATTTTTTGAAGAACTCCGTTTTATGTGAAACAACGCCAAGACTGTTCGTTACATTTAACTTCTATAATTAAAGATTCAAAGCCTTCCGCTTCGACACAAAGAGCCGAGTGTCATATATGTATGTATGTATGTATGTGTGTATGTATGTATGTATGTGTATATATGTATGTATATATATATATATATATATATATATATATATATATATATAATGCTCAGTATTTGTCAATGATTGCCCTAAAAGATATAAAGCTACTTTGAAACAACGAAATAACCACGAATATGTTTCTGAAAATTGCAGTGGACAGTGGGCCAGAGTCTACAAGTGCCGATCACGTTCGACAGGTATAGTGTACGCAGCCAAATATTCGTCTAGGAACCGCTTCAACGCCGACTGCAGCTCTGAACTGCGTCACGAGATCGCCTTGCTGTCGCTATGCTCGCAATCGCCTCGAGTTGTCAGGCTCCACGACGTCTACGAGACGCCCAAAGAGATCATCATGGTCATGGAGTAGTAAGTCAGCAATTCTAGATAAAAGATTTCGAGATTGGATTTTTTTAATCCGAATGACGATGACTCAGTTACATTTTTCCGCGATTGGAGCACGTATATAATTTTATAAGAGATTAAGTTTCTAGGTATTCACGATGATTTTCATTAAATACGTATTTTGCGTTTCCATGGAGTTAATTATAAAAATTCTTAGGTGCAAAAAACGCTTGTTTCAGATTCTAGTTTTTATTCTTTAATTTCTTATATAGAGCCTAAGAAAATCAATTAACTAATCCGTAAAAACTCGATATTACATTTAATAGGTTTATTAATGTTATTATTAATGTTAAAAGCAATCTATCTTAAAAATAATTTTTTATATTTTTATGCGAAAGTTTTCCGATAAATTATACAATAATATATATCGGTTTCTATCATTGTTCGTATATTTATTTGAAATCAAATTAATTGTATTACAATTTAGAAAATATTTAAGATAATAGTTGCGCGATATTGAATGAGCTTTAAAATTCCGTTCTAATAAAATAATTTGATTTTGCTGTCGTACATTATTCCTTATTAAATTGATAGACAAAAGATTTATAAAGTAAAGCTTCGATGAAATAAAGAATACTATAAGTAATGCAAATGAATTCACTGCAATTTTTATAAGATATGACATTTTAATAATTGATGATTAATATTTAAATATCCGCAGAGAAAACATAAGTTAATCTAGCGTATATGTTACTATAATTAGATGCGGTTATTTTTTAATTTTAAGTACGTTTTACAGGATCATATGATCATTCAGTGCTTATAGTATGATTTAAAGAAAACATTAAATATTTTATTAGTATCATTATATTCGTTTCGTTTCTTTAAATTTGAAAAATTATTACGTATTACTGTTTAGCATTAATTATATTTGATGTTATCTTAGAATTTTTATCTTATTTTCTTGAAAATCTTTTAGTTTTCAATATGTTGCAAGCTAATGTTTCTTTATTTAGAATTTCGAATAATTTAGTAACATAAGTTGCATAACCGTTTTATCTTAATCTACATGGCTTAGACTATCATAAAAATTAATGGTATTACAGAATTATTATATTTTGCGTTAAATCGATCTTTTAAATTTTGATTTTCTGCATTTTGCATTATTCAACTTATTTTCTGAACATTGTAGCAAATGCATATCTTTGCAATCTTATCCTAGTTTGAACGTAATTATTCATTGCGTCGTTTCTTCGTTTACTTTGAGCTCTATTTCTTTCCTTGTTTTTATAATTATTTTTTATTCGTAATAGACTTACTTTTTATTGTCGTTTGTGACATATAAATCATTTGCATGCGTTAGTTCTTGAGTTGTACCATTTAGAGCTAATTTTTCTTAATCTCTTAAAATAATATAATGGATTACAATAATTTCTCAAACGTTATTTTCTACCCTTAGTTGTCCTTCGTTGTCACTGATACACGTTTTCATTAATTAAAAAAACTATTTAGCGTCTTCGAATGTATTAACGCTGACATGTTCCACAGCTTCAATAGGGTTTGGCATTATTTTAAGTGTAGGCAACTTTGTAAAGATTCTTTTATGTCTCTAGGAGGCGCCTTTCAACGAATATTCTGTGACTAATTAACTATACTATCGAATTCCCATAAATAATTTCCAATGGTAATTTGCATATAACATGAAACTGCTGAAAAATATCTTAATCGAATTTTATAAACGATTCGAATACCGAGAAAATTATTGTAATATATTTTATTTCTTTATCAAAAAATTGAATAAAATTTGCTTATTTATACTGCTTCAATAAATATATTTCGTTGTAAATATTTTATCTTGATTCTTTATTCCAAATAATTTAATATGTTTTAAAAATTCAAACTATTTCACCGTATTTGATCACTTCACTCGATACCTTCTCAATTCAGTATGCTTTATTTTTTATATTTTTCTAATGGAAATACATATTCATTTACAACTTCATTCTCCGATACAGACTTTTATTATAAGGATTTTATCATATTTCACTTCCATAGAGTATTTATGAATATTCAATAAATTCTTTCATGTATGAACGTAGACATTTATAATCCCATATTAAATTGATGATCTTTTCTTATACTAGTTTTCAATCAGGTTGAAATACTTTCTGACAGTGTATACTTACGTACGCTTCACAAATATTATTCTTCTTATCGTTTTCTTATGTATCTGTTACTATTCGTTTCTTTTCATTCTCATTTCTTAGCTATAAAAAATACTTAAATACCAACCTTATACGTTTTATAATGTTTTCGTATTTTCGTAACATTGCTTTATTGTTTAAATTATACTGTAAAATACTTGAAATTGAGTAGAGAATTGAATCAATACTAGATATTATTTTTCTTTTATCGTAATTGAATTATCAAGCTAGGCAAAAGTGTGTACGCGTATAAATTGTTAATTTAATTTTGATTTCAGTTAATATAAAAAACAATTAAAATCGGAAATCTTGACCACCAAATCATTTAACATTCGAACACGTAAATATTTTTATGGTTTAAAAAATTATGCATTAAACTTTTTACGTGGCTTTGGTTAAGTCGTAAATAGTGTAAGGTTGCTTTGCATGTAATTTTATATTTAAAATATATGCTTTTAGTAATCTAATTCTTAACGAAATCTTTTATGATTTTTATTTTATCGTTGGACCGAAGCTGTGAATTAAAATCACCTAGAATAATTTATATAAAATATAAATTAATTTTAACACTAATTACCGAAACTTATCAAAAAATTTTTTGTTATTTTTTTCCTTGGAACAACGGATGTTCACAAGTTACTTATGTACTAATAAGCAACAGTCCATCGTTAATGAGCATAATTTATTTAATCACTATTTATTTTATCGAAAAATCTAAACCCAAATTCTATTATCTTATTGCGATAAAAAAGAAGATGTAATTGTTCGAATTTATCCACCGCTTTCTTAGCTACGTTGTTCCATTCATTTTTATTAAGTCATGTTTATGCCCAATAACCTCAGATTCATTTTTTGAAATATACCCGCGTTAAAGAGTATCTTACTTTTCAATATGTTATTTGAAAGAAATCCAAGGCTAAGCTTATGTTATTTCAGTAGATGTCTTAAATTTAAGAGTGTTGGCTTACAACATGTACCAATATTCCACAGAGCCTGTTAAAGTTACTCATGGGTATTGCCCATTTTCTTCTACCCTTTATTTGTGAAAGACGTATCCTCTATTTGGATAATGAGCTAAACGCGTCGAAAGCGACTAGTCAATCGGATCTGAATATTCTTTGCAACGCAACTGATTTTAATAATTAATTTCATTCTATTCTAACTTCTAATCTAATATAAAAGTACCTCAACATGTATTTTTCTCTTCAATTTATTATCATGAAATCTGTATAAGGTAATATAGTTCAATGATTTATGATCTAATTGTAGTTGCGGATACTACATTTTTTCACAGCGTACCTGATCGTTGAAAAAAAAAAATAGTACATTCACAAAAGATAATTACATGTACTAGTCCTTACCAGTAAATTCAAAATTAATCAAAGTACACACAATTACGTTAAATTTGTAATTGCTACTCTTGATTTAATTAGTATTTATTTTCATAGGTACTCGGGTTACATTATTACATATAACGTTAATACATCGTTGATATGCTTAATTATAAATACGTAACAAAATAATTAAAGCTCTCTATTAATGCTGAAAATCAATGAATAATTTATGAACTTTCAATCTGACATTTTATGCAGAAACTTGAGTCATTGCTACGCCCAGAATGCTAACTACCGTTAAAAACGTTAAAGAAAACAAACTTTTGACGATAATGTACGTATTAGTACAGGCACGACAGTATTTTGTAATGCAGAAAGTAATTTGTTTAGTTATATCTTTATAATTGATTTTTTTGGAATACTTAATTATTACTCGTACTTTTAGCAAGAATCAAGATCAATATTAGTCATCGTACTTGTATGCATCTTAATATATTATGATTTACCATACATTTAAAGGAATTAGTAGTTTTTATTTTAATACACGTTTTAGTACACAATAGAAAGACCATTTGATATTCGAGTTATTTGAAAATGATTCTTATAACAAACACTTTTATCTATAACATACATTTGCTAAAAATTAGCAATTTAAAGTCCAATGTGTTTTGATTAATTGAATCGTTAATTAAGTTTAAATTTAAGCACAATAATCTTTCATAATTTTTTGCAAATTTTGAATACGTCAATCTTGAGGTTGTAAAACTTGAAGCTTGGCCCGGTAATATATATATATATATATATATATATATATATATATTTATGTTACAATGTCTAATACTTCAACAGAATCATAAGACGCATAAAATAAAGTCACGCGAATTCATCGTTTATTTCCTGAAAACGTTTCCTAGAGCGTAACTGAATTGCATTTAAAATCAATAAATCATATTCTCTTTGTTAGTTGTATAAACGCTATTTTTAAATATCGAAGAAACGACACAGTGCTCTAAAATTTAATAATAAAAATTTTCATTTTCGTTTATAGATTATAACTGCTCTGAAAAATAATTAAGTTTTAAAAAGATTTGTCTCTCATTTTAAACGAAATTCATGCTCCTCGGAAATAATAACAGAAATAAATCATAATTAAAGGAAACCATGTAAGTTAAACTTATAATTGGGTTTCGAGTCTTTCATCGTTTACATGTTTCTTAAAAATGCAATTAATATCAAAGTAAATGGTACATTAATCTCCGAGGAGGCTGACCAAATTGCCCTTTTGCATAAATGTATTCACGTTTACATTCCAATTTTTGAAACTGGAAAATCTCCGGATAAAAAAATTGCTACACGCTCTTCTGCACCGAATTTCAGCAATCATAAATAATAATGGTTTATCGTTATTACTGAAAATAACAACCGCCCCTGCGCTGGCAAAAAAAGTTTTCATCATAATTTCCCTTTCGTTCGAATCGACAAAAATAAAGTATTTCTTTCCTCGATTGCATTTTACGATTCTCTTAAATAAAGTGACGTACGAGCTACTAATAATTCGACGATCGCCAGGCGTATAATTAAACTTGCGTCGCTCAGAGGTCAATGGGTACGCGTGAGGTTTTGTAAAATTAATATTTTCAAGAATCCAAACGAAGAGCGAACGAGCGCTCGTTAAGATACTTCATTACGCGTAATGCGCGAATGAGATCGAGCCGAGCAAAGCACGTGCGGGCTTACGTAAGTCGCGAGTTCTAGTACGCGTTGTCGAAGTCTCGGCGTCATCCGAGTGAAAACTCGGCTTTTCCGCGGATGGACTCGCAGCAGTTAACGCACTTTGTACACTTTATCTGCACAGCGCACATGGAGGGGACCTGCAGACTCTGATAGACGGGGATTTGGTGCCTCTGGAAGGTGACGTGGTCCACTTTGTCCGACAGCTAGTGGAAGGACTTGCCTACCTCCACGAGAGAAATATCGCCCATTTGGACATCAAGGTAAGTTCGCTCCATATAAGGTCGCACGCGGCCTCGCGACGCGGTGCCGCGGAATAGCGCGCGCTCGTCTTCTTGTTCGTCTTCTCGTTCGTCTTCGGGAGCGTTCCCCGAACACCGCGGCCAACGGAACAAAGAAGAGGACGGACCCGCCCGAGTAATCATCGGAGCCAAGGCCCCGGAAAAATCGAGCGGCGGCGGCTCTTACGCGTGGCGACCTTTGAGCCGCGCGTCGAGACAAAACGACCACACGGAAGATCGCGATGATTTTTCTCTATCGAAACGTAGCCGCCGGCCTTTTTCTACTCGCGGACGACGAGATGCGCTCGCGATATCCTTTTGTCCGAAGTTCGTTTGTGTCCGAAGTGCCCTTGAACGTGTACAGAATGCGCACGCACTAAGGGGGGGTGGGGTGGGGTGGAGGAGGAGGAGGTTTCGGATCACTCGGCAATTTTTTAATGATATTAAGCGTTTCCTCGTTAGATTTCTTATCGCTTAAAAGTACAAAGGATAAAGTAGGAAGGATAAAGTCGAAGGCTCCGCAATAATTCAAATCGTACAATGAACTCGAGCTTTTCGAAAAACTCGCGCAATCGCATTTACAGGAATATTTAAGGAATATTTAATACTTGATAATACCCTTCATTGTTAATTTTTCATCCTCTACGATTACCAATGTTCTAGAAATACGAGAAATGGTAATGCTCGCAACGAAAATTGTCGGAATGCCGACAGAAGGCATTATTCAGAATTATCGCATTTTGCGAAAAACCCGTATATACGTCGTTCTTCTGGATAATTTCTCTACTAATTTAATAAGTAATTATCGTTATAAAAAAGACTTGCTTCGAAGTTTAATATTTACTCGTAAGTAAATCGCACGTTAATAATAAAGTTGGCTTGCAAAGGAATTTCGAAACGCTGGGTATTTGGAAGTTAATGTCGCATCTTTGATACTCCGAAGATTATTTCCCGATGAAGCAATAAAATGCAATTTATCCGCTTGCGCGTATCGATTATCCGCTGTAAACCGAAGTTAAATCTGGCTTCTGTAACGTACGTTTTGAACAAAGAAGAAGGAGCTCGATTAGACAAGGCTAAAACATTACGGTTCTCTCCTCGCACAATGAAATGTTCAACTTCGCAAGACGGAAATGCATTTCGTTAATTTTAAGCGATAAAATGCGATAAAATGCGATAAAATGAGTGTAATTCCGCAATCTTAACGACCCAATTCCCTCGGAGCGGGGAATAAACGTGCATATACAGGATCACACGCAGCAGCGTGAAATTCCAGGTTTTAATAAACGTGCATCATGTCGCTTTATAAATGCAGCCTAGTACGTTACCGTACTTTATTAATCCGATTGAATGGCGACGGATTAATGCGCCTTTGCGCGGTTGCGGCGGTGGCGGAGGGTTGGTAAAGAAGGTCCGAGGGATATAAATTTGACCGGGAAAGGAAGTCGAAGGGGACAAAAGCCCGGTAACATCTCGACCTCTCGCTGTCAATGCTGCACTCGATGCGGAGATAAGCCGCGCTCGGGGACGAGCGAAAGACGCGCGTGTACTTCCGTTGTAATGCAAAGTCCCCTTACCGATATAATAATATTTTGTCGCGCGATCGACGCATAACTTTCCCTCTCCATAGCCGGCCTCTTGATTTTCTCTTTCTTCGATGGGCGAGGACGGGAGTCGGGGATCCTTCTCGCGTCGACCTTGTCGGGGCTTGGTTAGGGTCGAGGTCGCGCGTTTGCCTCACATGCGCGGCTTTTGAATCCTTGAGGGCCGCGGGTCAACGCGCCTCGGTGCAAATATCGAGCGCGACCCGAGGTTCGAGCGCGTCTTCCTGGAGGCTGACGCACGTCGACGACCTTCCGCCAAGGAACCGATCCGCTTGATTAGACTCGGAATGTCTTTGTCCTTGATTCGGGTTCATTGTTCTACGAATGCACTCTGCTCCTCTCATCTTTCGTTTACAATCGCGTGTGCTCCTACCAACACCGGGAACGAAGACTAGCGTTTCTGGGCGCCGCGTTTGCACTTCGTTCTAGTTTCTCGAGATTTTCATTATGCGCTTTACTTTTACTCTTCTTGCGGGATTAAACGAGTTTCGATGAAACGAAATTGCAGGTTACGTTGATCGCTGCAAAAAAAAATCACTCTTATGAGTAAATATTATGAACGTTCTCGGTCGATAACTCGCATTATCATAAAAATTAGCGCATAAAATTTGATTTAATTTAATATAAACCTTACCTTTTATGATACGTTGTTGCGATCGGAGTTTCGTTTTAAATGAAAAAAGGATAAATTTTCTTTTGAAAACCGGTAGATCATTATGTAAAAGAGATATATTTATGATATGAAATTTATTCTTGGAAACGTGTCATATTTTTCATTTTACTCAACAATGAATTATTATTAATACAAAGTTTTGTGAAATAAACTTATTTGAGCGAAATGATCAAGAAGTTACAGGTAGCGTTTGTAAGTTACTATTTTTACTTTCAACATTATCCAGGTAACATATATTTTTCTACAATGTCGACTTATCTCGAATGACCGATTATTATGAACTTCTGTTTAGAAATTTTCCTTTAAATTCGCATAAATACGATTTTCATATCTGCGTTGAATCTCTACGATTTGGTAAATTTTTATAAGTGACTGGTGTTTATAGACGTCTAAAAATAACATTAATGATCGTAAATAGCAATTATTCGTGTGGTTGCCAATATTATTTCATAAATTCCAAAGAATAACCCGTTTCATCATTTTTATGCAATACCATGCCCAATCGCATTATTAAATAAAAAGAGATGCTATCGTTTTTTCTAGATCGATTACTAAATTAAATTCTGCATCTTGCTTAACGGCAAATGACACGTAATCACACGACTGCACTTATACAATTCTCGGTTATCAAAATTGTGGTCGCTGAATTTTTGCGCTAATCCTTAGAGATGCATTAGATAAGAAACCTGGCAGAAAAGTTAAATAATGTCGCAATATTTATGAATTCATTTGTTGCATTGCGCACGACATAAATTAAATCTGCGTTCGTATCGCGACTCGCCGTATCGCGCCGTCATTTATAACGAGACACGCGTTCGCGCTCGAATCTCGACGTGCGCTTTCGTTGCATTTGAATTGCATTTGAATTGCATTTGAATTGCATTTGAATTGCATTTGAATTGCACCGATAGGCCGATATCAGTGTCGCAACGTACTCGGAGAAATACAGCTCGCAGCTGTAAATCTTGATCGAGCGACGCACGTGTGTCAATCGTCGACGCGTGGCCGCCAGCAAAACTGCCGATCGTTACGCGTTTCGCGCTCCTGTACTCGAGCGACAAAGGACTAATAGGGTAATGTCAGATGCACTTGATTATTGTGGTTATGTGCGGAGTGGGTGCAATCGTTTATTCCGAGAAAATGAAATCCCGCATTTCCATGGTATTTGAAGTCTCCATGAAATCCGTATTTGTAGCCGTACAATTGAAAATAACTTTTTTTTCAAACGAGTATTACGCGATGTTGAAGATTAATATTGCTCTCGAGCGGTTTTAATTTATACATTACTTTTAACTATGCAGGACAATCGTGATTATCGCCATGATTATCCTTATCATCATCGTCATCATCGTCATCATCGTCATCATCGTCATCATCGTCATCATCGTCATCATCGTCGTTATTATCATTATTATTATCATCATTGTTGGCACTATTGTAATACTTTCAATAAGAATATATTTGCTTTCCAAAATGAAGGCGAAAAATTACTTTTTATAAACATAATCATTAAAATGCAGAGAAGAGTTGTGAAATTGTGCATCTGAATCATTTCAATCGAATTATTCCCACTTAATATGCAAATATCATAGTTCTTGCTTTTATTACGAAGAAGAGCGTCAATATTGACGAATCATTTCTTTTATTTCCTCATTGATGAAGTTCTTTATCAATTAATTATACATTTTATTTCTTCTATATCTTCGAACACGAGTTAGTTAATTGTATTACTAGCGTTTAAATTACTTTCGAAAAATTTTTAATGGGCCTTTACATTAAAATATTTATTTTTAACACATATCGATACAATAGCTTGAAAATGAAGTTGTTATTATTTAAAATGATTTTTCGCGAAATGCGACATTTACTAAGGTTCAAAAAAATGTAGTATCACCTCGAATCGTGATCAGCTATGTTAAATCTTAATTATGGTATTGGAATGATATTGACAAGAAAAAAAAGTTTAAGGCCTTTATTTTAAAGAAAGTCTCTCGAATTCTGTGAAAGTACATACGAGTCGGAGATCAGTTCGGTATGTCAGTTCTATGTCAGCGAGCAAATGATTTATGGAGATCATTTTTTTCTATCTCTTTTATATTACCTTTACCGTTATCTAAATCAATCAGAACAACGAGTGTTTCTGTATTCCAATACCAACGCAATGCAAAGAAACGCGATAAAAACACGTAATAATGTTAAAACGGCAAATTCTGTGCTTGCGCGATTCGCGTACATTTACGTATAAGTTAAAAGAAACTTATTAATATTAATTACAAGGCACGAAGTTAGTGTAATTATAGAAGCTTATAACAATATCGGTGCGAGTCGTCAAATACTGCTTGAGTTTTTGAAGAGATTTTCTTTTTCCTCGCGGTATATCGTGTTTACAAACTCAAAGCAAATTTAAATTGGAACTCTGGAAAAGGAAGTATTCACGAACTACGAATGCATTAGAGCGTCTGCGAGCACCGAGGCTAGTTAATGATAAATTTAATGCAAAGATACACTTTAGCGAAAGGAAAGAAAATCTTTATGAGGGTAAACTCGGACCGAGACGTTCTATTTGTACATGTACGTCGAGTAAAGAAAGTCAAGACCTTCTTTACCTCTGAGAAATACTTGTATTCGAATAGAAATTTGACTAATAACTTAAACAAATATTTCTAAGCACGGATGAAAAAGAAAACGTTGAGTAAACGTTATTTTCCAATTGTAGAATTGTAGCAGCAAACATGTTTGTCCGCCTGTACTGAATTACGAGTGAATTCATGCGGCGCATATTTGAATGAAGTTGTTATATTCGGAGCGTCGCTTAAAAATTTGCAGAGCTCGTAATGGCCAGAGGAAAACTTGAAATCGTACGAGAAACAAAAAAACGTAGCTGCCTTACGTGGTCGCAGCATACAATAACTTACCGAAATTGTAAATGTCGATGCAAAACACCTTTTGCGATTAGCATTTCGTGTCTTTGGCGAATAATAAAAAGGATCGTGCCGTCTCCTTCGGGGACGAAGCGCCAGCATCATCGAGGCTCGCGCTCGCGACAACCATTATCAAAGTCACTCGGACGAGGATACGGTAAATTAGCATCGGCGATTAGCTCGTGTCCGAATAACGAGGGGCGGCTCGCTCATCGAAAATCGATTTATTTATTTTCGTGTGCCTCGGCCATTACTCATTGCCCGATTGTCGCGCTCGTCGCGCTCGTCGCGCTCGTCCCCCTTCACCCCCCTTCACCCCCGTGCCGCCGGTTTTTTTCGAATATTCAAGATCACCCACGCGCGCCGTACATGCGGATGGGAGCGCGCGGCCCCGTCAAGGCCCCGAGGCTGCTAAGGCCCGAGCATGCGCGCAAGCGATGGCAGCTGCTCGGCGACATCAACGAGGCTGCCCGAGATGTCGTTATGATGTCTTTTCTCACGCGCCCGAGCGCTATTAAACTTTCGCCTCGGCTCCCTCCTTTCTCCCTCTTTCTCCCTTTCGACGCCTCTTTGTCCTTTTACTTTGGCGAGTTTATCGGGAGGGACGCGCGCTTATGGCTCTCGTGCTTCTTTTTCGCGAACCTCGGTTCATGCCGCGAGGACTTCTAAATCAAGTTTTAGACTATTTCCGGGATTATTCGTGGCTTGTGTCGCGAGGTCAGCGATTCTCGTACTTTTATCTTGTTCACGGGCTTAGCGAGAAAATATTGGCACTAGTTTTGTTCCCGCTTTTTACAGTCGCGTTACTCGTGATTCGACTCTCCTTTAATTCAAATTGATATTACGAGTTACGTTAGATGGCTCTTTGTAATATCGTTTTGCAAGGAAATTCCTAATACGGAATGAGCGTTCCTTTTTAAATTATTTGTTCCCTTAGCACATTCACGAGTGCAGTTAAGGATATCGCTTGAGTCACATTCTCTGCATCACTAGTTATGACAAAAGTTACGATCTTTATTATTACAGCAGTAGTTATTCGTTTAAATATGTTCGCGTTATACAATTAGATTACATTGAATAGAATTACTTAACTGATTTATCCGAAGCCGGTGAATAATTCTTAACTTTGAAGAGTTTAATACGTCTCGACGTATCTCGTTTTATTCTGTAAAGTATATCGTCTTTTTATTTAAAATATCTCAATGCTTATTAAAATTAAGTAATTGCTTGATCCTTTTGCAATTATATTTCACGTCCTTTACTTGTTTAACAAATGATTTGTGCATGTTTAATTTATTTACATTGATTTATTTCACGTACGCACTCTTGGGCATACGTTTTGAAGTTTTGCGTTGAATACCAGGTCTTTAATGCGTCTTAAGTACACTGGTATTATAGAAATAAAAATGTTGCTTGCTTACTACTAAAGTAGAGGTTCACGATAGCGTTGATTTAAAGTTCAACAAAGCGATATTTAAGTACTTCTTCATCCTGTCTTCTGTGCTCCATATACAATAATTAATGACTAAGCGTAAAATTGTAAGTAATTGTATTAACGATTTTATTTCTAAACTTACTTTTTCTAATTATTTCAAAAAGAAACGATGGAAACAATCGTAATAAAAATTTACTATATACCGTATGAAAAGTGGAAATGATGTACATCGATATTTAATTTACACAACTAAAAGTGGACACTTTTATCGAGCAAAGTCGAGGGGTTGGTTAACTGCGTTTTCGGTAACCTTCGCATTCCTTTAGCCGATTTCGTATCCACCAAGGATAAAAAAATTAACGCTATAATATATCGACATTTCGCATTTGTAATGTTTAATATTTTTAACTTGTATTAATACACTCAGCAGCTAATAATGAAAAATAAGATATGTACATGTATATATATAATATTAAATCAATAATTTGAAGTGAATTAATAGAGTTACGTTAGACAATTTTAAGCGTACAAAATTAATTAAATGCTTGCAAACTTGAAGGATAGAATGATCATCGATAATTTCTTATACTTTGAAAAATCCAAAGTTTATCACGTATCTCAATAAGTATTATATTACATTTATATTAAAGTAAGAAAAATGACTTCGATAAAATCATAATACTATTTAAAACATAAAATTCTAGAAACAAGGGATAATTTCTTCTTCTACATCAAAGCATGTGCTTTCAACGTGTTTTGATTGATTTGATTAATTTTCTTGGAATAAAAATTATGTTAAAAACGATTTGAAAAATTTTCTAAATTTTACGAGAATAATTTAAAAAATTATGTCTACAAAGATACATAAAATGATTATTCTGAATACTCTTATGACACATTCGACTTATTCTAATAGTTATAATATTCTCGATTCATACTTTCTTACGTTTTTCTTAACATTTCATATATTTTGCATCTTAAATGCATAATTATGTTTCTGAAAATGTATTTGTATGAATTTGTACTTGATATTATTTTAAACAGAAATTTAAATACTTGAAGTTCAAAATAATAAATTTTCTCCACATCTAGTTTGAATAGATCATAAAAGCAATGTAAACGTGTGCAAAAATATTTTAACGAAAATGCCCAACGGAAACATTTCATTTTTACTTCAGTTCGGTATATAATGAAGGATGTGAAGCGATCGTTTCGATAAAAGAGTATGTAACTAAGCGAGAGTATAATTCTAATTGTCTTTAATTTAACGAAATTCTGCAATCTAAATAAAATGAACCATTTTAACATGAAATTAAGTATTAATGATTCTATTTTTTAACATAGAAATATTTGGTACAAATATTTGCTTACGTTGGAAATTATGAAAATACTTCATAAATACTTCTCATAATATCTTCAATCGTACAACTTATTTTCCGAAAATTTAATAGCGAAATAGATTTATAAATTAAGATTTCTTGAAATATGTGTTACTGTATTTTGCAGCCGCAGAACCTGGTAATGATGGGCAGCTTCCCAGATTGCAACGTCAAACTGTGTGATTTCGAGATCTCGCGAGTCGTCCTCGAGGGCGCGGATGTCCGGGAAATTCTCGGTACTCCCGATTACGTAGGTAAGAAAAGGTAGATGCCTCGACGAGGCAAAACGACGATGACAATACGTCACTCTCTGGCAAGGGGTTCGACGAACTTCTGCGTTGAGTACATTCATGGCCCGATGAGTGTCCTTAAAAAGACATCCGCAGAATCACAATAACATCGTCATTTTTTGCGCATTAACAATGCAAAGTTATTCCGAAGAACCACGTTAATAATAATATATTGGATTCTATCGAAGAAGATTCGAGGTAACGCGAGTTGAGATGAAAAAAAAATCATTACCACGCTTGTTTAAGCTTGAGAGATCGCTAGTACGATATCATACGCTCGTTGCTTATACAGACGTGTGCAAAATTATAACGACGAGTCGTGTGTTTCGTTATTTATTATGATGTTTTCGGTGCTTTGACTTCCGTTGATGTGTTTTCAAATAATTTTTGTGTTTCAGCTCCTGAAATACTTCATTACGAACCAATTACATTAGCTGCTGATATGTGGTAAATTATGCCAAAACTTTATTTAATAATGAATATTTCTATATAGTAATTATCGTATGTGTATGTGTTTTTACTAAGAGCTTGTAAACAATTATAAACTTGAGTAAGTGGATAGAACAATTTATACTAAGAACCAAGACAGTTTGTTTTTGACGCTTGGGAAGAAAATTAACAATTTTAATGAACATACAAACAAGAAATAAATCCGAATTGAAATACAATTGGAATAAAAATATAATTTGTTTCAACATAATAATAAGTAGATATCGATATCGGGACAAATCACATGTAACGATATCTCTGTAAATTAGTAGTAATATTTGAATATTATTCATGTAAATTATTTTTAAGACAAATATCAATAAACTTAAATTATTATCGTTTTATTGTGCAATATGCAAACACTTTAATATAATAATATTGCCGTATTATTAAAGTATACAATAATAATATACTTAGTTATGATGAGATTTTTTATATCAAAACATGTGACTTAATTCAGATAAATTAAAATATTTTTTTCTACTTTACCTCGATCGAAAGCTAGTAAATAAATATCAATAATTTCGTTCAATTTTTTATCTTTTAAAAAAGTACATATATATTTGACACATTCTTTGAGTTCGATAGCTCGCAATACAAAAATCTAAAATGTTGAAAATAAATAGATGCTTAAATTTTATTGTTATAAGTTTCGAATGTAGTTTAATTACAAAGTATTTTTTAAGTAATTTCAATTTCTTACTTTGAACATTTAATAGAGAAATACGTACAAATAATGGCGTATACTACGTATTCTTGGCATCGATAAACACTAGCAATATAAAATGTTATAAAATCGAATTAAAAATAAAAACCTCAAAATTCGATGTGTTATTTATACGTAATTCGACATTAATTTTATAAATTTAATATCTATTATATATACATATATATATGTTTATTTTAATATATATTGTTTTAATTGCTTGCTTTTTCACACGAGAAATTATCTGTTTGATTTTGAAGAGTTGAATCGCGAATTACCAAATACACTTTTAATTACATACGCAGGAAGTCATCTGTCAGGAGAACAAAGGAATAAATTTTTTGGTCTTTTGCACACGCCTCTGTGTTTATTAGGTCTTTAGGTGTTACGACGTACGTTCTTTTAACGGGCTTCTCGCCTTTTGGCGGCGAAACCGATCAGGAGACCTTCAAAAATATCATACTGGGTCAAGTCGATTTTCCGGAAGAATTATTCGAGGATGTATCCGTCCAGGCTAAGGACTTCGTCGCTAAGCTCCTCGTGCTTGAACCAAGGTAATAACACTTTAATAATAATCATATTAATGTGTACCGGTTGCGCAAATAAATAAGATTCACGACGAATTTCGCACTCGATGTATGCGCCTTTGAAACTTGCGCCATTTTACGTTACATTGAATTGCAATTTGAATACGTTCAAGAAAATGAGAAATCGCACGCGAATTCCGAAAAAAGAGTTACGGAAAAACTACTACGACAAGTCGACTTTTGGTGAAATATCAATTAATCGATTGTCTTTCGAAACGCTTTGTCTTTAAATTATCTTGGGATTATTTAATATTTATTGAAAAACATTTTGCGTGTCCTCTTACGTAAAAAGTAAATTTATTACGGCGACCGTTGCGTATGTAGAGTAAGAAAATAAAAAGATTTGTCAATCGAAGATTAAAAGTATTTATATTTGTGCTTTAACTTATTATGATTAATGTACGTAACATATAAATTGATCCGCTTAATTACAAGGCATAAATTTCTTGTGAGTTTATAAAAAATTAACAAATGCTTCAACTGTTCCGAGCATTATTTCATTCTTTCTTGTTCAAAAATGACAGTAACGTATCCATTAAAAGATAAAAAATTAGTCAATACTACACCTACACTTTTTGCTAATAAAAATTTTTTCAAAATTCAAATTATATTTCATTCGAGTTAATGGTAATTTTATTGCTCGCTACATAAGCGATTTTTAATATAATTTTTAGTATAATTTAAAATAAAATATTTTTAATTGCTAATCATAATTGAGGTAATTTGTAAAATTGCAAAGTCGCATAACTGATTTTCTTCCGGTATCAACGTATATCAGTGACAAATAATCAAAAATCAAGTATCTCATTTATATAAGAAATATACAGGACTATAAATCGTTAAAATTCATTTAAAAAATAAGTCATTTCCATGTGTTGGATATTTTATAACGCTGCTAAACATTTAAAAATGATAAATTTTTTGTAGAATAAAATTAGTAATTTTATGATGTAATTATTTAGTACTTGAATTCATTTTTTATAAACTAGATCATTTCTTATGCAGCCTATCATTGTAAGATACAAGATATACTTTCCCCCTCCAAAAAAAAAAAAAAAAAAACATTTTTCCTTTTACCACAAGAGCGTCACTGTGTAAACGTATTTACGTCTTCTTCGACTTTTTCTAATTTTCTAATAGCGTTTTAAATAACGAAACAATTCCAAACTGATTTTTCATACATCTAAACTGTCTTCAAAACACAAACATAAGACGATATGAAAAACGGATAAGTAGCACTAGGTTTAACGTGGTAACGCGATAAGTACCCTATTAGTCTTAAGAATCTCCCACACTAATGGGTAAGCAAAAATGAAAAAATGCCCGGATAGTGCACGCATGTCGGCGAAGCAGTGCCTGCGTCACGAGTGGCTGCGCGGGGCCCCAACCCAGGCCTCGGCCCACCTTCGCAAGTACCTGTCCAAGTCTCGCGAGGTCCTGCTGGAGCGCGTCGTCAGCCGCGAGAACCTGCGCCGAGCGGCTCTGCTCAGCCAAACGGCCCAGCATCAGCTGCAGCATCAGGCGATCGAGCCCAGCCAGCACCAGTGGGGCGGTAGCGGCCTGAGTCAGAGCGAGATCTGCCTGAGTCGTGGACTCATGGGCAGCAGAGGAAGCCTGAGTCTCCCCGGTAGCGGCAGCGAGGACTACGAGAGCTGCGCCCAAGACACGAGCTCCTCGAGGACGAGTTTGGCCGATTCCGTGTCCTCGTCTAAGAGTAGCCTCGCCATGAGCCAGAGCTGCTTGCTGAACAAGGAGCAGACCCAGGGCCTGCTTAATCAGGCGCAGGACCGCAGGTCACTCAGAGCTAGTATGGTTCAAGGCTTGAATCGCATCAGTCTGCTGTCGAAGATTAGGTTCGTTGAAATACGCATGATCGCAAGGAAAAGGCTTTTAGATCTATAGATTCAATTCATTTACCTGCATTTAAATGACTTTTACAAATAATATCTTTGCTCCGGATGCCAAGGTAGTCTTTCTCTGCATATCATTTCTCCGTGTACTTTGAAAAACGACTAAACGCGTTGGCTATAGGAGCCAAAAAAGTTTTTGAACTTTGTCGTTGGTCCGTAGGAGTCTCAGTCAGGTGCAGTCGAGATCTCAGGCCTGTCTTCCTCTTCTCAATGGTTCGGGCGATGACGAGGATCGCCAACGCAAGGAGCGCGACCACAGGCATCACCAGGTGATGAAAGGCAACCCCCTCGACTGCTGTCACTTCGACGGCTCGCGGGAGAAGCTCTACGGCCTCAAGTCCCTGTCTAAGTCCCAGGGTATGCTGGACATCTACCGGAGCTTGGAGAGTCTCCAGAGGCACAAGCGAGACCTTCTGCGCCAGAAGGAGCGTTCCAAAACCGAGGACGTGCTGCCGCTCTTCAGGCACCTCGTTCACGGCTCGAGTAGCGCCTCCCTCGGCTCCGTTACCTCGTCGCGCTCTGCGGCGCTTATCCGGAACTTCGACGATCTGACGTCGCCCGAACGAGGGAACGCGCGCTCCGATGACGACCAACTCATTAACGAGGTATTACTTAGTACGACCGCATTAACGAACTCCTTGCCAACGGCCTTATAACCATCGCTTCGAGTGATTTTGTTATTTTGTTAAATTCTGGCGATAATTGCGTTACATTTGGTAACAGGAATGCTTCTTGCGTAATGAAATTGCTTCGCTCGTCGACCGCTTTGTGTTTATCGGTACCGTTTAACGATTGAAATCGAAAGTATTCCAAATGTCAGTAATAGGCATCCCACGGGGACTTGGAAATTTAACAAATTTTCTATTTGTCGTCGATGAAAAGCCACTTTACTTAAAAGAAAAGTAGGGCGTGTTTTCTGTTACCGAAAGATTAATTGTAGCACCCGTAATTGGTTCCCATAGAATCTGGGTCAAGTTGTGTATCATGTGATGTTCAATTAACAAGTACACACAATTCGTATCGCTTAAAAAAAAGCAAATATGAACGCAGAATTTTCCATTTTAGTCACTTGTTTCGAAAGTTATTTATGATCTTAAGTTACAAATACTGAATTCATTTCTGTGTTGAAGTATTTAAGTAATTATTCATACGATCAGATTAGATATTTACTTTGTACGTGTTTTTTAATCAAAGTTCTGTTCGTACATCCCTTCAAAAAATCTTTAACACGATTAGTTGTCAATTCATGATTTTGCTATCACTCGTAGCCAAAATTAAAAGTTTATGTCACCTTTTCAAAACTTTTAGTAATAACGCTGTAATCGTGTGTCTTTACATAAGTCCGTTGAAGTTAGAGATTTATACTTGTAGTAACAGAAATACAAATTTTAAAACGTGTTATTTCAAGCATTCGTTATTGAAACATTTTTAGATTAAAAATGGATATTTTTAATGGGTCCGTTTGAAGATATAATGAAAAGTACATGTAATTTACATTACATCGTTTTAAGTAAATAAAGCGTTAATACACAATCTACGTAATAATAATATTTTGTAGAATATTATTCTTTAAAAGTGTGAATAAAAATTCCTTTTATTGCTCCTTCGGGTCATTTTATCAGTCAGTTTTATAAAATCATAAAATGTGATTCGATTCTACATTTCTTCTACAATTTCTACAATAAGTTTTTAAGTTTGAATTTCTGATAGATAATTAAAGTCTGCATTTCAAAAGTAGAAAAACCAAAAAAAAAAAAAAAAAAAAAAATAAGTTACAATAAAGCATCAACCATATTATTTATCAATTTCAATCTTAGCGGCAGAAATTCAGTGAAACAACGACAGCATCGACAAGGATACCCGCTCAGAAGGAAAACGAGGGAAGGAAAGGACAGTCCGAGCATTGCGAAGCCGTCGACGACGGAAGCGATCGGACTCGTAATAATGGTGAGTGGTTACGCGTGTGTACGTAAGCTCGGTACGCAACGTCAGCGTGGACTTTTGAAGGGAAACACGTGTGCGTGTATACTTTGTTCGATTGCCGTTCGGCTAGTCGCGTTTATTTTTTCTTCCTTTTTATTATTATTCTTCTTAGAAGATGAATTGGATGTGTGGGACGTGCTCGAAAGGGAAATCACGAATTTTTCGTGTGTACTTTACGAAGTAGAAACATTTGTATTTGTCGGTTTTATTAGATTCTTTATTTGTACAAGCTTTGCTTTTTGCTGTTTCGAATTAGTGTTGTTCTATACCTTGCCTAAGGGAATAAGAATAGAAAGTGCTAATTTAAACATTTCGAATTCTGCACAAATCGAGCACGTACAATTTGATTTCAAGGAGAGACATACTTATATGGCGGTGAAGATGATGCAAGTTTTTTAACGTATCACTGGTACGATTATAAATAAAAAATTATTCATTTTGAAAATGATATTATTTACGATTTTTTATCTTAAAATGAAGACTATTCAATGATAATAACCGAGAAAGAATTTTAAACTTATTTAAATATCAACTTCCAGTTTATTAAATAAGGGGCACAGAACAACCTTGTTTGATGAAGTTGTTTATTTTTTTATTCGATGGAAAAAACCCGGCACTTATCGTTTGAGTGAATCTTGATTAGAAATGGCGAAAGTACGATTAGATATGTTTGAACAAGCCGACAGAAAATAAAAAAAGATACTTCGTTAATAATATTAATTTCTCGATGAGTACTAATCTGATAATATTTCACGGAACATTCAGTTCTAAGAAATTTTTGGTACTACATCCTCTTGTACTTACACCAGTGCTCTTATTTAATACTTTTAATTGGAAGAGTGGAACCACTTTGGTCGACTACGCTGAAAATAACGAAGCCAACACGCATATTAATTTTGAATTAATTCCATTGAATAATTTAGATCAAGAATAAATTGCAGTCGGAATTAGATGAATTTGAATATTTCTTTTTAAATTTTTCTATTTAATATAATATTAATATTTCCAGTATGTATCGAATAAAATTATTTTTCATTAGAATGCCTTCTTAAAGTAAATTTTAATTCTTAAATATTAGTCGAGGTAGCTTATTATATTCTCGATTCGCACCAAAATTCTTCGGAATTGTATTAAAAGCACCAGACAGCGTTCGGTTCGCGTACGTTCGTTCAGGATATCCGTCAGAGAATAAAATCATTTCCACCTAAAATTGAAATAATCCGAATGTTAACCGCAAACACGTTATTGACAAAGGCACGGAAATAGTAAACGGAAGGAAGATCTCCGGGCCTCCGTACGTCGTCAACTCCGAGGCTAACCTGGACTCGCTGCAGTCGCTCGAGTCCGACACCCTGACGGATGACTCCGAGGAGACGCGAACGAGCCTCACGAACAAGCAGTCGTCGACGGGCTCCGAGTGTCACGGTCGTGAGTCGGAATCCGAGACCGACGAGCCTAAGTATTCGGTGGCCCAACTCGTCTCGGCTTTCAACAAGCACCAGGAGGTTACCTCGCGCACCAGCCTCGAGGCAATAATGAGCGAGAAGCGCGTGGTCGAGGACTCGAGCAACTTCCCAATCGGACCGAAAGCCCTGCGACTCTTCATCCCCGACATCGACATAAGCGAGCGCAAGGCCCTCGTCCGCAGGAAGACGAGCTACAAGCCAAGGAAGAACTGGGAGGAGCTGCGCAAGCAGAACGAGAAAAACGAGGGCATTCCGAAGAAGGATCTGTACAACGACTCGGGCAACGAGGAGGACGAGGACCCCGAAGTCGCCGACCTCATCCATCAGGATCAAGATCAACAGCAGCAGGAGCAACAAGAGCAGGAGCAATATCTCGATACTCGCATCGACGAGAAGTACAAGCAGTGCGTCAACGGTGCCAAGTCGCGGACGCCACCACTTTCCCCTTCCTCCATGGACAGCGGTGTGAACCTTCGCGACATCCTCCAGAAACCGGATTCGTTCGAGCCCGCGCCCAAGGAAAGTCCCGAGAAGCTGCGCGAGCGGAGACTCGTCGCGAACGACCTCGCCTCCAAGATATCCGTCTTCGCCACGGAGAAGCGTTCCGCGACCGTCGGCTCGAAGCGCCTCGAGACCAAATCCAGGCTCGCCGCTAAGGAGAAGGTTTGCACGGGTTCGTACGGACGCGCCATGGAGAAGTTCTCCGGGAAGTCGTCCGTCGCGGAGAAGCAGCAGCCGAGGTCGAGGAAGACGAGCGCGACGCAACAACAAATCCTAGGTTCTTAGGCGGTGAGACCTCGGCGCTCTCCTCCCCTGAAATTACGGCACTTTTGCAGATTTAAGAGTAATCTGTCGTACCTTTACTGTTTCATCAACGCAATAGCGACGTCTTCTCAGCGCTTTCACTCCTGATACCTCGGAAACTATAATTATTCGAGGTACGCTAAAGGAACAGTCGATTGACTCACGTTCTCGTAATATCAAACTTAACAACCATACAAATTTAAAAACTGTTATTCAACGATAATTTACGTTGTTCTGCTTATCGCAGAACGCACGCATCGCGTGATGGGAATCGCGTATGAAATGTTACAAGCAATCGAGATAAACTGTTTCCCGCGCGATTCCAAGCTCGATCGACGATCAGGAAGAGAGCGGAATAAACCGCGCGGAATCGACGTTCTAAAGTGAGCTCGGCAAAGAAAAGAGTACGCTTTCTCGAATAGCTGCAATCGTGAAGGAGTAAGGCCTGACCTCGAAGAAGACTTCGCCGCGGCATCCATGGTTATCGATGGTCTCATTGTAAGCGCGTAGAGGAGATTCGGACGCGAGGAGCTACGGCGCCGGGGCCAACGAAGCCTTCGAGCACGTCGCGTGTACTGTTTCGCGGAGCAGCCGAAGCTTTGCGGAATCGACGAGGTGCGCTCATGAATTATTGATCTCTCCTGTCGACGAGCGCAGGAGAGATTGTCGCTCTTTGCTCCATTGTTCGGCGAGTCATCGTTTCGCCCGAGGCTCGTGCTCGTTCGACGAATAACGCGCTTTCGCGCGTGTCTCGCGAGCGAAGTGCTTGGGCAGCTCTCGTTCAAGCATCGAACATACTTTTGCGCGCTCTCCCTTTGCGCGTGCGAGTGAGAAGAAATTCGGGCTCGTCGGTCGCGTTATCAGGGCCAGCGACGCTCGCCTTATGTGTCCCGACGGTGATTCACCTGTGCAAACGACGACTGTGAATCAGCCGCGAGCGCCTTCGCGACACGGGCCCTAAAAGCGGGCTGCACGTGCGTCTACTACCGTCTCTCTCGCGCCCATTTTCTCGAGACCGGCCTGTCATTACAGCCAAGAGCGAATGATTCGCTCGCCAGTCCTGATTGCGCGCGTATTATTATCCGTTTTCTTTCAAGAAATTGCACGCTCTTGTTCTTTTCAGGGATGTATATAATTTTCTTGGCTTGAGCTTCGGGGAGTGTCTCTTATGCGGAAGTTCGGCTTATTTCTCCCTCTGAATACTATATTGATAAATGCTGCTCTGAGCGGTGTCAGGACGATAGTTTCGATAGTTTTAAAAGTCTTGATGCTCCTTGAAAAATTGCTGCGGTCTGCTCTTTAACGAACTTGTTTAACCAACAGTTTTGGTTATTTTCTTATTTTCTTTTGTAATAAGTGCAGCCAGTTTTAGTTTCGTTGGGGGTGACTTACGGTGACACCGTAGGTCGGTCGGAGATATTCTCGAATGAAACGTGAAACTTCAGTTTACGCCTCGAAAGTGCAAATAATGGTTCTACTGTTTTTCAACGATGCTCTTATCATTTTATTTTGAAGTTTGATATTTTAGAAATAATTTTATAAGTTTTTATGAAAATGATAGTTGATGTAAGAAATTGCAATGAAAGCAGATTTAATCATAATGATAAGCACAATTGAAGGTAAAAATTTTCTTTCGTTATTTCGATTACAATCTTTATACTCTAGGTTATCGGAGATAAATTTTTACGACGAAATACAATTTGATCGAACTATGTTAAGGTTGTCGTACTTAAAAATAACTTTGGAAAGCGCATTTAACTTCAACTTGTTTGTGATAATTTCGAACGAAAATACTAAATATTTATAGTATTTGAAAAAAATATTCTTAACGGACATTATCCCTTTCTTCTTGAAAGAATGCGATTGCAGAGTAATTTTTTAATTCGATACAGCAATCCATGAGTTACGTAATATATGTGCACGTAAGTTGCGTAGTATTAAGAAAATAATTTTGTATGGAAAGATCGATGGACGGAGATTTTACCGTCGAAACGATAATATAGCGTAAATCAGCGAAATATTCGCAAACACGAATGAAAGTGTAATAAGTGCACTGCATAATCAGGTTGATCAGCGACACACAAAAGCTTTATTGCCGCGTGACGACGAATATCGAGCAACGAATTCTTCGTTCTTGCAGTGTGCGTCGCGTGTCTACAACAAGGCAATTCTCGATTGCAGCGGTGCCCTAAATGGCTGTCCAAGGATTCGCAGATTAACTCATAACCATGTATATCTTCGTAATTTAGTACAATTGTTTTTGCCATTTTCCTTAGATTCATAGCCGATACACGCATAGTTTAAGTTTAAAGGCATTAGTCATGTTTTTTATATATGTACCATGTAAAATGCATAAAATGAAAATTTACATTTTCGTATTATTTGTAACAGCTACATTTATATTAATATTAGTGTCACACTTGCAGGGCTTCTAGGGGGTTTCCATAAAAATACAAATTAAGCATCACATTATCAAATTATACTAGTTACAATCTGAGAAAGCAAGGTTCATCTAATCTTCTGATTAAACAGTAAACGTATATGCTTGGGCGTCCATTTACTGGATGCTGCTTTTGAGGTGTTATCCTGACTCGTGAAAATTTGTGCTCGCCTATTTCTTTTATTATTTATAACTGAAATGTACTAATTATACATTATTCGATGTACGTTTGCTTAAGAATGTATACATACAAAATAAAATTTCTTATAAGAATTAAATACAACGTTCATTTCCAAAACCTAATTCGCAATTTGGATTAGATCCATTCTGCAGAATGTTCACTTTCTACAATTAAAAAGTAATAATTATAATTCAAAGTATCTCATACGGAAGAGAAAAACATAAAAATTTTAATGAATTTTCGAATATTTATTTTATTTTATAAGATAAAAAAGATGTATTTGTCACAAATTCAAATGAGAATAAAAATATACACAATAAAATTATTTTAGAACTTGATAGAAGTTTCATTAATCACTAATTGAAAAATTCTGTTGTAAAGAGTAAACTTTATATTATATACAATTGGCTTTTTCAAAAACATTTAGTAGATAATTGCCTTAAATTATTTAATTAGTAACAGTAATGAAAAATATGTAAGTTTAAATTCAACATTTATGTTTAATAATTATTATATTTGCATTCTAATACCCAGGAAGAAATTTTTATCACTATAATTTAGATTATTAAACACTGACAAATAATTAAAAATAAAAGTAATCCAATACACGTAAGACAATTTGAATGTTTTTTATTTACGAGTGTATAATTGTTGATTAAATTATTATTATTTTTATTTATAAGTCGCATCAATCAGTGATCAATTGTGAACTTTTATTAGTTCTTTAAATATGGGATGAAAGATTGTTAACAAACTGTATTATCACTCCCATCGACTTTTTCTAAGTCTTTTCCTTTCCGATTTGTCTATTTCTGCTGTCTTGTTTTCTGTTACTTCATTGTTTGCCGGCGGTGGTGGCATATTTGATAATGGGACACTTGGCGGAGGCGGAGGAGGAGGTGGCATAATCAACGAAGGTGGTGTGATAGTTTGTTCCCACGTATGATCGGAAGAAGCTCGGAACTAAAATATTTCATGAAATTAATTGGTAAATTATGTTAATTCTAAATTTAAACAAAACAGGCACAAAAATTGAGTTTTACACAAAATTTTGGTAACTCTTAATCGATTATTTTATATACCTGTGTATTATATTGACTTCGAAAAGCAGCTTTCATTGCTGACAATCGATCACTACCTGGACCTGCTCTTTCTAATTTTTTGACTACTTCACTGATATCCTTTGGTACTTGTGACGATGAAGATGCTGACGAATCTGACTGACCACTCTGAAATAACAGTCATCGTTTAAACTCTGCAACACTGTTTATACGGGCAAGACGGATATGATTTTTCTTTTACTTATTAAATGTTTTCGAACCTATTAATTTTTTAATAAAAATATTGATGTTTAATGTTGTAGAATTCAATTTCATTAAACTAAATTGTAAGATTGCTTATTTGTAATTAGTATAAGAAAGCATTTACTATTTTTTTTTTATTTTTTTTTATTATATTTGATTTATACCATTGCAGATTTCAATTTTATTATACAGCAGTCAGAATTTAAAGCGCAAAATTTTGCAATAACATGTTTCAGCAAGGTTTATGACGAGGAAATACTTTCGCAATTAAAAATGAATCCTTACGAACCGCTGAAGTTTTCACCAGTTTTATAAATATAAGGCAATAATGCGAAGGAAAGGCATAAGTAGACAGAAGAAGAAAATTACAACTTACATGCTGTTTATTAGTCTAAATATAGAAGTACATTTTTGTGCACATTGTATATTGTAATGTAATACAACAGAAACGAAAGAATCAAATTTTTACTTATTACTAAAAAAATAAGTGCATTCGGCTACAATAATTGTTAAAGAGAATAAAATAATTTTGATAAACCGTAACTAGTAAGAGTTCTAATTCTTTAGAAAATCGTGTAACTCTCGCGTTTAAACAACTTTTATAGTACATAAAACATTTATTTTCAAAATTTACCTGATTAGATGTGTTTTTGGAGCGAAAACCAAACCCTGCACCGCCAACATTGACTTGTTTACCTTTACCACTTTTAAATCTCGATTTTCGGAACCAATTACTTTGCAAGGCTAAATCGAGTAAACTATTTGGAACTTCTTGATTTGCTCCTTCGAGATTTCTCACAAGATGTCCAGCAAATTCTTTATCTTTCTCCGTTACAAGTGTATATGCTGTACCCTTTTCACCAGCTCGACCTGTCCTACCAATTCTGTGTGTGTGAGTGTCAATATCACGAGCTACGTCATAATTTATAACAGTTCTAATGTGTGATATGTCTAAACCTCGAGCTGCAATATGTATTTAATATTTTATTGCACTTTTCATTCATTTTATATATATATATGTAAAATATATAAATATTTGAATATAAGATCGCACCTGCTACATCTGTAGCAACTAAAATGCTAACGACTTTTTTCTTAAATGCAGTGATTACTTTATTTCTATCGATTTGATCCATATCACCATGAAGCAACATTACATCGTATTCTTTTAGTTTTAAGTTATTTGACAATTCCTCAGCATTCAACTACAACAAAAAGTAATATATATATATATCATTTTAATAATTAAATCATTCTTTTACATTATGGATTTTAAATAGTATTTTTTTACCTTTTTAGTCACGAATATTAGCAGACTACCAGCACTTAAAAATTCAACTATATTTTGGTTTAGCCAAGTCCATTTACCCGTAGGATTATTGTAAAAGATAATAACGTGTTGGGTTACATCTGTATTTGCTTCACCTACATCTCCTTGAACAATTCTAACAGGATCAGTTAATACATCCCTTGCGAGTTTCTCAATTCTCTTTTTAAAAGTAGCACTAAATAATAATGTTTGTCTGTCTGGTCTGACATGATTACAAATCGATCTAACTTGGGGTTCTAAAAAAAACAGTATAACAATCAATGTAAAATGTCATAAATCTAATATTTTCTGTAACATACCAAAACCCATATCAAACATTCTATCAGCTTCGTCTAGCACCAAAAATGTTACTCTAGATAAATTAGTTGCTTTCATTTTAACCAGATCTATTATTCTACCAGGTGTAGCAACTACTATTTCTGCTCCACTTTCCAAAGCTTTACTTTGTTCCCATTTACTTCCACCACCATAGCAGCAACAAACTTGAAGGTTATATATTTTTCCAAATTTTCTTGCTTCTTGATAAATCTGCATTTACTCGATAATATTTATAATCAGTATAGTTACAAATGTTAAATTTACAATGGTTTTAAAAAATTTTGAGAAAATTGTTTAGTGTAACATGTTTTATTCAACAAGGATATTACCTGTTGTGACAATTCTCTGGTAGGTGCTAATATAAGTCCAATTGGTCCATCACCAGGACCTAGTTCTTTCTGATCCATTATATGTACAAGCATTGGCCAAATAAATGCTGCTGTCTTTCCACTTCCTGTTTTAGCAATACCTATTGCATCTCGTCCACTTAGTGCTACTGGGATAGCTTGAGTCTGAATAGGAGTTGGCTGAGTATATTCATGTTTTCGAATGGATTTCATTAAAGTATCATCAAAACCAAAATGTGCAAAACTCGTCACCGGATTTGGCGGAGATGGTCCTGTTACTTTAATACCTAATGTTTTTCTGAGATCATCTACTTGTTGCTTGCTTAAATTCACAATGTCTTCGTGTACATTGTAAAAATTCTTTTCAAATGCTTCGTAAGGTATAACACTGTGATCAATAGCAGGTAAAGGATCTATTTCTTTCTTTCTCAAAGGAGCTATAGGATTTCCATCCTCGTCATATTCAATTTCTTGGTCTGAGTCATCTATGTGTACACCTGCATTTGGATTTTCTTCCATGTATCTGTTTACAAAAGAAATTAATATAAAATAGAAAGATTTAAAAAATAATTTCAAAATAGAAATAAAACAATAAGCCTTTCAAAACTAGATTTACTGTACAAAAAAAATCATTGCTCAAGATTTACAATGTTATAAACTTATAAATATATTTCAAATATGTATTGACTTTTTATATACAAATTACAATTTGTTTACATTTTATTACAAAAACAATTGAAAAATTTACCTGTAATAACTTTCTTCATCGTCTTCTCCATCAATGTCTGTTCTGATGCCTTTCTGCTTATCTTCTTTACGTTCATCTGAATCTGTAACTTTACTTTTTTGGATTTCAGCATCTATCCCAGCCATAAATGCATCAAGAGGATCCTCTTCACTATCACTATCTTGTTTCTGGGTTTTTCTCATGTGTTCTTCGTAAGTGGGTGAACCTGGAGCTGGAATATACTCTAGCGTAGATGATGTTGCAGTTTCTTCATCATCATCAAAATATCTGAAATTTTTATTTGAAATTTAAATTTGAAGGATACTTCTGAATATGTAAACAAATATAACTTACTCTTCTTCTGTTTTATTATGTTTTTTTGGTACTCCCCAACAAGCTGATAAGGCATTTTCAGTAATAGAATTCATTGTGTGATAACCTTGTTTACTGAAACCTGAATTTGGTGGTAAAGGAGGTATTGCTGCTCCAGTTCGTTTATTACTTGACATTTGAAAGCCAGCAAAACCAAATCCTTTTTGCTTTTTAGCATTGTTACCTCGATGGTAACTCATTTTTCTTAGTTTATAAATTGAACGTTTAGCCTACAATGATATTATGTTACATATAACACATAAAAAAAAATCAAGTTCGTGATGATAAAATTGTATTAATACAAACTAAACATGTTTATAAATAAACAAAATACAATTACAATACACACTACATGTAAATAAGTTTAGGTATTATCATAAATTTAAAATATATCAAGATATTACAATATATACTTCGAAAAATACGAATAGACCTGTTAATTACATAAATAAATCAATTATGTTATGTTTTCAATAAAAAGTTAATTAGAATAGGTATTAAAAAGGTAAAAAATTTATAGGTTAAGTTTCACCGATCACAAATACTTTTTAATACTATTAGCTATTGCGTATGAGTTATTATTTTTCAAAGTGAGATTTATTACAAAAAGTTATAATTACCCAAGAGATTTTAATTCTTTGTGCAAAAGATCATTAATTTTATAAATCAGTTCACAGCCATATAATTATTAAATCGAATTAAAAACACTTTGATACTGTTACGAGTACGTTCACGAAGTTTAATCAACTCGCTCGGTCAAAGCTTAAGATAATTGATCACGTCTTCAGTACCACTGAAGATCAAAAGATGGCGCCTATAGATTTAAAAAAAATGTATAGTACCTGTATATCAACAGATTCTCAGATATGGCTGACAATAGGTCAAAGTCGGATAAAGTCTATTTTTATTTTGCCTATACAATACTTTAATTCCCGAGTTTAAACGAGTTAACTTCAGAAAAAACGTCCACTACAATAATCCAAATAAGATTTTATTCATATTAAATTAAACCTTACCTTCTCACCACTTATGTATTCTTTTGACAAAAAAATGGATTATGCAAAAAGATTTGTGAAAGTATTTTACTGCTTTTCTCTTAATTCGTATACGTTATACAAAATAAGATTTTCTTTACTTGAGCTTAAAGTTATTTTCTCTTCGTACTTTACCCTTTATTATTAGAATCAGAAAAAATAGAGTAGAAAGTTACTGTGATAAAGACATTCAATATGAGACTTAAGAAACCTTAATTTGTTAAATCGTACATCTTAGACGTAGCGAACATCTTTTTAAACACGTTTTAAGTTGATTACTTTTTAGTTACGTTAAAAAAGTAGCACCACGATTACAAGAGTGCAATGCCGTCCACTTAGTTTCATTAATTAATGCTTCTTCTTTCGGAAATGAGCAAAATGAAAGTTGACTCCACCTCTGTATGGATGATAATAATCCTCTAATGTTTTACCTGTTGTACTGTGCATTTGCCATCGTGATGAGCACATAAAGCAAGCCTAAAACAAAGCATTTCACCTATAAATCTACATCTTTGTAGGAATCAGATTTTTCATCTCGCTTCAATCGGGCAAAAGAGGAAGAGGTATTGCTGCGTTCAAATAAGTTTTGGATTTATACCATCACGAACTTATAGCAAAGTTTAGAATTTAATTTTTAAATTACGAAGAAAATGGTTTTGCTAGTTTCCATTACGAATTTTATATCGTTTAATAGTCCAATGAAATATATGCTTTTTTTATTAACATTTTAAAATAAAATTGTAGACTATAGAGTGCGCGGTACAAGGCGGAAGCCTTAATTCAATTTTGAAATAGTTGAACAAATTAACGAAAGCGATATTTGTTTATTTTACTTAAAGTCACGGAGTTGATTCAATATCGACTTGAGATTTTTTTTATAGCGAGAATATTATATATCATGTGACATTTATAGGTGGACGTGTAAAATTACACTAAAGTAAAACTTTAGTGTACCAATAAAAACTTTTATTTGAACGATTTTGCAAATATTAAAAAAAAAAAAAAAAAAACAAAAGACTGAATAGTCGCGTATGGTTATGGTAAAATTATGATAAATCGAACCCAGGACTATGATATGGCATATCATTCATCAGTTACTTGTACATCCAATGGATACTTTGATGAGATTGCTTAACGAAAGATGGTTTAGGTAACGTAAAACTCCCTCCAACTGTACGTTTCATTCTGTGTCGAATTACAAATCAACCCTGCCTTAGATGCGACTCCCTTCGAGGGAATCAGAGGATATCGTTGTATATACTAAAAGTACATTTATCTTGTTTCTTGGGAGAACGCATCTGGAAAAATAATTCCCCGCACTATCTATGGATATGATCTTACCAAAAGAATATGTTTTACTTTCGTCAAACATTCGGGATATTTAATAAATTCTCTAAAAAATTAATACTTACGAATTGGGTACTTAAATTAGGTATTTTTTTTTGTATTTGGTAAAATACTGAAAGTTATAAAAAAGTTATAAAATTTTACAAGAGGATAGTAATGTATTAAATACGGTTTATATTTACTAAGAAAAACACGAGCCTTGAAATCAAACTTCAAAATGTAATTCCCTAAGATTTTATATCGTAATCCATATTAAAATGTCGAATTAAACTTGTGAATCTAATGAATCGAAGTATATCCAATTCTGATTTATATGAATTTTTCTTTTTAATAATAAATTGTGTAGATATTTTTTAAGCAATAAATTTTTAATAGGCATATTTTAAAGAAACTTTTACTATAAACAAACATTAAAATAAATTATAAAAATTTATTTAAAATTTAAAAAATGTTGAAATTTTATAGTCGACCAAATATCCAATTATAGAAAATAATACATAGAATAAACAATACGAAGAATTATCGTATAAAAAGATATTGTAGTCATAAAGTATTAAATAAAATTATCCCTTAGTTTATAAGCATTTTATCAGTGATATGACTAATCTTAACTCGGGGTTTAGTATATCGTGATCATTTTGAAATGTACTTAAACAGGATATTACATATTATAAAATAAATTACTTGTAAGAGGGAAAATATAAGTACAATTATTAATTCTTTGTTTCTTTTATTATTCTTTTGTTTTAAAGCAGTAAAGATATGTCATCGAAATATTAAATCTCTATAGCGCATTTAATTAGTTTCGGTATATGTATTTCTCGCGTGATTAAACTACATGCAAGAATATTTCTTTTACAGTACATTGACTAGTTTTAATAATAATAAAAAAAAAAAAAAAAAAAACTCTTACAGTTATTATAAAATTAACAACGATAGAAAATAAGAGAAAGATGATTGTATTCGTTACGAGATTTTGGTCTAGACTAAAGGCACCTTTTATAACATGCAATGTTTATAGAAGTGCGAAAGAGCCAAGCGCTAGATTTTAGATTCGCTTTGTTCCCAAAGATTTTTGTAAAGTCACTTTTTGTTATTTTTTAAATTTAATTAGCGTTTAGAAGCGCTTAGAACTACTGAAATAGTCATTACTCTACGTACATGACAATCTGCGGAATTTTAAATTTCGCTTCAAATAGAATTTCTACACAATTTTTTTATCACTTAATAAACAGTTTCTTTAAACTTCCCTTTTCTTACAATTTTTATTATTATAACAGAAAACTAGGAACTTTTCAAACTTATCATTACCTTTATCGGATTCTCATTTTTAATTTTTTTAACGTGAAATAATTTATTTTACAAATAATGATGTTCTGTAAGATATATGAAATTAGTTTAAGTTAATATGAGAAAAGATTATTAGGAGAATTTCATTGTGTATGATTTCTGTAATTTGTCAACTGAATAATGCCAGTACCTTACAGCTTATTAGTAATGTTTGTACAATATATAACCCTCGCATCTTTTTAACAGTTTATTGTTGTGCACGTTGTAATAGATTATTAATTTATTGAAATCAGTGATAGCCATGCATCAACAATCCGAACTTGGTGGCATCGATTCCAAGACGCTTAGGCACTTTGCTTTACTACAATCTATTGTTTATTTTGCCCTTTCCAAAAACAGAGAGTCCATATTTAATCATTTTTGAAACCTATGAAATACTCAGTTGTATTGACAAAGTAAAACGATTATGTATTTAGTATTGAAATATAAGTATTGAACAGATTATAATAAGATAATAATTATTTTAACTAACAAAGATTGACAACGGAAATGTAATTGTAATATTTATTATTTTATTACTATAAGCGTACACTGTATTGTTAACTTCAAAGAATATTGATATTCTTCATTTTAAAAAAATTTTTAGTATTTTTTAGAGGATACTTTATACATTTTTGTAGAAATTATATTGAACGTTTTAAAAGATGCTGGATGACGTTTGAAAAATATCGTACCCATCAGTAAATATTAAGCGAAATATTTTGTATTACATATTTTACTGTAAATATTATATTTTTTTTATACTTTATGGTTTTTATAACATTTGGAATATTTATAATATGAAATAAATATCAATACTAAATAAAATATCGTGTAAAAAAATGAACTTGTCAGTGTACCTTTATAGTATTAAAATACGCAGTGTTTGGAACGATGTTCACAAATATTTATTTATTTTATGATTAATTTCCGTGACTTAATGGGCACGTGTAAAGTACGTCTTTTACTTTTATACGACTAAAAATATAAAATAAATCTTAATTATAAAGAAAAGATGTTTTATACTGTTGACTATGAGTCATTGATTAATAATATTAAATTTGAAAAAGTTTCTGTTAGTATAGTTTTATTAATATATAGTCTTTATTTAATTTCAAAATTTATGTCATATACGTAGATAAGAAAAACCATATTAAATCATTGATAATTATATATATTAGAAAATTGTCCTGTCGTAATATACTTTTTATGAATTCCTTTATTTTATCATTATTCTAAACTTTCGTACATACAATAAAATCTATAATTTTCAACTCTAATAAGTTTATACATATTTTATTTAATTAATATGTTAATATAATCTGTTTCACGCTGAACAATTTATATATCTTTAAATATTAATGCCTGCTTATTACTATATTTTAGATAATTATGTAACTATATAAATCACAGAAAAATAGATTTCATTCTATATACAGAAATTGAATGTGACCTAACTAAATCAACCATCATTGTCTTATTTATACGTACGTGTATATATATATACATATATAAGTGCCATGTAAATTAGTCCGTTGTTCCCTACGTAATATTAACAACAAATTTTCAAAAACATTTTTCTAGTTAGATTACAGTCTGTGATGAAGCGTGAAAACAATTGCCGTACTTTTTACAAATACCATCAGCATATATAAAAAAGTAAATTGCATCATAATTACTTGAATTCTCTTTCGACTAATCCGAAAATGAAAACTACGTGAATAAGCATTATAAGTTCGTATTAATTAAAGTATTACATTATAATGCGCAAAACGAAAATCGTTGCGGCGACGTAGAAGTTATTTATCCTATATTTATTGATTTGGAATGAAAGTTATATTACACTATGTACAGACCTTTATATACGCGTGTAAAGTTGAAATAATTTTCAGAGTATGTACTATATACATATATATGTATGTATGTATACACGTCACTATATTTATGTATCGTCCCCTTGTGGATATAACGTATGTATCGTGAAGAGTTTGTTCTTGTTTTAACATAGAGAAACTACACGTACGCATTCTACTATGAATCGTCAATTTGTGTGATCGTTTCTCTTATGTGCGTTTGTGTATAAATTCATTTTATTGCGTTCTTTTGATGTAAGATTTATTCATACGATGTTACGTTTTCTTCAATGCTCGTTTCTTTACACTGGTTAAATTAGTGGGAAAGAAAACCAAAGTATAAAAGTAGAAATAACAGTTTTGAGGAAAATTAAAAATTTTTTATATATTCGCTCAAACTTCGCTATAATTTATTCATACACAATTAATATATTCGAGAATTTTTCATTTTGGGATTTTCTATATATTTAACGAGCTATTAAGCAAACCAAAACATTTGAAAAGAATAATGTTAAAAATACATTCCATTTTAAGGATTCTCTTCAAGCATTTTCTACTTTTTGTTTGAGCTTTTCAACCTCCGGTTCTTTTAGAAGCCTACCGGTATACTTTCCGGTGGAGGCTGCGCTTCATGTGGAAGGACGATGGTTACTTGCTCTTCCTTTTACCGTGAACCGAGTTACATATGATCTCGTATCTAGCACAACGCAATAGCAATCGAGTAGATCACAATTCGCTTCGACTTTGCGATCGTTCGTATACTAAGCGTTACTCTATTAAACTTCATCTTCGATACTGCGGAGGGGAATCTGCTGCTTATGCGCAACTGCATTCAAGATGTACATGAGCTGGTCTAATTTCTTTTCCATTATCGACAGCTGCAACAACAGAATAGAAATTATGTAAACCTATTAACGTCATTTCGATCTACGTGTATCGTGCTTCAATTGTTCTTTTGTTTCTGCTTTACGCGAGAGTTTTTCATACATCCCCATCATATTCTTCCCATAGACCGCGAGCTCTAGCTTTTTTTCGAATTACGGTGCACATAATATACAAATTATTTTTATTTTACAGCCGAAACTTAAGTCTCTCAACTGTACTAAATAGCTTTAAAAATATATATTAAGAAACAAAAATAGCTTAATATCTTATTTATTAATATCAGGCTTGAAAATAATTTATTTAGATTTTAAGTAACATAAATTTTTGTGCTCATGAGTCAATTAAGTTTAAATTTTTATTTTCTTTTTTTTCATTTCCAGCTCATATAATTTACAGAAACTTTTGGAAATTATTTTTGTATATTCTTGTACATGATATCAAATATAAGAGTAAAGCAATTATTGGATTATCTTCACATCTTCACATTGATTTTGAAATGGAATTTGTATGAAATATTAAAAATATTTATTTTCCTCGATGAAAATGAAATATGAATCAATATTTTGCAAAGTCGAGATAATCAGAGTATAGTAATTTCAAAGTTTAAAGACAGATATAAATCATCAAGTTTTAAACTTACAATTAATCAAAAATATATTGTATAAGCATTAAACTCAAGGTGCATTGTTCAAATAAAGTTTTTCATAATTTTCCGTACAATGTTATTGAAGCTGGTTAAAAAGTTTTGTAGCTAGCACAACTTTATATACAACATTCTTTTTTGAAACACGAATAATAAAGCAAAAACTGCTCGAGGGCTTTTAATATTGATAGAGACTCTTTCAGTCTTGTGTAAAATTTCACGTTGAAATAGAAAATGTTACTCGACATTAATTACTTTGTCATTTTAGAAACGGCCACTCTAAATCTTATTATTTTTTGGATAACTCAATGATTTTCTGAGTTTTTCAAATTCAAGGCAACATTTAATTAAGAAATCTTTTTTACTCCGAATAAAGTGACCCATTGACAAGATATTTGATAAAAATTCACATTTAAAAATAGTATTAAAAATATAATTTTATAATGTATTTGTTTTTCATTCTATACTTAGTTTAATGATAGAAGGACTTGAAAATGCAAAATAATTATTCAAATGAAACTGAGATAAGGCAAAATATTCAAAAAATAAATAAATGAATATTTTTAATATAACGTGTCTTTTCAGTATCTTGGTAATTATGACTTTTAGGATTAGTACTTAAATTGGCAAATTATTAAGCTTCTATGTGAATTGTTTCTCGGTTGGTTAATACTAAATTTTAGATGTCCTTATACAGTTGAATCGTAAAAATCACATAAAATACATAACAGATTAAATAAAATAAAAGTTTAGTTTGTAATATTAAATAATTAAGTGGTACATTGTTTAGATTATCGTTAACAATAACAATATTTGTCATTGCAAATTATTATTATTTTATTAAGGCCATTTGTCGTGCATTACGCTGATCAGAAAATTCATCATAAATTGAAAATCCAAATAGAAAGTCATTAAATAATTCAAAAGTTGACGAATGACACATATATTCGAAATCGATGACTTTCTAAAAGCAGCTTTACGGAAAAACGGGACACGTGAAGTAGTATTAGAACGTGAAAAGCAAATTCGTTATTATTTCGTATTACTTTCTAATACATATAGTGGCGTCGTATGTACAACGATAACCAAACAATATTAAAAATTAATATATTTACAGTGACAAAAGAGGAAAATATTACGTTTCATTTTATGGTGTAAGCAAGCATCCCAACATCTCATTAAACAATAAATATATTGACTTAATTTACAATATGTAAAAGAAATTATTTGGATGTTTTATTTTTTACAATTACAAGTACGACAGTACAAAGAATAATAAAAGCTAACAAAATAACAAAATGGCAAAACAGCAAAAATAACACGAATGATCAATGTATCAAGTTTCTATAAATTTTTTATGGGGAATATAATGTCTTCGTTATTTGCGTATGTAAAAGTTTGATTGTTTCCGATCGAATGCGCCCGTAATTCGTTCTTTTTTTTTCAAATATATCTGAAATATCGTGCTGCATACGAAATTCTTTTTAATTAAATAAAATCATGAACAATCGATAAAAGTATAAAATAAACTATTCCACCGTCGGGAAACTAAATTAAATTGGTGAACGAAACAAAATATTTTTGTAATATTGCAGAGTGCGAGTCGCCACTTCCACAACTTCATTTCAACTTTATCCGTCATTCTCGACTTTCTACTCAAAGCTTTATGACCAGTACGCCGTAAGTTTAAAATAATAAAATTGTTGAAATTTCCCTCTTTGAGCCAATCATCTCAGGAACGTACACAATGAGGGAAAAACCGAGTTCGCGCTCTCGCTTAAAATCCGATAGGAGGAACAAGGCATGCGTGCTCGTGAAAAAAGAAAAAATGAGCGTTCACCTGCTGCTCGACTCTGTAGAGGCGAGCTCCAATTGTCATTGGCTTGATGTTACCTGAGCGATCGATTCCTGCAAGGTAGCTACCCGGCTTACCCAAAGTTTGATCGAGTCGCCTCTGGAGCTCCTGTCGGCAGAACATCGATTTTTGTAACGAGGAGTCTACCCCGCGTTAGCCGGTGCCTTGGGCTATAAGCGAGGATTCCAAATCCATAGGTAAATCTGCATTTTACAGTTTCAGGCTCGCCGACCTCATTGCACGTCGCGACGCGTACGCGTATTACGTGTCGGTCCACGAACACATTACGCGCTATGCGGTTCTCGTGCCCATTATCTCCTGATTTTATCGATTTTATCGATTTTATCGATTTTATCGATTTTATAGATCTATTACGGGTACTCTTCGACAACATCGTTGTCACTCCAGACGACTCGTTGGCGCGCCGTGGTAATTCATTTTTTTACAAACTGAACTCTGCATTAACTGGCGTAATTTGCTCTTTCGGTTGACGACTCTTTTCCGAGCGCGTTTCTCACTGCCTCATAGCGGTAGGCATTGTCGAGCTCCAATTTTAACGTCTTTCTCCACCCCTCCACCCTTAAGCTAAGCGTCGCTTGAAAAAGTAATCGCATTTCAAAATTCTGGGGCGCTGCCGTGATGGAATTGTTGGCATTGTTAAAATGAAGTAATAAAGTGACACGTAGCACATAAACGGTACAGTTTTATTTTTTTAAATTTCACTCTGCAATCGTTTTGTATAGGACGTCTATATGATATTCCCGCTAATCGACGCTTTCGAATAAGGGAAATGAATCCGTTGCAATTACTGTTGCATGTGCTCGATTATTTGTTTTTAATTTTTAACGCGAAACGCGGCTTCATCCTTACTTGGGCGCCTGCGGAGAGGAGTGTAGGGTAATATTTGCAAATCCGTGCTCATAATAATTCTTACCTTAATCCGCACCATCATATTGAGATGACCTTGGCTATACTGTTCAATGACATCCCTTACATCATAGGGTTTGCGTGCTTGCTGAAACTTGCGACGAGCAACGAAGTATTTGATCTTACGAATGGCTCGTATCGCATTCCGGTGCGTCTCCGTTAATCTAAAGTTTTTATATACAATTATGCGTTCGTGTTGCATACGATATGTCTTAACGATTCCACTATATAAACGTATCTACGTACATATAATTACTTATTTCTACTTAAAAAATATGTCAGCCCCGATCGACTGTACACCGGCGGTCAAAAAAACAGTTTTTAATTTAAGTACAAATAGACGGATAAGTTTGTAACATTGCACACTTCATCGTTGTGTTAAAGAAAAACTGTTGATAGTAATATTGACATCGGCTGTATTTCTGACAGGATAATAGATCTCGTATATTATATAAAATATGCACGTTCTGCTGATTTATGCATAAAATATTGTAATCTAGTACTAATGACGAACTATCGTAATGTACATACGTCACACGCTATTGCTTTTAATTTTAAAACGTCATACTTATTCAGAAAACTGAAAATTGTTGCATATCGAATAAATGATCCAAATATGTTATTACTAGCGAAAGTATATTTAGAAAAGCAGAAACACAATAATTGATATAAAATTGTTTTACAAATTGCCATTGTGCTTTAAATATTACCATAAATTATACATTCTACGCGTTAATAAATCATCATTATTTGCAAATAGTCAATATTAAGTAATAAAGTAATAAATTTATTAATAATAATTGTCAAATATTTTTTTATAAAACTATGCAAGTAAAAAATTCGCTATAATATTTCAATGAATGCAACTTATAAATTATACGCGTGTTTACGAAGCACAGCTTTCAGTGATATATAGCGTTTACGTTATCTTAGAAATCTAATACTTTGAAGATACTAAGATTTTTATTAAAATAGTAATAACAAATATTTGTATTTTTTATATCGACTAATGCAGCTAATGCAAGAATAGTCATGAAAAATAGGATCAAGTGATATTCTTCTATATGTTCAATCGATCCAAGGTTTTTACATTTATAATTATATAATTACATTTATAATACAAACTGCGAGAATAAGTAAATTAATGGTAATAAAAATCTTACATTATTACATATTTAATTTAATCAAAGAAATCAATATTTATTATGAAAAAGCAATATTTTTTTATTACAATTTCCAGTAGTAAAAGGTCAAGGCTTTACACGCCAAAGAAATTGTTATGAAAGCATTTTTCGTACCTTCATTTCGTTACAGATTTTTCTGCATAATCTTAATACAAATCAATCTACGTAGGAAGTTGCCAGTAAAGACAAATTTAAAAATTTTTGATAAAATCCCTAAGCTTACGAATATTTTTCAATCTAGAATCTATTTTTCAATCTAATTTAGAGGAATTCAACTCGTATCATATTCGATTGCCATGCAACGAAAAATACGTTGCAATGCCAAAAGAAGTTACCATACGATTATTCATTCCGCAAGACAAATCTAAACTCGTTACAGCATAACGTGCACCTGACTTAGAGTACGTATTAAGGAAACAAAAAAAAGCGAATTTCCAGCGAATGTTTCCTCGTTCAAAGAGGAGCTTCTGCACGTAGCGGCGGATTACCCAGCTACACAGATACACACGCATGGAACGAGAAGCGACGTGTGCACAAGGAAGGGGAACGGATCGGAAAACGCTTCTCCGAGTTCCCATTCCGGCGCAATAATGTTTCCTCCCGGGGCCGCGTTTCGTATCGTTGCCTCGCGTACGTCCGGACCCCGCGGCAAATAATGCATTATTCTCGGTACTCACGTGGTCACCCGCTGGGGCTCGTCCATGTCGATGTCGATCTCGTCGCTGGCAGCCTCCGTCACGGAGCTCGTCTGCGAGGTGAACAGACTGCCCCTGGAAAAGTCCAAGTGTGTCGTTCAGCAGGGCGCATTCGAGAATCGTCCCGGGTGAAAGCGCCTCGCGATAAGGAACGTTCTTAATATTCGCCAATCCTCGACTCAGCCTCTGATTGTCGTGACGAGTTAACGCGCTTCCGGCAAGTCCGTGTTCCCGTGGTTTTATATAGCAAAACGATTTCAGAAATTCTCGCGTACTCCAAGATTTCCGAAATTTTACCCAAGCGCTCAGTGCTTATTCAAGAATTGAGAATTTGTGGTTGCATCGGTGTTTCCGGTATAATCCCGAATTAACATATGAAACATCGACTGCGAGTACAGTGGGTTGAGTTAAGCTAATTTCAGAATTCAAAAGGAACTTACAGTTGTCTCGGTGGTTCTTTCGACTAAGGGCACTTCTTATTACAGTGAACGTTTGATCAACGCTCCATTCGTATATGTTTTGCTATTTCCATCGCCAACAATTAACGCGAACATCATCTTGAACGTATGTGGTATATTTGGATGAATTTATTTAAAAGTGACGCGTCGATTATGAAATAAACTTAGCACACTAGATATTTCATATAAAATGCTTTTTTCGTTTTGTTATGAATTTTAATTAATTTTCGCATAATGTAATAAGCTAGATATCTTGCTGTAGATCCCTCTTCATACGAATTATTACTTATGAAAGCTTATTACTTTTTTAATAAATAGTGAATTTATGAGATATCACGATATAAATGATGTATCGCGGAGGCCTTTCTATGTTCTCTTATCATTACGAAAAGGCATTTCACATATTCATATCGTTAGCATAGCCAAGTATTTATCATCAGTTCTTCTAATATCTGCGTTCTGCGGGACAGATCTTCTCTGTATAGCGTGCATAAATCATCGTGAGAACGATATGTACGATTATAAATTATGAATTTCTTGATTTACTTGATTATCCGTGACCAGTTCTAATTTCAACGATTTACGTAAACCGACTTTACTGATTATTCAAATATGCGATCAGAGCAAAGCATTAATACTCCCCGCAACGCGAAGCCTTGCTAATTGATGGGTGAGATAATTAGGGATACAGAGAATAATTGGAAACAATGCATTTACTTTATTAACGAACAACTTCACACGAATACTTAACTTAATAGTATAACCTTACACGTGAATCTATAAATATCTATAAGTATCGGGCGCATTAGCGGTGAAAATAAATTTTCCGACAGCATCGAACATCGCCATGTAGAGGGATGAGAGGAAAAGGCATAATCACAATGAAAATTCGATGCGAAAAGAGTTCAAGGATGTAGCGTTAATTTAAAACATAAACATCAAAAACTCCAACACTTTAATACCCGTAACTCGTTCAAGTTATTCAAGAAGCGAACGCGGGCGTCTCGAAACGCCAGACAAATCGGGCGCGACTTTAATTTTTCAAGCGTCGAATAAACTGCCAGGAGAGGTGCCGAGTGCAGATAATTAAAGCCCTTGAAATTAATTTCGCAAGAATGAAGAAAGGACGGATGAAATAATCAGGCGATCTCGACAGATAATCCGCGGGGCTCGGCCCCACCAAAAAGCTGATTATTCGCGTCCGCTTGGGGCGCGCATGAATTCTTTAATTTCATGCATGTGCTTCGGCTTCCGTAGCGCGGGCGAATTTAATAAATATCGAATGCGGGCCGAAAAACAAGCTCGGCGCACTCGAGTCGGGCTCCGTAGGGGTTTGGGATGATTTTCTCTCGCCGCAACCCCTTGGCAACGGCTAAACTGATTCCACGCAGGGACGGCTCTGTGGATTCCTTATTTTTTCATTTATGAGGGATGGAGCGCAGGTCGCGTGTATTCCGTCGAATGCGCCCGCGCGGGGGCCGTCACGGACGGAATATTCTGTAAGAGGGGTGAGGGTGGCCCCTTTTGCGCGCCTTAGCGCGCGTGGTCGCGGAAAAATACTGCGCAAAAACGCGCTGATGGGAATTAGGGTTATTGTATTCCAGACTCGAATGGGTCTTTTCACGCGGTCGTTATTGGAGATTCACTTGGTTCGATAAAGTCTCGAAGAGATATCGAAATTGTACTTATAACAGTATACACTACTTATCTTTTTTCTTTTTGATTGCGTCTTTTCACGAATCGCGATTCGGGGATAATTTCAGGAGAACTTTGTCTTTATGTGCAATCATCTCTGTAACCTTTTTCTCAATTCGATGAACTTCCGAAAAGTTTTTACGGTAATCGATGACTTTGGCTCGATTGATTTGCGATGTAAACTCGTATGATTTAAAGCTTTCGAAGGCACTTGTCAGACTTCGCAATAAAATGATAAAAAATGTTATACAACTGAAATTTTGAAGTGGTTATATATATATATATATATATATATATGAGCAACTCTGTGACCAATGGTTTGAATTTTATTAGCTATTGCCTAACAACTATTAAAGAATTAAATTTCATTTTTATATTTAATAATTGTTTACATAATGAAAAATACGCCACTCGTTTTAACGCATTTTACAATGAATGCTACTAAATAATTGAAGGAATTCTTTTATCATTTATCAGAAAAATACCAATGTCAAGACCGTACTTTCGCATTTACTACAAAATGATAAAAAAAGCGTAGCCGAGAAATCTCAAAGAAATAATATTAAGAATTTAAACAATATTAAATATTATTGGAAATATAACACTGATAGGGATTTCAAATGATCGTAAACAATGAGAACAATTTTAACAAAAAGCAAGCATTCTTATCTCGCAACTTTTATAAATGTAATATAAATAAATAAACGCGAGAGTGTCTTTATAGAATACTAAAATATTTTTATTAAGACTCCACCCGTATTTTTCGTAGACCTAAGACATTTTATGGCTTTTTTCAAGCCTTAAAAAGTCACGTTTACGTACAATTTTAAATGAAAATTCTTCAAAATATCCTAAGCAAAATGGAGAAACGATTATTTACTTAAACTTAGTTAAATAACGTGATAATACGCGATTAAGATTTCTTGTTCGACAACATTTTTATCTGTAATGCATGGTTTCCGAGTTAAATATCATTACAATATTAAATACATAAAGAAATAGTTAAAGAAAGTATAGCTTGTAAGATATTAAAGAGAAAGATTAAAAAGTGTGGTGACACATTTTTCTCGTAAATACTTTGCTTTTCCGAAGTTACAACGTCATTAAACTTTTATCTGAAAAATTAAATACCACGCGTGTAATTACGCGTCTTTTCGTGACCAGTATGTGAAAATAAGCTCGCGACTGCTGTTACCGCAACAGTTCTTACGGATTTTACGTTCGTTCCGTAATGGTTGAAAAAATTTGTGTTTACCGCATTTAGTTCGATCTATGCCGTTATTTATTCAAGCTGCTTAGTTGTTATTAACGAAAACACGACTATTGAATTAAAGGCTCTTATTTTCGCCTCACGCTCATTCGCTATCTTACTCTTGTATCGAACTTCGCATAAAATTCGACTTTCGCCTCTATAATACGAATTTTTAAGTGACAGTGCCGACGACGTTTCTACGCTCGAGTAATTCTACGCGCATAACGACGTCGGCGGATGAAAATCGATCGCAGGTGAGAAACGACGCAAAATAATCGAATTCCACCGACGCCACCACCACCACCACCACCACCACCACCATCAACACTCACCGATTTTCCCTCCTAACTCTGTTGGGCGTGCAGGCCTTGGGCTCCTCCATGTAGAAGATGATGTCACCCTCGTTGTCCAGTCGCGAGTCCGTCTGGGAGCTCTGAGTCCCCGTGGCGGCGCCCAGGTTCCCGCTTGTCTGCTGAGGATGCTGTTGCTGTTGCTCCTGCTGCTGCTGCTGCTGCTGCTCAAGCTGCTGGACCTCCATGCGATTTCGCGACTTCCGGCGCTTTAAGACGCTCGCCTTTTTTGCCACCTGGATGATCAGAGACTGAACCCCCGATGCCCGTTACGATAAGCCAACACACACAGCATGCACTACCCTAAGGACCTGTTTTGCGTATCGGTGACACGTTATGACAAGCCGTCAAAGCCATCGCCGAGTCTTTTGTGAGCATTTGCGCTTTTCGCGCGTGCGAGTTGGCACGTGGTGTGGCCGAGGTCGTGCTAAGCATGACTTTGGCAGGCTTTGATCCAACGCTTGCGTGGAACAATTCCGTTTTTCCATTCTTTGCTTTCTTTTACATTTTCCCTTCTTTTGTTAGAGGACATCAATTTGGGGCTTGTATTACTGTGGCGCAGAAATAATTCGCGTGCGACGTTCGGCTAGATTCGAGCTGCTTAATCGACATGGAAATCTCGGAATGCTCTTTTAGCCCGACATCAAAGTAATTCATCATGCGCGTAACCAAAATAGCCTTTGTCACAGTGATCATTGTAAACGAATACTTTAAGCAGCGGGGAGAATAAGGATTTCGCCTTTACTTTCAGAAGTATGGAAAGGTGAGTATATCGAATATTTGGCAAAGTAAATTCTCGTTTTTAATTTCATATTTCTCTCGAGGGCTTCTCGAGGGCTTCTCGAGATTATAAATCGAGCCCTAAAAGAAACTCGTATTATCAGCGTTAAGGTATTTCATTTAGAATTTAAATCTCAACTTTGTACAATCTAGCTGTATAACGTAAGACTATTAAGTAAAAATTACACGATATTCCATCATTCAGTTCTCATCTATGACGAAGTTAAAGAAATTATAATCAAATAAACAAATCATTTGACAACGTAAAAATCACGTAAAGTTTTACTTACAACTTTTAAATTACAATTTTTTCACGCAGAACTTTGTACCGAATTACTGTAATTGAAAGACGGAATAAGTTGAAAATATTGTGGGTAAAATTAAACTTGAACTGTCTCACGCAATGTAGTTATCAATCATCCTTTGTAAGGATGACTTTAAAAATCGACTGGTGGTACTAGGAGACCGAAAACGCGAAAGTCAACTAATGTTACCGATACGGTATCCGTTTCATTTCGGACGAATGCTCAAATTGAAAATTAACTATTTCAGCTAGAAAAATCAAGTAGGAATATGCGAGATCGATCATTTGAAAAATTAAAGCTTTTGGTGCGCTTCCTAAGTTATTTTGATTAACATCTGTCTATGAGTGTAACGTTACTTTCTTCCAGAAAAAAGTCGTTGAAGAAAATAGATTTTTTAATAATAGAGTGAACTTCCTCGTAGTCAACAATATATAGAAATATAGCGAACGGCTGATCCGTTAATGGATTGTGTCTGTGAAAAATGAAAATATGAATACGTTGTTGCTATTAAAACACGTTCGCACTGACAATTCTTCGATCTTATAACGCGAAGCTTTAAGCGAACGAAGCATTTGATAATATGCGTAATAACATATCTCAAACTTTAAAGCCGATACAATGCATCGACGTTCCGAAGTTCCACGTTAGCCATGTAGTTACGTTTGATGCTTGAATAAAACGTTTAGAACGTTCGTACGGGAAAAATCCATAGGGTCGCGAATAACGAGGAAAATTCTTACGATTGCCTTTTGAAGCACATAATGTGGAAATTGCGTTTGAAATTTGGAAGCACAATGGTGAAAATTTTGAACCGTAGGGTAATTTTCATTAATATAACGATAACGGAAGGTCACTTGTGTGAAAGAGACGGACGCGATTGTAAATAAAGCTCAATTGCTCTATTGACACGGTAGAAAGGCCGCACGGCAAGACCTTCAGTGGATGCGCTAAAGTAATACGTAAGCCTTACACTTCTTGCTTTTTGAAGCACAAAACTGAAAGCGGAGATAAGGAGGACGAATATTAAAAGAAAAATTCATAGAGGAAGAAAAAAAAGGCAGATCCTTGCGCCGACGTGTTGGATGGAACACGCGTATTCGTGACAAAATGAAACGACCCAGAAACCATTACTCAGAATTTATGTACACCTCGCGAATTGTACTTACATCATGCATTCTTTTTCCGTTCCATGTACAAAGACGCGTACGAGGGCGGGAGGGGATCGTGTTATATGCTCAGGTATGAAGCGTACTATAAGCGTGGGAGGAGACAAGCGCACAAACATTCAACGAGAACAACTCGACAAAGCTTGGCAAACGTCCGTTTGAGCATAGGCAAAGCATAATTCCGGGCACATGCTCTTTACTCATTCTCTCTCTCTCTTTTTCTTTCTCTCTCGCTGTTTGACAGCGATGAATACAATGTATGCAGAATACGTGGCATCGCTTATGAGGGCTTAAGATAAAGCCCTGCCTCGATATTAAAGTTCAGTTTGAATTTCTGTTTTTTTTTTTTTTTTTTTTTTTTTTTATTATTCAACTTCGTAATGATGATTCGATAAAACTTTGTGCTTGGTTTTTATAAGCGTGACTCGATTGAAAACGATAGAAATTAAATTTTTAAAATAAGTATTACATATTATTGAGTAATTGTTCATGCGATGCAAATGCTGCATACATTTATTTGCGACTGTAAAGAATTTTTTACACTTTAACGAAAGATTTTCATTTTGGTTATTTCTTGACAAAAATACCTAATTTAAATAAGGCTTCAACTTAATACCTTTTGAAATGCAATAATGTAAAAGTTTATAATATTACAAAAATAACGATTATGAAAAGCGTAAACATCTGAGTAGTGATTATCAATAGTATAAATAGTTTCTCGCTTATAAACGAATTAAAAAGTCCGTATGATCGATAAATACAGATAATAGAGAGAAAAGAAACTTCTACGCTTTCAGTTTTATTATTCCAATACAATTATTTACTAAATACACTGTGAAAAATTGTTATTTTTAAAAAGTGTTAACGGATTATAAACGGAATTCTATCGATTAAAGATTAATGTTATATTTTCAATGATAGCTTTCATTAAAGTTAAGAATTAAACTTCGCCTTAGAGTAGTAGATCTTTAAAAGTAATTTAAAATAATACTTAAGGTATAAATATTGTACGTGCCCAAAAGTTAAAATTTAGTATAAAAATGTGTCAAATTAAATATGCTAATTTACTAATTTGCTGAAAGTTGCTCTAATGTTGTTGCACAATAGAATGAAAAGTGCTAAGTAGTAGATTATAAAATAGATTAATAAAATAGGATATAAATATTTGTCGTTCCTTAATTAATACCATTATGAGTTCGGAGCTGTAAAAATAGTTTCCTGGAATCAGAGATCCAGATTTCTGTGCACTTATAGATGTAGTTTTAAATAATGGGTGTTTTCTCGTCATAACTTACTAATTATATTAGTTGACGACGTAAAGATTTCGTTGAGAACGAGCGAATGGCATCGTATCGGTCAAGCAAAGTTTCTGCAAACTTACAATTTTTCGGATTCTAGCTAATCACTTACTGAAATTAAACGCTAATGAATGATAAAAGAAAGTAATACGCGATAAGTTAAATGTAAACTGAATACAGATTATTGTTAAGCAGTACAAGCTTCTCTTATGCACATAAAAACAATTCCGACTACGTCCAATAATTGTTTATACGCTGTATACAACATTAGCTATTCACATTGAAATGGACATCAACCTCGAAAAATGTACAGTACACTATTACAAGAAGTACGTAGGATATAGCGCGTGTAATTGCTTCTCCTACCTCGAAAACACACGTGTACCAAAGAATTTATCATCGCGCGATTACGCGAAGGATTGAAGCGGCTAATCGAAACATTTACACCCGACACTTAACAACCACATGCAAATTCATCCAGTACAATTCATCAGAATGCTATGATCTTACCTTCCCGAGCGGTGTCGCGGGTTGCCCCGTAGGGGCCGTGTCCTTCACGTAAATATTCCACGTGGCGACGCTGTTGGTCGACTTCTCAGCCGCGTGACACCTCCACAGGCACTGGATGAGCATCGCTGCCGCGGGGATCTGACGATTGAAGTGCTTCTGGCGTTGCTTTTGCTGCACCTTCAGCGCGAAACCGGAGCCCAGGATTCCCTACGAATTAAGCCATCACAGGCCGTCAACGCGAGCAAGAGTATTCGAGTATTATGCCGATACTACTACAGCCTGATTTTATACTCGGAATATTATTTCGTAACGGCAAAGTTACAGGGGCTTACGAATTTCGGCTTTGAAGCTAATTGTCGATTTATGAGAATCAATTATATGATCACATGCCGAACGTGACCTCACGCAGTGTCGCGTTTGGTCAAGGTTCGAATGCGATTTACAAGCATTAATGATAAAAGCGCTGTAATACTAGATGGTTGTACATGGATATGCTTGTTACATATTCAAGTGGCGTAATTGACATAATTATTGTTTTAAAATAGAGTTTATCTGAGTATCGTACAGCTGGAAGCGCGAAAAAAGATATGGCAAAGACACTGAAGCAGGAAGCGACAATCTTTCCCATCCATGTCTGAGGGACCGCATCGCCATATCCTATTGTTGTAACGGTTATCTGAAAACAAAGAGAAGGAAAAATGTTCGGCTTCGTGATAGGTATTGTTCGAGGACGTGCAAAATTACGAGACTTTGAATGGTAACGTAGAGCGATATAAAATATATTAAGGGAAAATTTTGTATTACGAAATGGATTTGTCAAATTTTGAAAACCCATTCTTTATCGAAAAAATAATGATAAAATGTCTGGTTAATAGAAAGGAAGAATACATCAAATTACTTGAATACTGACTTTCATCATTTTTTTGCAATATTATTTATTGTTTTACCGAAGAAAATTACGTGATAGTCAAGTACTGAAAACTTCATGATTATAGGCGTATCATTGATAGAATTCACTTTAATTCTGAAACATTATTTATGTAATAAAATTATTCGATTTATTTGACTGTGAACATTTATTTCAAACTGAACATAAAAATATGTTTTTAGGAACTGAGTTTGAGTTAAAGCTAGTTTGCATTTTGTCCATAATGAGTTAAACTAGCAGAGAAGAAACACGTTATTAAAACAGAAATACGAGCAAAATGGTAATATGAAAATTAATGAGCTTTCTAATTAAAAGCTGAATAATTTATTTATTACAGGGATACTGCCATATTGGCTTTATATAATATGACGTACCACGCCCCACCACAAAGCGTCAGCGTAACTTGCAAAGTCAGTTCTTCCTTGCGGTCCTACAACGTCCTTTTCAGCCAAATATACAAAGTAACTGCTAAATATAAGGCCAAGAAATCCTATGTACAGAGTGGTTATTAATTCCTGAAAAGAGAGAATATCGTTGCCAAATATATGGTTGTAGCTGTAAAAACTCTATTCATTTTACAGCTTTTTTTACACGTGCCTTTTACCAAGGTCTTATGTAGATCAATATATTTATTGCTATCGCGTGTTTTCTGCATTATCATTAACTACAGCCTTTGCTATTTTACATTGATCGATTGAACAATTACATCCGGGAAACTACAATCAAGAGTGTCGGTAGTGTCACGCGACTATGTATCTTAACGCGCACATCTCTGTGCACCATCTTACTTTTTTCCTTTCTTCGTTCACTGTTTTTACTCTTATCTCCGTGGCATTGAAAAATATTAATTATCTCCCTTTCTTTTATTAAGGATAAAATAGCAATCATTAAAATTAACTTTACCTGCTTATAACTGTAAATTCAGTTATGCATCGAATACTTGAATGATAGATATTATCAAATTAATTATTTGTCTAGTGTAGAAGTAGTCTTTTAAATCTATGTTCGTGTAAATTAATAATATACAAATATCATTCTTAAATATAACGAATTGAAACATTAACATTATTCACGTTAACGAAACAAAATTTAATATTCAATGCGCATTGAATATCTACATTCAAATACCTTATCCGCGAATGAAATTATTTACGAGTAATTGCTGTATTCAATAATATATTACGAGTGAAAAATATCTGCAGCTCTTTAACGTACTTGGCGATGAATAAAAACTACAGATCCAAGAAGTCTCCAGGTTCCTCCTTGGCGATCTACATGGAGCATTCGTAATATTTGCAGAAATCTGATGCCCCGAATGGCGGAAGTTGCAAAAACCTGTCCATTACTGCCCACTGACAGAACTACCATTGATGCCACCACGACGATTAAATCTATAATAAACCACATTTGCATTTATACGCTGGTGCATTGTAAATTGTCTAATCTTATCAAAGGATCTCATATTAAAATTTTAAACGCTTGCAGTTGACTACTTTTATTAGAAAACAGACTAAAATTGTCTTAAATTTCGTTACAATATTTTCTAAATATAAATATTTTAATAAGTACGTTATTCCATTCAGCTGCATCTTGTATCGACTACCGTGAAAAGTTAAGAGTAATGAGTTATACATTTACCTATTATACATATTGGTTTTCGAATAAATCGCATTCTGCCGCAACATCCCATGTATTTTGACCTACATCCCGCACTCCATAATCGCACCAAATACTCCATGCCAAAAAATACAACTAAACATATTTCCTAAAAGACGAACATAAAAACAAAGTTCTTTCAAATACATCTTGATAAATTTAATTTCATCATAAAAATGAATTTAAAAGAATAAATAAATGAGAATAAACAAATGAACTTCGGAGGCAGTTTGTAACGAGTAAATAGTATTTAGTTACTATATCTTAGTTACTGTAAGAAAATGATCGATGCAATTTAACGTTTACAAGTTTACTGCCTTTGGGCATAGAATGATTGACTGGGTATTAAAGCGTTAGACCTGACAAGTTATATAAATCTTAAGCCCTTTACTTACCATCCAAAACAAAGTTTCATTCGCAAAGTCACTGTACTCATCTATAGTTGATAATACGCTAAATATAAGGCACACCAATACCACCATGAACCTGTAAAGGGTAAATATTGGACCCTATTAAATATAAAATACTTTCAGCAGTTTCTATATTACAGGGTAAACGTATCAGTTACGATTGTTTTATGTAACAATTAACAGACTTTCAACCATTACTGAACTCAGTTTGTTTTCATAGAAGTCTGAAAAATGCTTCCAAATTGATCACATCCAATTATTGCAGTAATTATTGAAGTACCGAGTTACTTCATTTTTGCAGTTCACTAAAGGAACGTCTTTCTTACGAAGAGATTTAGAGAGATTAACAAAATTATAATTTTATGTTGCTTTGGTAAGGCTAAACTCCGATGCGGTTGTGGTGCGGCACGGCGAGTAACTCAGTGACGTCTGAGGGTAATAAAGGGGAGAATTGGGTGGTCGAAATCCGACAAAGCCATTTTTCACTCGACAGTAATGCATACGTTTGACCTTTTCTCGTGGTAATAATTTTGATAATTATTAGAAACCCAATGATGGTGTCACCGTCTTTAAATGGAAAATGATAAGAAGTAATTTGGTACACTACGTAAGATGGTTTTTCTTCTTTTTTTTTTCCCCTTAAAAAACTCGATTAATCTTAATTAACGGGCAGTAAATTTTTAATGTAATCCGTATTTTTAATCGCAGCAGGTAATTTTAAAATAAAATTTTCAAATACAAATAAATCTCATGTGCTCAAGCTTTGTATTTATCGAGAAAATCTCGACTTACTTGAAAATTATAACACTACGAACCTTAATAAATATTTTATAACATGGAATTTAATATTTAACGGATTTCAGTCACGCAAGTTTAATATATTATCGGTAGAATTATTACATTATATTTAGTAAGCACATTCAATTTTTAAGCGATTTTGGGATAAAACTGTATAGATACTTTTTATTAAATTGTGTCGACAGAAATGTAGTCATTAATATTTCTAAGAAACGCGAATTATTAAAAAATAGTCTTGCAGAAAATCACAGAAATACTTTAATGGCAATCGATCACATAAATGTATTACTCCTTCACTAATACCAACAGCTATTGCAAAACTGATAAAACGATTTCCATTTATTATTCGTTAGATATCTAATTTTATACAGACTTTAAGACAAAGTACTGACACCGAGAAGTGGTACAGGAAGCATTTCCATCCCGTGGGACGTTCTAGGAAGTTATAGACTTGGCCCTGGAAAGTTGCTTTTCCAGCGCGTCGATGCTCTTTCACGCGATACCGGCCTTCCCATGTGTTTCGGTTGCCGCTTAGATTTCCCAGCTGCAGTCTCGGATCGATTCCTAAAAAAACGGAAGAAAACCATACAATGGGTCTAAATCGATCGAGGGCTACGGACTGATTAGCCGTCGAAGCGAAAGAGAGGGAGTAAGGCAAAATGACGATCAAAGCAAAGAATAAAAGAGCAATGTTAATAAAAGAAATGAGTTTGCGCCGATAAAACTCCTGAAAACTCGGAATCCGACGCGCGTGTCCAAGGAATAACGATTCTGGCGAAAATCCCAACTGTAAATTAGTGTAGCGAGAAGTTTTTACTTGTACAATGATAGATAGCGAAATATTCAATTTAACAGATTTCTTGTGCTCGACGCGGGCATTTGATCGTAAAAGTTCTAGAATAGAGGGACTTTTCCATCGAAGATTCGAATATCCGGTAATCGGAGAAAAATGAAACGAACGAGTGAAATGTTCGATCATCTATATTTTATGATCAGTCGGTCAATTAATATATTTAAGCTATTCGATGAATAAATAACTTTACCGTCGCGGACGATTTTCAGATATTGTCGGTAAATATAAAATTCAGAAATTCAAGAATATTTCATTATAATCTCGTAAGGAAGAAAAAGCAGTTTGTCAAGTTGTTTAAGCTCACTTTCCAAAAGCGTTGAAAAGTCCTTATCAGTGAGACCTAAGCGATAGAAAGTAAATAGTTTTTGTTTAAATTATCGATCGTAAGTTGGATGGTAATCCAGTACACGCAAGATACAATCGCAATGAAATATAAGATTCGCCAAAATTCAAGTTATAGGTCTGCTATAATCTCTAAATTAGTTCCCTCGTACAAACGGAAAGTCTTGCCAGAATGTTAGGCTTCATTAGGCATCGTTAAAGGAAAAGTCACTCGATTTTTACTCGCGTGTATAAAAGAAATGATATAAAGAAAGCGTAACCGTGAATTAAGCAGAGTCGAGGTTAAACCGAGTCTCCCATTCTCCGGCGATGCTATTTCGTACGTCGCCGCGGCAGCGGTGACATTGAAACTGACCGGATAAGGCGTCGACGTTGTCCGACTGGAGTGTGGTCGTGTCGGAGAGCGGCGAGGGGGTTGGCCTGGCGTCGCCCCCCGGCTCCAGGTGGAACAGGTCGCTCTTGGGGGCCGCATTGCCGTCGGGCCTGTCGCCAACCTGGGTTATCGTTACGTTGAGCGAGCCGCGGTTACCTGTGGAGGTGGCAAGCAGACGAACGCTCGCATTAACTGGCGAAATTGGGGATGATCGAATCGACCGACGAGACGTGGCGACTTTCTTTTGTCGTTCCCTTCGGCCCTTTCGAGCGCCACTCCCCCTCGGTTCGCATCGATTACGACCTTAACTCTGGCGCGCACTTTTTTCTCTTTTGTAACATTCTCAAAGTGTTTTGATACGGGAATGTTACGCGCATGGTAAAGTGGGTCGTTAATAATGACCTTCGTCGAGTTATTTTTTAAAATCGATAATAATTTTTCACGGAGCCTTAAGAATAGATCGAAATCGCTATAGAATTGTAATTTGATACAATAACTTCTCGTGACGGATAATTTGCATACGATTTTTGCAATTGAAAATCTATGTTCGGTTACGTGTTTTGCGCAAATTACTTGGGATGTCCTAGTTTTACTTCTATTACAATTAACGGAAGAAGTTGTAAATTATTCGTGTACATTGAAAAATTATATCTTAATTAACCGGTATTTATATGTAATTTTCGCCACTGTCGGTTTCATTCGAAACATGAACTTACGAATTATTAGAATTAAGAATAATTGTACAAATAAAAAAATCCGCTTACTTTTTACAATTTCGTTTATGAGATATGCTAATTTTTTATCGACACAGAGCGATAAAATAAGCTTTTATTTAAAAATAAGACACATAATCTCTCATTGGCACTTTTAGATGATTAGTAGTAGCACATTAGTATTTTAACTCGAAAATAAAGAATGTATCTATTTATTATATTTATTATGACATACGAAAGATTTTAATATTTACTTGATGTGCGTAATTATAAACCTTAACAAGCTTGAGTCGATTGCTGTCATGCCCAAATTGCAATCATAAATCTCCGATGGTCGTGTAAATAATTGTGTGAATTTATGAATTTGTTGTAGAGATCTGTCGAGATTAAAGCTACAAGACTAAAAGCTTGTAAACACATTATACTGAATTAGTAAATATTATAGATAATTCATTTTGTGTACGTAGACCATATATTGAATTAAAACTTTTTTTGTATTTTCACGGAGATAAGCTTGTAATATATGAATATATTATTATTTCAATATGTTACGAATAAGTCGTGTATTCGTGTAAACAATATTTTTTGGTTAAAAAATCATTCTGATGACATTTATCGCTCTACCCTTCAACGTACGTCCATAATCAATTTAGAACTATAGTTTTCCTTTTACAAGTATTAAAAAAATATTAAAATTACTTAGCTTTAATGCTCGTGGTTTCCATTACCCCTCTATTATTGTAATCGGTGGAAAATTGTTAAAATCTTCTTATTCGTCATTAAATAATGTCAATTTTCAACTGTGCATTCAATATAAATTAAATATTACGTATTATAAATTAAAAATGAAATAATCATTCTAATATTAGACGTGCACGTATAGATGTTTTGTTATTCCTTACATTAACGAGCTAATTTGACGAGATTTTAATGTTGCTTGTAAAATTCTACAATTAAACACGCGCGATAATAATTTTTTGCAGTCATACCATCATACCTGATGTTAACATGTATGTAAACATTCTTTTCGTATTTTCTAATTTCCATGCATAAATATATGCTTCTTTCGCAATTCTTACTTTATACTCTCTTCAAAATATAGTTTCCTAATGAATTACAACCACGTTCCCGAACTACTATTAATCACGGGTCAGCAAACAGTTTGACGCGTTTATCATATTTCAATAACATGCTTACTATTTTAGTGATAAAGTAAGGTTTAGTAATAACTAACTAGAATAATGTTACAGTAAAGAACTGGGTTATTTGGACAGAATCAAATTTTCGTGTGACACTGTTTTCTTATTTATGAAAGAAGCTCTGATTTTCTGCATTTTATTTGGCTTTCATTAAAATTGTAGTTCAAGAAAGTTGATAAGCCTACATATTTGAAAGCAATTAATTTTTTTACATCCTTATTATCGTCCGACAGCAATTATTGGAAATCAGTTAATTTAAGTCAGAATGACAGTTTACTCCTTCAAGTGCTGGTACACGCTAGTGAAAGCCCGATTGCAAATCAAATGGGTTGGCGACTTACCTGTTTTGGAAGATGGTGGCAGGAGTCCTTGAACTTCTTCTAGGGGCATAGCTTGCAGGTGAAAGTGATCTCGATGATGATGGGAATGAGTATTGTGGTACTGCCTTGGGCGATCTCTCATGCCTCCTCGGGTGGGTACCTTTTCTACGTACACGTGGCAGCGCTGTCAGGGACTGCGATCGCGGTGGTTGGTCCGCCTTCCTCCCGGCGCTGAACGGCGACAAGTCCTCGTGGACCCGTGATAGTAGCGACGCACGGGACTGGAGTGTCATCGCCTGGCCGTGACGCCACCTGCGACCATGGCCCACGGCACTGGTGAGCCTCTGCGAGCTGTCGAGCTCCGCGACAACTGCACTCCATGTACTTCCGGGCGCAAAACTACATGTACCTCAAGGGAATTTTGCGTGCCGCGCGTTTTCAACCTCCCCCCACCCTACCCAGGGTCGCCCTCGAGTGGACGCCCCGCGTCTTTCCCGGGTGCACTCGAACTCGTGTCTTATTTCGAAGTCGAACGATCGAAGTTCGTCGATGATTGTTTTATCAGCGCCTGCTGAAGTAAGAAGCTTTTGCTTTCGGTTGATCTTGAGCACTGAGTCTGACGAATATTATACTTGTGATTTATACTCGCGGCGACAGTCCTGTTCAAAGTTTATTGTTACTTATGCCAGTTTTATTGGTACGTTCATGTAGATATCTGAAACAAAAGAATTAAAAAATGGAAGTAATGTTAATGTCGTTAAGCTTATAACTTATTTGTAATGTTATTTACCGAGGCGCGACTATTTACGATGCCAGGTCACGATGTTATGCACTAAATATACCTATTAGATTATTTTAAATTAATTACAAGCAATATTTTCGGATGTAAGAAATCTGGTATTCCGTGAATTTTCCATGATTAATGATATCAGAAAAGGACTATTTATAATCTTTATAATTGGACTTTGCAAAAGTTAAATAAAATATTGCCTAATCATTTATCATTTATCAATACTTGTATCCGAATTAAACATATTCCGTTTACTTGTGAAACAATACCCAGAACGTGAAAAATTATGAAATTAGCAATACATTAATAACGGTTAAAAACTGATTAAGTTTAAAAGAATTATGTTTTGCAGATAAGGCATTCAATATTTGTTAAATATAACATTCAACGAATACTTATTCATTTAAATGGCGTTTAGTAATTCTTAAAAAGGAACTTTTCAGATTAAATTTTATAAATATAAACGTATGTATTGAAACATAATCTGATCTCAACCTCTATTTAATATTTTACGCAGACCAAATTTTAATGGAGATGGGATTTATTCACCTACTTTAAGAATTAATTTATTATTTAAAAAGCTAAAGTTACTTAATTTATAAATAATATTCTTCACGAACAAAATATGATTATTTAAAAACAGGAAGTCTTATTGAATATAACATATTCGCTTGTAATATTCCCTGTATTGAATATATTTATCAATGATTTTGTACAAGCAAAGAACAAAAACGTCATTTTGTTTTATTACTATAATTAATGATGTATTTTTAATTTTATAAAAATGTAAGTTGTAAAATTAAATTTAAATATCTAAATATATTATCTTATTATTTACGCTATGTCAATAATTATACTTGATTTCATTATATATTGTAAAACGTGTCAAAGATCGGGATCTTTTATGTTTCGTAAAATGAAAATATTATATTCAGATGATTTTTAACCTTTGCGCAAAAATAATGAAAATCTACAGAATAAAGTAAAAATGTAATAAATATATTATGTAATAAATTGTATTGTAAAAATTTTAATTTTACAAAATATGAAAAAGATGATGTAGGATGAAATTTTTATTGCATTTATATTAAATAACGGTATTTACGGTTTTCTTAGCATTTCTAAAAATTTAATAAACGTGTTGAAATTTAACATCCCTGATAATAAAAAAAGGATTTATCAGTTTTATAAGTTTAGAAAAACCGCTGACGCTAAATTTTCTGAAATCAGGCGATGTTTTGATTATTATTTACGAATTTTTTAAGATTTGCTATTAAAAAATACTTTAATTTATTTCATCAAGTATTAAAAACATCCTTTCACATTATAAAATAAAATGTTTAGTAATGAATATATTTTAATTTGTATTGTATTTAAACTTAGAAACATAAGATTATAAGAAATATCTTTAAGCGTAATTAATTTAGTTTTAGAAAAGACAGTAAGGAACATTATTAAACAAGATTCTCTTCAACAATAACATAAAATTAAGGTAAAGGAAATTGTATGCGTTGTTCTGAAAAAGTTTTCCGACGATATTTCAAACTTTCTGTAAAATTGTGGTTTCGACTCATCTCCTTATGTAAATATTGCTCCAAGTTTTTATATCCGTAGCTTTTACAAACCATTAAATGATGTTACAACTTAATAAAAATATAATTTAACTCAAATGTTAAATTACAAAATAACGTATCTACACTAAACTTCATGTAAGAATAACAATAATTACCAGATAATCACTATATTATGATAACTAATAATAACTATAACCAGATAATTACAATGAAACTCCAAACAAAATGGAATTTTAATAAATAACGATCGCTTGTTCCATGCATCAAGGATTAAATTAATAAAAACACAATGGATCTCTAATAATCGTAGAAAATGAATTCAGATATAATAGATGTTTTAAAATATTAGTAAAGTATATAAATATTGCGAATGAACTGTTAAGCTGAGGCATTTATTAAAAGATTATTAAAAGATACACTGCATTTCTGTAAAATCTTCTTATCGAGTGCTCGTAATAAAATCTGTGAAATACGTTCCTGCAGCCATTCATTCTTCGCGTACGGTAAAACTCGATGAAAAATTCACGAGAAGCATCATTACTGTGATGAAAAATGTGTTTTCGGTCTTGAAACAAAGGATTCGGATTCACCGAGTCCGAAGTAAACGATTTGTGTTTAGATATAGAAAGCATTGTTCGCGGCGAATCGGATTTATTACATCGAAGCTTAAAAGCGATCGAAAGACGCTATTCATCACAAGGCGTTGCATCGTGACAAGATGCCTTCGAACGCCACTCAATCCGGTGTTCCAGTGTTTTGTTTTAGAAAAAACACTGCCTTTGCTATGATTCAGCAATTGCCTTATACACAAACAACTGAAGGTTTTTAGTATCATTAGTTTCGATTTTGTTGTCAGAGTGAAATTCAATTAAGAAGGTTATGAAATACATTTTGTTGAATGCCTATTCAAAGAGTTTTCATTTAAATCTTATAAATAAGTTTCAGTGCTTGTTACAATTTATATCTACATGAAATGAACTTTCAATTAATGTGAATTCGAAATTCAGTAAGTTTAATAAGCAGTACGTGAAGACGCTTAAGTTCTATCATTTTAGATTAATTTTATACTTTTGATTAATGACCGTAAAGTAATAAGTAAATATTGATTCAGAAACCCTAAGAATGTTTTTAATTTATCATAATATATAGTTCATCATAAACATCTCAAGATGGAAAGCGATTTTTCATAAACTTTTTTTCACAAGCATTTAAAAAATGATGTAGGGCTTCCAATTTATAAAAATTCTACACCAGACTAACAAATCCTTACATATATCAATTCACTAGTTCGTAAAGTACTTTTAAAATTAGAAAATCAGAATTATGTTTTACTAACTGCAGACTTCATGATTAGAATACAAAGAATTTTCAGCAAAATTAACGGATAAATAACTTTTAAAAATGAAAGAAATCCTCAAAAATTCCAAGATGAAAGATCTCCTCTCTGTAACATAGGAATCGGCAAAATATCTTATTCCATCGGCTAAATATGCGCAATAGAAACCAACATGATGATTTGTAATTACGCTAATTCCGTTAAGTAAACTAAGATTAAAATATTTGACTAGGAATCAGCATCATTCGCAAAATATATATATATATATATCATGCCTTTTTAATAAAGTCACGGTTATTAAATAAGATCTCATTTTTTCCAATACAATATCCAAAGTTATTAAAATCATGAAAAAGCGTAGTAATATCGAGAGAGATAATGGATATAATACTAATCCAGTTTGACGTTTTATTCTATCAGTTTTTTAATCTCATTGGCTAATTCAATTAAGTATCAATCAATCATATGAAAACTCCATTAGCCAATAATTAACATAATCGCTCAATATTTATAGCGACATGACAATACGAAACCTTCAGTTTCCTTAAATATGCTTTAAATGATGCAAGGTTTGGGAAATATTATAAAATACATACATATAATTAAAGTTTGAATAATCATGAGTTTCAAACATAATCGTAAGATCTTTGCCATTAATCAAAAAATGTGTTCAGTGCAGAAATATAAAAATACATTAAAAAAAACATAAAATATATAATATATATATAATGTAAGCAACATAATCATGTATTTTATTAAAATCACCAGTTATCATAAAATACAGTGAAGATATTTCGCTGTATTTCAAATTAAACATTTTTTGAAAGAAATAGTTAATTTGCAAAAGATAATAATAGTATTAAAATTTTACTAAAATACTCGGTAGATAGTTTTGTGGATCATTATCATAAATTTGAATTTAAAATAAGTTTTCATTGTTATCATACAAACTTAAGATTGCACATTTTATGCAAAAGAAAATATTGAAAAAAAATCTAAACTATGTTGAAAGATATTGAAATAGAATATTTGATAATTCAAGGAATAATACATTTGATTATAATTTTCAAATTATAAAATTTTTTTTAAATATATACATAGCTTGTGCTGCATTTTAATTAACCAAGTCCTTTAAACTGTCAAGTATTATAAAAAATGTATGCATAAATATAATTAATTAATTAAAATTTTATTTTTAATAGTTGTAAAATATTTTGAATTAATTTTATAATTTCAGAAGGATATTATTGCTTATATGCCGTACATAAAAGTTCTACCCTTTTTATAGAAATTGGATTATTCAATAAATGAAAAATAATGATAATTTATGTTCGGAGTTGAAGTTTTTCTACCCTTTTTCGTTTTAGGTGCACTTCAAATTAGCTCTTAATGCATTCAGTGTTACAATGTAAATTTGTATGTACCTACAGAATATTTAAATTCACTCAGGGTATTTCAGAGGGTCGCAGCTCATCGTATTAAGATAATCGGGATAAAAACTGGAATTTTATGACTTTAATACTGTAAATTCATAGAAAAAGATACATAGCACAGTAATAAGCAAATTGAATTGTACGTGATAACATTATTTGTTTATTCATATGTAGGAAAAATTATTTTCACGATGATTTCAATAATAATTTGTTGACTATTTCATTTTCATTTACGACGTTTTTTCTATTTCGTACGATAATAACAAACGCATCTGGCGAAGTTTTATTCGAGCTATTATCTAGGCAATTACTATATTTACATCACTTGCAGCTGGACATCTATTCACTTGAATTTTGGTATTCGTATAAGAAGAAATGAAGAAATATCATTTAAAAAATGATGTATTTGTTCTATGTTTAAATAAGAACAAGTTAATTATTAAAAATTGAAAATTCTAATGTTTATGCCACGAAGAATATTGAATTTAAACTTATCGTCGCAATATTTTAGACAATAGATACTTCTCAGAAGTTCTGAATCAGTAAGTAATTCGTTTGGAAATAGTCTAGGTAATCGTAGAGAATATCATAAAAGGAGTATATCGTTGCGATATTTCGAATAATTAGGCCACGCAATAATTTTACTCATATCAAGGATTTCCTATGGTGGAGTATATCTGTGCTTAAAGTCACAGGAAACAATAAACAATCTAATGTATATACATAAACATATGAATATAATAAACGCTCGCTTTAGATGCACATACTGCTGTTAATCTCTAAAAGAATGAATAATACTCTATGATGTACATCCTGCGATTTTAAATTATATAATAAAAATAAATATAGTACTACTCTTACGTTTGGAATTACGTAGGATTCCAAAAAGTAGGATGAAAAGATGTTAGATATACGAGTACACGCATTTTTACTTTCCAAAGATAGATGTATGTAGAACGCGATGATATTTTTAAATTACTAGAATTAGTATAAAGTACTAGTTGCGAACGTAAAATTTATAATTTATCATGTAAATTAAAGTATTAATTAAGATTCACCTGTATTTTAAATTTATCTTTATTTTAGTTACAAAAAATAGTAGTTTAAATATTTTAGTAAGGAACACGTTCAAGTTCACATTAAATTAGTTACCTCATAATGAGAATAATGCTGAGACAGGAAGTAGTATTTCTATCGAAGAAAGAAACAGAGACAACTTGGAATTTTTTACATCCAAAAATATAGTATGAATCAACGAAAAGTAAGCTCAAATCTCAAGAGACTTAAGTGTATACAAAACAAACTAGAACAAGTGAAATGATACTTTGAAGATAAAGCTTTTACTTCTTCCACTGACTTTGATAATCTCGCTTGGTTCGCTTGAACGTATGTGATTATTTATAAAAAGAAGCACGCACATGTTACAATACATGAATAATTAAGAAACATGAAAATCTAAGAGAAAGTTATAAAACTAGCGAAGATGATATTTCATCGGAAGGGTGACTTTCCTTTTTCTACGCGTAATTTCGTAAATATAGTAAATTGATTTAATACCACGACAGACAGCTTTCATCAATCAAACTAAAAAAATTATTTGAGCTCAGTTCAAGTAACAGTAAACGTAGAAAATAATTAATTCATAATTCCGAAGATTTCAATATAAAATTTTTTAAAATTCAATTTAAAATTTTAATTGAAATAGGAACAAAAATAACTCAAAACATGTATATATTTTATGGATAGTTTCGTTATCAAACAGATGGAAGCTATTCATGCAAAAGAGATTTTTTTATGATTTTAAATATTTCGTATTTCTTAAATTTTATGACACTTCAATCATCGAATAAAAAATATCTAATTGTATTTAACTTATAATATTTAAATTTATTTATACCGTTTTACGTTGTAACATTTTTAAATATTAGTGCAAGTGTATAATATGATAATATTTATTTATTTGAAGTTTATTTTAGTAATATGTAAGAAGAGAAATATATATTAATGTAAGAAATTGTTTAGCATTAAATCATTTAGCAGAAATTAATTAAGATAAAGTTTTAAAATAAATAGAAGAGTCAAACGCAGAATTTACCTCACAAATTATGATTAATTATCTTTCTACATTCTAAAAGAATCGTGAAAAGAATAAAAAAATCGTGAAAATTCACATCAACTATAAATATAATATCATTAGAAAACTAAAGTAATTTTAACTTAACTAATAATTTAAATTTTGTCGATTTGAAAAAAAAAAGAAAAGAAAAAATGTACCGGTTGAAAGTATTTTTAACGTATCATAGATTGATAGCTATTCGGATGAAAGCTTTCGACGAATGGAAAACTCAAAAACTCATTTGTAAATATAATAAATTTTCTCAATAAAACAAAATCCATTTGAAAAAGGAAAGAAATTTTCAAAGCAAACTTATTGCGCTTCTTCTGCATTCATTTATAAAAGTACTACATGCAAATTACCGTCATAAGGATATTTAGGAATCTTAAAAATCGAGGATTTTCCGATATAAATTTCGATTTCTTAGACATGAACCTGGCTTCAGAAATATAAGGTGAGATTATAAATTTTGTCTTCAACTCTGCACCAAAATACAATTTAATTTTACCGAGAGCCTTTAATTACGTTTATGAAGGTTGTTAAAACGCTTAAAATCTAAGGTGGCAGGTGATAAACGATATAAAGACAGATAATTAAATTAAGAATTAAGCTTATAATTCGTGTTCTCAATATAACACGAAAGACCCGATAAAACATTAACGACCCGAAGTCTTTGATTGCTCTCTCGAGACCATCTTGTCCTTCGTTGCCCTGGATCTCTTCAAGGCCTAAACGCCGTTTTCTTTTAACGTTTATCATCGGCGTTCTCAAAAAGGTCCAAGTCCAGAAGAATTAACCACAGTCACGAACTTTCCTTGGAAAAGAGTTTGCATAATGTAGGCCTTTTCAAAAAACAATAAACGTTACCTCTCGCTATAATAATGCATACTTTCTTTAGCGCATAAAAATATCCATACTACAAAAATCTAATCTCATTTTCATAATAGGATAAGTGGTGAAAGTTTGTGTTTCGTTACTCTTGTATCACGTACTTATGAATGTATCAAAGAAAATAAAAATTAAGAAAATAAGCTTTCAATAATAGTATTAATATTTTCAATTAATAGTATTTACTCGATATTTTTAATATTAATAGTGGTATTAATATATTAATTAGTACACAAAAAATGCATCGGATTATCTAAAGAGTAATGAAGGTCTTTCAAGTAAAAAAACGTGAATTCAAGAAATATTCTTAGGTTCGTAAGATTTCTTTTAAAATAATGCACAATATTTTTCTAATTAAGCTATTTTTAGTGGATATTCAAAAAACTTTATTCTTTTAATCAAGTTTCTTTTGTACAAGAATAATATTAATTAATAATACGGATAATTACTAATGAGTAAGATTAGCTTATGAAAGTGTATTTCAAAGTAAAATAATTAGTTCTTTAATATTTTTGTAAATAACAGAAATGCATATAAAGAATTCATACAAACTTTAATACAAATAAGTAAATTTGATAAAAATTTGAATTGCATCAAACAGTAATATCCGAAATATTTTATGTTTTTTATTTTAAAGCAATTTTCAAATCGGTATTTAAATCAAAAAAATCATGAGACTGAAAGAACATCCATTATTTACTACCAAAGAAGTTCAATACACACGATTCCATAACTCTCTGTTAGGCCTTTTATAATAAAATAAAATAAAGATGTTTACAGTAATATGATCTTATAATGTAATCTATGAAAATTTATAGCTTAGCTACTCACAAAAGAAGATAACCCTGGACTACAGTTAAACTTGAGAAAAGAAAAATTCTAAGAAATTAGCTTATATTTAAACATTATATTTGAAAAGCGTTATTACCTTTTATACGTAAAAGAATTTCTATTTAGTAATGCATAATTTACGATGCTGTTATTATCAATACTTTTAAAACAATTACTTAATTAAACTGATGCTCTTAAGTAGTTGATGAAAGTACGATTTTTACAAATAATATGAATTATAATTACATTAATCATTAAATCATGAATTACAAAAATTTAATTACTATTAATTATTTCAAAGCAATTATATAATTATAAATGAGCAATATTGTTTATATAATAATTATTAAATTTAAATTTAGAAACCTTAATAACATTTCACAAATAAAATATTGAGTTTAAATACATTTTAAAAATTCAACACTAGCTACGAGTATAGATTAAAACATATATTTTCAATAATAAATGACAGACTTTGTAACTTCTTTTATATTTTTAAAAATATATTTCATATTTCTTTCAAGGTGAAGTAAAAAATGAAATCCTCAACTAGTTAAATGTGATTACAAGGTCACATTCTATTTAAACCTTTCTATTAGTTCTAAAAATAAGTTATAATTGTCATCTTACTTAATAACTTGATAGTTATTGCGCTACAATAGTCAATTTCTTGAGGATGAAATTAAAAATATTAAAATTAAGATCTAAAAAATTTCTTCTCGTAAACTTTTATTAATTTTTTATTGATTTTCATAATGTAAAATATTGATAATGGAATGAAATGAAAGTTAACGTTAAAAAAAAGAAAAAAAAATCAATAATCAGTTTGGACAAAAAAATAGAAAAAAGATTCAAATATTACTATAAAGAAATATAAGGGCAAGGAACACTCGTATTTCTGATAATGTAAGGTGCTTCTTTTAATAAGTTTTCCTTTACTAACTGTTGATAATACTGGCATATTGCTGTATAACTGGAGCGTGACATTTATTTAAATAAGAGAAATATTGAAATTTAAGAAAACCGCGCCGAAATAGAATAGGAATTTTTCTATTTCACAAGGTTTTAGACGGAAAATGAGCATTAAAGTTCGAAGAAGTATATTTTGTTTCTGATAATATAAGAAAATAGGAAAGTTACTTGAAAGCTTACTCTCATTTAATGTTGTTATCGAAACATTTGTTTCAATGCTGATATAAAGTAATGTAATTTTTTTTAATGAAAGAAATAAAGTCTATGGAAAGAGAATAATATTATGCATGAATTAACCGATTTTATTTTATTTTAGTAATTTGCTTGCATTAATGAATAATTAGTACCTATTTTCAGAGTAATGTCACCCCTAATTTACTACAATCTAATATAATTTTTAAGGTGAAAGTAAATTTCAAAAAATTTGTTTTTATTTTCAATCACAAATAGATTTTAAATTAAAATCTAGAATATTTGTTTATAATTGTAGAAATTAAAAGAATTGTGAGCTACTTCTGTTTAAATAGGTGTCATTATTCAACCACTTAATAATAATTCAATGTAATTTTATGTTTTTATGTTTGTCTACATTTAATAAAAAAAAAAAAAAAAAACATTTTCGAAGATATAAAAAGAATAATTTGTGAATCTAGGTTAAAGAAACCACGTGCTCATATTTTTTCATGTATAATGGAATTCGTGTATTTGATAAAATCGTGATTTAGGTCCCTTTAATAAAGTAATACGAACTGATTAAAGAAATTTTAGGCACCCCTAAAATAAACACATTTTTGTATATTGCATCTACGCATATATTTTTATATATCGTCATGTTAGTAAACATGTCATATGGATCATTAATGACCTTTTATCATTTTTTTCTCCGAAAGAATCCTTGTACTTTATGTGTTATTTAATATCTTATAAGCAGAGATTAGCATCTTTTTTCACATTAACCTCTTTTCTCATTTTCTCTTAATCGAGACGATATATAAACACAAAGTATTATGTATTTTAAATATTAAAATAACATCTTACCACTTTGTGCAGATTAACTCAAAGAAACCTTTACTTAAGAGTATTCTCATACAGCCAGTAATAATGTATAGAAAATATAGATTAAATATCAATAGTAAACACACTCGTAAGGAACATATAACAACATACTCGTAAGGAAAAGAATGATTACTTTAAAAAGGAATTCGGCAACCATAGTAATTTATATTATTAATTATTTTACACAAAAGTATATAGAGAAAATTTAGTCAATTTTGCAATGCATGGTCAATTCTAATGATTTTTCAAGTGCATTTAGAATACCGTTATTAATATTATACTTTACTAAGGTACACCTAAGTTTATTTCACTTTGTATTAAATGATACATCCTGTTATACTCGGGCTTTCGAGAAAGTTTAAGTAATCAAGAGTTGATCACTCAATATGTCTTTAAAGAATCTACGTTACAAATGAAAATATGTTTGTTCCAAATGCATTTGCTTCTCTACTGCTGTATTCTAAAATCATAAAATTTTCATAATGCAATTATTATAATGCATATTTACATTAAAAATTTATTAAAATAGTCGTCTAGATTCCGTTCATTAACTTTATATTTCTATTCTAAATTCAAGAGTAGAAAATGCGTAAGAAAGTGAAGTACGTTATTTTGAATAAATAAAACGGTAGCTTATTTTATATAAACAAAAGCTAATTCTAAAGCTAGTATAAACAAAGTTCTGTAATAAACCATTATTATCCTGGAAAATTACCATGATAATATATAAAAAGCTTTGTAATTTCGAAACTCGTAAACCGTTTTGATGTCTGTTATATTTACAATTAGAACTTTGAAATTATTAATTCTAGCTGGATTAATAAGTTTAATGCAAAACACAAATTATTATAAACAATATATATTTGTCAGAGTTACAGTTGCAGTTCCTCTATAAAGCCAACTACGCGTTTGTTTGGTGAAAAAGTAAATATAGCTTATGATTGTCGTAAAATAAAAGTTTTTAATTAAAGCAGGAAATTTTCCCAAATGTTTTGTATATTACGTGAGCCGTAATAATTCCACATCAATACGTACTAGTTTTTACATAATTCAGCTCTTCAAATTTAATAAAAAACAATCGCTTATTACTCAAGGATTTAATTGAAAAAAAGTAGTTAATAAGTATTTCGAATATTTATGAATTTTCGAAATTACTTTATACGAATAAATGTACTTTTATTAGCTAAACGATAAACGTAAGAAGGCCTACACATCTTTAAATTAAATATCAAAATTTTCAAAGGAAATCAAAAATTTCAAATGAAAAATAAGGTTCTTGTAATATCGAGAATCTATTTTAATTAATAAAACATTGAGCTTCCAAATACTTGACCTCTCAAAAAAATAACCTTTCTATTTAGAGTTATTTAAAATTTTCATTTCGAGACCTCGTTCCTTTCGATAAGATATTACGAAAATACACGGCTGCTCGTGAAAGTCGCTTTAAAAAAAAGAAAAACGACTATTGCCGTTCGAATTAAATCCACGTAATGCAAGTGTACGCATTAGCCTCGCTTGTCAACGAACATCATCCGAGTCCCCTTTCAAATGTGTGCAGTTCCAGCTACAACAAGGTCAATCTTTCACAGCCAGTACCTACGACAGGGAGAGTACGAGGCTTGACGCAGGTTCTTTCTCCCTCTCAGGTTCGTCCGGGAGCTCGGCGATTACCAAGCGGTCGCGGGAGTAAGCTAAGCTCTCACCTGGTCACCGCGAGGCGATCCCTGCCCGGCGGGAGTTCGGGCCCCGGCGCAGCTACAGGAGCGGACCCGGGGCCGCGCGCGCGCGCGCGTCGCCGCGGCCCAACACCTCGTGAGCGTCGCCCGCACACGTGCGCCCTTGGCAGATCGCGCGCACCAGCACTGACGCGAGCCCCGGTCTGGGGCAGAAGGTGGCGAGCGGCAGCGCGGCCTCGTGCTCGCGCCCGAGTGGTCGGAGTCGGTGTGCGGGCTGTCGTCGGCGGAGGGCGGGAAGTCGCCGCGCAGCCGTGCGCGCCCTCTCCGGCGCCGACACGCACGCGAGACCACACCTGCCGCGACCTACCAACCTTAAAAGCGCCTGCCGCCCCCGCGGTTCGCCAGGCGCTAGTAGGCTGCTTTGGGGGGAGAGGGTCGATGCCGCGCGCCCGGCATATTGCACTCGTACCGGACGCGCCGAATTGCGCCTGATAAGTAGGCCTGCGACGTACGGATCTTCTCTCTCTCTCTCTCTCTCTCTCTCTCGCTTATCCGGGCCGAGTCGAGGGACCGAGCTAGCCGAATGCGCATCGATCCGAGGATCAAGGCGGAATGGGAATTCGCTGCTAGAGACGGGACGTCGAGCGTTGCCCGAGCTTTTGTCGTAGGGAGCTGATGGATACCGCGGATGGAGGTCACGTGAGACTCGCGGAGTCCGTGACGTCAAATGGCTGTGGTGCTCGAGTCGATGGAGCTTTGTCAATATCGAAGGTAACGAGGACGATTTATAAAATTTACACCCGCGTTGGATTTCGTTGTGATTAAGCGGGTGAGAAGTGGGTTGAGGTTCAATGTTCGGGGAAAATCGAGGCAGAAATTGAATTCGACGTGGGAAATGAGTCTGGATTGTTTTAAAATTTCAGTACATGGAGCGTATGGTCGACTTGTCGGAAATAAGAAAAGTAGAAAACGGCGGAAAGTGGATGATCGTGTTATATGCCTTTAGAGCTCCGCGATAAAAATCCAATGAAGTGCCAAGCTTCTTTGATTGCAAGGTAACGGTATTTCGACGTTCCGCTGATATACGTTGCTTTAAGTTTCGACGACTGATCTTCACTGAGATGGATTTGTGAGAAAGTACTTCTTGAAATACGTGAAAGTTTTCATCGATCGTAGAAACGCGTGATCCATTGCGTAGCTCATAATGATGTTCTTCAATAAAGAATGAAATAACTCATTTTCTCGCGAGATCAATACATATAGTGGATAGAGGTCAAAGTAGTTTCCATTTAAGAGCATCGTATACATTTCTGATATTCAGGATATTATCGCAATATTTCGAAAATCACAAGAGGCATTGATTTTTAGTAACCTCCTTGTCGTTTCAGAATACAAGCCATGCATGCATCGTGCATAACATTCGGTTATAGTTTTGTAAGTACAGCTATAAACTTAATTTTTATGAGATGTGATTTTACTTGTACTTAAACATTTTTCGTATACCGAGTAATGTATTGTTATGAAAAACGTGATCATGTTTTGTCGGGAAAATTCTCAAGTTTGCGGTATGAAATTTAAAAGCAGTATGAAAAGAAAAGAACATTTATAAATGCAGTAATATAATTTAGATTTACACGATAAATATGTGCTATAAAAAATTATAAATTTTGCATTAAATCGGAAAATTCATTACATAGTGCAAAGATATTAAACAAAAGTATTTATGAATGTATTTGACGTTTAATACATTTAAGTTGATTATATGCTTTAATTAAATTTGCAGTACTTTTATAAAAATAGATACATTGCAGATAACAACGCTCCTAGACGGATACTCTAAATTGTCTGAACTTGAAAGAAGGATCGAACAAGGAATGTGTTAGAAGTTTTACTTAAGGCTCACGTAAGACTGCTACACCGACCACGAACTCAGGTGGAACTAATCCGATACGCGTATTTGCTGTAAGTAAGTTTCTACTCGAGCAGCTGAGGAGAAATTTCGATATCTATGGAAAAGATTTACTCGTAATCTACAATTAATTGTTTTGCACGTTTATGCAGATAAATAAGATGAAAAGCATATGCGAAGACTTTATTATATTTAAGCCCACTTAATTTAATAAGCTTCAGTGTAAAATTATTAAAAAATTTATAAATAGCATTGTTATTCATTTATGCACATGTACATTATGAATGCTTATATTCTATCTTTACATTTCAGGATATCTAAGATTTATAAGATATTTTATAAATACTGAGAAACCCTATGAATTACATCAATTATAGAGCTATTTTACGTTAGAGAAGCTACATTTTATACGAATAGGTGCATACAATAAGAAGGTGCGTGTGATCTAATTCGATTTCACCAACACGTTTGTGCGTAATAAGTAGAATGAGTCAGAATTAGATCAGGCTCGTTTCACTTATTATACACACGTGCTTAGTTTATTCTGTTTAATTCATTTTAGTAATACTTGGTATAGTTTCAGCTATACGAGGTAACTACGTAAGCTCGATGTTTTACCCATAAATATTAAGTTTACAATAATAGGATGTTATTTTCAAAACTTTAAAAATTCCAACCAATATAATCTGCACGCGTAGCTTTTCGTCTGATTTTGAAACAGGACAAAAGTCTCTCTCTCTCTCTCTCTCTCTCTCTCTCTCTCTTCCTTTCTCTCTTGCTTAGATAAATAAATCGATTTCAATCTAAATCTACTTTATATCGCGGAGAGAAGAGTGAAAGTGGGCTAACAAGAGAAAGTATTATAAAGAGATATTTTGGTGTTTTAAGGAGGGGTTTGTTGAGCAATTCGCAGTTCCGAGCGACGATAAGAGTCATTTCTTACAAGAGGTCCGAGTCACATTCGCAGGTGCGCGAAATAATGGCTAAGGAGATATCGTGAAGTGAGGTCGGTGGAGTGGTGAGGTAGTCGAAAAAAGGGAAGGAGCAAAGCGACTCTGAGATATAACTTAGGGAATAATTGGTCAGAAGGATGGATAAGTCTCAGGCGCTACCCTACGTCTGATACCAGCGAAAAGGATTGTATTGGATGAATTAACGTCGGAAAAGGAGCGTTATTTTTCGAGTATAATAAGACGCTGTCGGCGGCGTTATTTATCGTCGGCGCACTGCAGGTAACGACTCGTATTCCCTCTCTCAAATTGACCTCTAAATGATATTTTCCAAGTGTCTTGTGTAGTTCGTTTCTAACTTCTCTTTCTCGTTTCTTTTTAGTGCAGAAAGCATTCAAAGTAATTGACTTGTTTCACGATTGATAAATAAAATGTTGTTGGACGCTATTTGTAATGAGCTGCTTCGTGTAGTAGTGAATAGTCTATGCGCATTGTTTAACTTACTGGCGGAAACTGAGGGGAAAAAATTAAAAATGACGTAGGTATCTATCATTCTGCAATAGATGATAACTATTCGGATCAACTTTTTAGTTTTGTTTTAAAATTTTATACAATTTAAGAAATTCTTCTAACTTCGGTAAAATATTGATTTTCTTTCGAATTTGAAAAATTACAAGACTAACATTTAAAAGGTCGACGGTTAACAAAACTGCATTAGTACCGCGAAAGCCTTTTTTACTTTATTCGGACATAATTAGCTGCGCTTATAAATAAAATCATTTGAAATCTTCAAGAAAATAAAAATATCTTTATCGACCGAGGTAAAAGTTAACTATACGAATTTATTTTTTATCCTAAAACTTTGAGTAACCATCTTCAGATGAGCATAGCCGAAAAAAGAAATAAGAATGTATTTACCTTTGTTGAATTAAATAAAGTGAATTTATTTGGATGCCATTTACACGAGTATTTATTTAATATGATGAACATATAGCTTTATGGTAAAGAAATTTATACGCAAGATATTGATTGCATTTTCCACGAGTAAAATTTAATATAAATTAAAGAAACGTTTCATAGACGAGACGAGGATTGTTTTGGCACCGTCAGCTTGTTTGTTACGAGCGGCGCCCTTACCGTGGTGACGTCACCTATTATTCCTGCCCCCATAGCCGAGCACATGCATGCGAATCCAGCCTGTGCAAATAGCGTTTTCGTTGAGAACAAAGTCGATTGGCAATGTTCTACCCTTCTTTAATTGAAATTGGCGAGTGTTGGATGCAGGCGAGCGAGTTCATTTATCGCGATGGTATCGTTTAAGAAATAGTTTAACTTCGAATCCCTGGGTACGGAGCCACATATACGTGACGTGCTTAGAATATTTATAGCTCATTAATGAAGAAGTCATAATTTCGTTACTTTATTTAAACATACGAGTCGCACACTGATAGACACACGTCGGAACTGAGGTAATGCAATTATTATTAATTATCAAATTATGTAACTTGATAATTAATATTGACGATCAGAAATAGTTGTTATAAATTATTTTTAAATATATTTAGCAGAAAAGTCCTTTGAACATGGAAAATGTGTTAAAAATAGGAATATAAATATGTATTTCATGAATGAATAACATGTGACTGGTAAGCCTCCATAAAAATTTTTATTAAATTTTTATCGAGAATTGCCTCATAGTCATTAATAGACACTGATTGAATATTATTAAGAAAAAAATTTTCTTACTAAGTTGATGCAACAGGTATAATATTTAAATTCAATTAAAGTTCACTTTACTTGAAAAACTATTGGAGTTTGAGTAAGTTACGGGCTATATAGTTCCATTGAGTTCCATTGTTTTTCGATTCAAAGGATTTTGACGTCATCTCGTTATGAACTTTAAAGTTCTATATCTTCCTTACTTTTCAAATGATAAAAAATTGGAAAAGATTAAGAATTGAATTAAACTATTATTTAGATAATTGGAAATATATGGATTATACAAATAAAGTTTTCAGAGTAAATGTAAAAGTTTGCTTAAGAAACGAAACTCTTTTACAGATTATGATCGTTAAATTAAAGAAAGCCATCATAGTGATTTATTTATATTGATGTTCGTTGAATGACATTTTCATCACATGAGTAGCTGGACTCTGTTGTTCGGAAACATAAATATCTAATGATAACTATATATATGCCATGTCCAAAAAATTAGACATTTGAAATAATTATATCATGAAATTTATCTAAAAGATTAATTTTTAAAATAAATAATTATTAAAATAATTGTACAAGTGCTAAAAATCTTCATAAACCATGAACGAATTATTAAATTTTCTTGCGTTTTGATTAATTTGTTAATCTGATTCATAAAATATTTATCCGCTAAAGCTTAATGTAAAGCGATAATTCAAGTTTTACAGCTTAAAAAATCTGTTAATATCTATATTATCGACGGAGACCGCACGTGTTTACCTAAAAATTATACGTTACTGTTTATGAATGAAATGTAAGCTATTCTTTAGTCAATATTTAATTAATTTACTCCTCTAATGAATAATTAGAAGCATTTAAAGCACTTATATGGATTCTCCATCGACGTATAATGTTGGGAAAAACCTTTGTGTAGATAAATATATAGACGGCAGATTACACGTTCTACAACTTGTCTCATGTTCATTAATCGAAAACGTCGCGTCGACTTACCGCGCATCATCCCTTGCCCTTACACAAACTTTCCCTATCTATTTACAATTTCAATTTCATTTTTCTTCGGCGCATGGGTTGCTATCGGCCTTTCTGATTATACAAGGAGTGTGGATCGATGGCGCTTGGCTCTCGGAATGTTTTATTTTACTCGTCCAAGGCCGTCAAACCCTTGGTGACACCTCTGCGCTTGATCGATCGCTCCGTGCAAACTTGGTGAACCTATAGTTTCATGATCATACTTAAGTTACGGCAACATTAAACCATTTTTATATCATTTTATAACCGACTTTATGACCTTTTACAATCAAAGGATAAATCTATTAAAGCCTCTTTTAGAAAAAAGCATCTAGCTTATGCCGAAAAGGTGCTGGACACTTACTTTCATTTTGATTCAAATTTCAGGTAATCAGGTTTCTCCAGAAAATGTATTATTATTCGAGGCGATAGATTGAAAATGTTGACAAAATTCTTTGTTTGTAATTATTCAATTTATATAGTATTGAATCTCATCTTTTTGTTCTGAATTCCCAGAAAAAAAAGATTGTAAGCGTGTAGTGAATTTAATAAAAGGAAAAGTAGTCATCAAATACTCTAAAAGGCCAAGTAATTATCTTAGTTAAATCAAAGTAATCGCAAACTTAAATTTACATCGCGTATTGTCTTTAACCGTTCATATAAGCCAATTGAAAAATAATTGTATTTTTGAAAACATACATAATTCACTCTCGCGCGTTGAGCATTAACTCTTACTTTAGATTAAGTGGACGTTATCGTTGCTCGGTAATTCACTTCGCGCAGTCATTTCTTTCAATAATAATTAGAACGTGCGAGAAAACGATTTCGGCACTCGTGTATGCAGCATGTCAATTATGAATTGATCATTCACGTAGCACGCGAGCATTGAATCAAAACAATGGGTAAGCACACGCCAGTAAACAACGGAATTGTGATTTAATTTCTTCTACGGCACTTGAGTACGGGCAATGAACCTCTCCCGCCGCAAATTTTTCCGTATTTCCTTGTACGGCAATTCATTTATGATAACTATTAACTATACACGTTTGATCAATGTAACTACGGGTAATTATTCAAGTTCTTCATTAGGTGAAATAATAGGAGCAGTGAATTGTGAAGTGAAATGTGATTGTACTAAATTCCTACTAAATATTCAATTAGTATTTTACTCGTTATTGTTGAAGGGAATAAAAATCAGTCGGTCTAGCCAGCAATTCTACCGCCATGAATGTATTATGTTGCACTTCACAGTTATTGTATAAATCTTCTTAATTACTAAATATTTTTCATAGTACTTCTTTTATAAAATATCCAATTCACTTATTTGTAAACGGTACGTATCTACTTTAGAAAGCTCAAAAATTGTCAGTCATAAGTAACACACTGCAATGAGTGATTATGGAGAAATGGAATTTTTTTTCAATTTTTAATTGAAAATAGATTTAATGGCCGCAAAAAAATAATAAAAATTAGGCCTCGTCCCATTGAACACGTGAAACGCGTGGTTTTTAAGCTTATCTTTGTGCGATACGAGATCGTTTTCTTTATACCAAAATACGTAACTATAAAAATATTACACCGTCTCTGGTATACCACAAACAGCTTCAGACTACTGGCTTGGTATGGCATATTGCCCATCTTACCCGGCCCTTCTATTTTTCACAAATATTGCCATATCTTCGTTTTTGAACGTAAAATCTTTTATTACGCACTTTTTGCGAGTCATATCGTAGTATCGATAAGAAGTTTTACTAAAACAGACTTTCCTCGTTCTCCTTTTGTTCAAGCGGATTTGGATTTCTGGGGGTATGAAACTCTCGAAAATTGTATACTAACCTTGAATTATCACCTCTGGTAATCTTCTTGGCTCTCGTTATTTCTTTATATTCTTGCTTTCCTTATTAATTTACAGTATTTCTTTCTATTTTATTGGAAAGGCATTTCTCTCTGAGTTTGAATTATATTCAAACACGTATTGTACAAGCCCTTATTTCTATAAAATGTCAAAACGTAAAATTTATCACGTGGTATCAAAAGCTTATCACTTGAAAGTTTAGGAACAATTTTTTTTATAAGATTTACGAACATGATACGGAGTATGAAATATGATAATGAAAAAAATAATAAATTTTGTCGTCATTGTGTGATATTAAAAGAATATCTAGCGAAACAACGTATGAAATATATTAGCTTTTACTGCACTTTCCACGTCAGCCGACAGTGTATAAAATCACAATAAAAAATACTAATAATAATATTATAAAGAGGAAATTCTAACGATTCGTAATAAGTACCATAAAAGATTATTACTTTCTTTCATCTAGATTGTCAACCTTCGTGTTAGCATCGACTCCCCTTGCTATACTTCAAAACCTATGCCTTTAAGCCAAGTATTCATATTGGTGAATGAGAAGGTCATAGGTGTATGTCTGCACATGTGTGGATAAATTTATGTCTATTTAACGAATGGAACGATCTAGAGCTTAGCTCTAATGACACGAAGTACTTCGCAAAACTTTACATTGTTAAAACTTTTTGAAATCTAACAAGTGTTGTATAAATATGTTGCAATTCAAAAAAATGTTGTTGTATTTGCAATAAACTTTATTCAATTAAAAATATGCTTACACGATGTTTACATCAAAGTTTGCACAAACGATATTTCAAAATATTCATAATAATTGCTACCGATTATACTTTTGCTGTTTTTGATACTTTTCGAAGACACATTTTTAAATATCCTATAAAAATATTTTTATTTCAAAATCCCATTATTGAAATGCTTTTAATTTTCAAATTAGGCGCAACTTAATTAAATTTACTATTTTGAACTTGTTATTGCAATATTCCACATACGGATAATTTTTTCATCATTAGCTCGCTGTTAATGATAAGGCATGTGAAACTTTAAACGGATTTTAAAGCTTAATTAGTAACGTAAAGTATAAAGTTTATATGAAATTTCATGTATAAATTTTTCCATAAAGGATATTTCACTTTGATAAATTCGTTCTTTTTCTTAATTAGTATGAATTGACATGTTAATGCTTAGGGCTGTGCATAAAAAAAAAGGTTTCTAAAAGTATAAAATCAAGTGATAATTTTTTAGCTTTATTTTGTAAGTTTATAGTTATTATGTATAAATTTGTAAAATTTCATTATTTCGCATTAAAATCTGTTACTTTTGACAGAGAAAAATTATTCACAATTGCACTAGAAACTTTGTTTAAACAAAAATTTTAACAAATGTGAAGTTATAAGCGATTTTATATTTTTACGGGCTTTCCGTATATTTATCAGAATATATACTATTCTAATCAGGATTTTTATTTCGAAAAGTACCTTTTAGAATTAAAGGATCATATTTTCTGCGTTAGCTTCGGTGAATGAACTTTACTAACATATATGTACAGTACATCAGACAGCTCTATAAATATTTATAATTAATTAAATAAGTACCTTACACAGTAATTTAATTATGAAGATTTATGTATGAAATCTATGCTGTTGAGCACAAGAAATGAATGAATCTATTTTAAAAACACATATATAAAAATATTAGATATAATTGTAATGTAAATTTTTCCATCGTAATTTTTAACGAATTTTATTTTATCGCATATGATATTGTAATAAATTTAAGAGACTTTAAAGATTTTATATCAGTACTTACTTTTTTCTGTTACATTCTACTCTTTAAAATATTTTTTAAGAGTTTATATAATATACATCATAAAGCAAACATCTCGAAAGTCTTTCTTTTCAAAATTTTATACACAAGGAATTCAGAAAGATTGTAGAAACTTTCGCCAAATATTTCTAAGAGAACACACTTATATACAGTAAATACGAATTGAAGTTGTTTTCAAAAATTTTTCTTTAAATTTATATTTTCAATTTATATATATTTAATACGTAATTGGTTTTTAATTTTTCTTTATCTCAAATCGATTTAAAGACATTGCGGATAAAAATGTTTCAGATATATCTCGTTCCAAGTCTGGCCATCAATTAAAATTTATTAAATATTTTCAAATTGAGAACGTTTCATCGTCTTTATATTCTTTCATGCTTTTAAAATTTTGTCTGAAAATGTTTTCTTAAATTCCAAAATATTACGAAGAAACCTTCGACTACGAAATGTACTATATGGGAACTTCAATTAAGCAGATTTTAACGTTTATAACATTGTATATTGTTTTTCATAAACCCGTAGATTTCTTAGGTGCTAAGAACCCTTTCATTTACCAACAAGCATTGAGCTTCATCTTTTAGTATACTTAAAAACTTCTTCCAAAGTTTTATTAAAATCCGTGACCTAAAAAATGCACACAATTCTACGTCTTATTAGTAGGTAAAAACTTTAAAAAAAATCACAGTTTTATGCATAATATCAAAATATCTTATAATAAGAGAAGAAAAACACTACAAGTTGATATTACCTTAAAGCGAAAAGGGTATTTAAAAAATAAAAACTAAAATATTCTATAATAGGAATTAATTTCGAATACGTATTGTTGTACTCTTCTCAGTTTTTAATCCGCAACTTTTATTATCAAAGTGAATTTCATAATTAAAAATTACTTTTTACAACATTAATCGAATATTTAAAGTTTAAAAATAAAAATCCTGCCATGTACTTTGTCATTAATTAAGTCTATTAATGTGGATTAAATTAAAAAAGTTAATACGAAGCAATAAAAATAAAAATTTATAATTATAAATATTTTATAAAGTTTTATGATTTTATGATCATATTTAATTAATTATAAAAATATACGTATAATATTTTTCATAGCTTCTAAGCAAGACACCAAACCAATAGATCGTGTACCTTGATTCTCGTGGATTCATACAAACGAACTTATGAACTTTGCTCTGTTTCTCTCTTTGCTGCTCTCTCTCTCTCTCTCTCTCTCTTGCTTCCTGTTTTTCTCCTCCTAGCAATCTCTCTTTCTATCAGTATATTTGTCTCTCTTTACCTTTCCTTCACTCTCTCTCTCTCTCTCTCTCGCTCTCTCTCTCTCTCGTTCTTCTGTAGGCTGGAAGCTTTAAGGTTTATGAGAGGAAATGGCTTATTGATTTTGGGTCAGACACGTTCAGTCAGTACACGTTAGAGTATAATTTTAATTTTCCTTAAAATCTTTACATTTCTTAAGTGTATTTTTTAACTTATAGTAAACATTTTTTATTTGTCGGAAAATTCAACTTGGTTATTATAAAAAATCATATAAATCGTTTAATTACAATCGGCTATTCAAATATCTAAAAAATTTTAAAAACAATCATTATTGAAGTATATTTTTATTTCAATGTTTTATGAGTTTGATTTTAATTAAAATTTCGATAGTTTATGTAATTTTGAAATATATTCTTTTATTCTAGAAAGCAGATCGAATAATTCTGTAAATTACACATTAGAAATTTTATGTTTTGCTTGAAATAACTCAGTAGAATAATATTAATATTCTATAAAAATTGAATTTAATAAACATTGATAAAATATTTTGTACATATTTTAATGCCCTATTTATGCTACATGAATATAAAGCCATAAATTCTTTTAATTTATCTTTTTTTATAATACCTTCAGAGATCCCTATTTTTATTATAATTGGAAAATAATTATTATCACGTGTTAACTAAATATACTGTAGTAGTTCTGTAAAATATTAGTATTATTTTATTTAAAATTGAATGTATGTTTTGATAATATAGAAAAATGCAAACTTGAAAACTACTATCTACACAACAACTTCTAAACTCTTTAGATTTTAAACTATACATTACACTTATATATTATAAAGTATTATTTGGAAAGAAAATAGGGTTATTAAGTTTAAAAATAATATTTGACATTAGAAAAGTATTTTTTCAATGTAATGAAATATCAGGAATTCTCAAATTGAAAATAGTACTTTGAATTAAAGATTAACGATAAATTTGTAAAATTTTATTTAGTTTATAATATATAAGGGGAGACTTTTCAAAAAATCGAATAGATTGCCAAATAGTTATAATAGAGTACTTTAGCCTTTTACAACGTATAAAATTAAGCAAACTTGTTTCAAGAAAACCAGTTTTATCAGGTACGTTATTAATTATAATTATTTTAAAATAGAAGTTCATAAATAAATGTTATTCCTTAAAAAATTTTTAGATAGACTTCGAGTAGGAAAATAATTAGTGAAAAAATTCTTATAGTATTGAAATAACACGATTTGTAATATACAAATTTTATTGTATGTATCGCTTATAGGAAGTAATTAATAACCGTTTAGAATTGTATTATCACTGTGTAATATAAATCCAGCAACATTTTGAATAAAGATATTTTCTAATATTTTGTTAAAAATTTAAGAAATACTTGAATAATTTTGAATACGTAAAAATTATATTGATGTATTAAACTTATTCGCGTATTTTTTTATTAATATATATTCTATTTAATAAATAAAAAATGTTAAAATATGATTGTACTATTATAATGACTTTGTGTGTTGAAACTTAATTACTATATAATTGTACGCAGGCTAATGTAATTTGGTGTATGACCGAATTCTACTTTATTCACGAACATCATATTTCAATGTACATGTTTACTCACAGATGTCGCCGTATGTTCATATATTACTAAATTAATTTTCTTATCGACTGAGTCATAATATTATGTTAACAGAATTATGTTTTAAACGATTATTCTATTAATTTGTTACATAAGCTATTATACTTTATTTGTTATTCATTCAATTTCTATAAAATATAATTTTAATATGAAGAAATATTTTTTAAGTTTTACAAAGATTTTAGTAATTACGGTCTTATCAGTTAAAAGATTTTTTAACTAGAAGTTTAAGCAAATAAGAATATTTTAAACGTTGCAAATATTTTAATTTACGAATTATGAACAAATTATGCACAATTTTACATAGGGAAATATGTGAACTCAAATGTTTTATTTCATACAATAAATGTTTGTTAAAGATAAATTTTAGAATTCATATAAAAATAGTTGGTATAATTAAATAAGCTCATTTAACACGAATTTATAAAAACGTTTGAACGTTATATTAGAATGAAACATACGTTTTTACATTGTAAAATAATTTAAAATACATTAGATATATTGCAGAGCAAGATATTTTTATTATGATTCGTGTTTGATTACATCGAAATTTTAACAATTCAATTATTATCAATATTTTAATTTTTATTTGAAATACGAGAAAAATAATATTTTGATTTTTCTCTGTGAAGTGTGCGCGCGCGCGCGTTACGTGCGCGCGTACGTACGCGTGTCACGGCTGTGTATGAGCGCACGCGTTGCATACGCATGCACACGCGCATATTCGCACGCATGAGTGTGCTGAGCAAGCGTTGAATCTCCATGAAATATTACAAATAATTCGTAAACGAAAGTTATCCTCTAAAATCTGACACTATGATTAATCAGAAACTTGATGCTCTTTTCAATAGTTTCCTTGTTCATACCATTGCGCTAAATAAACGAACAATGGTCTCCATTGTAAGAATCGTAAGGAGCCAATCGAAAAGTGATTGGTGTTCTAATCGATCATAATATGAATTAGCTTGAGTTGTAGCTTCGTCAGGCTAAATATAAACTTTTCTACTTAAAGAAAACGTACTTTTGACAGATTAAGTTTGTTTTTGTCCAAACGAAAGGATTGATTAATTAGAAAGATTATTTTATTAATTAAGACGTGTAACAAAAAATAGGAAAAGAAATGTTCAAAATGTTCATCCAGAAATAATGTTCATATTGTTTTAATAATGTTTTCAAAGAAAATTAAATTTTATTCCTAATATATTGATTTATTTAATTTAATTAATTTAAATTTTTTAATATCAGTAATGTTAATGTTTCAATGGGAAAGATATCGCTGAAAAATTTGAAATATGGGTTTAATGTTACATATTTTGTAAAAGTCAAATTTTCTCTTGAATATAGTACTTTTAATAAGCTATTATATATAAAAAAAATCTTTGAGAAATATATCTCACTATCAATTAAGTTATAAATTATTTTTAATTAGACTATTAAAAGGAGAATATTTCAAATAGGCTGATGTAAAAAATACATTTAATTACTGTTTTGAAGATCCATGCTTTTCTCTAACCACATCAAATTCTGAATAGAACGTAGAGTGTAATTAATATTAATTAAGACTAATTTTTTGAATAAATAATGTTTTTGAATTATCAGTATAAAAATTTCAAATAAAGCAATTGAATCGAAACATATGGTTCTAAGAAAGTGTATTATCTAATATCGAAGACCATTTCTAGGATTGGAACATTCATCTTCTTTCAAAACCGTCTGTTATGATACTATTTCTAAGTAAAATAAATCCCTGCAGATTCGTATTAAAGTAACTGTAGCGTTTATATGCTTCTATTAAAATTATCTTTATGTAAAAACCAATATTAATAATATTGTAGCTTTGATATATTTTTATTGATATTATTTTTAATAAACGTTTTTAAAAAACGATATTATAACATGTATTATGGTTACAGCTCATATTTTTATACAACAGAGAGATAATTAAAAGCCTATGTAATTCTAAAAGTACGAAAAATTTGAAAATTCAGAATTCAGTGTATTAAAGCAAATTAATATTCCACGTTTGATAATCAATAAAGATATGGTAACAAGTTTAAGCTTTAAATTTTAAAAATATGTACGCAAATAGTCTAACGTTTTATCATTAAGGACCTCAGATATAAGTAATACAAGGCGTATTCTCGAACTATCTTCTGTTTTCAATAAACCTTGTAATACTACCCAGCAAAATTAAGGATAATATTACGATGTAGATTCTGGATATAACGTGAATATAACCCTAGCACAATGCAAATGATCAACTAAGTTAAAAGCTGCCTACATGTGTAGATTCATTAGGTTGTAGGAGGGATCGTTAAGGACCTCATCAGAAAGATTATGGTTACATCGCAGGCTGCTCCTTAGTGAGCCAGACAACTTGATCTCTCAATCTTTTCGTACTACAGTGAAAATTACTGCTTAATCAGTGAAGAAAAATGCTAATGCGTTGCCATATCTCAAGTAACCTATGTGTATATAGATATAGTAAGTAATAGGTTTATATATATATATATATATATATATATATATATATACAAGTGAAACTGTGCCTTTAATTTTGTAAAAAGTACGAATCGTTAAATTTTCATGGAATACATAATTTATAAAAACATATCACGATTTTCAAAATACACATGATGTGGATAAAACATATCCATTTAAAAATATGTACAAGTTGCATAATTTAATCAGGTCGAAATTAAACTATTGAAATTCTTCGAGTGGATATGTGTTGTAGACTTCACCTCGGTTAAGTCTCCGAGTCAGAAAAAGTAGGTAACATTTAAGGCTTTTAGAATACAATACGCTTATCTTAACTAGTCAAAGATTTAGCCACCGGTACATTCCACAAATCTTGCAGTTGGACCAAGGCGCGTGAGTGTGTGATTATCCACTTTAAGACTATACTTGGTGGACTCGCACGAAGTTGCCGCTTTCTAATATCGTAAATAAACGCAAATCGCTTTTTGCAAAAGTGTATATATTACTGTTGGATTTAAGAATGATTGAGGAGAGATGTGAAAGGGCAGGGAGAGAGAGAGAGAGAGAGAGAGAGAGAGAGAGAGAGAAAGAACCCGGAGAAGATTGCACTTGATGTAGACGCTTAAACGCTCTTACTACCGCCGAGCATACCACTTCTTCTCAGCTAACTTGCCAGGGGTCGAGGAAACGTCACAAATTACGCGAAGCTTTGGAGACTCTCTTGCTTCGCTAGATAACGAGAACGGCGATACTGCGCCTAAGAAGAACAAGATACAGAGAGAGAGAGACGAGACGAGACGAGACGAGACGAGACGAAGACGCGAGTGAGAAGAAGCGAATATGAGTGCAAAAAGTGGGCTTTGAGATAGAGAGAGGGAGATGCAGATTCACAGTGAGGAAGACATAAGCAAGAATATGGGGGAAAGATGAGAGCCGGAGCAAGAGAAAGAGGGCGAAGAAGCGTGTGCATGCACGTGTTGGTGAGAGAGAGAGAGTGAGTGAGTGAGTGCACGACGGCAGGGGGCGAGCGAGAGGGTAGTTATGCAGGAGGGAGAGGGAAAGAAAAAGAGAGGGAGAGGGAGCTAGAGGTTGGTCGATAGTGCTTTGTGCTAATCTTAATACCGCAGGACGGTAGATGAGAGGAGAGAAGATGGCCGAGCTAAAGGCACTCTCAACCACTCGGCAAGTTTCGTTTCACCCTCCCGCTGTCCCGCTCGTTCGTTCCTTTTCTCTACCCGCAATGTGATAGTGCATGCGGGACCCCGTCCACCTTTATCTCTCCCGTCATCCCTCTCACTCTCTCTCTCGCTCATCGTCCGCCGCACGCGCACATCGTTTTCTATCCTACTACCCTTGTCGTCTTCCCACTCTCTTTTCCTCAGCGTGTTACTTCGTCTGGTACTTCTTCTTGTATTTTTTTTTCTTTCCGATGCTGCCATTGCTGCTCTTTATCTGTCTCTCTCTCTCTCTCTCCCCCCCCCCTCTCTCTCTCTCTCTCTCTGTCTATCTCACTCGAGCCTTTTGTTTTTATACGCTTTACGTCGGGTCTCGATTTTCTTTGTTTTCACTTGAAATTCGTATTGTATGCAAAACTCGCGCGTGACGCAAAACGGGGGAGACATCGGGGATCGTTTCCCTTCGTACGAGTGTTTCTTTCTCTAACTCTGTGTTCCGTGCTTGCACTATCGACTTCGAGCCTTCGTCGTTGGTGATAACACACGTTGCATCCAAATGATGTCTATTAAAGGGTAGAAAATTGTAAATAAGAGGGTAAATTAGCTGCTGTGCGCTTAGTTCTCTAGCGCTTCAGAGAGATAAAAAAGTTGACGGTGTAACGAGATTCTATTTTTTACACTTTTCTATTGCTTACTTTCTTTGATATTCTTACAATCTTTATATTCTTCGAAACTTGCTATTCGTATGTAAGTACTTCGTAAAAACGAGAACTTATACTTTTGCACAAAAGATAACAAAGTATCGTATGCATTATAATTACGATTATTGTCATATCGCTGTATCTTAAATTGTCATTGCTCCTATTATTTTATAAACGACTAATAAAGCTCTGCTGGTACTGTCGTAGTAAGTACCTCTATAAATCATTACATGGCCCTTTTTTTCAATATGCTTCCGTTAATTGGAAATACATCGAGGCTTGTAGCTCACAACTTCACAACTTACGCAGTTTATTTAATTAAAATTCAATTCGCTGTATTTATAAGCAACGGTTTTTATCTCGATGCATCAGATACATGTATATTATAGTATTAGAGTCCTTTGTACGAGTATCCGTGCTACTCTTAAACTACTAAAGTCTTCTACAAAGTGCATGCTATTGTCTTAAAAGCTATCTTTCACGATGGCCTTAGACTACGAGTACTTTGAAAAATTGCATACACGAGTGAAACAAAATAAAAATATATATTGAAAGCCTACGAAGAGATACTTTGTATATCTATCTAATTACTCTTTTATTACTTTATGCAGGATACAAATCACGAAGTTATCCCATTTACAAAACACCATTATCACTGCATAGTTCGAATTCTAAATGATCGGGAAGATGTGATTACCTTGGTATAACAATAAATCCTTGGCCGAGGTATTTAGGACCTTATAAACGTCTTTCACAAATATCCCATTCAATTAATATACGTCTGATGTTTATCAGGCCATACAGTTTTACAACGTATATCTAAATTGCCCTTTACTTCGATCCATCCGTTACGACTTCAGTGGATCTATAGTTTATAAAGTTGAAGCATGTGCAACATTCTTGTCTCGGCAGTACCGATCAAGGTAAGATCAGTAAGCTAAGATATTCTTAATTTCTAATCGTACGAAATCAAAGCCAATTGCAATTCATTTAATATCCAAAAGAGCTCGATACAATACGTACAACGGTATTACCAACTTGATACTTAGACTGTATTGGTATTTCGTGTATTTCAATAGCCATTTAGCATGGCTAAGGCGATTGAATTATTTAAATAAATACAAACACGATCGCTTCCTTTGATTTATGTTCAAACAGATAATATAAGCACTACGATTTTAGCTTGAAGCTTACAAGCGCGTTCGTAGTGGACAAGTTTGATGCTCGTGTCTAGTCAACGATAATAAATGCATGACCCGATCCTGCCTTATACCTAAACTCATTTATATGCCTGATATCTTCGGTAGCAGTCAGTCTTGAACATGGTAATTTCCAGGTTTCTGAAATTATTTGACGGCTACACGTTCCAGTATCATTATTACTGAGCTGTGCGATGGCTTTGATTGGCTGTATAGAATAACCATATTCTCGAGGTCTCAAAGAGATAAGCCCTTCTATCGGCTACAGCTTGTGTCAAAGTGTTCCACGTTTATGATATGGCTTGGAGTTTCTAGTAGCAGAACTACTATGATTATTAGTCCTCTTGGATGATCCCAGTAGTTTCGACTGGCTTTTAATTCATACGCTTACGGTATATGTCGATGCGTAAATTAGTAAATTAATCTAAGTTTACAAATAATCAGTAATATACAAGCAAATAGTCTTAACGCGATATTCCAATTACTAAGTAATTTGCTTTTCAAAAAATACAGATAAAGCTAAGTTTACAATGTTGTTCTTGGTCAATACTAATTTCATCTAAAGTATAACTTTCAACTGCGCAATTAAATTGTTGATCTTTGATTTACATTTACACGATATTATACCTTTGATGAATAATTTCTAATTCTTGATAAAATTGTCTGGTTTTGTTAGGGTTTTAAATTATAGTTACATTTCCGTATGCTATTTCTATAAGATTCTTAACAAATTCTGCATTAAAGTTATTAATGGATTTAGGAGTAATCCTCTTAACAGTGGCAGTGTATTATCAACAAATTCGGTTACATAGGATACGGAGTTAACTATGCTTTATGTACCGAATCGTATCAAATTTATAATTGTTGCATGGTAATGTCGCTTTTTCGTTATAATCAAGTCGCGACGCTTCAAAGTATTACGTATCGATTCACTGAAAATGCCTAATCGAAGAAGCTATTTGTTATAATAATAAAAATTCGGATGCTTATAAAATGCAGTAGTATTGATATTGATGTAGCACTCGGCAATGTAGCCGCTACTTGTCGTATATATTTTTATATCGATACTGCAAAGCTTACTGAGCCGTTATTTAGCTGACTATTAGCTGACTGTTTCTCATTGCAGAATTACAAATCAACGAAAAATATATTTCTAATTATCATTAATTAATCTTCTTCGCGAATATATCAAATTTAATTTCATAGATCAGTCCGAATATGTTTTTAGTTATCATACAACTCTGCGTGCTTCTCCTTAGCATAAGATTTACATGTTATTATTCTTTATCCTAAGATGCATATATGAGATTGGCTCCTAAGACTTATTCATAGGCCTATGAAATAATCCGTGTACTCTTAAATAAAGCTAGAAATATTTCATGAGATAAAAGTATCTTGTATAACCGAATGATTTTAACGTTTATCCGAGTTTCCAAGAATAAATAGTGAGATTCATCCTTTTGAAATTCACAATTATACTTTTATGAGTTATCTTGTCTGCAGATTCTTAAACTCCATTAACCTCCGCCTCTAGAAATTTTGATGAATTTAAATTGTTCAACAAACAGAATATTTCAGGAATAAAAATAATTTACATGAAAATAGTTTTACTCTCTATTCATGTCTTACATTGAGAGCGATTAAAAAGAAAAATGAAAACAAAGAAAGAGTATAGAACATTGTTGTTTTAAGGATTTATATTATAGTTACATTGGAATCTGTAAGCCATTCTTATCTCTTCTGAATATAAAGAAGCCAAAATGTCCTACCTATTGGTATGTGATTTGGTAATATCCGTTTTTATGCTCTTTTATGCTACATTACGTATATCATAATTCTATTTATGTGAACATCATTATGCCATTCATTTGTATACGAGTCGGGTGTATACGTGCGTACATATGTAGATGTGGAGGAGACATTTGATTCTCAAGCTTTTATAATTTCAATCTCTTTATTGATTAAAAATTAACCCGAATCTATGCAAAAGCATCTTTGTAAGAGATTTAAGCTGTTTAACAAATATACTTATATTTATTACGGTATTTTATACTAATCATATAATTTCTTATATTATCACCAGTAAGAACGTATTTTCATTTTCAAATTTACTTTTTACATTATTTTCAGTATTTAAAGCTTTAAAGTAATAGCTTTTAAAATTCAAAGATAAATTATATACGTTAGCGCTGTTGAAAAATGAAAAAATAAATTCCGCTGAATCGATAAACGACTTTTTTACCATTATTTTATGAGAAGTCGTGGTTTTGTTCTTCGTAATAATTCGATAACAGAACTTATGTTTCTTCCGGTGACATACTATTGTCCAAATTTTTAAATTTATGGCTAATAATTTATACAATAATTTTCAAATTGACTATCAAAGCTTACATAAGGCAATTGCGGGTATTTAAATCATCAAAGATTACGTATCTGAAATACCTAAAACTATTCAAAAAATGTCATCTTTTTTATTACATAAAACCCATAATGTAATCCTGTTTCATAGAGTAAATTTATAATATCGTTTATTTTCGGAACACTGGATAATAAAATGAAATATTCTAAACATAAATTAATATTATGTATTAAAACGATTCATAATACTTATGATAACGTTTTTATAACTATTCATAAAAATTATTTATCAACAGAAGCTGTATAAAATAAATAAATATTAGAAAATTATATTATAAAACTTTATTGTTTTACCAATAAAATGCCGATGCGAATAATAAAAATAACTTAAAAAACTAATAATAATGTACGCGCTATACAATATCGTTCATGACTTTTACGGTAGAAAATAATTTCATCTGGCTTGTACGCATTTTGTCACGATCGTTTCAAAATAATATCGATCAAATATGTGTTATTTACAATTGAAATTAAAATTAAATCTTTCTATCGACCAGGGATATCAACCAACTTAAGCAAGCTACATTATTTTGCGTGCATAAACTAAATTTCATATAACTGAATCTTAACGTATAATTATAATTTGATAATATCAATCTTTTGAAATACATTTCAACGACTTACCGACGATCATATTTGATGCTTAAACTTCTTTTCCTGTAAAACATTATTTTTTAAATATGGTTCTTAAATATTGGTACATTGGCTAATTGTGCTACGAATTATTCTAAGAAATTATTAAAGTACACCTCGTAATTCGAGTCTCTCCTTAAACACTTTCGAGTACTTAATAACGTATTATAACACGTAGAACGTATGGTGTATTTCTGTGGAAATAGAGCACAAATCATAATATAATAATAAGAGTAATCCGATTTTACGGAGTTAATTGTGTAGTGTGTTAGGTCTTATTTTAAAATTTGAAACAAAAATGAACAAGCTGCGTTATCATCTGAAGCGTGGCTCTAGATTAAATTCTACGCGCATCCGAATCGAATAAACACTTTTATCATCACAACCTCATTAATTACAGAATAGCCCCTGATAACTCCACTAACTACCTATGCACCCACATAACAAACAGAGATTTGCTACCAAATCCCTCTACGCAATTCCCTTCAAAACTGCCGAAGCCTCGCCGGGGTGGCCCTCATATGTGTGTACACAATATAAGCGTGCAGCATTCGCAAATGAATATGAAGTCTGGCGGAACGGTAGATTGAAACACACGCACACATAGACGCGTAGGCGGACCTTCGATTTCTGTAAGTACCACGTCACATGGAAATATCCATTGCTCGGCCACCAGCGATTAAAATGAGGCCGGGCGTGTGTGATCCCACTCGGTGTACCTTGCGTGCAAATATTTGACGTGCGAAAAGTTGGCTCGGGTGAGTCCAGGATTTTCCACGCCAACGTCCCGATCCCGCGTGTATCGGTATATCACCTACGGCTTGACCTTGCGCGCAGTAATTCGCGCCCGCCCAGGTCGGGAGAACCGGTTCCCCGAAATTCGTGGGCGTGGACGCGCGCAAATATTCAACGGCCGAGGAAGCGAGACGCGTGGGCTTCTCGTCCTTATCGAGGATGGCAGACGAAGGGAGCGGCCAAGTGGATACTGTTTGGGCTCTTGCGCTTCGAGAAGGAGCGCCACTGGGAGATGGAGAGGTTGATTTAGCTGGAGAAATTCTTGAAAACTGTAATTAGAAGAGTGATTATTGTGCAAGGGCGAGTTCGCTATTAACGCGAACGGCCTCGCGTTCCTCCGTCTGGAAATATTCTTGCGGATTCCAAGACTTTTCGCCCGCGTGGATTACAATGGGTACTGAATTCGAAATGTATTTGATAAATATTTGAATGGAGCTGCTTTAATTTTTGAATTTTGGCAATTGGTAGTTCAGTTACTGCTAAACCCCTCATCAAGACGTAGGCCTTTAATTGTACAAGCATCAAAATTATCACGTACGTTATATTATTTGAGAATATTTATAATTAGTTTAAAGATAGTTCGAGAACATCTATGCGTGTAATCGTAGATTAGACTCTTCACAAATTAGGCGACCGCAAATAGTTGACTGGATTAATGAAAAAATTTACTTTATCTGAGATCCGGATTTTTGGTTGTACCGCCTCTTAAATTAGTCGAGCCCTTACACAGTTTCCCGTCAATATTTAAATTATACTGGTTGACATTGCTAGAAGAGGTTTAAAAAGTTATTTATAAATTTTTATAAGAGCACTTTTGAAGAAGCTACTGATATACTTATATATATATACATATATATATATATATATATATATATATATGAATATTTGTGTAATGATATATTGTTCGGTATAAAAGTCAAGTCTACGTGGACTGTGCATAAATGAAAATTTTATTGCTTTTATTAATTATTCATAATTCGATTAATAAAATAATTGTCTAGTGAAGATAAAATAGAAATATCTCTATTGAATGTTATGTTCTTGAAGCTGTAAATAAATGTTAAATGAAATTGATTATAAATATGAAGTGGAAATTAATATTGCAAAAAATAATAAAGAAAACTTATAAATTTTTATAACGTTATTTTTAAAACAACTTAAAAATAGTCGAGAAATTTACAGAAATTCTGGTTTGTAGAAATCAGATATTATATAAATATAAATGTATACGATAAAATACAAAATAAACGTTCGAAAACAATAATGAAGTGAACTATAGTAGAATTTCAATGTAACGTAACTTTTATATTTAATTTACTTTAGCTCAGCGAATACCGAATGGATATCAATCCAGTTTAAATTGAAAATCTTTTTTTGTATATTGAACTATATAAATCAAAATATATATACACACACGCCCGGGTACATTCATCTGCACGCTTACATATATACATATACAGATAAAAATAATTAAAAATAAATTATTATTAAAAATTGTTTTTTGTGAGGGCACTATTTGTTAAAATAGGCAGTCACCGGGAAATATAATAAACCGATCACGTAGTATTCCAATATCTGAGATTTCGTCCTAAATCGAACATAAAACATTATTAAAATATGTACTTTTAAGAAATATTTTAAATTTCAACTATCAAAGTTGTCGTTTTTATTTTCCCAATTAGAATGCCACCAAAATTCTTGCGGAAGTGCCAGACCGAATGACGATACAGGTTTCAAGTGATAATCGGTAAATAACGGAATAGGGTAAATAACGGGTTCGCGTCGTATTACGAGGTAGGACAGTAGATGTGTAATGTATCTACATCGTGTGATAATTGAAGATAACAATAGCGCCATACAACTGGTATTAACGTATTTTATAAGTACAATATCATCATCTCGTATTACACGAGCTGTTGGATATTAAGCGGAGGCCTATTTAGGGAATAATTTTTTGCGCTACTTTAATAACGCTAAAAACTTTAGTGATCCGCAGTTTGGCAAAATGATTTTTGATATTTGTTTTTAACTGAATTGGTGGGATGAAGGAATTATTAAAAAAAGAAAGTAAAAGCACCGAAGTAAAATGTTTCAGGTCAGCATTTGTACCTTGGCGTTGTTAAGCCACGGAAAGCATTTCGAGGTACGACTCTTAAAAAGTTTATGCACTCCGTGATATATGGATGTCTTATATTAAATGCCATCGTATATTCGCGGCGGCGTAAAATTATTCGTAAATTTGAAGGGGAAAAGAAGAAAGAGACAGGGAGAAAAAGAAAAAAAACATCGAATCAGAAGGCAGGTAATAACGAAATAACGAAACAGCGTAAAACGATCGTAAAAAGCAAATAGTTTCATCCCTAACTCGCAACGAGAAGCCGTATCGAATGAGTTCGTAAATTAGACAATCGGAAACCAGGCGTATTCGAGCGCAAAAATATATTTATGGCTCCCTCGAATCGCGTATCTTCATTAACCGAGCGGTTTCACGTGCACGCGCGCCTCGTATATGCTGATGAGCGCTCGCGAATTCTCACGTTTAACGCTCGATTTTCAGCGGCGAAGTGTCATCGCCTCTCGCCCTCTACGTGCCCGGCCTTCGAGAGCGAGGAAGGTAGAGGGTGGGCCGAGCAACGTGGACAAGAGCAAAGAGCACATATGCAAACACGGACGGAGCAATAGACGCCGGGTAACACCAGCTATTACGTAGATGCACTTTTTGCCCGACTCTTGCGCTAACCCTTTTTTCCCGTGCTGTCGTACCCTCTTGAATTCTTCCATTTTCCGTCGTGCCGGCCTTTCTCGCACTCTCGCTCTCTCGCTCTCTCGCTTGTCCGCGAGCTCGTTACATTCCTGGCGTCTTTATCGGCCCATCTTCACTCTGCCTCCCGCCCCGCGCCCACACGCGACGCTGAAAAAGAGAACGCGCCCTTTTATTTTCGCCAGCGGCAGATCAGAGCTCGCGTTCACGCACACGGAATATATCCATTCATTTGGAGCTTTGAAGCCGGAACATGGTAATGTTATTGCATCGTTACCGAAAGGCCTCTCCTTCTCCTTTCCTCTCGGCTTCTGTTACTTCCGAGGCAACTTTTTGCCATTTGACCGTCACTCCATCGCTGTCGTCTCCCCTTTTCCGAGTCCAGTCATTCTTCCTTCCTCTCGTTCTCTCGCTTCATCCCTCTTTCGCCTTCTCTCAAAGGGTCGTGTTCTTTTTTAGGCACACGTCAAGTCAATTATAAGCCTGAGTATGCGCAGATTCAAGCACAGGGGCGGACGGCATTTTCATGGGGGCTGATTTCTCCGTCCCTCTCTCGCTCTCTCGGTCTTCTTCGCTCTACTCTGTTTTGCACCCCTTGCGACGGAAATAGACACCTATCGTGTCCAGGATTGGTGCGTTACAGAGTCCAGGCGCGTACATGTGAGAGTCATGCTATACGCCAGAAACCTGATTAAAAGGCGCCTGAATTTGAGCGGATTGAGATTTCTGATCAAGTTACCGAGTTGCGAATGACAGTGATTGTATATGTTTGGTTAAATCAAGGCTACGCGAGCTTACTGTGCTCGTGTATTGATGCTGGCTTTTTAGATCTCCCTTTCTCTCTCACCCTCCTTCCTTCTTTCTTTTCTTGTTCCACGTTCCATGCATATTCGTCCGAGTGTACGAGTGTACGAGTGTACGAGTGCACACCCGCGCATGGTCGCGTATATTTCTGGAGAGTCTATTTCATCGCCGTGACTCCGAACATGATTCAGTCCACGCGTGCTGATAAAAGCACAGCTAATTGCTTTTTACTTGGCTGAGATTTGTTTCATGTACGTCTAAAACAAGAATCACTTTTTATGCGAGCGCTGCACCATTTCGAGGTATTTCACGATTTTCGGTGGTCGAAACAAAAACACAGACACCGCCGCTATTCAATACTCGTTTGTTTTTATAAGTTTACAAGCGTTTGTATATTAACTTTAAGCGCAACATAAACCAGAAACTAAAACCACGTGTCTATGAATCCTTGGTTGTTAGCATAACTGGGAAATTTTTCAAAGTTCCCTTCGTATTAACTTTTTTTTTTAAAGAATAATGGAATATTTTACTATACTCAAGAGCGCATTATCTAAATGATTATATAAGTCTTTCTATTTAATAAGTAAGTATTTTAATTTACATAATTACTTTGCATAATCGAAAAAGCTTACGTAATTATCATAACTTTTCCTATTGTAACTTACCTTGACTGTAATGTAAAGTATGAAAAAAGCAGCTTAAAACAAAATTGTATTTTAAGGCGCATTTATAGATGAATCTTAGAGATAAGTTAATAAGAGAAAAAGAACTAATAAATCTTTATAAATAAATCCTAAGTCACAATTATAAATCGTCTTCGCTTTGTATATATACTGAGTCTCTTGTTATCGTCGATTTGAAACAAACCAGATTAAAAGAAAGTTTTTAAGGATAATAGAGGAGCTTCTATTTTCAGATTCCGAAATCTTTCAATTATGCCGACTAGCAGATGTAGCACGTCACTCAAGAATTCAGAGATATCGATTATCAATGAAAATTCTGTTAAGCGGGAGATTATTTCTTGTTATCTTGGCAACATGGATAAAAAAAAACTTTTATCCTAAATAATATTTATATGGGGTTAAAATGTTTCACGTCCGGGAAAACAGATATTAATCGAGAAAAGAGATATTATTTCCTACGTTTTACTTAGATTTTAATCTTCGAAAACATATTTTCCGTAGAGTATACTGCAGTTCTATTGTCGAAATTATTAATTTCGACAATAAGTTAATAACAGTAATAGACAATAAGTTATTTAAATTAATATAAAAATAAAATTTAATTACGTTATTTCAATATTTTCGTAAAAGTAATGAGTAATATTCTTCCTTTAAATTCGTATCTAATTTACAAGTCAATATATAATTTTCTTAATAAAGAAGTTATTGTTAAGGTCTAATATTCTGTTTATATCTCGTAGATAACGCGTATATAAAGAAAGATAAGTTAATCATGACGCGCAAAAAAAAAAACGATGAATATTCCTTCAACTGCGTTTTAGATAAGGTTTTCTCGGAAGTTTTTTACTTTCTACATAAGTAGTTAGTGTTCAAGATACTACAACCTCATATTTTTCACGAGATTTCAACATTTTTTTGTTAAGTTGAAAAAAATATTTAATCAATTATAAAATATCTGTGAGAGCAGATATTACGAATAATCAACTTTGCTAGAGATAAGCAATTGAATTGACAATAAAATTTTGGATAAAATAAAATGTTTCTAGAATTTATTATACCGAATATTACGTAAAAATTGTTATTCATTGTCAATGTAAAATTGATAAGAAGTTTATATTTTTCTTATGTATACTCTATAAGAGCTAGAATGACAAACGAAAATATCAAAGGAACTTCAATCTGTGCACATTTTTCAATGTTGTCAAATTTGTGCTGGAGCAGGTAGAGATGGTTCTTGGAATTTGATATATAAACTACTGGTTTCTACCTGTTCGTCAGGTATTTGATCATCTTACATCTGACAACCACGTTATTAGGAGCTCCCCTTTCTATTCACCTGCAACTCTATAGAATGACATATAGGCCCTTACACAAGCATATTTACTTCCCGCATAGTGCCTTGATGCAAATAATTCTGCTAATTTAATATCTGTAATATCTATAATCATCTTGCATTTTTTGTACCATAATATGATTCCTATCTGCCAACAAATATATCAATGTATCGTATTCTTCATACTTAGGTTGTATAAAAAGAAATTTTTTAATAATTTAAATGTCTTCGTAATAAATATATTCTTTTCTTAATAATAATATTTATTTATGCATATAATAATTTACTTTCCTTGGATTTCATTCTTATGCTCAGCATTTGTATTCACTATACTTTAGTTATAGTTATATAGAAGTTTCACATAACTTACTTTGCTTATATCTACATTTCTAGAAAAGGTTTATTCATAAGAAAAAACTAAACACTCGTTTCAGTCGTTGGGAAAACTCTAAACACACAAAAAATACATAGTCACGTAATCTCGAACGGAATTATTACAAGATGTACTTGAGAAATTGTTTAGAAACTTGAAAATGTCTAGAATTTTATGTAACCATGAGCTTTAAATTAATTCATGCGATTGTTGTAAAAATGTTTAAACTACGTAAGATGAAAATAATAAGAAAATATTCGAGGCTTACTGCAGCTCATATATTTTGTCTCTTCACGCTGGGAGCAGTTTAAAGGATAAAAAATTTTCTTCAACACGATGTTGGTGGAAATTATCTAATTTCACGGTCACACAGGCACCCAAAGCCAACTGGACTCATTTTTTCCTCCTCGTGTAATATGCCTTTGGAAACTCAACTCTCCAAATGTTTCGGATTGTTCAAACGGAGATCGATTGCAACAGTTATACCTCGGTCCTCGTCTCTGCAGCGCATTCGAACAAACAAAATGTTTGGCATTGCCAAATAAATTACCCCGATCTCCCCTCCCCTACCCATTAGAAGCCCCTAGCACCGCAAGAATCAGACACTGCAGACAGCGAAAATCCTATAGGTAAATTCCGCTTCTTCGCACAAAAGCTAGAGCCTTGGGCATTTTCATCATCGTAAATGAAATCCCTCCGCGGCTAATCCAACCAAAGTGTATCGTCGGCGTGGATTGAAGAACCCATAAAAATAAACCAAATAAATAAAAGTAAAAGGAAGCAAGGGGTGGAGGAGGAGGAGGAGGAGGTGATGGTGAAAAAGCAGGAAGAGAAGAAGTGCCATTAAGACCACTCCATGCTCGTGATTTCCTTGTACCAGCAAAGACACGTATGAAGCTTATAGTCGCGGAAAAAGCGTATGGGTGGACCTTTTCCTTCTCGACGTTTCCTTTATAAACATTTGAGAAATTCAGCAGACAAGCACACGCATCATCACGGCTCGCCGGACTAGAGTAAAGGCTGTCCCTGTCCGACGTCGTGTCCCCAAGTGTGTATAGCACATGGATAACATCCGGTCGACAGCGACGGATCTCCGCTTTGCGGCAGACTCGAGTCCGGTCCTTGACGATCCTGTCTACAAACTACCTATCTCTCTCTCTCTCTCTCTCACTCTCTCTCTCTCCTGTTCATTCGCTTCCCTTACGATCCTTTCCACTACTGTACTTCGAAGCTTGCTAGCTGTAGTTAGTACTATGTGCTCTCGGTGCATACTCCTGTTCTCTGTGCCTAGTTCACGGACGCTTCTTTTTGGATGCCGGCCTCTTTCCCTCGTTTGCCGGCTTTCAGACTCTCTCTCTCTCTCTCTCTCTCTCTCTCTCTCTCTCTCTCTCTCTGTCAGTACGTAGAACTTACGACACAAGACCAGGACCCAGGATGAGAGGGATAGAGAAAGAGGAAAACTTGAGTAGGGATTAGGAAGTGGACCCTCTGTAATTAACGCCTCTTCGTTGCGAGAGTTATGACAAAGGATTCGGACGTTGTTTGTTTCTTTCTCTTCAGTGATATCACTCACTTGGACTGTTCCTCAATTTAAACGACATTTTTATACTAATTTACAGTTATCATGTTTCATTTTAAATTATTCGCCCACTTTTCCAGTACTCGTATGATTAAACTTATGACAACTAAATACAATGATAATTCAGATATTTCGCAATTTTAGCTTCTCCTGAATAGATTATTGATTTATAGAACTATAATAATATATTTAATTCAAAATTGACCGGGCTTTTTTATATTTAAAAATTCAACGAAGAAACATGACTTGTGATTAGTCTATGGAGCTGGATAATAGTTAATTACCGTAACTACTGTATTTTACAAGTAATTAAAGTAAATACGCTAAATACGGTTTTGTTAGTGCCATTGTAAATATAAGAAGCTAATAATTAACTGTATTTCGAATTAACTTCATTATTACTTGTACAAGTTATATAATATTAAAATATAAGAAAAAGAAAAGTAATATTCATATTAATGCAAATAAAATATTTACATAATTCTTAATCGATTGAATAATCTTGATAGAAGAAAACACTTTTTATTAATAAATGATAAATGATTTATTGGAATGCCTTTAAAATTTTCGTATTATTTTTTTATCCGCGTTCTATGACGTTCTCTACAAGATTCATTATACATTATTATTATACAAAGACATTGGGCCATGGTTGACGCGTAATTTCAAGTAGAAACTAATACATTTAAATTGATAAGCCTCTCTTGAATTATTCAGATAAGTTTGTATAAAAAATCTGTTGCGAGTTGATATGGTTGCTTGTGTCTATATACATTTAATGCAAATGCTTTATTCATAGCAGTAGTGCTTTTGTGTGTAAACCTTTTGATTATTTTGTATAACATTCACGTCATATACTTTCCGCCAGCGAACAAATCGAAACATATTGATGATATATATATCTTCGAGGTAATCTTTGACGGTGATAAAATTCTTTTGTTATAGCTTGAATGAAAATTCAAATAAGGGCCTGACAATAGGTTAATTAATGACTACCTTGAAAAAAAGTGTCAAATCACACGTCGCGATCCACACAATGAATACGAATACGAATACAACGCGTTTCTTACATTTCCATTAATGCGTGGAATGACAAAAAACCATGTCTTTGGTATTCAATTTTCTCGACAAGGACCGAAAGGGAGATTTCCTCGATACTGCAAACTTTAACTCCCCCTTCTCCTTTTTCCACGTTCCACTCGAAGCGGGAGTCTCGTATTTGCCTCTCCATAAACAGTATAGAGAGGGACCGGCAACGACGACGAGGACCTCAGAATGTGTTTCGGGTTTCTTGACAGCTAAGGGACTCGGGGAAAAACGGAAAACCTGACATCGTAGCGGGCCGGCGAGGGGCTGGAGAGGGCGGACAGTCGGGGGAAAATGAGATAAGTCACGTGCAGGAACGGAGAAAGACAGTGGGAACGGTGGAGAGCCGGGGAGGATTCGGCTGGAAGCGTCCTGCGAGGATGGAAAATCGCGCGGAGGTCTCCTCACGACTCAGCACGCCAGATGTGCTGCAGGCGGCATGGCACAAGTCGGAGGGGACATTACACGATATAATACTCGACTTCGGCGATGTAAGATGAGAGACACGGGATGGGGTAAGGGATCGTCGGACGAGGACGGGAGAAAGTTATCGCGATCGCCCGAGTCGACGGCTTGACAAATTAGCGAGTTTGTCCTGCGTTTGGCGAAATCACGCGCGCGATAGCATCTCATTTAGCCGCGCGCTCTCGTCCTCGGCTCCTCTTTGCTCGTCTTCTTCTTCATCGTCCTCGTTCTCCTAGTATTACGCGCGTTCACACTTAAAGTACGTGCTGCCGGATGATGGCCAAACGCTTATTACGCGCGCCCCTGCGAATCTCGAGATAGCGCGTGAGAAAAGTTTTGAGGGCCAGTTCTCTAACTCTCTGTCCCGTCGTCGAGAGGACATGCGCACTCTCTATGGCGTTATTTTAAGTACGGATTTAATTATGTTTAATCTCTTCTCGAGAAGGCGGCGGCATTGCTCCTGAATTTGCCATTTTATACCTTTTATGATTATGACTTCTGCGTTTTTATTTATTTGCGCACAGGCACAACGACGGCTTTATTAATGCCCACTTTATTACGCTCGAGTCTCGCTAGCGGTGAATATCGATTTGTTAATTACACATTTGTTATGTTCCCACTAGGTGTATACAATACGTTGTTAACAGCAAATTTAAATAAATAACGAATACTCCACTGAATCACGTAATAACAAGGCTGCTATGGTTGAAAGTTGCTAGGACGAGGGAAATCTGGGGATTCGCGATTATTTGAGGACGTATACATAAAACAATCCGAGTCAACGAAAAAAATTAAAAGAAAAATTAAATAGCACAAGTGCTTTCGGTCTTTTAAGGTTTTTTTTATTTATCCCTGTGCTCGCCGAGCTCGGAAAGTATAAGAATTCTTTGTAATCAAAAAAGTCGGCGATGTCTGTTGAGTGTTACTTTTGAGTCGAGAAAGCCATCTGCTTTATTTAATCTTACAGCTTTTGAGTGTAACGTTTAAGGGAACTATTTGCTTAAGTAAACACAAGAAATCTTTTCATTAATCGTACAGTCCATCACTTTTCGTCTATACTCGTGTCTATTTTTAAAAATGCAAATAAATAATATTAATTATCAGCTTAATAAAAGAAGAAAAGGATACAAGTTATACTCGTGGAACATTCGCGTTGAATAAAGTTCCATGATAATTTAAGTTTCATGCAGCCGTACTAGTAAATGTCATTTTTGTCGTTCGTATTTTGCCTCTCAAGGGATTTCTTATGCAGTGTAGAGAGTAATTTGCAAAAGTTTGTGTATTCGCACTTTCAGCAGGAGAACTGCATTATAGCGCGAGTGAAGCGTGACTTATTTGTGTGATGGTTCATTTTGTTATTTAAAGTTTATGTTCTTATTCGCCACGTACTCCGCAAAACTATTCGACTTTGTCGGAAAGTAAAGAATATTTAAGAAATACTTGCCTCTGGGGGTCTTTTAGATAATCTGTCGTTTTAGATAATCTGCGTAATATCGTTAAATCTGAAATAATTCATTACAGGAAGAATTCCGACAGCTTTTAACGTTTAGAATATTTTTTCTGATATTTTATTTTAACTACTTTAAGCATTCCTGCTAGGAAACTTTTAAAAGTATTTCATATTTTTTTTCTCTCGACACTCTGAAGAAAAAAAAATTATTTGCATAATTAGAGTTAAAGTTTGGTATTTTTATTATTAAGAAAAAAATAAGAATAAAACTTATGGAGAGGTAGAAGTGAATATTTTTAAGGTGCTTCGTATTTCGTAATTATAATTTTTAATTTCTTCATAAATACTTGACAAATAAATACTTCACGCTATTTGCTCTTTAATGAATTTTCAAGTTTTTTATAGAATAAAAAGTACCTAGGCATCGATTGACGAGGCAAATATTTATATTTTACATATAAAATCATGCGACATATAAAATAAATCAAGTAAATACATTTTATATGATATTTTTCCGTTATTTAAAATGTATTATTTTTCATAATATACGTTTAAACCTAAATAGATATGCAATCGTGTATATAAATTAATTTATCAATTTTAACGTAAAAAATAGATATTTTTTAAATGTAATTATATTTTAAATACCAAATAAAGGCAAAAACATAAAAATACGAGAATGTTTTACTTTAATAAATATCGATGAGTATTTTTATTGCGGGGATAATGCCAGTTTAATAATAAAAAACAATTACATACCAAATTGTTAATTAGTATTTTCAAAAAGAATTCGTTGTATAAAATTTTAACTCGTTATATTTTAAAAATAAGTTTTTAAAAATATTGAATTTTCTTTACCCTTCAAGATTTTTACATTAGATATATAATACATATTTTTTAATTTATATAATTCTTTAATTGTCGAATAAATTAAATTATTTTTAATTTACGAATGCCCGTAAATAATTGTTTAAAACAATAATATAATTAACTGACTTTCGATCACTTAATTTTATTTTGCCGATTCATTTGATCGTAAAACCCGAATTTATCAATGTAACGTAGTGTCGAAATAAAAGTGCAAAATAAATATAATCATTTTCAGAATATACCGAAAGAATCTATATTTTCAAATATCAGACCCAATAAAATTCTTTATTTAGAAAATGGCATTAATTAAACAATGAAAATATTAAGCTTTAATTTAATATCATTCAATGAGTACTACGTAACTTTAAAATTATCTCGACTACTAAATTTTAAATAAATACATTAAATTTTCTACGGTATAAACGATAAAGCTCTTTTTAATTTGAACGCATATTTTTAAATAACAAGTACGACATTCGTATTGTTGTACAAACACGTGGTAAACGAAAAAAGTTGTCACGTATGAAATATTCTTTTTGCACTTTATAATATATTTAAAAGTGAATCTATTAAATCTTAATATGATCTAATAAAATTATTGGACATCGTGTGGCTTAAGGTGACAATGCTATGTTTCGAGAAAAACGCGTTTGAAATTTGATTTTTACGTGTGACTAAACGGGAATATTTTCACTTAAACGATTGCAATTTTGTGAGCAATTTGAGTTTCAATATTCAACATATACCCAAATGGTCTTAAAAGCATAATAATGAAGAAAGTGTAGCAGTTAATTATATTTTTCAAAAAAAGAAAAAAGAAAAAAAAGAAAAAAAAACCGAGTTTTTTATTCGCTCAAAGATGCGAAGCCTCAATCGTTAAAATATTACAGTTTAATACACCGTATTTGTTCAAACGTCGAATGTAATATAGGAAATTCAAGTTGAAATAGCAGACAAATGAGCATTGACTATGAATAATCTCATTCGATATCAAATTCAACAGCATTACTTGAACCACATCAATATATATCCGTGAGAAATCTTAAAATTGACCGAAAAGAAACAGTTCCTTCCCATCGACAGGTTTACGAAATACGAGTCGAAGCTGAGTAAAAATCACTGGATTAATCTTGATTTCACTGGCTACATCTTGGCAGGAAGATGCAGCGAGTTGATATTCTCTAGCATAATCTATGAAATTTTCACAACTTATACACAGAACGTCATTCTCCGCGTTCCTTCAGTCCGCAATACTTGGAAAATCAAGTCACTTCGAGCCCGAAAGATCTGAAAAACGTAATGCGCCCGGCCGCACTGGCGTCCTTCCAACTGACCTACTTTTTCGAGGGAGGAACGGCAGAAAACATCAAGTAGATGATCGTCGGGCCTCGCGCAACCGAGCAAACCTTTCATAAAACTGTCGCCATCGATCCATCTATCGCCCGGAGTAACCCCGGAAAACTTAGGTTAATGGAACCGTATTAGCGGCTGTCGCGCGGCTATAAAAATTGTCCGGCTCGATCGCAGAGCGGCGCGTTCACCCAGCGTAAACAAAGGACTCGTAATAATACGCCCGACACCCCCGACGCACGTCTGCACACCGGTTATAGGTCCATGCTCCGGTGGCTCGCATTATCGATCTCGTTCATTTGGACTGTCGAGTTTGCGCGCACATAATAATAAATTCTAATCTTTACAAGGATCTTGCATGGATTCTCCGCTCCTTTGTTCGAGGCGGCCCCTTTCCACCCAACCACGGCCGTGTTCCCGTTGTCTACGCCGGCTGGGAGGTGGTGGGCAGTCGTCAGGTATGGCGCGCGCGGCCGTTAAGAAGCTACGGTGTATCGGGTTTCCCGGTGCGCACCTCCCAGAAAATCGAGTTGAGCGATTTCGCCGGTATATACGATTACTTCTGGGTATTTCGCGGAGAGGAAACTCCTAAAGTGCCCGGGAGGTTTTCACTTGTATTGGCTCTGATTTTTGCTCCCTGGACGGTAGCTTCGCTCTCCTCCGAGCATTGGCGGCTCGCGGAAAATGCCACCCCCGCGCACAGCTTCAGCCGGGGGTGGGAGCTGGCGCTCCGGGGAAGGGGATGCGATGCGGTGCCGTGACGCGAACTTTGGCCTGCTGGGAGGGTCGAGTCCAGGCCCAGCACTAGACGAGAACACGATTTCGCTAAGGGCTGGAGTGCTGCTAAACGCCCGGACCGCGATGCTAATCACTAGCGCGTGTAGCGATAACTTTAGTTTCCGAAGCTTGTTAGCTGCCGAACGAACTTTGGATGCACTCTCTGATTAGGGCGAGCGTTGCTTTTCCCGGCTTTTTTAGCTCTAGAAAGAGGGCAGCAAGGAAGGCGGAGTTAGGCGTCTTATGGGATTTTTGGGAGCAGGAGGTGCGTCGACGGGAAATCCGTTTACGATTTACGCCGCTACGTGCGACTCGCGTACGTGCATAGTTTTAGCTGTTTAGCCGCTTCGGGGATGACTGGGAGAAGTCGTAATTCGGACGTAGGCGGAGGTCGTCGGTTACGAATTACTCTCAAATTGATAGTCCATTTTAGCCTGTAAGGTTATCCTGAGGAATAATGCCAAATTCGAGATCGCGCAATTGCACTGACCCAACAATTTCGACAAAAATCGCAAATTTCGTTCCGAGAAAGGATGTTCAAGTTTAAGTATTAACTTAAAGAAGTTAAAATTTAAAGTTGCTTTTAAGTTAAACTGATTTATTCATTTTGTCAATTTCAAGTTTTTAAATAAAACTTTGTTTCGACGAAATTAGTTTACCGAAGTTGAAGATGGGTAAAAGCATAATTTCTCTGAATTTTATTAAATTAATTCGAAAGTTTCACTGTATTCGTGTTGACTTTGTTATTGTCCGAAATCAAAATTTTGTCCATTCGATCGGAATTAATTTTAAGGAATATATGCGAATAAACAAAATTAAAGGGTCTGCGGTGGCTCGACAAAGCGCAGCACATCATTCGTAATCCGCGGACTTGCATACGATTCCTAGTCTGCGTCAAATACCACGAGCGCCGCTGCAGGAAGATGTGTTTTCTTTGTAAATACACCACAGACCACCTCTGTCGATCGGTGCTACCGCGATGGCAACGGGATATTCCCGTATTAAGAAAGGTACGAAAGGGATAATAATAATAATAATAATAATACAGAATTCAAATCGATGAGTTCTTCTCCGTATAATCTACTCTTCCCCCTTCGAACGAGATCATTCCTTTCATTCCAAAATTTACAGTTTCTATTCTCGAAACTTTTTCAATTAGTATATAATTATCTTGGAACGTCGCGCTATGATGTAAATCTCTCGATAAATCACATTCTTAACAAAATTCGTACCGTTTACTCGACGATAAGCTTATACTTTATACTATATTGTATATTATATAATGGTCGGCAGCTTTAGTATTATAAAATAATAATATATTGTTATTGCAGTGAAATTCCCATTAGGCTTAAAATTTTGCGATCGATGTTTTCAATGTTTACCAATGTATACCGAATGAAAATTAATCTTGTACGATTAAAAACTTAATTTTTATACGGTAATTATTGTGAAATTCGAATACGATAATTTGTGTTATAATTAGGTAAAATTATGTAAAACATCTTTTTACATTTAACCGAAAGTAATTTCGATTACTACTTATCCTTTTTATGGTAATTCTCAGGAAGTGAATGCTCAAGTTTTTTACTACAATTCGGGAAAAATAAATGGCTAATGACTATTTCTCATGAAGTTTGATATGGAATGAATCAGGTGGATCTCATTGTAGAATGTGAGAAAAACTAAAAGAAAGTAATAAAAACTTGAAGATTTCGAAGTTCTAAAAACAGACAGATTTTCTTTAACTCGAAAACTCTCTTTACACTTTAAAAATACCTATGTTTTTCTAAAGTTTTCTATACAAACATTTTTTCATATGAAAACGATTTAAAAGCAGCTGCACTCTGAAGTTCATAAAGTCCAAAATACATATTGCAAATATTAAAGTAATTGCATAACATGATATTCCTATTACAAATGTGCCCCATTCACATATAGAATAAACTGAATCATTTCTTTTCATTACAATTCTGGAAAACGATTGGTTTGTAAATTCTTTGGCATCTTGAAAGGATTCTTAACATCATCTGGTAATATTTAGATATTAATAAATATTTAGATCGTTTTTAGTAATAGAACAATTACGTTCTTAAGAATTACCAGTATTTTAACCAAGGCTAGCTTTGATAAAATTTTGCGATTACATTAATCATTGTCAGATTCGTGAAATTCCATCTCAGAAGAAATCGATGGAAAGTAACTAGATATATCGCTGAACAAAATGGGCTTTTTTCGATTTCTTGTTATTTGCTAAAATGATTGCACAAGCACTAGAAATGATCTGTTTTACATTATTTTTTACAGATATTTTTTACAGATATTTTTCTACAGATTGCATTCGTCGTAGTGGTAAAATTACGACGTATACTCTTGTTCGCGCACTATTATTTCGAGCAGATTTAATCGTTCTGGCGTTGTTAGACTGACTTTCATAAAGTTGCATCGATGGATATTTTGATACTGTAAGAACGAAATGGAAAATTTTGCACGTAAATTAAATGAAACAGCTAAGTTATCTTGTGAAAACTAAATCCAACTAAATGAAATTCATCGATTGTTAATAAAATATCAATGGACAATAATGTGTTATTTTTTTATCCGAGGCTTAAAATATTACTTCTACGATACCAAATGAATTATCCTTAATTCGCGTCCGTTAGTTTTTCACTGGCGCGGACACACGAACGTTCGATTCCTGGAATTCCGCGCACTGGATTTCGATTTTTGAAACAGCGGTGCACAGAAATAACGAACGTCCGTGGAATATTACGATTTTCGCTGGGGCATGCGGTTTACATGCGACCCGAACGCATTGTATAAGCCCGAGGCGAGAAGTTAAAACTGCTTATTAATTTTTTCATCTTTGAAATGTATCGCGTTGCAATACTCGAGCGCACGTGTGCCAGATTAAAAGATCAAAGGCAATACGTTGGTCCTGCAAACAAAATTGAATTATTAGTTAAGTGCACCCTTGTCCGCGTATCGGAACTACAAAACAATTATGCATAATACGGGAGAGCAGTGATTATTGATTGAGAGAAGTATAAAGGAGTTACTATTTTTACATTATTGTCGTTTTCGTGCATTCGTCCGAAATAATATATAACAATTCGAATTAGAATTGTCACCGTCGTGAGTCTGAATAGCTTGAATTACAAGAGCACTTGAATCGGTGCGAACCGCAAAGCTATAAATAAGCAAAAATGTTATTAATATTTTAAGACTATTGGCCTTTTTCAACCGACAAACGTGACTTTTCGATAATGGCGAACACGTTTGAAACTTTGCAAGACGTGTCTACAAACTGGAGAAAGTCTACCGAGATCTTAAGATGCTCGAAGTGCACTGAAGGGGTTTTAAACGCGTGATTTAATAAAAATTCAATAATGTAGGCGCTTGCCAACAAAAAATCAATGAATTTTTTAAATACCTTTCACCTTATAAGAAGACGCTTCGAAATGCTACAATAAATAACAATTAAAAGAATGCAATTATGTACATTTAATGTATTTTCTTTCCTTACAAATGGAACCGAAGAAAGTCGCATGTAAAGCACAATTTCGAGGCTAAAACGCATCTTTCATCCTTAGCCGTGATTCAATCGACAGATATTTTATTACCCAATTACGCACAATGACTTAATTAAAAGATCGCAACTCAAAGATCAAAGCAAGATCGAAGGCATCTTGAAATGGCGCAACGGCAATTATACAGGGCAATGTAATATCAGTGACCATCAAGTATGCGATTGACGCTCCTGATTAGCCGTGGCAGTCGAGCGGTTCACCAGTAGCTAGTGGATAACCCCCAGCTAATTGTTATCATCCGATAATTGAAACAACATCCGTAACAACATCCATAGCAACATCCACAACAATAACGTTGAAATAATTCAAGGCGCATTGTTGCCGATTCCCCGAAAATTTCCGCCCAAATAAGGCAAATGCCAGGGCTTTGCAGATTCGTCCTGAAAATGAGGAGTAACGCGGCAGAATGCGAGCAACACGTTGGGACGCGTTATTTGCAAAGTTAATACTGTCCCAGTAGCTACTATGCAAGAATTCAAATAACCTGCTGCGCTCTCTATGCGTTCTATGATTATCAAATTATAGGATGTATTCGATAGGACTTATTTATTTAGTTTCAGCTGAGCAGACAATTAATCGCTATCTTTCACTTTGTAATGTTACGTATTTATTTAATTTTTATTCGGCCAATGTTTGTTTGACGAATGTTGATTACTTCAAGATAATGAAAAAGAGATCGCTCGCGCAAATTTTATAAATGACTTGTCGATGAGCAGGTAAGCTTAAGTACAATGTGTCTTCTATTTGTGCAAATACTTCGTTTAGAATACTTTAGCGAATACTTCGTTGATTAGCGATATTTATTTGCAGAGCAATACTTCGATCAATGACGAAATATTCCCTTCTCAATGGAATTAAGATAAAAGTTAAACAACCACGGCAGCTTATCCATTTTTAGAGTATTGGTTCAAAGGTTCAGGGATTAAATGTTCTTCAAATAGAAGTCAAATTGGCAAATCAGAGATACTTCAATTTTATCTATTAATTTAGCTCGACACTAATAATTTACTTGGCTAGCATATCGAGTAATCGCATTTAAAATTCATTATTTACAATTATAAATATATGCGTCCAGCTTGTGTCACTATGAGTCATTAATTTAAATATGCTAATATTCCCATACAATTGTAATTCGGATTAGGCTACGAATGTGTAGTTTCTCATACAGTTTCCAATAAAGACGTCTATTTGTTTTTCTTTGATATTAGATTTATTTGGTTTTGAAAATATTGGTATGAATATTACTGACAAGCACATGAAAGTTTCACTATAAAGAATGATTAATTCACTTGCGGAACTTGTACTCAGAATCGCGATAAACTTATATTTTACTACACAAGAGTATCATAATTAGAATTTATGATGAATGTACATGTTTAAGAATGATGTTTAAAAAATCATCAGAAGTTTCTCGTGCTTCTCGTATTGTACAAGTTACATTTTTCAAAAATTTTCTCTTCATTTTTAAATACACAAAAATCTCTGATTAAATTTTTAAGTTTCATCGTCGTTTGGAAATTAAGCAAGCAATAAATCATTGGTATATTAGCACTCAAATATCAGATTTGAACGTGAAATGGTACGGGAACATTTTTCGAATTCTTAATTAGCACGATGAATATTATATTTTTCAATTATGATTTCAGGGACATGCATTATGTTAAGTGAACTGTGCAGATAATTTAATTTAAGCGCTGCTCTTCAATAATGAGAATTTCATTGCGTTAGTCGAGAATGTATACCCCAGTGCGAAGGGCCTTGCATCTTGTCGTTAATTGAATACTATGCACATCACGTTCATCATGTACATAAACTACGCAACTTGTGTATAGGATACACAGATATCTTAAACTAAAATGATTAAGTAACTCTAATTTAAAAACGTCATAGGTTAATCTAGAATAGCCTTTACGTAATTGTCAAATGATGAAGAGTTACGTCTGTAACTCACATTCATTCTTTGAAAAACCTAAATTAAACAGTACTATAGATTTTTATACTTTTTATAGGTTACATACTCATACGAGCATTGCTTGTATTTACTTAATTCCGGCAATTGAGTGCATAAATATTGTATATCACGACAGTCATCAAATGTGATGCACTTTGTAACGATCATTAATAGAATATCAATAGAAAGACCATGTTATATTTACAAAGTACTTAATATTCTAAAGGTATAATCAAGCATATCTGCATCATAATAAAGTATTATTGCTTTATATAAACATTGATTCTCTTCGATAAATACATAGAGTTGAAAATTTCAGTAGTCGTAATTTACATTAAAAATAAACAGCATAAATAAACTTACAGACAATCTCTTATCTTTTAATAAGTTGTAAAATTAATTACTTAATTATTCTCGTATCTCTACAGTAATACTATTTTGAGTGATGGTTTTTCTGATAAAATTTTGCTTTCGTTTGTCATAGTATATAGCTACAGTTGTAGAATTAATCAAACTTTTGACATCTACTAGATCTTAAATAAAAACTTCTATATCCATTTTTCACTTACAAGCTCTTTCTCTCTGTCTCTCTGTCTCTGTCTCTCTCTCTCTCTCTCTCTCTCTCTCTCTCTTTCATTATCTACAACACTAAGAAATATCTTTGATAAGTTAACTATGTAATTAATTTAAGAAATATTTTAAGTAACTATTAAAGACGTTTTTAGTGACATTGTATTGATCAGTTATTGTACGCTAACGATATTGTTTCTTCACTATTCAAAACACTGTTTTTAGGTAGGGTATAAAAAAAAATATTCTTAGCAATCACATAATAGGCACATATTATGTAAGTACTTTAAGAACTAATAGTACAAACTGTATCCATTTCAGATTTAGTATTAACACAAATGGTCTTATAAGATGAATGGCAATGATAAAGCAACTCTTTAGAAATTACGATGGTCAACGCTTTAACACAAAATAAAAATATCGTTTCATTGTAAAAATACTGAACGAGACGCATATAATATTGTATTCTAGAAAAATTTACTTACATTATTGTAGCATCAAAGTTACGATTATGAATAACTGTATTTCTGTAAAGTTTTTAGTATTTGCTCAGAATAATATTTTGTTAACTTTCAAAAATGTCTTTTGTCTCGGTTTTTATTGAACGAAGCTTAAATTTCTAAGTGATATTCATGTAATCCAGCGAAATTGGATTATTTTTTACAATTATATAAGTCTGAATCTTTTTTCAATTACTTTTTTTAGTTAAATAGTAAACATTAACATCAACAACAATTGTAAAGTTGAGTAGAAGTAAGAAAGTTTAAGTGGGTCAAACTCATTCGAAAAAAAATATACGTATTTCTCTCAGGTTTACACGGATAAAAAAAAACTGTAAGTTTGATCTCTATTTACAAAAATTAGAACTAAAGATTCTATTTGAACCAAAAATAGCATTTAAAAAGTTTAAAGGCATTGTTAATTCTAATTTGGAACTGTTTACTATAAAATTGATGAACCATGAGAAAATATTGTGAAAGTATAAAAAAAAATTTAATAGTTTAATGTCAAATTTTGTTTCACGTTGTACTTCGTTATGATAGTGATAATTCGATTTTCTTTTTAATTGATTTTTAATTCTACCGATTAATTATACCCAGATTCGATAGATATCAGGAAAAAATGGAAAATCGATATTTTTGCAGAAATTTAACGCTATTGGTGTACACGTTATTATAAATTTATTAAAAATTACATATTCCGTATCTTTTGATTTAGATATTTGAAATTACGAATTTATTAAAATTTATAACCAATTATTTCAAACGCACATTCACATTTCTGAAATTTAATTTTTCAAATACGTTAACAAAAGTTTCTAGAAATATGAAGCATAAATATATATTTGTAATTTATGCTATGTTTATTAATTTACATTTAACGTTAATTTCCTAATTAAATAACTCATTTCAATATCAAAGGCAATAATGGTTCAATTTGTATAAAATTTAATTTCGCTTAATGAAATTTAAAATTTTGTTACTGACATAATAATCCTTTAATTTAATCTGTATATCAGGTAAAAAAATTAATTTCGTCTATTTATTTCTTTTTAATATTACGCGTTAGGACAATAAATTGTTGAAAAGCACGTAAATAGTGTTTTTAATTATAGTTACTTCATATTTCCTCAATATATTATTACATTAATATACCAAGATAATAAGAAAAGAACATTATCTTTAGACTCTTTAAGTAATCGGAAAGCATAAAGAACTATTACCCTTGCTACAAGCCAGGATAACCGAGTCCTGGACGTTTCGCAAGCGTATGTATGGAAATAAAACGTTAAAACTTAACTACTCAACTTATTTCACAGTGAGTACAAACTTTCTTTGTGGTTCTTAATTTTTAGGGAGCTTAGTAACAATTACTATGTTGTTATCCTCGTTCAATTTGAATAAGATCTTCGGCAATTAACTAAGTTTAAGTGTAACTGACATAGAAAAATGTCACTAAAAGAGTGTTGAAGAATTGTTAAAATTTTCAGCATGTACAATCTTTAATTAATCAAAGTAACAATGCAGTGTGATTATCACTTTCAGGTATTTTGAAAAATTATTGTTATTTAAATAAAATAAGAAATAGGATAAGAACAACACACTGTAATAATAGAATTTTTTTTTGCTATACTAATTCGTGTACGGGAGGGACCACCTATTTGAAAAAGAGGAATAGAAACTTAACATTTTCACGACCCCTCAATTTCACCAATCCAACACGATGGGAAGTTGATGAATTTTTTAATGTAAAAGAATACTTTTCCATTGATAAAAAATGCGATACTATCTCTGCTATCTATCGATACGAATTCGCGCCCAGGAGAAATCGTGTAATTTTTTTTTCATTACCTGGTTCTCGATGAACGCGAGGGAAGGAGATAAAAAGAACGAGAGCGAGTGAGAGGGTGGGAGGTAGAGGGCATGCACGGATGCGTCAAAGCTAATTACGCGTTGATCGATAAACTTCGTCAGCCCTTAAACCAAGGAATTCGCGCGTGCACATATCCGTATACAAACAGCCTGTAACACATACACGACGAAATAACACTGGAACGCGTACTACATAAGCTCGATTAAAACACGCATTGCATAAATTAAATCTGAGTGCACTACATTACGCGCGAATTCATATTCTCGGCGAAATAACGCGCATATTAAACATCGCCCGCATGCTCGGTTTAACGCACGAGCGACGAGCGAGAGAAAAAAGCGCTCAGCAATGGAAGGAAAATAAAAAGAAGCGTAGTCGGTGTCACCTGCTCGACAAAACGCGCGAGGCAGAGTCCCGTTAATTCGGGGGAAAAAAGGGAGGTGGGGGTGTAAGCACTCGCGAGATATCGCGGACAAATTTGAGTCGCGGTCATTTCGCACGCTTGGATTCTTCCGCGCGTATTTCGCACTCTATCAACTTACGAGTGCCATTATCCCTCCTTCTCCCGTCTCCACCCACCCACTCAGCAGTGCGGAAAAAGGGAGAGTTTCTGAAATCTTCTCTCTAGCCCTCGCTCGCTCTCTTGTGCTCTCGACGACTTTGATAAATCATCGACGGGACGAGGAAAAAGAGAGTGGTGGATACATAAAGAGTACAGAGGTTGGAGACCGAGGTTAAAGTGAACTACTTTTTTTTTCATTTTGATTTTAGAGCAGCGGGGTGTTCACTGCCAAAATTAACCTACATTTTCCGAAGCTCCTCTAAGTAATCATTTTTTTTTTCTTTTAAGGAAGAATAATAGAAAATTACAAGGCGTCGTCCCACTTCTTCCGAGTTTCAATCACTAACAAGTAGCGTGTAATTTGAATGAATAAAATATTAGTGTCATTCAAGGATCTTTTTATTCTGGATATCGATGCAATGAAGGGTTTGCAGTGATATTACGGATGACAAATTCAGAACTTTTCCGGATTTATCAGAATTCGTTAAACTGTATCCATCTTTCTATTTCACAATAATGAAAAGAGGGACTGAAAAATAAAAAGAAGAAGAATGCAAAAAATTCCACTCAACCCAAGGCTTCACCCCTATAATACGAAACAGCCGACGACAGCCCAATGGAAAACTATCCTAGATAAACTCAACGGTTCAAGGGATTATGAGGCAGATAGCGAGAGAAAGAGCGAGAGGAAATCAGAACGCGATAGAACGAAAGAGCGAGAAAGGGAGAAGGGAGAGGAGATAGAACGTGGACAAACACCGAAGCAGGGACATCTTTCCATTTAACACAATCGCACACGCATTTGTGAATCATAATATCAGCGACAAAGTGCGAGAGAGAGAGAGAAAGTGCGAAGACCGAACGATGCAATGGGCGCAAGCGCAGAATCGGGAGGAAGGAGTAGGTTGACGACGACAATTTCCAAGGGTCGATCGATGCGCCAGGAGCGTCTTTGGCATCGTTCGTGCCCTGTGACACACCCCACTTATTACGAAACGAGCTTGCACAAAGCGTCCTAACGAAGCCGGCGATTTCCCAGCGCGCAAGAGGATCCTCATAATCCTCGAGCTCATAAAAGCCCACCGGGTGCGAGGCGGGGGATGGGGTTTTACACACGTCGCAAGATTTCATAGTGTTTGTATACGTAGGATGGAAGAATCCGAGATCGGCGAATTAAAGAGCGACGCCCGTCCTGTCCTGTTATCTTCTCCGGCGCGTGCGCGGTTTCCGCGGGTGAGGCTCTCGGACGCGTCGCGACCGACTGTCCGCTCCTGCGCGGAGGGTGAGCGACTCCTGGTGCTCGGACGTCGCGGGTGAGAGGGAGACGAATGCGGATGTATAGGTATTTTATTAGCTCTTAATTTTTTCCGCGTCAAGTTGCGCCGTCTTATCGGGTGTGCGATGTCGCGCCGGTCGATATCGTTGGATTCGACAGGAAATAGACTTCGTCAGCCGAGCAGCGCTTTTACTTAATTAATGGAATCCTTAGTCAGGGGCGGACACAAAGGATATTAATCGAAGATCGCTGTTTCTTTTTTTTAAGAAGAAGAATACGAAAGAACGACGGTAATGGGTTCTACTAAATTTGTACCGTGAGACTACTATTTGAGAGTGCGATTGTAAATCGGTACCTCATTATTTTTGAATTATTCGTTATTAGCATTAGAGCGCGATTTGTAGCTTAATGATGGAAAATTGTTAGAAAGTTTATTAGCTCCGTTGCGTACACGTAATAGCGGATTAATTAGGATCAGGCGAAAGAGCACCATTTGCCTTGGAATAATTAAGTTCCTCTTCCTCTTGGAATTCGCAAAAATGTAACTTAACCTATTTATAGAAGTTTGCTTAAAAACGTTCATTACTGCTTTCACAGGAAGCCAAATTAACTTGTCGAAAATACACAGTCTTCCCATGTATAATTCAAACGCAGGCGGATTAAGCAGCTTTAATAAGAACAATAAAGTTCCTTCTTTCCATCGAAATTGAAAAAGTTTATTAACCTAATTCTAATCGGTATTTAATGGTATAAATGGTACTTATATCAATAACATTATTGGCCTCTTTAGCCATCTAATGAAAAAAATATTAAAGTATTTTCAAATGACGGTACGACGATGCAAGTCACAATTTCTACTTGAACGCATCCAACATTGCTCGGAATAATCCACGCTAAATTCGATGGAAAACTTTTCTCCCGTATTAAAAGATTCAAACGACGAGATATAATTTTATCCGTAAATTGTTGAATCCAATGAAAAAAGAGAGAAAAAAGGAGAAAAAAAGAGGAAAAAAAAATGGAAAAAAGATACCGTAACTACAATGGCCGAACTAAGCTGTGAGTTATCACTGCAAACACAGTTTGTTCAAACTACTCTATAAATTTTTCTATTCAAGAGAGAGAGAGAGAGAGAGAGAGAGAGAGAGAGAGAGAGAGTGAGATAAACAGCGACAGAGGGAATGGCAGATAAGAGTGCGCGGGTTAGGGCGGAGAGGGATGATGGGTGCATCGCGCATGCGTACGGCAGCGGGGTGCCAGTCGCTTACGCATCTGCGGCGCAAGTGTGCGTGCGGGTGGTCAGGAACGGACGCGGATCGGCGAGGGGCCTTGAGCTTTTGTCGCGGTTCCCGTACAGTTAACTTTCCGCGCTCGCAAATCGAGTTAAGACGCGAGGCCGACGCCGTTGCAGCCACGCTAAACAAGCGAATGCGATTTCGTTTGGGACGATGTGCGGGAGCATCCGGGCCTCTTGTAACCCCTTGCGTATGTTCCCTCTCTTTCTCTCGTCCTTCCTGTAACTTGTTTTTCCTTCATGTCACTCGCTCGCTTCTAGCCGCAGCGAATTTCTCAGCGCCGAGACGCGACTTCCATTCCTCGCTCCACTCCCACTCTCCAACTGCGACTCACACGTCCTTCTTTTTCGATTTCTCATTATTTTCGCCTGATTTAAAACCCAATGCTTTTAAGAGCGTTAGTTATGTGGCGCACTAGTTGGCCCGTCCAACTACGACAGCTTTACGAGTCATTTGCCGTATGGTACATACAAGTTTGATTGTTTTACTTACCGCGGAATGCGAATTCAACAATTAGCTCAATTGAGCTGAAATTCGACCGAGATATTCTTGGTGGATAATCCTTGAGTGCGACTCTGAAAGCTTTTGCTTTTACTATACATTATACGTTAAAGCAAGACTTTTAGATTTTAAAATAAGATTTATTTGATAAATATTACGAAACGTTTTTAAAGAGTCATTAAACTATCGATACCCTTATTTTCGTATATCTATCGGATTTATGTGCAAAAATATATCGTGCAGATATATTCGTTTTAAGTAGAAAGAACTTGCGGAATTACTACGGAGCTTATACGAGATTATGCGTATAGAAAAAGATTTATCGATAGTTAAATTACTCGTAAAAGCATCTAGTTATAGAAAATAATGAACGATATCTTATTTTAAGTATTAGAATAATCCTGTTACATTAATGCCTGTGTGATACTTATAAATAGTTAACTATGTATGAAACGAGCTCCAATTCATTGGGCACCTGAAATAATAAATTTTTTTTCTCTTTTGCAAGCATCGACCAACAAATGACAAAACAATTTCATAAATAAGATTTAGATCATTGCGATAAATGTGCTGCGTTAGTCTTTCGATAGGCTTACGTCTGCGGATATAATTTACTTCGATCTCGGTCAATTCTACTTAAAGAAAATTAACCGATTTCACTTATCTGCATTCGATTCGGTTGCCTGTGTTTTGATAAACACAGATTGCTTGATAAAAACACTCAAACGTTTGCTTTGTTCCTTAACTCGATATTAACTTGCGAGAAAACTGCGCTACCTTCGGGAAACTGATATGGCTGAAGCTTTGCGAAAGTTTTTGTACCACTTAAAAATAGATTCCTGTTATAGTAATTCAAGCTCATATATCTAACACTCTCAAATTTACGCGGTGGTATAAAAAATAGCCGTTAAATTAGTGAAACTTGGTACGCGTGTTAACAAATACTTCTTCGCAACCAATTCATTACAGAAGTTGTTTTAAGCGGAAAAGTATAAACAGGTATAATACGTTTTAATGTTGAACTTGCTATATATCAACTTCATTACTAACTTCAAGCTTATAAATAACTCAAAATAACTCAAAATAATGCCAGAAAGACGATGAAAATAGTGTAATTTAACTCTTGATTTTAGCTCGGAACCAATTTCAGAATCCAAAGCTTTTCAAAATCCAATTGAGAATATTGTATTTTATCTTGGATTCGCATACAATCGTGTTGTCAATGTAACCGATAATCGCGAAAGTCATTAAATAAACACGTGCAAGACTTCAACGAACAGTGAGCAACAGTTCAAATATTAAACTTCTTTTGGGCCGAAAATTATTCGTATACGTAGCAGTTGCTAAAATCCTTGTAAATAATTCAAAGCTTAATCTGTGCAACATTGCTTTCCACATTCTCTGCGTTGAAATTTCCAATCGCATAGTGATAATTAATTTCATTACTTATGCAATCTATTTACATTGTATCCTATAATAATTAAAAATAACCTAGACTTTAGAGTTATTCGAATATCCGTGGAAATAAAAGTGGCAATAAAGTAACGTTATGGTATAACGTTGTAGTATATCGCTGATAACAATTGCGCGTACAATTTATTAACCGTTAAATAAATTTTTTCCAATAATCAACGAAATTTTACCCACTTCGCTACTTTAGCTAGTCAAGTAAAATTTGCTTAAGTGGTTGAATAAATTTTACTCAAACGATCGAGTAAATTTTGCCGAAAGTGCTTTACTCAACCTCTTAGGTAGATTTTGCTCCCTAACTATAATCCTGTAAGTTTTATTAAAGATTTTTCCGACAAATTTCAACGCATTATAATGCTATTAATGCAACACGAAATCGCTTCATCCGAAATAGTTCACAAAGCGTTGAAAACAGAAAATTTACAAATTCCCAACGACAGGTGCATCAATTTAACAAGGAAATGTGTGCGTCTGTTGCCTATCCTGTATTATAAAGTAATGTTTAAAAACCGTTATTCCATAAACATCACGAGGGCATAAAAGTTAAAAGCCTCGCGGTAGAAAGCCGATATTAAAGTCTGGAAAATTAAAAAATGTACTCAAGTGCATAGACGAGTAGCGCGTACTTTTATCTTTCGGTACATTCTTCGAAATTCAGCGGATATCGTGGAAGCTGATCTTACACGTCGGTCCTTCCGTTCTCGTTCAATTGTAGGAATCGAAGAAATTCTGTTTGTCTCGGGTAGGGGCGACGCCTAGAAATTACGTGGAAGGTACGGAAGGCTGGAGGCCAAGTAGATGGAAAGTCTGCTTTTTTCGCGTCCTACTTCTTGGGCTCAGGGTTGGGCCGCCACCATTTCCCCCTTAGTATCGCGGTCATGCAACCCCGTAGTATGCAACCCCGTCGTTATCCCGCGCGAACGGGGAGCGCGTCGAGTTGAGTAAATGGCGTTATAACGGCATTAAGCGTATTGAATTTTAAGTTTCCCGTTGACCGGCGGTGGCGTTGTTCCACACCGAGGGTAACGGCATTGCATTCCGATACGCACGAGTACGCGTCACCGCTTTATCGGACTTGGTGGATGAGTTTTAGCCTCGACTAATTTACCCTTGCGCGCGGATCTCCTTCGCGTCATCGGCGATGTCGTTGATCGGAGCTCGCTTATCAGGATGCTTCGGTGGCTAGACTCGGGCGATTTTTCAGCGCAGGTGTGCATCGCAATTTCGACTTTCCAAACTCGATTCTTCTCGACAATGGAGCCAAATTAATTTCACAGGCGGGGAAGCGCCTTCGTCGGTAGCTCAACACCGTTACCGGAGAAAAATCTCGCCAATGCTACGACGTTCCATCGTGGAACATTCGGTACGTCTGAGGATGCTGCTGCATCATTCATTTTTTCCGACCTCTCGCGCCTTCCGCTCGCACGGCATTGTACGAAGTCGCTAATCGCCGCAATCATCGCGAACGGATGGCTTATACGGAATCAATAACTAATCACCTAGGCATCCCTCTGTCGCTCTCTGTCAGTCTGACTCTCTCTCTCTCTCTCTCTCTCTCTCTCTCACTATTACCCTTTCTTTAATGCGACGCATTAAATGGGGCGGGTACATCGTTACAGCGTCATATGTAGGCGGATACCGAGAAAAGGATGTGTATTATATTTCTGCAATAGACGTACCGGATTATTGCAAATATTCCAAATATACGCGTGTATCGTCAATGCCTGTCAGTGGGCAAAAATAATGCATCAAATATACCTATTTTCCAGGATAATGTGAAAATATCAAAGGTAATTAATTTAAATTTATGAGATTATATTTTAGTCTACTGAATTATACAAGATTTATTTTCGAATTTTCAAAATTCGAATATAAATTCGAATTTTCCCTTGATTATCAAAGACCCTTCTATTTTGTTAATACAAATTGTGGTGTTTACCGTTTCCCTGTATGTATATTGATCAGTACTGTAGTGTGGCATTTAATATTAAATGTATATATGGGATTTTTTACAAACACACACACACACACACACGCGCGCGCGCATGAATAACAAACGAAATAATGTCAAGACTTGGGTTAATGTTGAGTCTCATTTTTCTTTCTATTCCTCTCTCCTACGGCTTACGCCATAAATTTTGTTTCATTAATGGAATCTCGGAAAGTCTCATCCAAGCGCTGCAGAACATAGGACAGTTTTAATACAATCTAACGAAGTGCGCGACAGTAAGTAGTAGTTTGTTTTTTCTGGTTTCAATAAGGTTCTTGCCTAGGTTAAATTTATCAAAGTAAATTATCCCAATAAGGATACAATGTGTCGGACTCGCAATGCCTCACTTCACTAATAGCACATTTGTTATCTAATGAAAAGGTAAAACTGGGCTAAAAGCATAATCAAGTGCAAACTATGCCGAGAAGTCTAAATCGGGGAAAAGTAAAATCTTTAGCAGAGACATAGACTACCCAACTACACAACTAGTAGCCTAAAATAAAAGTTGTTCATGTGAGCAATTTCAAGAGCTACTAATGGTATATGTAGTCCCTCCTTGGTAGGAAGAGCCGAGGCAATTCGTCTCTTTGACTCCATCTAGAATGGGGGCAAAAATCCATTCGAACCTAATTTCATCCCCTCGGTGTAGGTCTCGTCATCCCCAACGACTAAACCGTTAGCGCGTTTTGCAAGAACAACTCAGCTCTTGCTCCCTCTAATCTCGAAAATTTTCCAAGAATCCCGAGAAGCGCTTTTGCATGAATTATTAGCTTCCTCCGCCTAAGTCCTCAGTCTCGACCCGTGGAGCGGCACAACCGCATCCCCCGCGTGTACGCACTCGGCGCCCGAGTAAAAAATCCCACCCTTGCGGTCCCATGCAGCGGAGCTTTCGTCGAGATCCCTTCCGGCCCGTGCGCACCCTTCGCGTACCCCCGACCGCTTTGGAAGCGCGGCGACGCTCGCATGCAGGGCGCGTCTCCTCCTTCGCGACTTACGTGCTGCCGCGATTACGCGTGTGCGCGCCTCGGATCGCGAGCCGCATTGGCCCGCGCGAACCTCGACCCGCATGAGCCGACGGCGGTCGCGTCGCAGGAAGGGGTGAACCGCGCGCGCGTTCGCTTTGGGTCCGCTGGAAAGCGCGCACTCCTGAAGGTACGCTCGCATTCCACCCCTTCTCCCGCGATGTACGCACAAACGCAACGTAGAGATAGAGAGATAGAGAGAGAGAGAGAGAGAGAGAGAGAGAGAGCCCGACGAGGAATCCTCGTACGAGGGCGGAAAAAGCGTGCACACCTCGGCGCGGGTGGCGGGGGCGCATAGTGCGATAGCCCTGCATCGGGGCAAAACTCTTGGGCGCGTGGATCGCAACGAGCCCGCGACGGGGTGCGGGGGCGGCGGCCCCTCTCGATCTCTTCGTCGCGCACGCGCCCAGCGATAGACGGACGTCGAGAGAGCGAGAGGTCGGAGTCCGTGGCGCGCTGCACCACCCACACGCGCGCTTCGTGTGCGTGAGCGGGGCGACGGCGGCGGCGTCGCGACCAGTGGTGGGGGTTTCGCGCGCGCGCTCAGTGTCACTTTGTGCCGGGTGTCACAGTCACGGCGCGCGCGTAAGAGCACAACTCCCGTGTCTCGGCAACCCTCCGACAGTTCCTCGGCTTCGGCGCCACCACTCAGTCTTCGAAGCGCAGCCGCGTCGAACGCACGCACCTCTGGGCGCCCGCAGCAGCCGAGAGGTACTGAAAAGGTCGAAGAGGCCACGATCCGCCGCGTCCTCGCGCAGCCGCGACCGCGATCGTGTCCGCGCCTCGACGGGCGTACGGGCTCCACCTCGGCCTCGCCGTGAGCGACATTTCGGGCGCTCCCATCCGACGGAGAGACGCAACGAGGTCAGCGCGATCGGAGCACAGGGCGAACGGACCTCCGTCGCTGGGTCTCGCGACTCAGAGCTTGGCGCCGGCGCCCCAGTCAGTAGGTCCCGAGCGCCGTTGCGACCAACTAGAGAGAGAGCGAGATAATAGATCAAAGGATAAGGAGCAGGAGCGGATCCCCGGAGGCTCCGCGAGCGTCGTCCTCGCGGCCCATGCCGGAGCCGCGCGTCTAGACTCTCGAGGATGCGCCTCAGGGGGCGCAGTGCGCGATCGCGCGTCCGCCCCGGTCAGCCGCGGTGAACCTCCTCCTTCTCTGGAGTGCGCGCGGTTAGGGCCCGTCCAGGGTACCGCAGCTTCACCCACGCGGGAGGGACAGCGCACGGCGCCGTCGCCCCCCGGTCTCAAGATAAGTCGCAAACGCAGGAAGGAGGAGCGCTGCGCGGGCTTGGGCTCGGGCTCCTCGAGCCTCGAGGCCCGTAGTGGAGGCGCTGGCGGCGGTGGAAGCTCCCTCGCGAGGTCGGCCAAGGAGACGTCGGGCTTCGGCGATTACTCGGCCGCGGGCGAGTTCGAGATCTGGGGCGAGGAGCACCAGTACCGCCTGGCGAACGGTCTAGAGCCCCCGTCGCCTCAGCACCAGCAGCAGCAGCAGCAGCAGCAGCAGGGGCCGCCTTCGCGGGGCGGGCAGCAGCAGCAGACGCCGCCGCCGCAGCAGCAACGCGAGGGTGGCTCCGGTCTGAGGCCCCTGCTGCACGTCGCCCACTGCGAACTCCACTCGCCGAGGGATGCCGAGCTGCTGAGGCTCGACCACCTCGACAGCTACGAGCAGCAGCAGCAGCAGAAGCTACAACCAACAGCACTGGAGCCCGAAAGAGACGCCTATGCGATGATGGACAACTTCCACAGTCCAGTACCGCCACCCCTGCCACGGAGGCACGTTAGGTGAGAGAGCTTTTGATGATCTTTTGCAGAAGGGGTTGGCGGGGCTCGGTTAGTTACAGCGGTGTTCTCGTGGAAGAAGAGTGCGCGGTCGCCCCGGGATATGTATCGCGATTACTGATTCCATTATGCGACGTCACTGCTGGATCCCCGCGTCGAGGCGAAGTAGCCGAGTTAGAATCGAGATAATTATGGAGCCCAGCGGCTACGATGTACAGTCGGATTTTATACGGGAAATTCAAGGGAATCGAATAGAGTTTCGCTAAAATAACGTTTGGAGGCTGAATAATTGGATGGTTTACGTACGTGTGCGCTTAAACGAGATTGCCCGTACGATGGTATTATTACGTACAGGAGTTTCATTATCGCATTAGTTTAATGCAGCACGTGTACTACATTTTGTCACATATGATTTAACCGCGATCGCGATAAGTTTTTATTTATTATGAATTTAAATTAAAAATTTTTTACGCTCCTACAAATTATGCAAAACTACTCAACTCCATTACATCGAAAATGAGATATTTTATCGGGACGTAACTAATTAAAAAGACCAGTATGAAGTATGAAAAGCATTAAGTACGGTTATTAAGTCAATTGCACGTACCGTATTATTTATAGTTGCCGCAATAAAAACACCCATGAATTTTTTCCTTCTGTAATTTATGTTAGGATAATAATAATGACTTTTCGTATGGTTACATTAAGTTTTATTTTTTCGTAGGAGAATCATTTGACGGATTTCGTACGACGAACAAAGCCCACTTGTGCAGTTTCCTAACCTAATAAATATTAATAAAACGATCTCGATCCGATCTCGATCCGATCTCGAACGGATGACGTGGAATATCCGAGAGCGAATATTTACCATTTTATTATTGACTATTTTCAATTTCTTTCGACAAGTATGTACTTGGAAATTTATGCGTAAGAATTATTAAGCAACGAGGAGCTTTTTCTGCCCGTCTGGGTGCGTTAAATTCGGTCGAGGCAAAGAAAGCGTTAGGATACTTAAAATTAGATAGAAAAGTATATGTATGTCGAAAATATATTCCTTCTCCTTTACGAAATAATTCGTACAAACGAAAACAACGCGAACAGCTGTCACTTAACACACACAGGCCTCCGATCTATCGCCGCACTCTAATTAAACTGAATTTTTAAACAGTTCGACTCTGGTTAAAATTTATAATCTAATTTAAATTTTCTTCTCCCGAAATTAATAGCTGAATTAAATAATTACCAAGAGCACCCGTTGCTACGTCGATCTGCCATTTTTAAATCGGTCAATTATGGAGATTAAAATTGTTTTCTATAATTGGAAGAATGCTCGTCATTAGTTCGATAGTTTGCAGTATCTCAATTCAAATAATGATATTAATCTGAAAATATTTATGAGCTTATGTCGTGAAAAATTCAAAGGATTAGTTCTAGTTCATCGACCTTATTAAATTTCATACGTAGTGTAAATTGGATCGATATCTGTTGCTTCGAAATGAGTTCCCCACTTCAAATAAGCGAATTTTATCCTGACATTTTCCCGAGAAAATAGAATTTTCAATCTTATTCAAATGCAGATGTTCGGAAGGATATGAAGAGTTCGCTTTCAAGCAGATGTCGGTTTTGTTTTCATTCTAAGAACTTTAGAGAGACGGCTGCAGTTGAGTACACAAACATAAGTCAATAACTTTCGGTAGAAAGGGTGGTTTTTTTGTTTTCAAAACACTCAACGTCGTTAATATTAAAAAGAACGGATTAGTCACGACGGGTCTCTTATGCACGAGGAATGCCAAATCAAATAAATTTCAGGCACGCAAGCTTTTATATGTGAATTACCAAATTTCTGAAAGCGCTGGAGAAACATTGGAAATAATATTTGGCCGAAGGCGAGTCAGCAAAAAATTTACCGCGTTCTTGAAGTACGGCGCTCTCGTATGTTTAACGGTCAGTTTCGAAAAGGAATTCAAAAAATTTCATACAACGAAGCTCAACGTTATAAAAGAACAGGGCAATATTTATCCGAATAATCGCGAAGCTAATAAATCAAGTGCACCAAGCGAAACAATGACGCGTAATAGGGATAAGCATTTAAATGCTTTTTTCTCCGTACCTCTATATTTCTTACTCAACGAGGGAACAATTTTCTCGTTAATAATGTATCCCGTACCATGATAGAGTATTCTTACATTTCAAACAATAGCGTCCTATTCGATGTGCAATTTTGCGCAAAGTTATTATGCGAAGCAAGTAATAATAATGAAAATAATAACGATTTGATATTCAAATTAAGGGAGGAGTAGTCGATATTCGAAATCGGATAATATAAATTAAACAGTGGATATGAAATATAATACAACTGTTTTAAAGTACGAGCATTGATAGGTCTGTAACGATACGACTTTTTACTCTTTCATCGATCCGCAGAGTAGATAGTTATTTTTCTACTTATTTTCTTTTTCATCCTTCGCAAAACGACCACCCGCCCTTCACCGGTAATCCGTCGCTCGTGTAAAGCGAAACAAGAGTCTTAATGCTCGCGATGTAACGCATGCGGATTTTGCCTAGTTGATCCGATGATTCACATCCCGAACGAACTTTAATGCGAAAATGTATCGAGTATCGCTGGACACCTAAATGCAGCAGCATTCCAAATTGTTTTCCTGCTCGCCATAACAGGTACGAACACTCGCCGCGACCTTACAATTTTCCACTATGCACACGCGCCCAAACGCACGCACACGCTCGCGCGAAACCCATTAATTCCCGTATTTCCTTGCTCGACAAAAAACGCGCACCGAAGGGCAAAACCGAAAAAATTGCTGGCGAAAATGTTCGCCTCGAATGCAGTTCGCTGTTCTTACTGGTCTTAATAATAATGCAAATCGGCGCGAGGAGACGCGGCTGGTTTCGCGGGAGCGCACAAATTTTCGTAAACACGGGGTTTCGCAGGACAGCAGGGCGGACGAGGGCGGGTATGGTATCGTTTTTCCACGATGAGCGCGACGTAAAAAATATTCGCTGACGTAAAAAGGAAAATAAAGCTTCTGTTGTTGTTCAAAGGGGACGTTAATCAAAGTAGCTTTCCCCGAGAGCTGCCTGCACTAGCTCGCGCACAATGAAAACTGGTTATTGAACTGTCTCGCTCGAGTGCGACGTTACAGCGCGCGCCAGCGAGAGACAGAGAGAGAGAGAGAGAGAGAGAGTGAGAGAGAGAGAGAGGGTGAGAAGGAGCGCAAGAACGTATATACGCCGTCGTCCTATCCTGCGCGTATTATTCTCCATCGTTCTAGAGACGCTTCCGCGTTGTTTCCACAAAACCAGTTTTCATCCTCTACCCTCTGCCATTTTCTTTTTAAAAATGACAAATTACAAAATAACTCTATTAAATTTGCTTCTTAACTTCGGGATTGCGGGGCTCGCGAATCTTCGTATTTTACGAGTATATCTTTAATATACTGCGCTGATTGCTCTTTCGTCAAAGGGCGCCTCTTAGAAAAACAAAAATGTAAATTATGATAAATAGAAAAAAGTTACGCGATACGATGGTCGATAATGGATGCGCATGTACTTTAGCAATTGGAGCAAGTGAAATAATGTCGACATTTTTTCTGGGATCTCTCCATTCGGTAAGCGTTGAAGGCGTTGAAAGTCGACTAAAACAAAAAAAAAGTATATATATATATATATATATCCGAAAGATGTACATACTTCAATGCGTTACAGTTACCTCTATCTTTCGAATGCAAATTTTTCGCTTATTTTCGTAAGCGATATATTCCAATGATGTTTTAGCGATCATGGAGGAATTACACATACAATGCTTTCCCCCGAGTTTATAAACAGTTTAATAATACCGTCTTTGCATTTTATCATAATTAGATTTTTGAAGAGCTTCAATAAAAATGCAACTTCACGCTCGTGGTGTTTTGTTATGACTTCAGAACTTATCGTGAAAATTTCTGTAATTTTAACGTTGCTACCCATATAGCATATAGTTGCTATACATGTACATTTTTTAACGTGTACTTTTGTAAAATCATCGTTGTTTTACAAGCCGTATAGGACGTCTTATTTTATTAAAATCATGATTTACATTTTAAATATTATAAACTTTTAATAAAATCATTGTTGTAGCGATTAAAATATAAGCTGTGCAATATATCTATTATTTGGCAGTGAATTATTTCTCAATGTCTGTCAACTTTATTTAAATTGATTGTTAAATTTTCCCTTTAATACATGTAATAATTCTACCTAGAATATGATTTTACGTTTTTATCTTTAACCATCAATCGCGAGAGATAAAAATTAAAACTCATTAAAACTCATTTGTAACGATTCCTTAAATAAATGTAAAATATACCTGCACAATAAACAATAAATAAGAAATATGACAATAAAAATTTTTATTAAAAATCATTAAGTTTATTAAAAGAGAAAATAGCAATTATTTAGGGGCATTGCATATTATTACTTAACCTAATTATTAGAGTATTTACCAATTCTCTGATACAACCTTACAACAGCTAATTAATTACTAACGTAAAGGCTTTCATCCTAATAAAACCTTCATTATGAAAATCAGAGAAAGTATTATTTGTATTAAATGAAATTCAAAGCCTATTATTATTCGAAAATCTTTTAAGAATAATAATCAACCATCATTAGCTAATAATGATAATGTACTGAAATATCATCTGCCTATTTTGAATACGATTCCATGTTTATTATTAATAATAATAATAATTTAAAGAGCACGAGTTGGAGAGTAACCCGACGTAGAGAGAAATAAAGCATAATTTCGTTAATTCGTATACTTAGGGTAAATGTTTGGTATGATTTCTGCACACTCGAATAATTAAGAACACGGTGAAGTACTTAAATATTGTATTAATTAAATCGCTTTTTGCAACTTTTCTTAAGTTTATCCGTATAAAAAGGGTTTATGAATTTTACGGAGATAAGTATCAGTCCGTTAACAAGAGAAATAAGCTTCCTTTTATTTATGATTACAACGCATCATAAATATGTCGTTTATTAAATTTTCACGTCTTACGTTAAATAAAATACTTTCTATCTGGATAAAAGAATACAGTATCCGACATCGAAAGCGACATAGGAATATAAAATTTCTGTCCTAGATGATTCAATGAACCAATATCATTGTTCGTCAGATTATCACAAGTCGATGCATTCATTATATTTAGAAGTAAACGAAGTAAAAGGCAAACATAATTTATGCGTATAAAAGCAACTGTAATAAGAAGCGAAAAGTTGTTTTTCTCGGGCTCTAATTATGGTAAATTATTTGTAAACGGCTTTTTCAACGAACTTTTATTAAATCATTATAACAAACTTGTAACTACAAAGCTCGAGCATTTTAATAATATATAATATATATCGTGCATTTACATACCGATGCGTTAAATAATGAAAAGAGCATTTAAAGGACTATCGATTTTAAAACAAAGAGTTAACATATTGCAAGCTGATTTAGATTTTAGATACATTTCATTTCCATTTACAAAACATTTAAACGCAAACGCCTGTAACGGACAACTCGCTTTTATATTAAATTTCAGTTTTAAACAGGTCATTCTTTCTTTAAATCTCTTTTATATTTAGTTAATATTGGAGCCGAATGCAAGTAAAAAAGTTTCCATAGTGCGCCCAGGTTTTTATTTGTGCGCGTATACATGCGCATAAAAATGTACGGGTCCCGGTGCAATTGTAACGCGAATATTTGATATGCACATTTACAAGCGCGCATGAAACGAGAAATGTTATTGCGAAAGCAGGAAAAGGAGCGCAATATTTGTCTTAGAAAATACCTCGTAAAATAAAAAGAATGTACCTGTGTAGCGGTAGAGTTAAAGGTCTGAAATCCATCCGATCGCCCTCGATAAAGTAATATTACACGTATAAAGCGAATTCGTTCCGCCCAGAGGAGGACAGTCGCCAAGACGAGGGATTTCCCTTGATTGAATTTCACCCCGGGACTATAATGATGGCTCACGGAAGGAGCCGACAACGGGCTCCTTCTAATAACTCGACGCCGAGCACGACGAAAGTGCAAAGTTATACGCAAAAAACGAGGGGGCGGTCGGGGGTGTGTCGCGCATAAAGAGCTGAAAAGCGAGCGTCATCCGGCGGCGCGGCATTTGACATTCGTTTACATAAAAGCGTGGGCAAGCTCAACAATTTCTCAAATCAAGCCGTCCTTTTCCGAACCGCCGCGGAACTTGCTAATGACGCGACATCAAAAAGCGGTTCCTGAATTGCGGCAAGCGCGGGTCCAGCCAAACCCTGCACCGCCGATCCATCGCGGACGCGTCAACAGCCGCGCATTAGTCCCCCACCCCTTACACCACGACCCAGGAATGCGTTGTTCCGGAAGCTGGCCCGGGATTTCTGCTCGTCGCACCCACACCCCCAGCCCCTCCTCCTGGACCAGCCGCCGCCGGCCGATGGAACTTCACGACGCCGGATCATTAGTGCTCTCACGGCACGCGTGAATCCAGTCCCCGCTCGTGATTTTCTTTATCATTTTCTTTATCATAGGGCACGGACCCCGGCGGGGGTAGGGATAAAATACGAGACAACGCGACTGCGAGTAGGTGTATTGTTCTTTGTTAGTATCCGTTGTCAAGCGCGCCAACGCGAGGGATGAGTGCATGATTATTAGAAATTCGAACATTGTTGTTCCTTTTTTTCGCGACTAAGCTGCTTTTTCAATGAAATAAAATATTTCTCTCGTAAATTCCGTTAGAGCATTGAATGTCACTAACTGCACAAATGCGATTGCGTGAAAAAGTTCAAGAATTGTGCTTAGGTATTTGCAGGCATTTGTTAAGCTGATAGCTTAACTATCAATGTAGTTCAACGGTAAAATTATTTCCTCGTGACTGTCGTATTTGAAAGAAAATCATTTTTGATCGATGGAAATCGATTGCACCGTCACTCTCTACGTTATACATCGGATGCAAAGTTTACAGACAGAACAAGATTATTCGTTCTTGACAATAAATGCAAGAGACTATTACTATTCTTTTTTCGAAACTTTAATGCAATTTTAATGAACCACCTCATAATCATTGACGAAAAAAGTCTCTTGGAATTCGTAACGATTATTGATATTTATTACGTAACAATTTTGTCGAATATTGCGTAATTTTACTTCCGTCATGATTATCTAAAAAAAGCATTCCTGTTTCTCTTCTCTCCCCTGCGCCCTCGCTCGCTCTGATTTCCTCGCTTTTCTTCTAAATTTGTACGAATAATCTAATTTCATATTTAAAAGTGCGAGCTCGAACCCCCTTGCATATGAATTATCATCAAAATCGATTTGTATGACGGAAAATGAATTCCTTGGAAAGCGTAAAATTCATGATATCGCCGCTTGGACCTTCTGAGAGTTGTGATTTAGTATTTGCATAATTATCTTAGACAAGTAGATCGGATAATGTGTCAATATCGTTGATAAAAATTTTGTGTACCAACCGAATCGTTTTATCGTAATTTCACCATTCGACGGTAAAATATGGAAATTGTCGATATACTCTGCATATTACACTTAATTACGACATACCCAAGGTACTTATTAAATGTAGCTTCCATCAATTTGGTATTTTAATATTAAATTTTAATATTTTAGAAAGAACGTCTATTTGCATATAAATTTGTATTTGCCATTTCATTTGGATAAGGCTTTCACCACTTGCTCTATCGAAATCCCTAATCCAAGTATTTGGCATCGGGAATCTGTGAGAATTTCGGATAAGATCTCGAATTCCTTTAGCTAGGGTAGCAAACACTTTTCACATCTTCGCTCCGTAGAAATACTTTTAATATGAATTTTATACCGATAATTCGAGAACACAAAATCAAATATTTCAAATTTAACATTTTTTTTGTCAAAAGATGTTGTTAAAAAATACAAACTTTTGTTTAATTATTTGCTAAAATAATCTTATTCATCAAGGGTGGAACGAGTTATATTTCATAAAACCCCTGTTTCGATTAATTTCAGTATGAAAATGCAGGACGTTAAAGAAGAGCTTATCGTTGGGCAACGATCGGCAATGTATTTTTAAACGTTAAAGCGAACTGTTTCACTATCAGACGCATATTTATTATAAACTTGATATTTAAAAAAAAATTATAATCTGGAAATATTCAATATCTTTTAAGGTTTCACTCTTAAAAGTCTATTATCTATAAAATTGATAGGACGTAGTCAACGTTGAAGAAGTGAATATAATTCTCATTAAGTATTCCAACCGTTCACTCTGGTTGTGAATGGAGCACTTATCACTCTTGGGGAAAAAACTGTACTCCATAAGTCTGAAAGTGATGCTCCGATACTTTATCAAATTCAAAACATTTACAAAGGACTATCTGTTTTGTACGAAACATCTTGAGAGGCAAGTAATTAAAACATAAAGAAATTCAGCGATTGTGCTCGAATTCGAAGTAAATTGCGCGTAACTAATAAATACGTAAACGACAAGAAAAAGGCAAAAACGATAAAGGGAAAAAAGACTCGACGAAGCGGGTAAAAATATTTTATAATTTGCGGAACAAACTACACGACCAATGCTAATTGGTGAAACATTCAAAGCATCGAAACCCTGTCATGTAAGCGCGCAATATCAATACCACCTATTATTTATCAAGCCCATAGCTTTAACATAATTAACTAATTTGAGCGTAACAGAATCTTATAATAATAGAGTAGCTGTATACGCCAGCAGCAGATCAGCGATGTTTTGAGAAGGTCTTGACGTAAGCTATCGCCTGATTAATTATACAATAATAACAATAATTGGTAGGCACGCCAGGGATAAGCCACAATAGCTTGGACGCCATTATCCATATAAATATTCTATTCATTCAATCGTTGTCTTCGATCGTTGTCTTTATTGATTGCCGCCTGACAGACTCGGTCACTCTCTCTCACTCTCTCTCTATCTCTCTCTCTCTCTCTCTCTCTTCCTTCCTCCCTCCCGCCCTCCGTCGCGACGGGTTATCGTCCCCAGTGGCGGTCCTCGTGCACACACGCGCAACCACATACTCGCAAAGCCTGCTCATGGATGTGTTTGCATTAGCAGAGGCGGCGTCTGTACGTTAGTTCAGCATGCGTAGATGAGAAAGTTCGAGATACGTGATAGCATCGCCGAAAAATGCCGCAAGGGAACGTCCAAATCACATCACGATCCGCATCAATCTTTCTCTTTGAATTCACACGATTGTTTTTCTTTATCATGATTCTTTATTCTTTCGAATTCTACTTAGTGCCTGCAGCGCATGTTAGGGAGACTTTTCGTACCTTTTCTCGGTCGCATTATTAAGTATTTCGCGTATAGCCACTGTACGTTTAATCGAAGAGAGACAGATGTACTGCAAGCGAAGGGTGCGGGGGAGGGTGACAATTTGTAACATACGCTACAACCTCTTGCGCAATTCGTGCGTGGGTCAGCAGATCTCCTCCAGTTGTGCCTGAGGTGTAATAATGAAATAACCCATTAGATATAAGGGAAGAACTTGGTCTTCCGTAGTATGTCGAGGGGCTTGAACTGCACGCGTGTCCTACATGGGTATATTGTCACAGTTCCCCGTATTACGTGGTTGGCGCGCGTGTGGCAAATTTAGCGGAGACGACATTGGTCACAATAATAGGGTAATATGGCCGTAGTCGCGCTTCTACATCGAGCGTTACTTCCGAATTAAGATAAATTCTGTTTGCGAATGTATTTGGGGTTGGTAACACGAACTTGTGTCTATTTAAGGGAATGACGCGTTTCGACATAATTGATGAATCGATGAATTCGTCTGCGAAAATGAATATTCGATGTGCGCGAGGTGTGTTACCGCGATCTATTCAATATTTCACATAATTTCATATTTTCATATTCGACTTACGCGCGTTGAAGGAAAAATCCTGATTCGAGCGACTATTTTCACTCGAATATAACGGAATACACGACGTTAGCGAAGTCAGATTTTTTATTGGAATATCACAAGCTTATATTTCTTATGATAAATAATAAATTAATATACAGATTTTCGGTTATTAAAATAAACAAGGATTTTCTTTGTCAATGACACACAACAGTTTTGACATTTCAAGTTTTATCTTTATAAATTCGTATCATTATATAAACGCAGTATTTATTTTATTACCGAGAACCTAAAACAATAGTAAGAAGGCCATTATAAATTTATTGAAAAAGTATCGAAAGAATAATGATTGGAAAACAACCGTCAGAATCCATTGTTACCCAAGCAATTACTCGTGCGATAAATAATATATTCTACGCTGCTTTAATTACGCAAATAAAAATTTATTTTTGTAAAAATCCTCTTACGTAAAAGTATATTTAAAAGTTGAAAATAAATACATCTCTAGCTCTTCACGATTACAAACGTTTATTTTTTATTAACAAAGAGTGAATCCGACAACACTTTCAGAACTAAGTTATCCTTATAATACACAGTTTCAGAACATTTCGGGAAAGACGTACGTTGCAATAAAACATATACTTGTAGTAGTTTCAGCTCTTTCTCGTAATCTGACATTTATTATCGTGAAATAAATAATTTATCAAACTTATTAATGAATTTAATAAATAATATATATGATCAACAACAGGATCACCAAGAGTTTAACTTGATTAATTTTTTCATTACACGTATCAGTTTTCTTACTACAATGAGTTTTACCATTAATATAGTTGAAGCTGTTGATTTTATTTTCGAAAATTATGAACCCTTAAAAACTTTTAATAGAAATTATAGAGTTTTGATGTGTTTTTAATATCCTAGAGTGCTATTCCAAAAAGAAAATAATGTTCACGATGTGTAAATTATGAAAAAACGAACCATCATCATAGATTTCAATCGGTTGTGAGATCTGCGATAAAAAAATATGTTGGAACGAATGAGCAGTTCTAAAAATCTATGTCCACATTTCGAGTGACAGCTAAAATCGTTTTCAGCTTATATTAGGATAAAGCAATTATTATTTTTACAAGAAAGTTAAAGTAAAGACATTAGTTTGTTCGATTTAAAGAAAGACGAGAATACTCGTCCATTATATTTGTTAACAATGCTTAAATATTGTAAACAATGGGATAAAAATGAGCGTATTTTTACACTGATACAAATACTAGTTGTCTACGTAGAATTTGTACGATGTTTTATTATTTAGCGCACTGGTATAAATAATAAATTTTTATATTACTGAATAATTAAGTTACTGTGTCGAATATCGAGTGGTATGACTTGCATTTCTTTTACTTTAACCGACGCATTCCAATAATATGCCGAACGCGATCAAGATAAACGTTGGTTGAATAATGTAGTAAACATTTATCGAAATGTTACGATTCTGACGGAAATAAGGCGGACGAAAAAATGCGAGCGGATCGATAAAGAAAAGTACGTCTCACGCTACTTTTGTGATTAAAATAAACGAATCTTTTGCCGTGATGCGAACGAGCTTCGGCCAAACAAAGCAAACTCTGTGCGCGTATGCAGCGGACTCGTTATATCGAGAAAGAAAAAGAAAGGAGGGAAAAGGTCGTCGGTGACGGTGGTCGGTGTTATCTCAAAAGTCCTTTTGACGCATGAATTTCACGATCGATAAGCTACAAATACGAATGAGTTAATTGACCACTTGCGTCGGCCGGAAGTGGCTTCGGAGAGGGACAAAGTCGCAGCGTTGAAACTAAATACACGGGTTGGACTATGAAGGGCTTCGCCGAGTACGAAGGGCCGAAGGGAGCGAATCGTAAGGTTACGCGTACAGAGCGGTTCCGGGTATCCCGATTTTCTCTCTCTCTCTCTCTCTCTCTCTCTCTCCATCTCACGCATACGATATTTCAAATTGCGTACGTATGGAACTGTCGCGCGCTGTCGTGCATTATGGAAATGAATTGCCTTTGTCTCAGTATGCGTTGGCAAATGTTAATGGCTCGAGAGCTTTTGCCGGCAAATCGATTTCCATGCGATTGTTTTTCTAATTTCCATCAACGTTACGCGATGACTGCGGGATTCCAATTCTGCCTTCTACCACGTGAAAGTAGCCGCGACCCACTTTCTTCGCGGTTATTTGAAGATATAATGTGAGATTCTGTAAGCCGAGCTTATATGGTATTTAAATTGGTTTATCAAGAAAACTAAGTTTGTTTTATAGATGCGATTCCGTCGAGATGGCGTTCGATAAAATAAACTTTTTAATGCACCAAGATATTGCTTGTGCATCTTGTGCAGGGTCCAGCTATGTTTATTTTATTAACAAACTTTTTTATTTCTCTGTTTGGATTTTTTTTTAATTTCGTTATTTCATTTTTCCATTTTATCGGCTTCGTTAAATTAGTCGCCTCCTTTTCTGATCTTGAACGAGTGCGCGCCTCGATGTCACGGCAGGTGGTAGCACGTGAATACGAAATTTATATTTTTTCAGGCCATAAATAAAGTATCCGATTGTGTTTTATTCAACGGAATACACTATCAAAGTCAGTTGATAGCGGAATCGAATTCTCCTTTAAAAAATTACCACCTATTCTATATAATGCGAGTAAATATCTCTCTTCTTGATAAGAACTGGATTATGACTTTATACATCCGTGTATCTGTAAAATCCTTGGGTAATAATATATTTAAGGCTGAGAAAGCGTATAGCCGTGAATGACGTGCGGAGAATCGGCAAAAATAGTGCTTAAAAGGTAATATTTGCGAAATGAAGTTTGGGGAGGAAGTTACAATAACTTTTTCCCCAAAGGGACCAGCGAGACCTCCAGCAAAACTTCCTTCTTTCCCGCGTAAGAAATTCCGTATGGTCTATATCTCTTTTTCTCTCGTTATTTCTCTCTCATGCGGAAAAAGAAAGGTTTTCTAGTTTTTTTCTAGGTCGACATCGCATGGACGGACAAGAGGAGGAGGATCTATGTGCTTTCGAGTGTAGACGAAAGAAAAAACTTACGTTCACCGTAAATTGTTTTCTCCTTACACGTACTTTATGTGTTTTTCGATTAGAAGAAGCTATTGGATCGAGCCTAAAATGCATAGTTACACTCGATGCCCTGTCAATAAAACGCGAAATATGTTTTCGAGAATGAAGCAGCAGCGCTAGGAGACGTTCGGTGTCATTTACGCCAAGAGTCCCTCTTCCATTACGAAAATGAAAGTGTGTCATCGAGAATCCAGCGCGCAGAGTCTACACATTATGTAGACACACGAAACGCGTGGAAGCGTCCACTCATCGTTGCCATCGCCGTCGTCGCCGCCGTCGCTGACGTCCTCGAGGTCTTTTCCTCCGTCTTTCCGAGGGATCGATGGAAATACGATCTTCTAGCTGTCTAGCTTTCCTTCCCCCCCCCCCACATAATGTATTACAGGGAGAAGCTCGTCCTTTTGGCTTGACACGCGTCATGAACGTCGCGTTGGGGGCGTCTTTGTGTTTGCACGCGTACGTGTGATGGCGCTCGCGCGGCCTTTACTGCGAAGGGAAAACACGGAAATGTCCTTTCTCTAATATCCCTTTCTCGCCGTTAGACACTTTGCGAAGGATTTTTGGGGCGGGGTTCGTTGCGACAATATTTTCCGAGGAGAATAAACTGGCTTTTGTTGGGCCATAACCAAAACATTTTCGTATGATTACGCGAGTTAGGGTCTTTTATAGTTCGAATGTTTATGTAGGTTTGTAATACGTATCAAACGATTCGACGTCGTTTTAACGATTGTCCATCGACTCGACGAAATAAATGGATCTTTTTTTGCGCTTATATTACATCGTCGAAAAACTCGCTTGGCTTGTTTGGTGTTTGTTTTTAAGTCGAGTGCTGTTTCTACTTTAATTGAAACGTATTTGTGCGTAATATCGTTAAGAAATCTTTCTAAAGTATCTTTGCTCGACCATTATATTAAAGTTATTATCGAGATCTATCCTCAGTCCTTAACTTCGTTAAATGCCTACATTCGTTATTCAAATTTTCCGGGATAAACTTAAATAATAATTGAATAGCTGCGGGCCAAGAAATTAAAAATATTCCAAGAGTCCAAGATGCCGAATGGATTATTATTAATGCCGATGGACCGAATTATTAAAAATCGACATTCATTTGTATTTTCAGCTTGCAAAATTGTAGCCTGCACAAATATATACACGTAATTTATCTGTAACAGGTTAGAGTCCAAAATTTTCTTAGATTCCACCCTTCTACTTTTGTATTCGCCTAATGGATGACTTCCTCTTTCGAAACGCGTGACACTCTAATTACATTACACGTGAAAAATTAAACGTTTTTCCCCCGTTATCCGAATATTTATTTCCTCGAAAATAGCAGCACATGATTATTATCCAGAATTAACATTTATGGTGACCGTGACAGTACGTATGATCAATTAAGCCAGAAATGACTGGGTCAACTAATACTTTAGTTCGTTTGCAAAAATCTGTTTTACGGATAACGAAGAATTAGCTTTATAAGTTCTCAAAATTTTGAAATTAAACTTGGCCCGAAATAATAATGATAAAAGTTAATTTTTATGGTTTGTTTTCTCGTTTCAGTCATTCACTGGTGCCCGGTCATTTATTGGTGCAGTCACCCTATATGTATGTACCATCATTATAAAACATTTCTTTAATAAAAAATATGTATTTAAGACAAAAATATGCGCAACGTCCACGAAAAGCAGGCATCTATATGTTATAAAAAATGAATAATTAATTCAGGCGGTCATAATAATTTTTCTCAAAAATGCTCCTTTGGCATGAATTTGCATGCGGAATGTGATACGCTACTACTTAGGACTATAATAGTAGCACGTGAGTTTGCATAGTTTTATGCAATTTTGCATACGACTTCATTCAAAACAATGTTTCAAACCTTTCTAATTTACATCCATCTGCTTTGATTAACTATGTAAACGGAAAGTTTTAAATCAGTATTCAAAATCTGCTAATGGAATCAGCTCGTTAATATTATGCCAACATTTCTTATGATCCGAGGATCGACGAAACCGTTCGACCTTCTTATTCTGCGCTAAATGATTACGCGCTCTAAAAAAATTTTCCCCTAAAAGAGTTACGATGTCGAGAGAACAATGGAAGGAAAAACCTTTTTTATCAGCCCATTACATTGCGAAGCTAATGCCGTAAAGTTCACTACTGTCCGTTCTGAAAAAGCTAAATGCAACATTACCCTCGGCAAAGGTAACGGCACTCATAAATCTCCCTGAGATATCCCATGTACTCTCTTCGATCAAAAATTTATTTGGGACTAGTACACGGCTTGAAAAATCAGGGTTACACCCGAGAGCGCATTACCCTCGCGAAGTGATTTCCCTCTCAACGTCGACGCAGAGGCTGTCGGCACTCGTAGCCCTTCTCTTCCTCCCGCTCTCGCGCTCTCGCTAGTTCTCTCGGGCGTCAAAACATTTTCCTGTTTTTCCCGAGGAGAATCCGAAAATGGCGGATATATGGAAGACCGTCCCGTCGCGCGGATGTCAATTGTCTAACGCAATTGGAGTAGCGCACCGCCCTAGGCGCCGCGGCTTTCCCCTTGGATAAACACGCGCATGCCCAGACGATCGAAGGCAACGATTGGCTCTCGCAGGCCTCCGGCTTCATTTCTTCCTCTCATACCTCCGCCGCCGCCGCCGCCGCCGCCGCCGCCGTGCTCCTTTCTTCCTCTTTTTATTTACCTCTTTCTCTCCTTTTTTCCTCCGCTTTCCGCCCCCGCCGCGCGCCTGCCACCAGCCCCTCAGTCGTCCGCCCTTCCGCCCAACCTCTTCAAATATGCACTGAGAATGAAACGGGTGCACGCCTTTGCTTCGGCGAAATTTATTTTCATGAGCTTGATTCATTTGTTTGATATTGCGCTCGCGCGAAAGGCGAGTGCCAATAAGGCTTCTGACTGCGATCTTCTTTCCCTCGCCTTCTTCGAATTATTTCATTCGGTTATTTGAAAATATCAAGGGCTCGGTGGCGCGACCCATTGTTTGCTCCGTTCGTAAAAAAGGGAGGAAAGCGCTTTCCGCAAAGCACGCGCAAGGAAGATTAAAAAGAGGTTTCGCTTTCTCGCAGGTAAGCCACTCTTTCTCCCTCTCCCTTTATAGGGAGAGGGAGAGAGAGAGAGAGAGAGAGAGAGAGAGAGAGAGAGAGTGAGCGACTCGCGTGGGGTCGGAAAATACTTTAAAGCCGACCTCAACCCCTCGGTGTCTCTCGTGCGAATTTTAACCCAGATACGCGTGAGTAAGTTCCAGCCCTTCGTGTGGCAAAGTCGTGCGTCAGTCGGAAGATTCGGCAGCGTCGGGACGCGACCCCGAAACCCGCGAATCGATTTCCTTTGCTCGCCTCGACTTATTTACAAGCGGAACAAAAATAAAGTCTCGGCTATGTTCCTTCACCTGTGCGCTTGTCCGTGCCGCCAAGAATCCCCGACCGCTTAATCATTTATTATGCGAAGGAGGAAGCCGTCCTCGCATTACCTCGGGCACGTCGAACTTTGACTTTTTTGCGTTCTCATCAATTTCAGGTTTCTCGATAATTTTCATTGAGCTGCAGTCGTACGAATTCTTCGATTAGCGTGTACGCGGAAGTTTGACTTTGATAAAATTCAGAAGGATATTCGTGCGAGTAGAAGCGCGAGAGTTAAAGTCGAATTACTGGAGACAAAATACACGTCTACCATCCACTTTATTTAATTATAAGCACTTCTTTCAATGCGACGGAGTACGTAGAGTACGTAGATGTTCACTTTTGGATGTTATTTTAACCTTACCACTCATTCGCGAGTACGACAATAGTTAACCCAGTTAACATTCTATCATTATAACTTGTTGGGAATGACGTTACTAAGCATCACTCGTACTCGAAACGTGAACAATGCAGTGTTCAATCGCGATCAAAATGGTATCTCATCGTGATCCAAATTTTCGTAATCATCGATAAAGGTGATAATTAACGGATAATCGAAACGCAATTATTTCGTGGTGCGTAATGTAACGATAATGTAACGAATTAAATGAAAATATTAAAGACGAATCGATGAGCGTTCTTGATGTCTCGTGTACTATAAGTAATAACTCGATGGCCGACTTTGATTATTTTAAGAAGTCGAAATAAAACGTTAAATGCGAAACGAGTGATCAAGAGACTCAAAGCGAAATTTAAAGGTAAGGGGTAATCCAATTTCATCGTGTTCTCACTCAACGTCATTAAAAGCTTCACGCTTGGCTAGGACTCGCCTTATAAATTATCGGTTTTCGCGGCACAAAATGATGCGCCCTCCTCCTCCTCCTCCTCCTCCTCCTCCTCCTCCTCCTCCTCGGCCGCGTACACGGCACATGTCCGTAGCAACTCGTTTATGAATATATGAGGCAGGTATGCCTGAAATGCATCGAGAGAGAAGGAGATAGATGCGGCATACGAAGGCCGAAGCACGCGGCTAGCTATCGGTCAAGGTGCGGGTGGGGGGAGGGGCAGAAACCTTTACATTTTAATTGCGAGGGTGGGCAGGTTGGCGCGAAGATGTAGGGGCTCGAGCAGCGAGATAAATAAAGGGCAGGAGAAAGCTTGGAATTGACTCATCAGTTGAACTGTGCGCACCTCGCAGTACGTACGACTGGGTGGAGGGTTGAGCGAGGGTGGCCGATGTATCTTGGCTCGGCCGTCGCGCCGCCGCGGATGAATTATTTACGACGCGCGGCTCAGCGTCTCTCGTGTTTCTACGGCTCTATATATCCCCGTGGCCCCGCGAGGTCCCATCCGTCGCATTACGAGCCCGCGTTTATTTATAAAGCCCGGGAATTGCGTGCGGCGACCGGAAGTACATCTAGTCGATGCACGCACGCACGCACGCACATTCCGGAATTTCACCGGGAGCTAAAGGCGCAAAAATTAAAAGTGAGCGCGCGCGCGCGCAGCCGCGAAGGCTTGCGATGAATTATAATTGGAGGAGCTGATAAAAGGGAGATTGTACCTTTTCAATTTTACTGTAATTTCCCTGCGGTCTTGGCGCTCGCGGCCCCGCCTTTCGCTTAACTAAGTTGGCTTGGGAGAGAAATGACATTAACCGGAAAGCGATGATGAATAATTCCGAGCCTAAGCTCTCGAGCGTTTATCGCGTAAGCTTTTTCGACTTTTCTCGAAGCGATTTTGCATTGTTTTTCATTGGATTAGACGCAGTACGAATGGTATCGAGGTGCTCGATGACTGTCCGTTTCGTTTGGGTGTGCTGCGATAGAGCTGGGAGAGACCGGTTCCAGGTTTAAGAGAGGATTATCAGAAACGAAAATTTTTTACGCCGCAGTTTACGAGACGCGATAAATTATTCATTAGTGGCAGATTTTCGCTGAAAAATACGAGCTAAATATAGGGAAAAATACCTTTGTGATATTTTAATGGATTTTAATCGTGGTCATGAACGGCATTAATTTAAGCAACCTAACGCAAAATAAAAATGCGAGGAAGCGCTACTCGACAACTCGGTTTCGAGTTTTAAAGTTACAAAGTACGATTTTCGTTTTCACACCTATTTTATTATTTCACGAGACCAATTTCCGTCTCGTTCCGGCAGAGAAATTACGCGAGGTATGATTTATATGTAGCAGCTTTTGAATTCTTTAGCGGCTAATGATCACCGCTTGCATTTTCATTGGATGCAGCAATACTTACGTTTTCCGAATTAAAATGCTACTGTCGATGAAACGAAAGCGAAATCGTTCTCTATCCAATAATTAATCTAGGCTATAATTAACCGTACATAACAAAGTTCGTAGAGAACTTTAATACGTTCGCGATGTAATTATAATATATTAATACCAGAACAAAACAAAAACGCGCGTTGCAATCTACGTTTGTAGACGTAGGCTTGTAAGTGAATTGTTGCGTCCAACTCCCTTATGCTCGTGTACAATAAGGTACTTATTGATGCACAAGCTGCGCTCAACGATGCCGAGTAACGAGGCCTCTTTTTACCTTTTCATTTATGCCGTTCCTCCTCGCTCGATCAATACCTTTCAACTTTTTATAATTCTCGAAAGGTTATTCACGGTACGGCTCTTCTGAAAATAACACGTATGCGAATGAGGTGCACGAGCATCATTAAAGCAGTAAGAGAGAAACGTATCGTTATCCGGTTAAGAAGAAGTAACAAATGGACTTTCAGGAACAGAGTACTTTTGCACCAGGTGTCGTGCACAGTACCTAGAATTGTAGCTTTAATTTTATTTAATTAACGATGTAATTGAATGTGACCGAATATGATTGAATCTTGAAAATAAAACGAGCATTATGATTCACGCGAGAATTCGAAGTACAAGCATCGTAGCACTGCGAAACAGCTATTATTATATTACATCAACAGCAATAGAGTCGTTAAACGCGAATGCAATCTTGCAATAAATTAACGAACGTAAAATGAATTTATTCGAATTAACTACGATTGCAGACCAAGAACACATTCATAAAACATTACGATACAATGTGAAAATCGTCGAGAGTATTGGCTTTTAGAATAGTGGTACATTAACGTAACTTTGACATTAACGTAACTTCTCGCTCGAAGTTAGAATTGAATTCATTGGACGACTAATAAAACTCCGTATGATAATGTCTGGAAACATGTTCTGGAAAAGAATTCATTTAGAAACAGCGGCGATACACAACGGTACGACGAATGAATTCAGTTGATTCGAAAGGTAATCTAATTTTTATTTTACGCAAAATATACCCGCCATTTTCAGCAAGATGTTTCTGCAGGCTTCGCAATTATACATTTCATTCCAGCGGCTTCCCCAATAAGGCATACGCAATTCAGCTACTCAATATCAAATCGCTACCATCTTTGCGTGGCGCGTTTCAACTTTTTAACCTCCATCCGACTTTATAAGTATTCTTTCAAATCTACATTTCAATGCGCCAAATCAACAAGAGAAAGTTCGGAAACGGCATTTTAATTTCCATCCCGTTATACGGGGAAGTTGCGTAACGTAAGCAACGCCGCAACTCGGGCGAAACGCGGCGGCGAGGCGGAGGGTGAGCGCACGGAGCGATCGCCTCGAAAGCTGCTGGTGAAAAGCGGACCCTCGGGGAGCGGCGCAAGAGGGCGAAAAAGGGCCTCGGCGTTGAGAGCTCGTCGGTTTCCTCGAAAAGAGCAGGAACGAGTTCTCGTCGGTGCGGAAGGACTCGAGTCGGACGCGAACGGGGCGCTTCCGAAGGCTCACCCTCGCATTTGCATGGGGCGCGCAATGGTCGCGGTGATTAATATCGCACTTCCCGATTCGGCCTAAGACCCGGAGCCCTCGCCTCCCGCAGGCGCTGAGTCGCAGAGATGCATAGATCGCGGTGCAGCGACTCTGCTAAATAGCTCCTTAATCGTACAAGCGCACCGATACGCCTACGCGATGTCAGTCCGCCTGTACTTAAGCGGTCACTCGCACTTACTTATTCACGAGGACTTTGTACCGGGCGACTGCCCTCGTCCCGTCACTCCTCCGCTGCTCCTGACCCGCTGCACTCCGGGGATCCATTTGCTAATGCTCGGCACGGGATCAACGTTGATTACACGAATGTCGTTTGGTCTTGGGGCAATTAGCGCCTCCCGTTAAATATTCCACTGTTCATTCGGATGCTCCGCGACTACGGCCTCGGTGTCATTTGTTATTTGATATCGAGCCGGACGTAGGAGGCGACACGTGTCGTAGATAACGCGCTTTTAGCCCATTTTTATATCCTCGTCGTATTTTATTTTACCTTTGGGCGCAACTCTACTATCGGTGGATTACAATCAGTATTTTTAAACGTAACGCACATTTTTCAAACGCACCCTGAGAGCGTTGTTCTTTGATTCGAAGAACGAGGATCGTATTAAAAGCGCTTCTATGCTTCTATTGAATCGGTTACAGGCGTTGCGTACAGAATATACGAGTTTCACCTTCTGTAAACTAAACTCGTAACTTTAACTAATCACCTCTTTAGTTTTTTTTTTTTTAAAGACACACACGTGAAACGTATAATGTAAACACAGAGTGAAACAACGACGAACTTCCGATGAGATTTATTCTTCTTTGAAATTGTAAGTCATAACTTCATTCCTGACGGTTATTGAAGATTTGTGTCCAATTATGGAGGAAGAAAAAAAGAAGTGGAAAAGAAACGAAAAAGACTAACAAAATAAGCAAATTGTCATTTCAAGGCGATGAAATATGGCCGTTCCATTGAAAAGTATTTTATTTAAAAAAAGTTGCTCATTTCTGTAGAACAGAAAATGATAATTGAAGCCAAAGAACAAGAATTGAAAAAAGGAGTATCGCTTTTCTCCGCGTTAAAATGATATTGTACTCGTTTGAAAACACCAGTGCCTGTATTTTACATTTATATAATTTTTTCCAATCACGAAATTACGCCTTACGATATGAATTTAATTAAATCCAATTTACGAAGGTTTAAAGTTAGTACGAGTTGTATTCGATATGAAATGTACCATTTATTTCCTTATTTCAAACTGCCTTTTTGAACACTAACGAGTAATCTTGTTATTGGTTCGACAAAGCATGAAATACAAATAATTTACTCCGTCAATTATTTTTGCACATTTTTTTTCAGCGTCCGATGTTTGCCGTAAATTAATCAAGTACCAATTATGTAAAGAAACGAAAATAAAAGATGCCGAGGTAAAAATAAAAAAGGTAGTGGTTGCAACTTGTGCGATTCTAGTAACTCAGGTTTCGAGGAACGGCAACAAATACGTCTCTCATCGTTCCGACATCGTGATTTATTAGGTTAAGAGATGTCGCGCGAATAGCAATCGCTTTTATTATGGATCTTTCTCGGATCTTTATACTTTCGAGTATCAATCAGAAGTTAATTTGACACCGTTGTCTCAGTTTTATATTTTATTCCCTCGATAAGATCGCGAATGTTGCTACGTGTATAACGCGTGTAATCGTATCAACTCGCGTGAAATTCGATCGGTCGAAAAGTAACCAGAGTCTAATAGTTTAACGAACTTAGGATTTTTCAAAGAAGGACCAGATTTTGTAACGCTCGATAATCCCACTAGTCAAACGTCCGCCATTGCTTCCGATAATCAATTATCGAACGAGAACAGAGTGCCGTCATTATCATTGTCACCATCTTCGCACAATGGACGACTTTATGTAATATAATCTTCTTACTTTTCCTATACTTATGGGAGAAGTAATCCTGATCTTTCCAGCTTTACGTCGAGTCTCCGAGCTTATTTTTCCCTTCTCTTTATTTCCACGGACATCGCCGAAATAAGCTGTACCTAACCTTCCGTCATTGTTGCCGTGACGTCTCCATTATTTCCATTCCTGGTGGCTGTATTCGGTACATTTCTTTGAGCCATCGCAAAGATACTTTAGCAGTTATTCAATCATGAATGCAGCATTATTTATTTTTCTCTTTTCGCCTGCACTTTGTCGCTAAGCGGATGAAAAGTGCGAATTTAAAGAACTCGTTTTACAACGATTGCCGGTACCCCCAGCACTTGGCGAATCTCAATAAACTCCGTGTATTATTATCTTGTCTTATTATCCGAGCGGAGCCGTATAAATAAGTAATGCGCGGTGAGAAATTAAATAAAGTTCTTATCGAATGGCGCTCCTTCCGCTATCGAAAATCTCCTCCCGCAGCACCGCCTCTAGTCGTCAGGCGCAATCCTCCCGGACAATTGTACGGCCGGCAACAAAAACAAGGGAGGGACGCCCTACAGCCTGGCGGCGACGAATATACAGTCGAAGGCTCGGGAGCGGCTTCGGGGGTCCATTCGCTTATTCCGCAGCATCCGTCAGCCACTTGTAATATCGCCGGACACGCGCCAGCAGCCGTCGAGCGGACGCAGATGGCACTCGGCATGTTTGGTTTTCGGGATTTCGCGGAAAAGTTTTGGCGCAGGAATCGCTCTCGTCGGCGCACTTATTTTTATTCACCACACGTGTCGAGCGCTCGGACACGTCGCCGAGGACACGACGCAACCGCTGATGCCGGGCCCGCTTGGTCGGGGGTGGGTAGCGGTAGCCTCTTCGAATTAGAGACGAGGATCTCTAGGCCTCCCCCTCCTCTCTGCTCGGTGCATTCCTCGATGCATTCCCCGATGCATTCCCCGATGCACAGCCGTGCGGTGATTTCTCACTCGCGGGTCTTTTATTTTTGGAGCCGCGCGCGCGCCTCTGCGATCAGCGTGACGCCCTTCCTTCCCCCTTTTGCTTCTCGGTATACAATCTCGAATGCGCGCACCCATAAACACTCGTCTCTTTTTTATCTCTCATCTTTGGCTTGACTTGGTTTTACGTCGTGCGGAAAAAGCCGATATACGTTTGCGAGGAGGGCAGCGCGCAAAGCACTAAAAATGATTTTGTTGAAAGTGCAAAAGGAAGTTCCGCACGCGGCTCTCAGCGTTATCACATTTAGCTTTTATGCGCATAAATATCCGAATGGAATTTCCGTGTATAATTAAAATTAATTGCAGAATACAGAATGTGATAACGTCTCTTTGCAATGAAAGGAGAAGCTAGTGAATTCGAGCAATATTTCTTGCCGTTGTACTTGATAAATATGTGTTCTTTTACCAAGGTTAACGTAACTTCCCGATGACTTCTCGCTAAGGCGGTCAATCTTTTTTTTTTATTCGCATTACTCAACGCTTGAGATTTTTAAAGCGTTTCGGGATACACGGGATACCGACGCGTGAAGAATTGCCCAAGTTAGAGTCAATTTATTTTTCAGTATGATTTTAGATGCAAACTTTACACGCGTATCGATGCTTCGCAGTTCCGCTACGTGCCTGTGTTAAACATATTTTCATGAAAGTTTGCAGCACATTCGAAGATGTTTGAGGCGACTGGCATTTTTCTTGTCGTCGCTTGCCTCGATTATCGACTCCTCGCGTAATGCGCCAGCTTCCAAAAAGCCATAAAATACGCTGCTTGTAAAGTTTTTTCAGTTGAACTCGAAAGCTGCCGGACTTGGGACTCATCGACGTAAGCGTGAGCGCGGACTAAGCACTCGCTTATGTTAATTTTCGTAAATATCGAGTCGTCCGTACTATTGCGGCGAGCGTAATCCGTAATTCGGTAATTTCCTCACTTCCTTTAGAGTTCCCTCGATCCCCGCCCAAGCCATACTCATAAAGCTACTTTTATGCGACGACGCTTTTATTTTCAAGAAACAAGGAGCGTTGCTCGTAGCACGACAATTCCACTCGGTAAAGTCGCTCTCGGCGTCGGTCGTACATACGCATCGACACAAAGATGGATAAAAGGGAGTCGGCTCGTTTCCCCGGTAGAATGTGCACTTGTATTCCTTCCACCACGGTAGTATGCAAAGGGAAAGGATGCTTTAAAAATATATGTACGCCACGGTTTCTTTCTCCTCATCGCGGCCCTGATGAATAAATCAATCCACCTACGCGTTTCGCCTTCTAATGTAAACACGCAGAGACGGCATTTCGCGCGAGAAAAAGACGTTCCGTTTGTTTTTAAAGGGGCGTAGAGAGGGACGGGTTGAAAGGCGGCCACTGGACTCGACGAAATGTTAAGGGCGCTTGGAACGTAACGAGGTATAATCAAAATTAAGCGACCGGAGAAGAACGAGAGCGCGAATAGGTGTATTTTTAACCGCGACGAGAGTAACGGATAGAAGAGAAGCAAGAAAAAGAGCGGAGCGGCTGGAGAGAAAGAGGAAGGAAAAAAATGATATGGTGCTTCGGAAGAGGCTGAGCGTTCAGCCAGCGAGGGATGGAAAAGAAGGCCCCGGCACGCGCACTTTATACATGTATATGTTGGCTTCCGCGAAATAACAAAAAATTTCTCTACGCGCCTCGAAATCATCCAATTGACGGCGCGAGGCTTTGTAAGATCGCCCCACACGCCCCGTGTCAATTAGTCATACGCTGTCGAAGTCGAAAATAAGCTCGCGCTGAAAGAAAGCGTTTCGAGTTCTGTCCCCGCGGCGGCTTTGTTCAATCGCGGTGCAGACGCGCCAATCCTGGCACGCGAGCGAGAATCAATTATCTCGGCGACTGGCGATTTCATTAGAGACGAGGACTGCGTTTGATAAATTCGTCCGTGCAGAATTTAATTAGCCGGAAGAATTTTTTTCAAGGTTCCCCGTCACGATGCAATCGAGGGTTATATCCCTTTGAGGAAAATCGCAGGGCCAAAGAAGAGCTCGCGTGATCGTCCATGGGGTTCGGAGGGGAGGGCGTCGATTCCGCGGATCTCGCCACTCTGAAATTTTAAATTAACGTCGCGAACTTTCCGTCTCTGGGCGGGTCTGCGTGCTCGCTATCCTTGAAAAATTAACTTGCCTGCATATATACATGTATACGCTACCAGGAGCGTGCGAATTAAAAATGTAGCCTTGCCCGTCGTTGCACGAGCTTTCGAACATCCTCTCGAGTTTCGCCGACTTCCTTGACTCTAGCAATTTCTGAAATCATCTCTTGCGATTTCCCGGGAGATCTGGCAAAGGTAGTATTCGCTATTTTACAGACTTCTTCTACGCTGTGGCCTTCGTCCTTTTGAGCTTCTCCTAATACCTTTTCATTCTGGGTTTACACAAGGCGACTGTTGGACTAGTCTTTAAGTTGGACTATCTTACAGTGTCTCGTGCGCTCGTTGAATTACGACATGACTCTATGTTTGGAAATTTCATAATGAATGAGAGAGAGAGAGAGAGGGAGAGAGAGAGAGAGAGAGGGAGAGAGAGAGAGAGAGGGAGAGAGAGAGAGAGAGAGAGAGAATTCAATCAAAATGTTTGATCACGATTCCGTCCAATGCACAAATAAGAGGTTAAATAAATATTTATAACTTAGGAAGCGATTGTATCATCGAGGGTAAATATATGCACGGAAATAAAGTAAAAAGTTCTTTACTATTCATTTGGCTTAGGACTTTTGAATAATAAAAAAGATTACAGTGGAATTTTAGTTTACGTTGTTTCCGTTATACGAGATCGTTTCGATATCGACGCATCCTTCGCTATCGCGGCATTATCATCAATTTATAATAATAAAATCTCACGAGTAAACAAAGTAGACGCGGTCGTTACTTTGCGATAGACAAGCTCACAAGGAAACCGCATCAAAAGTCCGATAACGGAATTCGGAACATTCGCAGTGATAAAATAAAAGAAAGTACGAAAAGTATCGAAGGAAACAGGAATCCGCGATAGAAAAACAAAGATTTCAATTCCAGGTATTAAAGTAGTTACTCGCTGGTACAGTGTACTAGCAACTGTACGCTAAACTTTGAAAACAATAAGCATCCTTCAAGTTAAATAACGAAAATTTGAAGCTCCATCAAGGAGATACGTAACCACCCTTCTCATGAACTTCTATATGCTATTCCGCCCCGCGCCCCGTCCATGCAACTTGTACCAACGCACGGGCAAACATAAACCGAGTCGCGAAACAAATGAGATATCCTCGATATATAATAAGCATGACATATGTACATCGGAAGACAGTTGGATACAAGGAAGCGCACGAGAAACGAAGTATCTCGTGCGCTCGTCTGCTGCTACGTATGTGGGTGTGCGCCACTGGCCGTGCACGCACATACGTACATCGCGCACACAGAGGTTCGTCCGGAAGGAGCGAAAGATCGCGGTGGTCGAGGGGGCGGGGCGGGGCGGGGGGAAAGAGGGAGCGGGTAAGGCTGCCGATACGAGGCGCGCTCGCACACGGACGCGCACGTACACGGGCGAACAAACATCGAGATGCTACTGTACTACGTGTAGTATCGCGGGGGAGTCTAGGTGTAGTATCGGAGGAGTCGAAGGAGGGCACTGCACGCGGCGAAGTAGCGGAGGGAGCCGGAGAGGGAGATGGACTCAGACGCGCGAATGCCAAAAGAGAGAGAGAGAGAGAGGGTCTGCTCCGTGTGCACTATGCCATAGTCCTGCACGACGCACTCGATCGGCTTGCTCCCTTGCATCTACACGGCATAAAGTAATAACCGGGCGGTACACTGCAACGTCTCTCACTCGTTCGCCCTCTCGCTCCCTCTTTGGTCGGATCAATATCGAGGCGCGCGGGAGTTGAAAGCAAAGAGATGGCAACGTAGAGCGAGTAAGAGTTAGAAACGGAAGGAGTGGTAGACGAAGGAACTAGAAACGCGCAGTTCCGTCTGTTTGACTCTCTCTCTCTCTCTCTCTCGTACTCTCTCTCTCTCGTACTCTCTTGTCCTGCTCTATACCTAAAACGTATCCGCGCATACATACATATACGTATGCGAATGTAAAACATACATGCGTACGGAGACGCGCATACGGGCTCACGCCCGTTCTATGTACGTATGTCGTGTGGTACGTACGTTCAACCACAGTTGCAGGAAAACGAGGCCACCGCAAAAATTCTCTCTCTCTCTCTCTCTCTCTGTGTCTCTGTCTCTGTCTCTGTCTCCCTCCGAGCGTTTCCTCCTTCTGCAGCGTCCTTTGCTCCTCGTGCACTCGCAACCTGCGCGATGGCTCGCCTCACCTTCCGGAGCGGGTTCGAGAGCGCACGCGCTCCAACGTTGCGCGCCTCTAGGAGTTTCATTCGAAAACTTTGTGGAATTCCGGTGAACGCGGGGGCACGTGCACACGTACGTGGGAGGGGATGAAAGATTTTTCCGACAGGGGTAGCCGATATTGAAAGTTGAAGTTCGCGATTCCGGAGTTGCGGGAGTGCGAAAAATTACGCAAATGCTGGCGCCTTCCGTGCCACATTATGCGGGCGGGGGAAAGTGAAACATGGAGTTGCATGCCCTGGAGCTATCGCTTCGTGGGCTGGCCATGGAAAGATCTGTGCCTTTAGCTCACCACCTCTCCTACTCTTCTACTTCATTTTCTTCCGCTGTTTATTTATCTTGGCGTGATTTTTCTTATCCGTCTCGTCATAAACCGATATATTATCTTTCTTCCCGCTCCGTAAATACTCTTTTCGTCTTTGGGAAGGCTTTCGGCCGTGCATTACACTGGTATTTCTTTCGTAAATAAACGGGTCTAATCCGTGGCGATTGTAGGAAAAGTCAGAGACAGAGCTAGGTGAAGTCATTTTAAACGGTTTCGAGATGGATAAATGTTGTAGTCGGTAGGGCCGTTCATTCGGTAAGCGTTGGTATAGATTTTAGTATGCAATTCCGTTGAATCGATTAAAATTATTTCTAGGATTCACCAAAGATATGTACGGTTGCTCGGAGAAGGGGTATACTTAGGTTGTTTCCTTTTTATTCGGGCCATTTGTTAATGTTAGGTATCATCTTGAAATACTTGCCCGACATTTTTCGCCCCACCTATTACGATGCTCCGGGCAATCCAGAAAAACGATTTCCACGATTTTAGAGCGTAGCAGCGTTGCCGAGTACACCAGTACGGCTTAGAATAGTTCTGTATTTATGGCCAAGGCTTCTTTGTTTAAAACAGATATATATATATATATATATATATATATATATATATTTATAGATTTTCAGGACATTCATTGTGTACGCGCAGCAATTCCATTTAATGGCAAAGGAATAAGGGGATGTGATAATTTAAAAATCGACATATAAACAGTAATTACTCTACCTCGGCAACTAGCTTTTACTAGCGACATTTCAAGTTCTCATTTGGCGGAATAACGAAAACCATTAGAATGTCCTTTGATTGTCCATCAAATGTATCGACTATAATCTTGGAAAAGGCCACTATCTCGGCTTGATTAAAAAAATGGAAGTAAAAGGAAGGATGGGTTACGGGCTTAGCTCCTAGGGCAAAACTAATAATGCCTGTCCGTGAGTTGATTCCTCGAGAACAGCTCGACAGTGTAACGCCCCTTTCTTCAACCGTTCTTACTCTCGCGTGAAATTGCCATAATTTTATTTACCGCCGGCGTAAGAGCCACTGGACTCGCGTGCGTAAGGGTTCTCCACCCAAGTTTCCCTTCGATATGACGCGTCGGCCGCGCACCATAAATATCGGAGGTCCATCAAAGTCCGCACGATTTCGCGCACCGTAACTCATTATTAACCGACGGTCCGAAATCTCGGGGCGCGGCCGGGCGAATTGAAAGGCCGGTCAAAGGACGAAGATTTATGCGCGTTAATTAGCTGGACGCGGACTCACCTTCGCCTCTCGATAATCGTCCCTCGCAAAATCGCCGATTGGCTGCATTGGCTCGCGTCAGCGGAGCGCCATCGCCGCCCGATATAGACGCGAGCGCCTCGACTTCCGCGGAGACCGGAAGTCGTCGGCGACGGCTTTAGAACTCCAGCTTCTTCGCGGTAAGCGGGGCTTCCCTTCCCGCCCGGGACGGATATAGACGCGGATCGCCAGATAGGAGCCGCCCGCGGACGAGGAACCGAGGTTTCGCGGAAGGACTGCGCGCGCTTCCAGAAAGACGCGCGACTTTCATCGCGGTAGATTAAACGTCCGGTATCAAGCGTTGGAAGGAAAAGGAGAGTACATAACAGCGGTTATTTGGCGCTTAGACCGTTGGGCTGATTGAATTTTCCCGGCCCTCGTGGAAAGCCGCGCTTTCGATTGCGTCAACTTTTGTTGGACGGACTACTGGGCAATGGTTCGAAGCCACGTTCTCCAAATTCTGCGAATTAGTACACAACCAGAAAAAAGCACGTCATAATAATTTACGCGCGCGCAGGAATTCACGTGTTCGTCGACGCTAATTATTTTCAAATCCCGGCAAAAGCTACACTCGAAAATACTCGCCATAACTCGCGCTTCCTCGACGCGTTACGCGCTGCAACAAAGAATTACAAATAATATTAATGATCATAATAATGACAACAACAACAACAACAACAACAACAACAACAACAACAACAACAACAACAACAACAACAACAACAACAACAACAATAATAGTAGTAGTAGTAGTAGTAGTAATAGTAATAATAATGGCAACAGCAACAGCAACGGTAGCAGTAACGGCGAAATTCGTGCATTTATAACGACGTTAATTTCAGCTTGAACAGACGATGAATTCTCCACCTCCGTACACGGCAGTTGCACTTTTCAACTTTTCCAGCAAACGGGAGCCACGTATCCCGATTCAAAGAGTTAACATTTTTTCATTACGCGTGCAAGCGATTCCGTGCGAATCACAGATCTTCTGGAACATGCAACCTTTCTTTTGGAGGCGAGGCGCAGGCGTTATGCGCGAGTCCACTTGTGGTCGACCTTTCCATATCCGCTTGGCCGAACTATTTCGAGCGATAGGAACGCCCAAGGAAGGCAGGGGCAACGCCTATTGCACTTGGACCATTTAAACTTAGCAGCAAAATCATTATCCGATGAAAGGCTATTTTTGTAACCCCCAACCCCCGCGCTGTTTAATAACTCCGATGGCGATGACCTCGTCTACGTGCATCGGCGTGGGTCACCTCGTCGAGCGCGCTTATGATAATTTTATGGGCCGTGCGCGTATGCTTTACGCTCATTGCGTAATCGTCCCGTAGTTCGTTTCCGCGCGGATGCGCGCATCGAGCAGCCGCTGATCGCCAAACGTTTATTGCTTCGTCATCGGCGTTCAATTGTCAAATGGCGACGCGCTATTATCGATAATGACGCCGATAACGGAATTGTCTACTCCGGTGGCTACCGATACGCTCCTCGATTCCAGCGATGGAACGAGCGGCGAAAGTTCCTGCCTCGACCTTAATTGGGAGACTAAATTTTTACGTGGATAGGCGCTTAAAGAAAGACGGCGCACGAGCAGTTGATAAGCAAATCCATGATAAAATCTGTAATTTCGGGAAACTTCGTTTGGACGTTTTAATCGATATGACCTCGGTAGACGCAAAACGCAAAACACGACTCAGCAATTTTTGCAAGACTTTTTTCGGCTTGGTAGAAAAACAAACGGTGCACAAACGCGCCCTCGTAAAGAAAATCTGTAACGAATCAGGGAAATTCGAGTGGATCACTTAAATATCGTCATCGGAAGTGCGCGCATCCATTGAAATATAAAAAATATATCGAATAGCGCCTTAACGCACCTCTTACGGTCCGTAACAAATAAGGTCGGCACTTCGAGTTTCATTCGCGCTTCGAGTTCTTACCGTTCGTATTTATTCTTAGTAACTTGGCTTTCAAGCTCAGACTCCGAGGCGACGGACTCGAGCGAAAACCAATTCCGATCGCGAAATTCCGCAGCTTGAGCGATCTCCGCTCGTAGCGAGGGGCGCGAGGGCGGCAGGGAGGAAGGCGAGCACAGCTGTTGCCATTGTGCGCCTCGCGCCTATACTCAACCAAATGGAAATTTTCACGAGCGCGACAGAGCCATAAAGCGCGTGGAAAAATGCCACCCCGTTCTAATGCACCAAGCTCCCGCAGACCCGACCGACGAGCATCCGTAAGGTAAGCAGGTTAGCGGACTCGGCGAGTCTTAATAAACGGACATTCGAGCGCAACACGAGGAGGCGAGTAGAACGCGGTGGGCTAACTTTGAATTTGGAGAAAGTCATTCGCCGAGGAAAGGTTTTAAACGAGAGTAAAAATCTCGTGCCATACGGCGCCGTTAATTCTCCAGGTGGCAACGGCGATTATCGTGCAGGTACACGCGCCTCGTTGTATTTTTGCGATCGTGGCGTATTGTCTGTGGCGCCGCTCGACCATTAAACGACGATGCATATATTTAACGATTAACGCTCTCCCACGCGATGTGATTCAACAAAGGCCATTAGGTACGTACAATAATAACAATAAACAGGGGGCTTTGTCGCGCTGCAGTCGATCGTATAGAGCGCGTCAAAAGCAGACTTTTGCTCTGTCGTGCGCCCGGTTAAATTAATATCGGAGCGAGAGAGAGAGCGAGAGAGAGAGCGAGAGAGAGAGAGAGAGAGAGTTATTTCCGAAAACGTATTACTATAGTGACATTAATTTTAGATTCGTTGTAAGGATTACCATAAAGACCCCCAGCCTCCCGCAAAGCCCCGTGAGCGCCGGATATTCGGCTAGCAGATAATCAACATCAGAAGGGGAGACTAATCAACGGCCGTCTTCGACAGTCTCTCTCTCGTGTCTATCTATCTCGCTTGCTTTTGCCGCGCTCCGACTCCTCTGCGAGTCTGACCCCTTCGCTATATACCAACTATGGCTTTGCTTTCTCCGCTTTATATCTACGTCGCTGTCGCCTCTCTCTCACTCTCTCACTCTCTCTCGATCTTTCTCCGTTTCAATCCACCCGCTGTCCCTTTCTTCCCAATGCACTCCCCTGTCTTCTGTTCGTCTTGTCTTTCCCTCCACGACGACTGGACCCCCGACGTCGAGCTTACTTTCAATACAAGTCGAGTCTTACCGGCACCCTTTATTAATAATTAAATTACAATTTACTACGATGTTTTTGTAGGTTCTCAGCGCGATCTTTCGTTCGGAGGCTTACTCGAATGTTCCGTATTGAATGCAAAGAAAAGAATATCGTGTATTAAATCGGATCTACGACATCTGGTCCCCGTGAAGCTCCCCGCTAACACTCGCTCCTTTAATTCGCAATTTATGAATAGTATCGAGGCGCGCTTGTATCAGGTATAGAGTGGCGGCTACTTAATTTGCCGCTTTCCTCGCAGACGCGGTGAACGAATCGATAGCCCGCGTGTATCCGGTTAAACGATGGCGCAGGCGCCTCTTCCGAGTCGAAAGCACTCGCATCTACGCATCCGCGCTCGCGCGATCGACATCAAACGCGCGCTCGATCGTCCAATTACCGCTCGTGGCACGACGTCCAACCCTTTTTTCTCACTGCCCTAATCCCACTGAGTGCGCGCGCAGTTTACCTCTTTACCCGAGCACGAGAAATTTGCGCCCGTAATTGCGTTTGGCGGCGGAGGGGTTGCCGACGGGGAAGAAAAACGAGCGGAAGCCGCGCAACGCGGATTATTCGCCGGCGTTTGAAGCCAGTGGAGTTCGCTCTCAGCGTTAATTATTCGACTGTTTGTCGGACGATGAATAATCGCCAGTGCGCCATCCGCACGCCGTCAAAAGCTTCTTCCCTTGCGCACGTCCTCCACTATTTCCTCTTGAATTTCTCGCCCTCCGAAAAAGACTCGCGGTAATTACCGAACGCTCATTAGATATTTCGTTTTATCTCCATTACCCGGCACGGTTCCGCGAACTCCCGCTGCGCTTCCTCGAGGATCCGCGAAAAGAGTCCCCGCCAGCGGTGGATTCGTTCGTCCACGCCATCACCTCCGACGACGCTTCAACGCTGCATCCGCGGCGACTCGCTGATCGAGGCGCAGCCACCAAAGTAGACAATTGAAGTAATTTGAAGTAACGTTGGTCGAAAGGCCTCTCTAATCGCTCCCAGTCTTTAATCTGGGTTACAGTCGGTCATTTTCTTTTTAACGCAATCACCTCCCCGTCGAGCCTCAATCTTCCGTCGTTCCACGCGGACAATCGTGCGACGTGCTCCGCGTGCATTCCTCTCGGCGACGGTTACGTTGCGTTGGCCAGGCCGTACGTTCGACGAGGACGACTGACGCTCGGATGTGTTGGTTGATGTCGCACAAGGCGAGTCATGGCCGAGGGAAAGAAGGAACGAACAAGTGTAACGCTTTTTCGGCCCACGTTCTAACGATGCACGCATGGATATTCGAAATTCTTTGGGTAGTACGCGCCTAGAATATCGTGGCATTCGTTATGAAAATTGTAATCACGTGCGGATTGTCTGCCGATCCTTCGTGCAGGAATGAAGTTTATTTTATTGTCTTGGAGGGATTAAAAAACCGATCTTTTTTCCGAGCGCTTTTTACCGTCCCAGTGATCGTTCAATCTGGTGCGCTTAACGTATTTTATCGCTGCTGCGTGTTTTCTCAACCGTTTGAATGTATGATTTTCGTAACGAATTTTTTTAAGCGAAAGAACGTATTGGAATTGAATAAACGGTTACATTTAAATATATTGCAACACGTGCAGGAGAAGTTGGTATCAAATTCGGTTGACGAATTGAAGAACGAATGAAACTCAATGTTAATGTAATCGCCGCTATCAAGAGATAATTCGAATTGAATTAATTCGCACAAATGAGAAATTTTTGTAACGAATGATGCTAATAATTTATAAAATCATACGTTGGAAGTAATATGGAACGGAAACGTTGTTTCAGTTGAATTTCAAATATACATCGTACAACGTGAAAGAATAATTATTTATGCTATTGATGCTTGTTCACGACTGTACAAAGCGTTAAAGGAAGTCAAATACGGGGCGGCGATGATGAAAAAACGTACAAGATGTACAAAGAGTAAAGTGGAAAAGTACAGAATAGCACAAGTGCGAAATTCTTTCTCTCGCCCTTTTCGCCAGTTGATGGATCGACATCTGGCCTGCCCTTTTTTCACGCATTTTCACCCGCCGCTCGCTGGCAACGAGAGAACGAGCGAAGAAAATGTTATTTCCTTTCTATGTGATCCTTTGCTCACAGTTGAGTCCACATTGGATAGTGGAAACTTTTGAAGAGGGAATGATGGAACAATTAAAATTGTAAACGTAAACGTTTGTTTGCGCGTATGCTTGAAACTTTCAAGTCAACGAGGGGAATAAAGGAAAAAATTAGAGCGAGAGAGCGAGAGAGACACAGCGCGCGAGAGAGCGAGGGAGGGCGCGAATAAGAAAGGGGCAAAGGGATGGAAAGGTTGAGCATCAGACTTTAGAAACCAATAGACAAACTTTTCGATAAATCCTGCACGTACAGGGATATACGTAACTTAGCCGTTGCATTTCCTGGCCGCGCGCACGCAGAATGTTGCCGCGTTTCCTTCCTTTTCTGTCCTCCTTCTCTCCTTTCTTCCTTTAAACCATCCCACCTTACGCGCTCCACCTTCTCTTGAAAACTTTTCTTTTGAGGGTGCATTACTCAGGCGGAAATATCGTGCATTATTTTGTAAAAAGACATTCTCGAAAAGCTACGAGGTTTCACTGGGCCATCATCGCTATAATGAAGTCTCCTACATACCGGATTTTCGAACAATGATCGGATAAGGAATTATCTTTCAATAGATTCCTCGTCAGTGTGGATTACAGGCTATTTTCTTTTGAAAATTTTAAATATTTGCTCGTCGAAAAAAGGGGGATAAAGAAAATCGAGCGAACGAAAACAAAAAGGGAAAAGACACAGAGTCGGAAGAAAAGAGGCCCTTTATCGCTTCTGTAGCGTCACCGAATGCGCGTGTGAATTCCATTATTTTCCACTCTATTCCACCTCTGCGCGACTTGCATACATATTATATCCATACACAAAAAACTTATACAATATTTACTTCGTGTGCCGGTGTACATACAACGCGCGCGCGCGCGCGCGCACAACGGCAAAAGAAAAATAAAAAAAACTAAAGAAGACGACAGCTAGGAATAAGGAGACGAGGACGGGAAATATTCCTCCTCGTCGTCCTACAATAAAACGTCTCCGAGTGCATAAATTTGTACGCCAGCATCTGTTTATACGTGCGTGTGTAAGCCCCGTTGGCGGAGGAGGAGGGACGGCCGAGAGGTGCGCGAGCAAAGTGGAAATATCGACGAGTTGGACTTCCCGTGGAGAGACGAGAAAAGCCTTCTCCGGAGGCTAGAGAATGGATCGGTCGACGTGAGAGGATCGAAAAAATGAAAAGGAAATACGTATTGGGGAGGGGAAGGTCGTCTCGGTAGCGGCGCTCGGCTTTACGCCTTTATTTACTCCTAATATCTCTTTGATCCTCGTCGCTTCTTCCTTTCCACGGGGAAGTTCGATTCGGTATTCGGCGACCTCCTTGGCTACGTGCGCGCGTACCCGACAAAGCCACTCGAGGACCAGGTATGCCGTGGCACGTTACAACGGGAGCCCCACCTGGTCGACGCATTGTTGCGGAGCTCCGATCGAGGGTCCGCACTGCCTCCCTTGGCAGGGCTTACGAGTTCGGGGTGAGGCAAGAGGGGCGATGCACGCGGACAATGCCGATGACGAATCGCGAGCAACGAGCATGTAACAGCCCTCCAAAGACTCTTCATGTCGACCGGTGATTCTCGCGCCCCGCGCAATTCTCCCTGCCCCTAGACACTTAATCCTCACTCTATTATGTTTCTCTTTTTTGCGCTCATCCCTCGTTTCGTCTCTATCTGTGCGTCTTTACCTTCTCGTCCCCCGACGGCCTAATGCGATCTATAAGGTCCTTTGGAAGGAGATGTTGAGAAGTGAGAGAGAGAGAGAGAGAGAGAGAGAGAGAGAGACACGGGAGCTCATAAATGGAGCGCAGGAAAAAATGATGTCGCTCGCGTTGCGCGTGATTGGGAATCGCTACGACCGAGTGATCCTTGTGCAAGGGGTGACTTTAACGACCCCTTTTTCTTTTTTGTCGAGTACACGTAAGCGTTGTGTGCCATGATATATCATGCTTCGAATACTCGGCTCCTTTCGTTTCTTCTTTCTTTTACGAAGGTGCACTCGTTTCACGTGTGCCGCACCATACGATGAATAAATAGGGACGAACTAAAACATGTGGGCTTTTATGCGAAGCGAAAGGTTGTTCATGAATATAATTAGCTTTCCTTTTATTAACACGTATTAAATAACGAAGAACGTTGAAAGGAATATTTATATTCTGCGTGTTTATCGTAACAGTCGTCGGCAGCTCGTTTACTGCTCTACGTTTCGCAGACATGGGAGCCCATGTCTGGTTGATAAAGGAAGCTTGTACACGCGGCAACGCGACACTCGGTAGACTCGATCTCCCCGTTAATTCGACAAGCTTTGGTAAATCAGATTGGCCGGCCGATCGATCAAAAAACGTCCCTTCTACTGACGCAGTCGATGACTAAGCCTTCATCTATCACTTATTTTGCCTCAACAATGCAAAATGGGCACACTTGCCTGCAGTTTCATGGTAAATAAAAAAAATTTACCATCTTCGCAATTAGATATGATCTTTCGAAATGAATTCGTCGTACAAAGAGAGAGAGAGAGAGAGAGAGAGAGAGAGAGAGAGAGAGAGAGAGAAAAGTGGAGACAGAAACAGGAGTGTCGGAGCTCGAGTGCAACCCTCTTCTCTCATGGCTGCTCACCCTAGCAATGCCTCGTCTCTCCGTCTCACTAATTTTCTCTCTCCCTTCGTCAGGGCCTACTCTCTTGCATCTCGTCCTTGTTAGGCTTTACACGGCGAATAAACAGTATCCATCCGTCTCTATCGCTTCGTATTCCGATCCGTGTAGACGCGCAACCGCGCGCCCATTGGCTGGATTCCGCAGAAGCAGCTGAAGCGACGGCGACGGCGACGGCGTCGAGACCACCGGCGCGTAAAATGATTCCTGACAAGCCGCCTTTCGATTCCGGCTTGCCGGGCGCTTGCGGAGAGATGACCGATGAATTGCCTTTGTCAAATAAAATTACTGCCACCGCGTATGAGCCGCTCCTCGAAGGGGCGCCCAACCGTGGATCAAGACGGCTCAACCGAGTATTAGCGCGGATGGAGCGCGGCCTCCCGATCTCCGCCCCCCGCTTTTAATACCCTCGCTCCCCTGCAGGCTGTAGGCTCTCTCACTCTCACTCTCTCACTCTCTCGCGTGCGTATGGGCCCGAAGAGCAACTAACGACCTTTTGCGGTGCAACGGGAAATCCCGCGCCTCCCGGAGCACAAGTGTATTAGCCGAGAATTTAATGCCGCCTAATGCTTTTTAAGAATCTCCTTCGTGTGCGCAGCGAGCGCGAAAGAGGAAGGACGATGACTCACTCGCTCGGTACCCCTCTTGCCACCAACCCCCCAGCCGACGTTCGACGCGCGATTTTTGATTGATTATTGTTGGCTTAACCGGTGTCGTGTTCACGATTGCTTTTTCCTTTTCGCTTATGATCAATAGCCTTGGATTGACGACTTTATTTCACGATAAACTTGTATTTGCCCTCGTTAAGGATTTGTTGTAATGCACCGCTTATAAATCAGTGCCGCGTAATGGCTTTGGATCGCAAATACTTGTACGAGTAATTTGTTCAGATAGTGGCCAAAATTGCGATTTAATTAACGTATTGTGAGACAGGCGCAATTATCGGTGAAAAACAAGTTACACAGTCGTGAATTTAATCATCACCGTAATTCAAATATAATTAATTCGTATTCTTCGAAAACCATGCTTAATTGGTTGCTAAGTTTATTTCGCGACGTAAATTATACTTATAAAATACTTCCTATGCTTGGGAATAAAGTTTTTCCCCGTGTTTTGTAGCCGTTGTTGCTACAATAAATTTAATGCCCAGAAATAAACTCATTTTCTAAGTTCCGAGTATCGTTGGATCATGCCACTACTCGTAAAGTTTTACTATGATTATATCGTCAAAATAGTAAAATATATTAGCGAAAGGGGAAGAAGAATGATGCCGCAGTTTTCGAAATTTACCGCGCATTCTTCGTAGTAAAAGCGAACAATTTTTATCATTTTATTTTACGTACATAACTTTACATTAACCATTCGCAACGATTTCGCCTTCTAGTTGCGGTGAATTTTGTACAATTTTAGTCACAAATGTTGGGCGGAATGTGCTTTTTTACGCTTTGCTACGTATTACAGTCGTAACTTTAGAGTAAATTGCACACAGGAAAAATATATAGCGTCTGTTCCAAAAATTGAAATTGAAATTGAAATATCGACTCGCATGCAAAGTATTTTTAACAGTTTTTAAATATTGGAAAATGCAGATAAATAGGAATACGTTTTTCCGAAATTATATAAAGGAAAAGTAAAATAAATAAAAAGCGAAACGGATGTTGAGCGAATATATCAAACGTTTTCATACTCCGACCATAAAATCCCTAGTACACGAGGGTATAATAATACCGTTTGATGCGTCAAGCGCAGATACGAACTGACAAATTTTCCGAGGTGACCACGATTCGTCGTCAGGGCCACAACGAAGACGTACACAACACTCCATTCATCGGATCATATAAATACAATTACTCGCGAGTGGCGCGATGCCATTCATTTGTAAAGCGACGACGACTCGAGCGTAAAAGAAGCTACGCCCGGGGCGGACCTTTCCTCGGAGAAATTCAAAGGAATAAAGAAAAAAATAAGCGCAGTCCCGCGATAGGCTCGGCGGGGTAAGCGGTGGGAGCCTCAGTTATATACGCTCAGGAAGGACACGTAGGATCCCTTAACAACTTGTTGATGCGGACACGCGCTCGCACGCACCGGGGGAAAGGTGAGCGACTGGCCGCAGTCGATTGAAAATCCGTGGGCCGTGTGAAAATTGAAAAGGCCTGACGCGCAGCGCCTCCCTCGGTATGCGAGCGTCGCGACGCGCGCATATGTGCACAAGTGCGGCAATAAATCAGGAGGCCCGAGAGTGGCCGGCTCGCATCCCGAAAAAGGACGTCGGAGCTTTCCGGGAAGCCGCGCACTGCGTGCCTCATAAATTTTGGCCTCCCGCGGAAGAGGATCGAGTGCCTCGCGCGCCCTCGGCGTCTGCCTTAACGCGGCGGCTGCTATTCTGCGCTCGTGGGCCGCATGAATGAACGGCCGAATGAATGGCCACTTAAGATTTTTTCCCCGGGTGGATAGAGTCGCAATGGAGGGGGCAGTTAAGGATGAAGAGCGAGTGATTTTGTTAAAAGCCCGCTAACTGACTAGACTGTCCGGCAAATGGTCGATCGGGGCCAGGCATTGTATGTGCGCGCACAGTGACGACGCATGAAATTGCTAGGTAAATCTCTCGTTCTCTCTCGCATTTCGCTTCGGCTTTCGGGAGCAGACTAAATTTATCAATTTATCGTACTTCTGTGTATTTCGATACGGTATAAATATGTGCACTTGGTCTGTATTATTTCCGAATGCTAGTTTGTATTCTCCGCACTGAAATATCAATTCTTGGTGCGCTATTCTTTATCGATGCGATCGTTTCGTTTTTATTTTCTTTTAATCTTATTATCGTGCCAACGTACATCTCCGTAATACTATTCAGCGCGTTAAACGTTAAAAAATTTGTTAAAAAATAATCAATGTTATGATAACGATAACGATAACAATAATAATAACAGTAATGTAAAAAATTTCTCTTCCTCGTTAAAAATTGATTGCGAATTGCGAATCGAGTTGCAACGATTATTCGACGATCCCCACATTTCATCAAGTTTACGCGCGTATTCGTCGCGTAAATTTCCTTCGAAAAGAAAATTCTGACGGTATTCTTTTCGTAGCCGTCAAAATTGCCGTTATATTATCTGAAAAATTTGCGCAACTTGCATAATCTCCGTGGGATTTGCATTTACTCCCGAGAAAATGAAAATTAATTTACACGACATTGGAATTTAAGATTCCAATATCTATTACCGAACGGCTTCAGAGACGTAATAAATTTTCATAAGCGCGGAACGAATGATCCAAATAATAATTACGTTACGGATCCACTTAAACGTACGAATAAATGAGAATCGCGTATAAATTAAATGTACCTTCGAACAATAGGAGGCTCAAGGGCCGAAGTAAAGCATCTTTGTATTAGGCTTTGCTTTAAAGAAAAGAAAAGAAAAGAAAATTCCAGGCTTGAGAAAGTTTACTGCATGGCAGATAAGAGGTCTTTATTACGATTCAGAGACGCTTCGCCATCAAAATGTATAAGCTCCGTTCACAATTATAAATAAGATGCATAAAGTACGAAGTGAACCCTCTTATGGTTGTAATAAGGAATAAGATTTACGTAGACATTATTGTTATGAAAATGCTACGGTTATGACATTTAAAATAATGCAAATAAATTTATGAAGCAGCAAAGCACTTATGGAAAAGAACATATTTTCGAATAATATGTATTCGTTCTGAGAAATGAGATAATACTACGAAATACCGAAACATTTGTCCACGCGCTAACGTACTTTTTCATATGTATTAATGACGTTATAAAGTAGAGCAAAATAAATAGAAGCACAAATCCACATGTCAATTTCTCATACCGTACTTTTCACGAGCAATGAATCCGTTGTCAACTCGTTAAAAAAAAAGTAGATAGATCTTTCTGCATAAATTCTCCGGCTCCACCGAGAAATACAAAACGCTACGGTACAATAAAATACACAGCCAACCGTAAATTATATTCCAGTACTGTTCGTGCTAACACTTACGAAGACGATGGTAATCATTTAGAAAGTATTTCAAATTGTACGGCCTTAAAAAGTGAAATCCGCAAGTTCGGGAGTACGAAAATGCGTCATCGTCTCGGTGTGTCGAGATACTTTGTAAAAGCTGTTTGTTAAACAACATTCCTGCAGCGCGTGCAATTTTAACAAACTATTCAAATACATTTGAAAATTCCATTCGGCCTAGGCAAGTACGCGCCCCGCGTATCTGCTCGATAAACCCGACATCGTGCTTCCGAAATTGACACGGATGATGTTCCAATGGGCCCCGGATAACTCCCTCGTGAATTTGTCATCGCCAGGCCGAAAAATGTCTAACGCGCGCCTCAATAAAACAAGGAGTAGCTGCTACTGGGAGCGCGATGGCGAAAAAAGCGCAACGGAACAGCATCCGAACGTACGTCGAGCGCAGCGGGACAGCGGGCGAGGAGGGGAAGTCGGCCTTCTTCGGATCGTGGTGCACGATTATAAGGCTCGGCGTCGCCGTCGTCGCCACGCGAGGGAGAGACGGGGCTCTCCAATTACGTTAAAATAGAGTTTCCGGCGTAGGAGCACACTCGCACGCAAACACGCGCTCGCCCCACACTTTCCGTCATCGCTGCAAGGGCATATAGGTATAATACTACCTCGGTGGGTTATTATACGCTTGCCTACTTTCTCGCTTCTCTTTCTCTCTCTCTCTCTCTCTCTCTCTCTCTCTCTCTCTCTCTCTCTCTCTCTGTCTGTCTTTCGAGGCGTAATGTTACATGCACCTTGGGAGGGCGTATTTACGAGCGTGGCTCTCCTTGCCTCGTGTGTCTAATCATGTTTCGGTAATGTACAACTACGCCTTTCTTTTATTCGAACCAGCAGCTACGGGTTTCTGCCTCTAAAATTACGGCGCGGCCGATTTATACGCGCCGGGGCAAGCGCGACTTTTAATGATAACGTTTATTTTAAGGTATTTTAAGGGACACTTTTACGATGATTATTGGCGTTCGCGCCGGAGAGAAACAGATACGCGGGTGTGAATGCGCGTGCGGCAGGGGGAGGGAAAAGGATGGAAACTCGCGTGTGTTGTAGCCATGAGAGGCGCGAGCGGGAGGGAAGAAATTTTTATTAATAAAGTTCCACGACGATATTAAGTTTGAGTAGCCTTAACTGAGAAATGAAAAGATGCGTGTATGAAGAGGAGAAGTTTTTTATTGGAAAACTTGTTACAACAAATTGCGCATTAAACGCAGCGAGAGAAAGGTGCCCTTTTATAACTAAAAGAGAACCTAAGAGCTGGAAAAAGTATTTGTATCTCGTTTACACAGTTTTTCATCGTGAACAATTTGAAAATTTTATCGTAAATTCTGTAAATATTACTCTGTCCTTAGGCAGGGACATCCGAATGTGTCCGAAGTCACGTTACGATTGCTCGTTTTTACTTAAGTTAGTTTTTACTTAAACTTTTCGTCGAGAAAGCTCGAGTTAATACATAAAGTGCTAGACATTTTTTGCAATATCAGGTTTATAAGGAATTTGAATGGCGACGTTACGATTTAAAGATTCTTGCACACTCTTATGCATCCTTTCTTTTGCTTTAAATCTGCTTAAAAGATTAATTACGAAAGTAGGTTAAAGAGGGCCGAATTATTAATAAAAATCTCGAAACGTATTTCGGTTTTAAAATCTACCGGCGCAACTTCGTTAATGTATCCAGAAGCGACTTGCTTTGAAAAGGACGTTTTTTCTGGACTGCGCTTAGGTCGGTTCTCTATAAAGTAAGAATTCAGCGTCAGGGATTCGTTAAGGGCGAAAATTAAGACGTCTTGGGCGTGCGACGGGATGATAAGGAGATCAAAGACAACGAAATTCGTAGTGAAACTTGTTATTTTTCATCAATATATAACGACGCTTAGAGTCGAAGCGTCTTGGTTGTACGTCCGCCTGCGTCGAGAGTCGTGGCGCGTCATCGTCGTTAAAATCTTGGAATATTTTTGCGTCAGCTCGACTCTTCTTTGTCGCTTCCTCGAGCATCTCGGTACTGACGGCCCCGCGACGCGGACGCCGGTGCACCGATGCGACGACGATAAGAGTACATCGCATTTATAATAATGACGACGACAACGAGAACGACGCTGGAGGTTCTCTCCCTCTCCGTCGATGCGTCTCCCTAAGTAAAATTCCTCTGTAACATCCGTCGCTTAACTCACTATTTTTCACGTAATGAAGTACGGTCAACATCACTTTTATAACGCTAATTATTTGTGTAAAACGAGATGGGTCGAGTTCGTTTGCCTCGGAGCCCAAAAGACGCCCTTTTGATTTTCACAATTCATCCATCTTTTATTATTTATACGGATAATATGTATTCTCCTCGCCAAGTACGAGTTTCGCAATTATTTCGCAATATTCATTAATTTAATATAGCGGTGTATAAATTCTTTCCGATGCAAGACACTTATTTCTCGAGAAACGGGTGAAATGTCAGTAAAAGGATGTCCGATTATCGTGTTGCTTAAAAATATCGCATTCGATCGTAATATATTTTACGTTGAAGCTCTCTTCTTAATTTCTCTGAAATATAAACTTTAATTGCTTTACTTTTGCTTTTTACTTTTTACGCGTTGCGTTTAGATCGTTTTTTGTGGCTGTTATTTTATAACTGTGCCGAAATGACTTAGATTATTTTAATTTTAAAGAAATTCGCCTTTATCGCAACAAGTCGTATTGTTTGTTCGTTATAAATTCACGAGTCCTTGTACAGCGGATTAATACAAACATTTTCTTGATGTTGAGCATATAAATTGAACCTTATTATTCGAAAAAAATTAATTTAATCATATCCTGTAGGGTATACGTAAAAGACTTCGTATTCCTATTAAAATATTGTATACTTCGTTGAAGTGAAAGGTTTCATTGTAACGTGATACATGCAGTTTTCATTAAAATATAATGAAATATAACATCATTTTCGCAATGATAGATAATAACAATGGAAACAAACATCGTAAAAAAATGACAATCATAATAATGGATAATATTTGTAAATTAACCAAGCATCGCATACTTATTATAATTTTCTATAATGAATGCGTTTGATTAATGGCGAGGTATTTATTACATCGTTTGTACGATTGTATATTCGTATTCAAATCGAATAAAAAACAATTCAAAGCTCATAAAGCTTTTATTTAAAATCAAGCGTTTATTTACTTTAAAAGCACGCTATTGTAATCAACTTGTGCATTTGTTAACGTATTTGCCTTTGTTGTCCAAGTCCTTAAGATAAACGTCCTCAAGAGAAACAGGCAGCTATATAAATATAAAAGAACTAAGTTCATTACTAAAAGCGCGTTAAACAAGCTCGATATCTGTGTATTATAAGTCACGGTAATAACGAAAGTATTCAGGTATTATGAAAATGTTTAAATATTTCTAATGACCGCATTTCTGCTCGAATGCATAAATTCGAATTCCTAATGAACGAGAAGTACCACTCACGGACAATGTGAACAAAAATAATGGAAAAGCTGAAAGCGCGAAATAATCATGAATATCAAAGCAACGCAAAGCCGGTAAATGGGGAAAGATAAAAATTCAAATTTAAAGAGTAAAAAACGTACCCGTTTTTAAGAACTTCCCATCATTAACGGAGAGGCGAGAAGAAAGCAAGAAAAAGCAAAAATAACAACGAATTTTCACACGTACGCCCGATTGACTGGATACAGGTCCGGGGCTTTGGGAAATACGGTCTCCGGCACGAAAATCTCGATTTCCCGGAACGCTTAATACGCGAGTCAACGCGCAGGAACGCAGCGTACTCGTGTGCTTGGTGGAAAATCTCGATTTTCCGACCGACGCGACGCGACGGACACATGCAAAAAGCATCGGGTGCGCGCGTTAACAGGATCGCGGCGCCGTGAAGAAGGCGTTGGCCGGCGATAAGATAGGGGGGATCGGGCGGGGGGATGGGGCTTTCCGATATGGCGATAGGCGAACGCAATTTGGCCGCGGCGGATTTTTGTATTGTCGTCACGTGCGCAATCTTATTACCGGCACACGTGGCGTAATATTCTCACGACTACGCGCGCAGCCGCGCACCGTGCATTAGTGCCGGAGAAGGAGATAAGGCCAAGGCGAAAGGGGGCTGAGGAGGAGGAGGAGGTACAGGGGGAGGAACGCCTCCGTTCGTTTCTTCCACGTTCTTATATAGGATGCGACAAAGGTAGCCCTCCGCGTGTATAAGACGGGCGGTTGGGGGGTGGGGGTGGCAGAGTGATCGAAGAGCGCCGAAGTTCGCGCGATCGGGCGAACATGTTCACAATGCGTCCCTCGCCCCTTTTGTGCTCTCCTTTCGCGGCCTGTGCATGTACATTATACCTCGTTCGCCGAAACTTCGCTCGGGAGTTTCCTTGCTATCTCCCACCCCGCCAGCCAACCCCATGCGGTCTTTGCTCTCAGCCACTCGAGCCGCGCGTAATAACGTTAGAAGCCGACGCCGTCGTTTCTTCATCCTGGATCGGCCGCAGTCGCATCGCCGACGGTTGCGAGGACGTGACCGAACTCGTCAAGTCTCCCGGTAAATGCCAGCGCGCGTCTCCCGCGGGGCCACGCGAAACAACAACTTCGATGAGCGAAAATGAGAAATATTCCAAGACAGCGCGCAACGTTGCCGCGCCTTTCAAACCTCGGGGCGTCCGCCCATCCTTGCAAATCTTACGAGACATGCGAATACGAGTGTCTGCGTAAATGGGGGAGTCAAGCGTAGGTGGATCGAATAAGCGCAATCGGAAAGTATCTTTTTTCCGAGGGTAATTTTTCAAAATCACGCCGCAGGACTTTACGGATCCGCGTTCAATTGAGAAACGTGCCTTCGTACGGTGATTCGCAAATTTGACTTGGCACGTATATCGAATTTCGAGGCGCGAAATTCGATACTTTCGCACAAGAGCAACATTGATGATCGAGAAAGCGCCCACATTGTTTTCCTTATAACTCTATTTGCTTTCTCCTTTCTTGCGTATAGTTTTAATTACGAGGCAAGTTAAGCCCTTTGGAATCTTTGCTTAATTCGGCACGTTCGTCACGTTCCGAGGATTTTTCTTTTTACTTTTACATTGCATTCATTGGGTAAATGCCGGGGAAGCAGGTTCTCACTTTACGTATGAATTTATAAATTCTTTTTTCCAAGTGCAAAATGTGGAGCGACGGCTGTAAGTTGGTTGGCGTAGGTGCGAATGAAAGAAAAAGTTCACGCTCGATAAATGTCACTGGTGTTGCAACCTCAAAAATTTTACTCCGAATATTTTTCACTTCTTTTTCCGCAAACTCTGATAATTAGTTACACTTTACTAATTTTAGTGTACGTAAAATTTGTAAACGAAAGTTTGACGAATTATTTTGCACGGGTAAAGTGTCCCGTAAGAAATAAGATTATCCTGGTATTTAGCGCGAAGTAATTGAGTTACTGTGATAAATTAAGTTGTTGCTCCATGTGAAGGTGAATTCACTCTAAAACGTCAAACAGGTTGTTTTTCGCAATTTTTCAAGCTTTTCGCATTTTTCCTTATAATGTGGTTAGTTATCGTATTTACTAGAGCAATCTCATTTTTATCAGTGCTCCGTTGCCTTTTATCGACCTTTCAAAGAACAAAGTTTCGTTCGACGCTAATCTCGAGTGGATTCCCTTGATTCACAATCGCTTGGAATTTCCAAGATTTTATTCACAATTGTTGAGCACATTCGGCAAAACATTTACACTTCGCGAATGCGAGAGAACGCGAATACTATTTTCTCTGATATCGGGGTGAACACTTAATACCTTCATCGCTGTCAAGCAAACAACCAGGAAAATAGAAGGACCGTGGCAAATAAGCATTAACGGCGCTATACCAACCGCATCCTAAGGTGGAACGAGCTGCGAAAGCGGGCAAAGCAAGGCGCAAAAAGGGTGCTAGGAAGGATAGGCAAATGTTTCTCCACTGACGAAGGCTTGTAAAAATACAGGGCAATAAAACAATTCGCTTATATCCTCGCGGTCGCGCGCCCGCGATAAAAGTTGCTCCCCCGGGAGCAAGAAATTTTAGAGCCTTTTCGGACTTTGTGTATAAAGTAAAAGCACTATTATTGTATAAAGTTATTATACAGTCGAGTTTGACCGTGGCTTTGCGTACGTGAGGCGCCTTGGTAAAAACTTCGCTCCCCCTCACCTCACCGCTCTCTATTCGTGCCGCCGAAACTCGAACTCTCAAATACCTCCATTTGCTGCTCGACCTACTATCGTGCGCTTTCTCTCTCACTGTACACGCACGCACGCGCGCACGCACACACACGCGCACACACGCACGCGCGCTCATTCTCTTTCGTTGGATTTCTTTCTAGGGCGGACGCATATATTTTCTCCCCCGCTTGACAGGGACATTTTTTAAAACGATCCCTCTCTTCCTCGACTTTTTCAGCGCTCGCTCGCTCTGCTTCCACTGATTTGCCGTGTTATTAATCAAGGAAATTATTTTTTCCTCTTTCTTTTTTCTATTGTTTTTTTTTTTTTTTTTTTTTTGTTTCGCGTTGGCGTTACTGCTTTGAATAACAGGGCTTTTGACTTATAATTTACGCGTTAGGCCTCAACTAAGGTTATTTATGAATGTATTCTTCTTGAATTGTCGCAGAAGACTTTATAATTCTATTGTAATTCGCGTAGGAGTTTTGCAGGAAATACGCGACACCCTGAAATAAAAGGGTAGCATTAGTGACGCAAGAAAATGTCTTCGGATAAAGTCACAGACTCGAGTTTTTGCAATCCATAAGAATTGCGAAACCTCTTAGCGAATGAAAAGTAGCGACACGCGAGTCCTTTGGTCATTCGACAAAACGTTCGTGAATGTCCGTGCAGTTGTACACTGATGAAATATTACGTAATGTTTTCCCCGGCTATTAATCACACAATGGAAATCTGATTAGAACTCCTCGATGCTACGATGAGCATAACGTGCACACCTTATGATCAGAGATTTTTCATGACCCCGTGCACGTGCCCCTTGTAAAAAGGGGTTGAAATCGACGCACTTTGTATACATTATTCGCACTACAAGTAACTTCATTACACGGTAATTACATTCGCTTTCGCGTTAATGAGAGAATTTTAACATTAAAAACCTTTGGTACATTGGGTTATTTAAAAAACGTAATTTATTCATTATTTAATATTCCAAGTTAATGGGATTGTTGAGGTTGCTTAATTTCTTAATTTTTTTGTAATATGTTCTTGTAATGAAAACTGTAAAAATACGAAGTACCGATCGATATCTCAACGTTTTAACGTACTAGCTGAACATGCAACGATTGTTGCAACGATTGTGTTTATTTGTAGGCTTAACGTATCTTTCGCCAAGCCGAAAACAAATTTCATTATTTAGCTATTTTCCACACTTTGGAATGACCTGTCGATGCATTACAGATTTAATACGAGTACACGCGATTATTCTTCCAAGATAGTACGACTCTAGAATAACTGTATTTTCACGTTAAGTATGCCGTTAATTGCACGACTGTTCGTTCTTTTAACTCTGGCTTTTTAACTGAAATAGTCAATTGTCGCGTTTCGAATGATGAAACGCGACATTTCATAATTAGCTTTTTCAAAACCAAACGACGTTTGAGCGGTAATTGTCAAATCCATTCGAACGTTCAGAAACACTTTTAAAAATAAGAGTTACGTTTATTTAGCGAACGGTCATCGGGATGCCGACTCTTGTTGAACAAACAAGCGCAGCAGCGTCCGTGTATCGCAGTGAAAGAGAAAAAGCTCGGCGCACTTCATTGCGCGACAAGATGTGCCGAGCGCCCAAAATAACAAAAAGAGGAAAAAAGCAAATGTCGGTGTGCTAACAGTGGAATTTTCCTTGTGTTCCAGGCTACCACCGCAGCAGCAGCAGCAGCAGGTGACCGTTGGCACGCTTGGGCCGGGTATGGGTGTGGGGGTGGGTGTCGCCGGCAACGGTGGAACCAACGCCGTCGTCACCCAGGGCCAGCCGCTCGTCATGCCGGGTTTCCCGATGCGGGCCGCAGCCGTGCCCAATTACTCGCCCTACTCACCCTCGCGCTTCCACATCGACAAGCGCTGCCAGCACCGCTGCTCATGGAAGTGCTTCAGCATCGCCCTCATATTCGTCACCGTGGCACTCGTCGCTATGCTCGCTTACTTCGCCGGTGAGTGCACTTGCAGCTACGTTACTTCCTCGCCATTGAGTTGTGCATCGCGTCGGATGCTCTGGTTGGATCGAGCATTTTCACGGAATTATAGTACCGGGTACTTCAGTTCGGAACAAGCTCAGAGCTATTGGAATACGCGTATTTAAGACGACTTAGCTATTCCGAAGAAAAAGCAGTGGTTTTATTTTACAAGCTTGATTAAAAATCAAAGTTTTTTAATTAGCAGTTCTGAGTATTTCAAAATATTGGTATCGAAGTTTTTTCTTATTCGAGACGCTTGTACGCGTAGGTCTATGGTGTCGATGATTCCTCGTTCAATATTTACTCCCGCTGCTGTTTAAGTATCTATTTAACATTTACCTTTTTACATCTACGCGAACCGAGGATACACGCAAGTGCAATTAATCGAGATTAATACTTTTAAGATTTTCGTTTTGATATGTTCTAAGAATTACACTGTCATTCAGAATTATTGGTTTTTGGTGAATTTTCTAACGCGATCGCAAAACAACGAGGCCCAAGCTTTCCGGCAATGGAATTGTAGATAATTTACAAGTCCGTTAAGCAAAGTCTCATTATTTCCACGTTGAAGATATATTTTAACATAAGAATCCGAGTTCCTTTACCGGTTTCTTTCATCAAAGATTGTACTTACAACGAATTGAACTGTTATCGTGGGCCATTACTTTTGTCAACCGTTGCGATGTTACTTGCTAGTTAAATTAAAATTAAGATACTCGTGAGGATGGAAATTCACGAGCATCTGCTGCAGGGAGCTCAAAAGTTTAAAAAAATACACAAGTGTAGGTACATTAGCAGCAACTTTCTCTAATGCACAAAAGATCGGCGATCATCAATTTTGCGTTATGTTCATGGTAGTAAATACAGACCACAGACTAGTTCTGGTCTGTATTTCGAATTTACTATTATTAAATATTTTAATTCCTAGGTAATAAATTGATCGGAATATTTAAAAAACAATCTGCGCTCTCCGCTAAAGCAATTTTCGATAATGAAATCTGAATAATAAATATACGCGAGTAAATTTAAAAAACTGAATGCAAAATTCGTAAGCCTTATTGATTTTCCTTCAGGTGCATTATTCATGTTTTCCTGTCATTTTATCGATTTTAATAAAGTGTAATAATAAAGAATGCTTTTTTCGTGAAATAAGCCTTGGCGCATATCTTTCGAAAATAAATGTAAATAACGTATTCCACGAAGTCGTGTAATTTGTAAATTTACGCGATATTTTTTCGTTCACCTGTTGCGCGCTATTCAACTTTTCCAATTGTAGTTCTTAATTTGCATCATCCTTACATTACGACTGAACCCAGTTTACATAGTTTTACATATAAACGCAATTTTCGTGCTGTTAACACCGTGTATTTAAAAATTTGTTTCTACAGGCAACAAAGATGACAATACGAAAACAGCTCGATCGAGCGCCTTCCAGCTAACCGGCGGCTGTACAGCCAACGTACTTTCTTATCCTTTAATCTTGTGCTAATTGTAAAAAGAAGATGATCTCGTTTTCACTGTGAAAGCACGGGGCGAGATTGGGGGCGAGCACCCGATAAAAATTCCCCGAGAATCCGCAGCTCGTCTTTCGAATGCTGTGGCACGCGCCGAGCAAAGCCACGAGTCAGCGCGGCCAGGAATCAACGGCTTTGCCGTAATTGTTAGGAGAATAATACGGAAATAGGAGCGATTCCTGATTCCCGCACCGCGATACGCGCTCGGCATATCCCATAACTGCAAAAGCTGGACGGCGCGCATCTCCGAGCCCTAGGCATCCCTCGAAATTACATTGGAATAAAAGCAGTTTTACAAATTTCATCGCGCTTCCGGAAACTGGAACTGGAGTCGTTAATTTGCGCGCGAAGATCGATAGACTTTTACGAAAGTGGAAAGATGCAAAGGCGTAATGAGAAACCTGACGTAGGACGCGCTCCTTACCTTCGATAATCGATCGCTTCCCATTTTTCGAATGGGTCACTTTTCATCTCCGATAAGAATTTGATAATTTAACGTGTCTTCTGCTCGCTTCAAATTGAAAGGATATTTATCGAGATTACAGGAATTTCCGACTAGGAGCATTCATTTTCAAAATTAAAAACTCACTCTTAATGCTCCAAATCCCTGATACAACTCTACTGCTCGTATCTCGGCATATGCTGGATAATAACGCCCAGCCAACTGCATGGAAAGTCACTAAAATGTAACAGCGGCATTAACGCTCAAGAATTTACTTCTGTGCAGTTTCCTCTGAAAATCTAGTCTCTAAATCTAGTCTCTCTTGCCGGTTGAACTCGCATCGATATTTTCCTGAAGCATTCCGAGAAACCTGGCTATCTATTTGAGAGCGGCAATCCTCGTGGCACTAATTCGTGGCTCTTCCGGAGTGAGTCTGTTAAATGGAGAAAAAGAAAGCACTCGATAACGAATCAAGGCGATGTACTTATCGACTTGTACCTATCGAGATAAGCACACATCCAAGGGGAACAGGCGAGCGCGATGTGTAGACAAAGGCTACTTCTTCTTCCGAAGCTCGTTCGTACCTGGATTCCACTGGGTGTCAAGGCGACGAGTGCGCGAAGTGCCTACTCGCATGACCTCGGTGGTGAACCGGAGCAACATTTTCTTAAATACAATTTGAAATGCAGCGTCGGTTTGAATGAAGTATTTTTCGAGAGCGTGTATATTTGCGTGTATAAATGCCGTCAGCGGTCGAGTGCAAAAAGGAACAAACGAAACGAAGAAAAAGCGGTGACACGACAGCTTTTGTATCGTTTCATTCCGGTGAACCCGGATGGGACTTACTTAAAAGTGGATTTGTGCCAATTGGTGATACGCTTGAAATGGAGTTGAAAAAAGGAAGGTTTTAAATGTACTCGTCGATGAAGAGTGCCAAGCGAATGTGTATTACGAGCAATCGATAGCTCTTTAGAGAAATAAAGAAACAGGTCGGTTCATCTCATTCGGCCGCGCATAAAGAAAGAGATCGAAAATGCCTGTGTAAGAGTCGGGCAACAAAGATCAGTTTCCAATTTATTTAGCTTCCATTTTAAAACAATCATATCCAAATCGGGAAAGAGTCCTTCGGCCTTCAGTCCGAAGCGAACAAAAAAATAATAGGAAAAAGGCAAGTGGACGAAAAAGAAGGAGAAGAAAGAGGTTCGACTTCGGCGTGGCAACGCGAGAGACGTTTCCGTTCTCTCGGCGATCAATTGTTTGCCTTTTTTATTCATTTCTCCATTTGCGCGTTTATATTTGCCTCGTGTTTACGTTGACTCTTTTCAAAGTCGTTAGGCTGGTTGAGCGCGTTCATTTATTCAAAAATTCGCACGCCAAGGAAAAGATTCCGAACGTTAAATCGCGTACAACTTTCTTCCTTTAATCATGCGATGATAAAAATATCGATTGCTGGTACGTAGGAAATTTCATTTCATTGGCCACAGCGTTCGTATTTACAATTTATACATACGTACGTGCATACAGAGATACGTACCGTCGCTCGCACATAGGTATGTTAATATATGTATGGATTTAGATATGTAATCAGAGGCTCGTGCATTAAACGTTAAAAGGAAAGCACGTTAAGCATTAATATTTATGATTTACTCATTTAATGAATCTAACGCCGAGTTTTCGATTTTGACTGCAAAATTACTGGTGTTTTTTTTTTTTTTATACAACATTTCAAATATTTCAAATATTCAAATAAAGCTAATGAAACTCTCGAATAGGCGAACTAGGGTTGTTTAGTTTCTTATTTCACCAATGTCGTTTTCATTTGGAACGATATTATTCGAATATCAGAAGAGAAACAATTTATATTTAGCTCTTGATGTTTGGCTTTAAAGATATTTCCAATTTTACTACATACTTGTATTTAAATTTAAAAGTCTAACTTTTAATATTTATTTTTAATTATAAAAACGTTACCTTTATAAATGAAATTTTTTACACGTGGCACTTTTAATGCAAGAAATATTTTAAAATCTAATTTTACGAGTGAATTTTATCAAATGAAAAGTTTTTCATCAAAATTCCGTATTTTATTCACCAGTATTCATATATTTTATTATGTGTGTGTGTGTGTGTGTGTGTGTGTCTGTGTGTGTGTGTGTGTGTGGTGTGTGTATAACATACAGGCAACTAAGCCGAGGCGCTTTTGAAGTGCGCCTGAATGTACGTCTTACACGTTTATATGATTAATTTAAAAAATACTCCTAATTTGAGTAAATTAGACATTTCTATAAACTGGCAAATATGATTATCATTGAGCCGAGTTGCACATTTTTGCCGAACCGTAAAACTGATTCCACGACAGTTCCCGAATCGAGCGTTGCTTTGAATATTCATACGACTAATATAATCCTAAAGTATATTAGAAGTAATAAAATAATGAATATATTCAATTATTAACGAGTTGCGTCTCGATTCACATTTTTAGCAGTTAACTCCATGAAACAAATTGACAACTCAAATTGCAATTTGGTACAAGACATCAAGGCTGTCACTCATGAGAATGCAAATGTGCACGATTCGATATCCACGCAAATTCCTACCGAAGGTGAGTTTCAAACAATCGATCCCTTCAAACCATTCCATCATTCTAATTTCCTACTGCTCTTTGAAATACACGTATTTTGTATCTAGCAACCTTTTCACAATGCGCGTTTTAAATTACATCTGGAATTATAATTTCACTTTTTTAGCGACAAAAACTTTTCCCGGCATTTTAAGAATAAATGAATAAGCACGAATACCAAAAAAGTCTCAACGCAAAATCGAGGGATATTTTTAATATTACTTAGAGTCCTCATTCACCTTGCACATTGTTAAATTGTAATTACGCGAGGTATTGGTATTTCGAATCGGATCAAATGAAATTGAAGATAAAATTTATTATCAAAAATTACACGAAACGAGATGAAGATTAATGGATACAAGAAAATTCTTAAAAGCACTTTCATTTATTTAAATATCTTTTTTCTTCCAACGTTCTCGTGACCCCTGCGTTTATCCCTATCCCAACATCCGAAGCTATTAATATGCAGATAGTATGCGCCATCACGTACTCTTGGCTTAGCTCGATATTGATAATTAACCAGCTTTTGGCGACGTATTTTTAACTCGTATTTTTCAAATACTCTTTCAAATGCATTTTAATTTTATCGAGATATCTAAATTAATATTCCTTTAATCGGAGTATCAAGTGGACGATTAGCACCCATTGAAAAACAATTTCGCGTAATTTTTCTAATTTTTGCGAGCCCCTAGCGACGAGAGTTAACATCCAGTTTATTCGGTTTTCCCAGTTTTAAAGTAAATTAGCGTTTAATACGGTTCTTTTCCCAATGTTCGAACCTTCTAAACTCAGAATTAGATATAGAAGTTGAAATTATATAAATTAGTAACTCGAACGTAACAACATTGCATCCACGCACTCGAATTAACTTTGTAGCAAATTTCATACAATCAGTGCACACCTAGATCGAATTAAATTTATTAAACTCAACCGCATTATTTAAGAAATTGCTAAACTATTAAAGCGCTCTTCTTTTATCGAAATAATCGTTTGCGCATGTAAGTGGGCTGATCGGTAGAATAGAGTTGAATTTTCTTTTAACTCGCCGTTCCACGATAAGTTCAACAATTGTTCGCGTTAGCGACGCGCAGTTCAGAGAGATCTCATTCGATTAATACATTACAAATCGGAAAATCTAGAAATTCTAAAAACGTACAAAAACCTTATATTGTATTGAAATAATCATTGTAAACGTGGATGCAATTTGTCCCTTTGTGCCGTTTCTGCAAATCACAAAAGAAGGTAAGGGACGCGAATAAAGAGACGCGGCACGTTTTTCCGTGTGCGTTACGCAAAGGCGTAATCGTGACAGATTTTACCACAGATCCCACGCGACAATAGATCGACTCGCTCGCAAAAGCAGCGCGAAAGAAAGGGCAATTATAAGTATTTTTTTACATAATCGGCAAAGCAACTGAAAAGCGTTAACTAGTATTTATACACGTTTACATAATTCACTCTTTACGTGTATAAAAATGCGCCACAATGTCAAATAAATATTTTTTTCAAAGCCGTGCGAGTGAAATACGGGCACTACAAAGGAGAGGGAGGAGTATCTCCGTCGCGAACGCAAATCCCTTTCGAGACATCGCAAAGGCCTTATCCGAAAAATAAGTAAAACTCGGGAGGTGAGTAACGCGCGCAAAAGAGATTAGACGCGCCTCTCGTAATTCCGTAACGACATAGAGGCGAAAAGGCGAAACTTCGTGGACCTCCCGCGAAGCGATAAATCTGACAGCAGATAAAGCGCGCGCGTGGTCACAAAACCCGAAAAAAGAGACGAAAGTCAAGGGAACAATCGCGAATGCAGATTAACCCGCTTGCAGAGAGCCTTCCGACGAGCACGGCGGAACACTCGAGCGCCGCGGACTCGGCGGACCAGCAGCAGAGCGACCCCCAGATCCAGCAATCGGCCCAGCAATGGCCGGCCGTACTCGAGCTCCAGTCCTACAACGTGGCCCACTCGGCCGTCATCCCTGCCTACCACTTCTGGAACACCGAGTTTACCAACAAGCAGCCGGCCTTTATAAGGCTGAACCTCACTCTGCCCTGGAACGCGAACTTCGCGGTGTACGGGCGTCGGAACGTCGCACCGAGCGTCACCCAGTACGACTTCGTGGAGTTCGTGAAGGCCGGGAGGCTGGACCATCGGCTGAAGCGCGAGACGTACGCCTCGACCGTTTCCGCCGTCAGCTTCACCCAGGACACGCCCGGACTGGCGAGGCCGCCCGAGCCGCAGCTGCTGCCCGCCTACGCCGAGGAGGAGGTCTCCTTCGTGATCCAGCACACGCTCGCGAAGCGTTCGAGCCTCGACGCGCCCCCCGGCATCAACGTCAGCCTACTCCAGTACCTCGACACCGGACGCTGGTTCCTCTCCGTATACAACGACGAGCTCCAGCCGCACAAGGTGACCCTCGTCGTGACCGAGGCCGAGGGCGTATCCACCACCTGCCCCAACGACTGCTCCGGTAGAGGCTCTTGCTACCTCGGCAAGTGCGACTGCATCGATCGATATCAGGTGAGGACGCAATATTTTTCCTTCTCCTCCCCGCGCGACTGACACTCCACTCGCTTTTAGCCGGTTATTGTAGCCTTCGTAACTCGTGAATGAGCATCTTTTTAGAAGCTTTAAAACTCCGCTCGAATATTTCCTTTGCTCCGAGCGCTCGATCGACGATTCCCTCCTCTCATTTTCGAATATAAGCTCCGCGTGACATTTTATAGCTTTTGAAAGCAGCCGGCTGTTTCCGCTGCCTTTCTTCCAGTTGATAAAAGTGCGTTCTTGTTTTATTTTAAAATCGCTCTGGCATCGATTGTTACGATACGCAGCCGTTTTGCGGTTATAAATAAGCAGCTTCCTTTGTTTGTCTTGCATTTGCCTTTATCTTACAAAGATATAATCTCTTAAACGTATGTATACTCTTCAGCTCGCGCAACGAATTAGGAACAATTTCGTTTTCATTTTGCGCACAATGGTCGTTACCCATAAATCACGAGCTTAATAAAAAAAAATCGTCGACCCTTTTTGCGACTTTCAGGCGATTGCCCTTGACGAATTCGTCGACGTTATAATTATCGGGATTATCGAGCCAATGATGCGAGATAAACGGAATCTTTGTCCATCAAAAGTCTCAGTATTTAGATTTAATTTTGAGAAAGCAAAGTGGTAAGCACTCGAGCCGCAAACTTGCGCAGTTTCACGTGTAAGCGTCGTGTTGAATTAAGAAGAAGGTTTGGCCTGCGTCGAATGTTCGAAAATTAATAACGCGAGAGCAAAATTTCTTCCGCAATTTGTATAAACGCGAAACAAAATTGCTGATTCTAGCTCTTGCGTGGGAAAAGTAAACCGAAAGTCAGCGACGCCCGGTAGAATGAATCAGGATGCTGGAGAAATCTCGAGATTGAAATTAAAAATTCAGAGAATCAAAAATTTACGACTCCTGACTTCGATCGTCCCCGGACTTACGTCCAGAGCTAAGCGCGCATCAGCTTCGGGAGCACGACACATTTCCAATTTAAAGAAATCCCAATTAACTATTTACGCCCCTGAATTCGCCAGCGTCAAATCTAATATAGAATGTCAATATGCTTGCTTGAATCCGAAAATTTGCCAGGCCGCGATTTCCTCCGCGTGGATAAATTGTCTGTAGGTAAAAGCTTGTGAAATATAAAGCATCGATAATTATAACCTGAGCGGAGCTTCCCGATGAGACCGCGAAAACTTCGATATTCGAAGGGAGCAGCTCGGCTTTATCGCTTCCGTCCCTCTGCCAAGAATACGCGCGCGCTTTTGTTTTTTGTCCTCCCGTGGCCGGTGTTTGCGTTCCGCTTGCGGCGAGCCCTCGGGAGACGTCCGTCACGCGCCAGTGCAAACAGCACATTAGCCGTAATGTTGGTTATATTTGCCGACGCCTATTGTAGTGGCCTGCCGTGCCGAATTTTCGCGCGATAAAGGACGATCCCTGCGAACCGTTGGACAAATTACCACACGGGCTCCAGAGGCCGGGAATTAATGCAAAGTCACGCGCCGTGAAGTTCGCGCGCTGCTTCCGTTGGTAAGCGCGTCCTCGGCGACTGAAAGGACGCGCAGACTCGTGGAAAGCCCCAACGTGACTGATCCCGGTGACTTAAATCCAAATCTCAAAGATACATAAGGGCGTCCCGCGTATCTCGTGTGTATCCTGGAACTTTGCGCATCTCCGCGTGGCTGCGCGTCCAATTTTTTCACCCCCCCCCGTCTCTTAGCCCCTCGCGAGGCTTGTGTGTCTTATTAGGGCGGATCCTGGATAGAATCAGCGAGACGTATCTCGAGAGCTCGGGGGGAGTGTAGAATTTTCATCGTGTGACTGGAAGTTAATTTGAAATCGACTTTTTTAGGTACACCCCACCCATGTGGCACATGTAAATTGACTCGCATTCGGTAATTCATATCTCGAGACACATGTCACTTATGAAAATTTATAATCCGCTCGTAAACACACGCGCTCTTCTTTAATTTATCTCTTTTAAGATTTGGAGCGTTGCGAGTTCAAGGCGTCGAGTAATAACATAAATTATTCGAAATGTCTTAAACAGCTCCCTTCAAGACCCATACGGATTAAAATTCTTTCGAAAGTCAATTTGATCGGTTTGCCATTAGGTTATGTGATTAATTTAATCGAGCCAGTATTGGTAATTTAAGAGTTCACCGCGTTCATTTAAAAGAAAGCTATTTAAGCTAAACTCAAGCGCCGATGAAGTGAGAATTATGTTTTATAGAGTGAAAACTCTAAAGCTCTAAAACTCGTTGCTTAACGCTCCTCCGCTAATGCGAGAAATAAGTTTTGTTATTCTTAACGAATTTATTTTAAATTACCAAACTGTAATGCGAGCATATAATTTACGTTGCATTTCAATTATGAAATCATTTAATAAGCTGGAAAATATGGTGGAAAATCTACCTAGACGCGCGCGCATCATTTTTACTTAAAAGGACAGACTGTTTTAGAATTCCGATTAAAATGCTATTTCGCCGGCGAAAAAAAGAAAATTATTTTCCCTAGATAGAGAAGGTTGCGTGTTCGGCCTTCGCTCGAGTCGAAAAAAAAAACAAGATTTTTTGAAGAGAGAAGCTGCATTCTCTTTGCGACTGGTTCTAGCATGTTTAAAAAAGACAATTTAAAATGTTATTCTTGTTTGCGAATTGGTAGCAACCTCGAGGGATGTAATTAATATTTAAAAAACTTAAAAGCTAGTCGGAATGACGTTGTAGACTATGTTCTACGAGAGTACGGGTGTTTTAAAAAAATTATTGGACGATGGAGATTAAAGTTTTCCGGCCAGATCCTAAATGTGAATCACGAATTTATATTTTCGCGGAACGTAATCTAAATTAAAAGATTGGTTATTTACAGACGAAGCTGAACTTTCTCATAAAAAAAGATTTAACTGATTTTTTTATAAATGATTCGCAGAGGCCGTACCAAACTCCCCCATGTAGACACGCGTTATATATAGTACGAGGGGTGTTTCTCGCGACGAACTAGCAACTCTAATTTAACCCTTGGAGCTGCGGGGGGTGTCGGGGTTTGACGCGAAATTTGATTTGAACATTTTAATATTGAGCTAAAATGCAATTCCGACGATTTCTCCGCGACGAATTACTGTTTATTGTTGTTGGAGAGGGGAGAAACACGTTATAAACATTCCCTCAGGTCAATGTATCGCCTAATACTCTATCTCTATCTGGCCTCCTTTCTTCCTTTCTTCCTTTCTTCTTTTTTTTTTTAAGTTTCGCGCCATAAAACGGATTAGCCAACGTAGGGGATTTTCAAATGCCCCAGTGGCTTTCGATTAGCAATTTCATAGTGCGCCCCACGCGACGATTAAATGCATCTCGGACAGAACGCATACTATGAGTCATTACGTCCTCTTCTGGCTCGCTGACTTTGCAATTTTATTGCCAAAATTTCCCAGTGTGCTCCACGTTGATTAATTAATTGCCCCCGCTAAATAACATCCAGTCGTACACTATATACTATTACCATAGCTCGATACTTTTCACGCGCATTTTTTCACTTTTTCTTTTGCACTTTCACCCGTGTTTCGTCCATTACATTAATTACACGCAACAGTTACCAACTTTACAATCTATTGCGACGTACATATTCGGGGGACCAACACCCCCGACCTTTATTTTCGCCTCGTTACGATGTTCCACCTCGTCCACGAATGTTATCGCATTTAATATTAAGAAGCGCCCCGTTTACGAAGTCGATGCCTCGTCGTGAATGTTTGAATTAGTTTTCCCAGTCGAATTCGATACGGAAAAGCACGGAAAACTTGGTTAAACTGCGTTCCATTGTATATCAAATTTCAAATTTTTGGGCGTCTCGCACGCGTGCCCGAAGAGTAAAAAGTTGCGATTGAAAGAGTTTGTGAAATTTCGTATTTCCTTATCGCGTGTTTACTGCCTATGCAGCCCCGAGTTCAAGAAAACCGATAAAAAGTTTGTGCTCAGCCGATTCGGAGTCGAGGGACGTTGGCAACCTTCTTAGAAACTCCTAAATCATTAAAATCCCGTCGCAATACCGCGTCCGAATACCGCGCAGCGAGTAATAAAAAAAGGCAAAACGAAGCAAGATACATCGCCAAAGGGAATGTTCGCACGACCGCGAGCGACGCGCGCAATTAAGCGTCGCGACGTTCGTGTTGTGGAACGCGCCGCTACCGAAACGTTCGTAAGTGCGCGCGTCGGCGACAAGGCCATTGCGGTTATGCACCGACGGAGGCGAACCCAAAATCCAAGATAATTTAAGGGCATCGGTCACGGTTATATCTCCATTAGATCGGGCTCGAGTCGTCGACTTATTATCCGCGCGTATTAAATGTGGCCACACAACCCCACGCGCGCACGCGTCCACTGATGGCCAGATGGCACCGACGACAATCGATGCGCGTCGGGAGTCGTCCGCACACGCATCGCATCCACACACGCGTGTCTCCCTCTTATGCGCTGGCGCCCATAACGCCGAACTCCGTTAAATCGTCCGGAAAGGGACGAGAGATCGACTGTCAAGTCCCGCGATCGAAGCGAAAATTCAAGGGGTAGACGCACAGGAGCTGAGAAAAATGGAGGTCGCTGTAGGAAGTGGACGACGCTGCGAGAGATGAAAAAGTAAGTGGTCGAGAGCCGGGTCGAGAGCTTTGGCTTGGCCGCGGGGAAACAGAGCGTCCATCGAGGACGAACGCGTTATTATCCCGCTCAACAGCCACCCCCGTGTCGCCATGCCCTCGGGCCTGCGTTACGTAGAATATCGCCAGCCGTACGGTGTTGTGCGCGGCCTGTGGATATAATTTTCGCGTATTTCGCATATAATTCGGGCGATTTAACTCGTCGCGCGCGAGGCCTAATCGAGCGACGTCTGCGCTCTATTCGGCGGACCAGTGTAACGCGAGGGGGAGGGAGTTATATACGGCGGTAGTCACGTGAACGACCCTACTACGGTACACTTTGCGTTGGCGGCACATTCCCGATTCGACGATTTCCATGACGACGGCGTGACGTAGTGCAGCAGCAGCAGCAGCAGCAGCACCAGCAGCAGCAGCAGCACCAGCACCAGCACCAGCAGCAACCGCCACACCGGTCGATAAGTCCTGCGCGGACATTTCTGCGCGTACGCGCCCCGTAGGGATCAAACGAGAAATGGACTGAGTGAGTGCGTGTACAAGAGCGAGAGAGAGAGAGAGAGAGTGAGAGAGTGGTACGTCATCCCTCTTTCGCAACCCACGTGCCGAATCCTCTGCGCGTACATAAATGCGCGTATGGAAGGGGGTACGACGACAGGTGTATATGTGTGTTTGCGCGCGCACGTTAGTCCTGGGCTCGTCCATGTACGTCGGAGTTTTCCAATCCTATTTCTCTTTCTTACGCGGCCTCGCCGAGTTTCTCACCCATTATTCCTTTCTTCAGCGTCCTGCCCTTGGCTGATTAAATAATATACATGGTGCACGAGATACGGGAACTCTCACGATACTCCATCCCGTTCACCCGCTACACGCCGTCGATCAACGGTTGCATATCGACGTGCTCTCCCACTCGAACACAGGTCGGCTTACAACGGCGTGTCCTCGGCTTCTTTTTCTTTTCTACTTCCCCTCGCGTCGTCGTCGGGACTACGCGTTTTTCCACCGATAGACGTCGGATGAAAGGATACGCGTGTCTGCGTGCTCGCGCGTCAACGTTATTCCAAGGGGGTCGCGGCGAGGGGAGAACCGTCGCTTTTCTCGTCGTTGACACTCAGCTCCTGCCTTCTTTCGCTCGTCACCGACGAAAGATCTGACCTGCATACGAGCCCAGTATACGTGTACACACACCCTCGTGTTTTTCGAGACTCTTTCCTCCCTTGCCTCCTCCGTGGGCTCTTCACGAGATAGAGAGACACTCGCGTAGTACGTCCTCACGCCTACTCCATTAAAAGCCGTGGCAGTTACGGCTCGAGGAGACACTCGAGAGATGACGCTAAATGTAAAACCGATGTCTTGGAGACGCGCCACCCCCGCGGCTCTTCGCGTTCTTCTCTCTTCGTGTCACGGCCCCGAGACATACGTGTCGGTACTTAACCTTCTGCGCGAGTCACGGAGGGTCGACGACGATTAATGATGACGAGATTTTCGGTCAATCGGCCCTTCGACTCTGCTCTCGTGACTTTCCTTCTTCCTTTTTGTCCCATCGAAAGTCGCTCCTGTCGTGTCGACTCTTTCACATACTCGGCGTCGAAGCCAGAAACGCCTGGCGCTCATCTGCCGAGACACCGATGTAAACGTCGCGACAATGTTTTTTCCAGACGTCGACTACGCGCTCACGAATGCATATTTCAATGGAAGGATATTTAATTCAAATCATGCGCCCCAATATGAAGCGCCACGTATATAATTCAGTGCCATGGGGTTTCATTGCTCGTTTCTTATATTCTTATTAAACTTTAATTTGTTTTTAAATTGGATGTCTTGTTACGTTATACCTTTTCTCGTATCGACTTGGAACAACATTCGCTAATTTATTACATTTAAATTTAAATTTCAAAATTTCGCTTCTGCATTCTCGTATGTCATACGATACAGTTTATTCGAAATGCTATGCGCTCCAGTTTCTTTATCAATTTCGAGTCTGCCAGACACGGGCATATTTCATCAATTTATCAATTTGTAAAATTTTATTTCATTCTAAGTTTGTCGGCACAACTTTTTTCCAAAATTACCCCACGAGATTATGGGTTATATCGCGACCGAGGATTTACCGCTACTACTTAATCATTTGGGCCACGACTCTTTGTTTTCCAGAAATGTGACATTAATACTCTGTAGGACGGTACGTTGTAATAAAACTAAAGTTTTCGCATAAGGCCTGCTTTGGTAAATCCTTTTAAACATCGAGTTTCGAGGGACTGAGAAAAATATTTTCACCTTGATAATGTCTGTCAGGGGCGATATTGACTAATGCGTCAATAACGCGTATTACACTTACACTGTAATGCGCACGCGGAGGAATACGAAGCGAAACTTGCCGAATTAAAAGGGATGTTCCAAGGATGTTGAGGTAGTGCGGGGTGCCTAGCTTTTGGAAAAGAATCCAAGAGACCCGACCTTCGTTATTCACGAGTTATTTAAGACAGCAGCCGTACTCGAACGACACTTTGGCTGCGTATTTTTGGTTGAAAAATCACACGTGGCTGCTACAAGCGCAACGATGCGTCGACGACAATTAACGTCGACGTGATTTTCAGAGGATCGGCTCTTGGTATTTTGTCTCTGGATGGAGAGGAACGCGCGCACGGGGAAGGAGACACATCGGTGTCGCGCGTACGAGGGGACCGAGGCACATCGGGCCGAGATTCGGAGATTAATGCGTTCAGCCGGATAGAGGATAAGAATCGAATTATGCACTTAGCCGTCGTTGCCGCACGCACTTAAGCGCGCGCGGATACGAGAGTGCGAAGGGCCTCTCGTGGTTCGCCGTTGATCCTTTCTCCTGCGACAAATTGATGATTAGGACGGGAGATTTATATACCTGGTCGGGCCGCTGATGTGCGGCGGCGGGGCGGGGAGGGTTGAGAAAGGGGATGCCCACCGTGTGGCGTGTTTTCGGGTTCCGCAGTTAATGGGGCTTTTACACTTTTCATCATCTCGGGATGCGCGCGCTCGTCTGGCTGCAACTATGAATTATTCCTTTAATACTTTAAGCGCCTCGAAGTGCTTTTGTTCGCGGGGCGACGTTTTCCTTTTTGCCTTTTTTTTCTTCGTCTTCGGGCTTCCGATAGCCTGCTTACGCATTTATGTGGTATTTTTATTAATGATCTTTCTCGAGCGAAGCGCGCATCGTCGACTCGGTGGTCGTCGACGAGCAACGAATGTCAATTTGTTATATGAAAAATGTAAACATTTTAGATTTCCTCTTGGTTGAACATTGTGAAATTCACGTTGTTGATTCTTACGGACACGAAAAGTATACATATATACGTATGTTATCTCTTATCCGTTAAAATAACGGGTTTGAAATGGGTATCGTGTATCATACGAATTCCGGTTTTATCGGCACTTGTGTTAAAATTAACAATGCGCCTCTTCGATAAACTTTCATTTATACACAGGGTCAATTTAATTTAACGACCTTGTATATTTAAACAAATTCGCTGCACCGCACAGAATAAAAATTCGACGAACATAAGGGACGTCTCTCCATAGCGTTATTTTACGAATTTTCGTTCTATGTGTTTGCTGTTCAACAGGTTTGTTTTAAATTTAGAGTGACGTTATAAAATGAAACGACGTTTGCACCCTTATTACTGATAGCTCGGCAGTTTATGAAAATAATACGAATGATTTGATAAAATAAGTTTTTATGTAACGGAGAAGTACTAAAAATTAGCAAATTGAAGGCACTAAGCAGCGCTTATCTCCACCCTAGGGATAATTTCTTTTTGTATTCCAGATATTTTATTCATAACATGCTTATACCAAATGTTTACGACTGGCTGTTCAAATATTCTAGTAATGAATACAAATGTTCTCCTTTATTCGCGAACTTCAAGATCGCGTTGTAAATGTTGCATTTCCATACGACTAACGTTTAAATACCGTTTTCAAATTGCAGTCCTGTTTATTTTCATTTTTATTTTCGTCTTTTGATCGGCGGGAGCAGAAGTCGCGTAAAAAAGTGTGGATCTGAAAATAACGTTGCTTTCTCCCTTCCTGTTTATGAATTACGTCCGCAATTACTTCCTCGTAGCGGTATTTTTTGTGCGCATCGAACGACTCTTTCGTAATTTAAGTGCTCGAGAAAAGCAAATAGTAATCCATGACTCCTCGTCGTGATAAATGTAGAGATAATTCAAGATTCCACTGGTGCACTCGTCGAAGAACCGCGGAACGAGATAAATTACGTGCGCTCGGGTCTCGAAAGCGTAAGCGCTATATCCCACCCTTCGATATAATGAGCGGCTGCCGGTAATGAGAGCGAAAATAAAAGCAATTGCCGCGTTGTTCGACAAACGCATTCAACAGTCGGTGGTCCAATATTTATTTATGAGATCCATCGGCTCGCCTATAACGAACGCACGAGCCACGTATCCTCCACGTAATATAGTTATTGGCATGTCGACTAAAGTAAGAAGTCGTCGATATTTCTGAATTTCTCAAAATGAATAAATCAGCGGTCGGACGGTGAACTTTGCAATAAATAAATTTGCGCGGGAGAAAGCGAAGAAGGAAGCGTAGGTACGTTATAAAGAGGGTCTCTAAAGCCGCGTCACGAGCGGCGTCACGAGCGGCGTCACGAGCGGCGCCTCGACGCTCTGTAATTTCCCGACGGACTGTCTCACTCGCTCCGGCCGTATAAATTTATCGTCTATTTGTCTTATCTGGAGTCACTTCGACAGCTGTCATCTCAATTCCGTAAAGTGTCGCCCACTCATCTGCGCGCGGCCAGCTGCAAGCTTATATCACGGCCCACGTTATTTTCGACCTCCCCTTTCTACCCTTCTCATCAATCGCTGCATATGTTTATATTGTGTGCGCGGGTGCGCGTGTGCGTTTGTGCATTGACGCGCTCGTGCACGTTCGTGTACGCGCGCATCGAGCGACTCGAATACGTGCGTATTATCCGCGCATTCGAGAGCATTTCGCGCGATGAGCGCACTACCGAAACCCTAAACCGACGGGACATATGTTCGTCGCTTGCTCACGCATCGACACGCGTATGCATGCGTGCACGCGTACAGAGAGAAGGGCAGACATAATGCGCACCGCATGATTACGTGCTCATTGCTACGCGCCCTCAATTTCGGTGTCCTATACAGCGTTAACCAAAGACGCGTTCTCTCTTTCATTTTGCGCGGGCGTTCGTTCTTCTACTCTCTCCCTTTCTCCCACTCGCGGTTTTATTCGATTTCTCGGTCTTTATATCACTTCTTTGTGTTTAATCCAACCCTTTCTTTATCGTCCCCTTCAGCAGTGTCCGTTCCTTCCATTTTTCGCTCTCCCTCCACTTCGCTCTTATCGATTTCCACGCTATTTTTCTTTATCGCTCGCTCTCCTGTATTTCAATATTTTCTCTCCCTCTCTCGTTCGCATTTTCTATTTACACATTTCCCTCGGTCCTCGTCTCGGCTTTTCTTCGCTGCCTGTATCCGTCCTTCTTTGTCTGGACCCTCTCCCATCGTCTCCCTTGTACTAGCGATCTTTTTCTCGTCCCTCCAGCGACAGCGAAGGCAGCCACGGGCTCCTCTCCTCTCCTCGCTCCTCGCCCCGCCTGCGTCTCTCCATTCTCTCACTTGTGCGTCACTTTCGATAAAAATCTCGCGGGCACTCGTACGTGCACTAAACTTTACGCATGCTCGTGTCGTACCGTCTCGGCGATTCCGCTCGTCCATCTCGAATGGACCAGCGACGCTACTCCGTACGCGTTGGCGCATATCTTTCGCTCTACCTCCCTCTTTTTCCATTTTTTCGTCGCCTCTTTCGCACGGTTCTTTCGCCCATTTTTTTTTTATTCCTACGGAGGAAGCGACTCTGAACGAACCAACGAACGGACGAGAACGAGCGACGCGAGCCAGACGAGCCAGACCACGCGACGAGCAAAAAAATTAGCGACGCCGTACAAAATGTTACATTATAATGGACGTCCATGTAGGACAAAACGGATGCGAGATCCTTTTTACGTCATATTTCGGAGCGTGAAACGGCTATTACTCTCTCTCCATTTGCCGAAGGGAGCGTTTCCACGGCACAGCTTGTTTTTAAAATACAGCCTGGCAGCACTATAGCCTTTGTCCGTTCTTTTTGATAAATGTCGAAGCTTAATTAAAAATTGCATTTTTGAGGATTTTCAGTTGTAAGGAGAAAATTTCGAGCGATTTCTCGAAATGAACATGAAAAGCGCTACATGAACGTGTTCAAAAGGATCCACCGATCATTTACTCGCGAAAAATCTATTCTTCTATATTAATTCTATTCAGACCGAATGTTAATAAGAAATAATACGTTATTCCATTGGTAGGGAACGGAAATAGAGTTTCATACTTTCCTCGTAATTATTAGAATTACGTTTGCAACGACTGTGGATATTTAAAGATTCTTTGTCAGCTTAGTCCTTTGCCTATCTCATCCCTTGAAACCTTATCGCGGACGGTAGACTGACGTCACGCGATAAATGAGCAGGTCTGTTTCAAGTTTGAAATTTACAAAGAAAGGGCAGCGTGTGATCCATTAGAATTTTCCAGTAAACACGAGTCAGGATTCTCCTTGGTTCTTTTAACTTTCCTGCGAAACTTTGCAACATTTTTCAGTTGAAAATTGCATAGTTCTTTAATTAAGTTTTCGATCGATGGCTTGAAAATCAAACACGAAAAACGACGCTCGAAAAAGTTTGGAAGTTATACGAGATATTTACAATAATCAGCTTTATTTTTACAAAGAATAGAAAACTTTTCTGTCAATATAAGCCATCGATGCCCCACGAACGGTTAAACAACTGCACGTGTATTTTGATCTTTAAAAATGCATTTTGTTAAGCTACTTAATTTATTTGAAGCTGAGAAAAAATATTTCGCAGAAAAGTGAAAAAATTACGTTGCACGGGAATTAATTAAAAACTTCCCTACTATGGACAAAATGAAATAGAGCATATTAACGAGAAGACAATCAATGCGATTACTTTAGCTTTTTCCCTTCGATACCTTCAGCCTATTGGTACGAATATACTGGGTACGAATACACTGGGATACTTAAAAATTACTCATCCTCTCGTTAACGTGATTTTCAGAAAAGCTTGGAAAATAGTAGTAAGTAAGCGCTCCTGCCAAAGCAACCGGCGTATTCTTCGGTACAGTTAGCAAATTAATTAATTAATATCGAGCAGTATTAGGTCGCGTGTCCTGATTACATCGAAAGTTGGTAAATAATCGTAAAACTTCTCGAGTAACCGTTTGAGAGAGGCTCTGTGCTTTATCGAAAACAAAGATGCCAGAGTGACGTGCATTAAAATTGTCGATGCACCAAACATCGCACAATTTAATAACGCGGGCTAGGACGGCGATAGGGGATACAAGATTTCATTATCTCGTATCCCTTATTTAATTCTGAGCGGTAGCGTCAATGGTTGCTATTTTTACGCGGCAAGGGAAGGGAAGAGGGTGAGCGACGGCTAAGGACGAAACGCCGGCACTAGAAGAGGAAAGTTCAAATGTGCTGGGATGAAAGTATCAATGGGAAGTGCTTTTATCGCTCTTTTATCGTGACAATAAAATAAGCAAAAGTATGAGGCCGGGAGGCGATGACGGAAAATTGGAAGGAAGCGCAAGCGTCATCGCGTATACGCCCTACGCATGTGAAAAGTTCGTAAAACGCGTGCAATTTCGTTATCGCGTCACGACTCTCAGGGCCCCCTCCCCCTTGGCAAAGAAACGAACGAGTCTTGAGCGAATGCGTACAAGGGAAATGCGAGGGAAATGTTGAATACATTTTGGAAGGCACACTAGCAAGAAGAGGTACCGGATGTTTGCTATTCGTCCATTAAAACAAATGGGCCTACTTTAACCTACTAAGGAAATAATAAATTCTGTCGTAGAGGGAATAAAGAAACGAGAAACTCGAACAACAATTACTCGAGAATGTCTTGATCATTTTTTATGTTTACTTTGCGTTGACGGGCTTGAAATTTATATAAAATCAAGTTGCACTTTGTTACATTAAAAAGTAGGCACGGTGGCTTTGTGCGCTCGTCTTTCACTTGTATATATTACAGCGTGCGAACGCAATTTTTGTAATTGCATAAAGTTTAATCAAATATACCGTAATTTTATCTTCTCGATGCGATGGCTGCTGATAACAGCCAAGATTCATTTCTCCGACGTCCCGAAAGTAATGTATGCGATATTGATTAACGTAAAAATCTCTGAGCGAACCAAAGTCAGTAGCGTCATGGATAAAATAGCATGAAAACAATGTTGATGCAAGTGGATCATGCGTACGGGGTGAGCTAATAAATGAGATATTATCATTATTTACATAAAATAAGAAATACTTACCGTTCGTACGTGAACAATCTACCATTGTACAAAGTATGTGAATTTAATTTTCCTTTCAATTATGTCGACCTCTGAATATTTTAAAATGCCTACTTCCTGTCTCTTTTCAATGATATGCAATAACGGTTTGAGCAAGTAATGCTAGATTTCAAAGCAGAGGACAAGCAATACTTCAGTGCACGCGCATCAAGATATTCCTCCCTACTAGATGCGGTACTTTCGAGTTTCACTCGCAATCCGACGTATAAGACAGTGCTATCGCACGATCCACGCCTTTCACAATCATTTAATGGAAAAAAAATAATAAAGTCCCGATATTTCTTTCGCATATTTCATCTACAACTTATTTCGATGTACAACGACGATAACTCTCAATACTCAAAGTACTTAAGGCTTCGTTGATCTACTTACAAAAGGATGAAAATGGCGGAGCGTGTACCTCTTGCCTAGAGCTCTCAGCTGAATAAGGAGCTTAATACGTGACCTATAAGGAGAAAAAACCACGATAGTAGAGTAATATACAGTAGGTTGGCTCGCGGTTACTCCAGCAGTTTCCCGCTTTCCCTGGAAAGCTAGCGCTTGAGATTCGTGGAAAATGACGTGACCTAGATTCACGATCTTGATGTATGACGCGTGCACGGGGTCGAGAAACGAAGGCTATTATCTTAATTATTCTCTGCCTCATCTGTCGATTTGCCGTCAGATAGAGAATTCATCGTGTCACACGCATTTCATTCTTTATAATTGGCCTTAGAGTTCGCGTAACGCTCGGGTACTGTCCGCGATGACTTTCAACTTCACGTATCTAATTAGAAGTGCAAGTACAGCTTTTCTCATTCACCGAAAAAAAGCATTCTATCAACCAACTACCAGGAATCGAAATTCAAAAAAACGTGGATCCTTTCGATCCATAATTATTTTACCTTTCTCTTTTTCGCCAGGTTAATAGGACCCGTAGCGATAATACTTCATGTGGATTTGAATACTCGTTTCGAAGATAACGTTGATCATTGGTATTGTGCAGACGAAACGACAGTACTGTTAAATTTTCGTAAAATAATTCACTTATGTCGTTTTTATAAGGCGCAAAATGATTATTTTTAAATCGTTTATTGGATAACTCGGTTAATATCCCTTGCTTTATAGCGATACGGGAAACTTCTAATTGTGCATAACGAGTGGTAATACGTGCACTGTTAGTAAAAGTAATATATTCCGTGTAAGACTTGCACAGAACTATTTTGCTCTGTAATTTCAACGTATTGGACACAAGCAGGTGGAAAATATGTAATTTAAATAGTAATAGTATTGTGTATTTTCTACGACATTTCCAAACGACCGCACTTTAGACTCTAAGCACTGCAATAAAAGAAGCCGCCAACTTTTACTCGTATTGGCGATCACTTTGTGGATACAAATGTGACGTACTGTAATAATAATGAGTGAATTTTGGAAAAGGGGGATAATTTCAAGAAAACTGTCTCTTTGTATTTTACAAGCAAACTTGCGACGACGTAAAGTTCGCTCATAAAAGTAGCGTAAGCTTTTTACCAAATCAATGAGCGTTACTCCACGAACTTTGTGTTTTCTCGAACGAAAATGTTGTACACAAAGCACTTGGAGCCATCACAGGAGGCTTATAAATTATCGATCGAAAGTTATTTTGCAGCAAAGTAAAACTATTATGTAAAATATGAAAGATTCTCCATGATATCACGGTCAAACCTTTTATGCTAAAATTTTTATCTTAATCGCATTCGATATGGAATTATCTTTAAATGACTTTTGTAGAGACAATCCTATATATTTGACTAATCCACTCCATTATGTGGAGAATTTAACGTCTTTATTTGAGAGACTAGCGCAACTTAATTGACTTTTTATTGAACGCCCGTGTTAAGACGGCATACAAGATAATATTTCATCGCTTGATTACAATTTATTTGGAATTTCAGGTTGAATGCTTTATCGATATATTAGTCGTTGTTCTCGGAAGAAAATTTATGAAAAATTCTAACTCGGGATGAGTACTATCTGCTCAGCGGTATTCACCTATTAAATACAAAGCGTAACTAGTCGAATAAAAGTCAGAGAGTCGCATTTAGCTGCATAACGGCAGAATAACACTAAAACTGAAAATGATTAGCAATCATCGACGTTCTACACTAAACGTCTTTTTTTAAAATAATTGTCAACTATTCGTAATTTTTCCTAAACCTCGTATTCGAATTATTGACAAATCTAGCTATAAAATACATTTAATTACGCGTGCAAACGCGTATGCGACCGAAATGTCTGGGGAAAAAATTCAACATTTCAATTGGCTTTACTTTTCTCGCAATCTACCCGATTAAACGTAAACTTAGATCCGCGTCCCGTCCGACGTTAATTTACCAATTTATTCGTATACATTAAGCATAAAAATCGCTCACCTACACTTCCAAATTAACTTCGAAGTTTACAAGCGCGTGCCAATGTCCCTTAACGTTAACGCAAAACAAATGTCATTTCTCTTTATAATTTTTTCTACATTCGTGCGCCTCTAGCACGCGAAGCGAACAGAGACCGAATCACCACGCCATATGCCGCGTCGCGTGTTTTCCAGCAACATTGTTACAAACATTCATTCTCTCCCCCGAGCCATTCAGGCTCTGTAACCATTGTCACAAGAGTCTCGGTGAGAATGGCCCGAAAGAAAAGAAAAAGTTGGCGCGGCGAGGAAATTAAAAAGTCGCACCACGGCGTAAAGCCGCACACGTTTAGACAAAACGGCAAAGGGAAACCTTTTCAACGAATCTGTCTGTACTAACACTTGCAGGCGCACCTAGGGAACGTCCACAGGTTCCGTGCACCTTTTTGTTGAAAATCTATAGTTAGAAAGCAGAGATTTATTATCTTAGTTTTCATTGAAATGGCGAGAATGATTCCCAGGTAAAATGCAATTTACGTATCTGTCTGTCTATCGGGTGTATAAAAATTTGTTGTTTTCAGGTGCGTATTATCGAGGATTCGTACGGACAGTCGCGTTGCTCGAATTTTGCAGAAATGATTGCCAATTATTACCGGCTAGGAAAAGGTTGAATGAAAAATTCGTCGCGGTAACTTACTGCAAGCGCGAAGAGCAACTTATCCTTGCTATTTAAAATGACACAAAGCGCCAGCCTTTTCCGTTATACAACCTTTTGCTTTTACATTTGAAAAAGAAACAACCAATACCAAGGTATTAAAAGTAACACGAGCCTTTTGTTAAAGTTGGTTGTGCTGGTTGTCGAGAGTGAAAATGTACATTAAGCGCTTCAAAAGTGCCCACTGAACGTTTACCCAGTAATTCTTGGCTATTCCATCCGGATAGGTTATCTTTCTTTTCTTACTAATAAGCGCACTCGAGGATGCTTTAACGACAAATATTAAAATCTTACAAGCACGTGAGTTTTCGTAAAGCGTCATTAAAATAAATAATCGGGACACGTGCCCTCGTATTAACTTACTCGAGTGCACGAACGTGGCGAAATCAAGCCAGCGACAACTTCATCGCAATAAGGCAAATACCCAAGTTAAAATAATTCAAAAGAACATACTCGTGCCGCTGACATTATTAGGGACTTAACCGAAGCATATTTAGCGGGGTTGGCCATTAATCCGACCAGTGGCCCCGGCTTCGGTCGCCGAGCGCGTAAAAGAGGGCTTTAGCCGAGAAAACGGGGCGCGCAACCTGTTTTTCCGAATAACACGTAGCCTGCGTGGAGAATCGTCCCCGCCACCCTCTGACATTTCGCAATATATACAATATCGATCAGCGTGACATCGGCTCTGCTTCTTGTTAATATAGGGTGCGGACTGCAGCAAGAGCGTGTGCCCGGTGCTGTGCTCGAGCCACGGACAATACGGCGGCGGTATGTGCCACTGCGAGGACGGCTGGAAGGGTGCGGTGTGCGACATTCCGCTCGGCGACTGCCAGGTCCCCGACTGCAATCAGCACGGACAATGCGTGCGGGGCTCCTGCGTGTGCAACCCCGGCTGGAAGGGCGACTTCTGCATCGAGCGTGAGTATAGCGCCCTCGATTACCATTTATCCGGAGATTTTTACGGGCGCTCGAGGAGGAGGAGGAGGAGGTGGTTGGTTTCCTTGCCTACGTCGCAGGGTGGCAGGGGCCTCCTTCCGCGCATAAATTGGTGCGCAAGCGGCTCTCTCCAATGCATACTAATTCGCCGATTATTAATGCGGCTAAGAGTCGCGGACTGACGGACTCGGACTCGGGGAGACGCGAGAAATTGGGAAAAATCGGGGCTCCGTTCGTTTTAGGGTCGCGCGCCCGAGCGCTTCAATAAAATTTGCTCAAAGTTATGAGATCGGGAATTTATTTGACGCGCGGATCGCACGCTCATCCGGGCTTTGTGATAACTTTTCAAGTTATACGACGAACTATATCACGGCCATTACCGAGTGAACTTCAGCGGTTTCTCCTAGCTCGATGTACGCAATTATAACGTAAACAAATGGCTTTTATGCCGAATATTCCATTGGAGTGGCAAACTCTTTCTGCGCCATTGTAATATTTTTACGCGGAAAGTGCGAATTCGCACATTAAATTCAGTTATACCACGCACTCTGCTCTCCACTCGTATTCAAAGGATTATCTAAAGCATCTACAAGAAGTAATAATTCATTATATGCATGATAATGGGATAGTCGCTAATGAATATTTAAACTTATTTATCCGCAATATTCGCACGTTACGTATTTTTAATGAAATATTGTCGAAATATTAATTTTGCCCTCATTTTTATTCGTTCGTCATCGAATAAATTAACAAATTCGAAGATCTCATTTAAATTGTAAGTCCTTGTGTCGAGCCACTTGCTTTCTCCTGAAGCATTTCATGTCGCGTGCTTTTGGCGTTCAACGGCGTTTAAGACGCCATAAATAAGGCTGTCGTACTGCAGTTTAAAAAACGCTTAGCAATGTCACATTGTTGATCATTGGGAAATTTATATTTGTCATTGTTGTTCTTTTGTCAATGGAAGGGCTACGGATGACATTCTTTTGCATTTGATGGCCGGATTTACGCTTGACGAGCAGTTCTCATTTTATTCGTATATAGATATATGATTTGAATTATTTATCTCGTTAGCATGCATAATATTGCCATATTTATATCACGTATCCGTAGTGGCTTACGGAAACTTTACTGCGCTGTTTATCAAGATTTTACATTATCAAACAGAAACATAATCCATGGAATATGTAACATAATTAGGGCGGTATCTATTCCGCGTGCATTTAACTTTTCATTACAGCTGTCACAGCAACGTTAATTTCAAACGATTAATTACGATTTCATAATGATTGATGGATTACAACAAATTACAAATAATTCAGTATTGGAAACAGTATTGGTATGATAATATTCTTCTAAACAGTATGTAGTACACCTTATACGAATTCGGACGTTTTATTAACATTTGGGATTCAATGTTTTCGCGAATAATAAAAATATTATCTTTCTTCGTCGAGCGAGATGAGTAGTGTGGTATCTTTACTTGTGGTGAAAAAAGAACTCGATTTTCGTGCTCGAAAATAAAATTAAGTCAGATTTTCCGAATTAATTAATTTCAAAGAAAAAGACGAAAATTAGGCAGTCGAATAAATTCATTAAAGTGAAATATAAATTTAAAGAAAACAATAGCCGAAATTACGTTGCTTCTCAATACAAAATCCTATGATTATCCAACTAAAATTGCAGGAACATGCAATTGAACTTTTGAACTGCGAGCTATTTCACAGTAGTTAATAATGAACAAACTTTTGGAACTTTGTAAAAGGAAAAATTATAGTTACTCTACTGAAAAGAATTTATTATAATATCATGTATTACTTGATTTATTTTTTGTACTACTCCGCTAATAAGAGATGTAATTTATTAAAAAACTACGCACCAAAAACTTTTTACAAAACTTGTCGAAACGTAACAGCGTACCTATTAAAATGCAAATTTGCTGTTTATTAATGATTCATATTGTTCAGAACTTTGTTTTTAATAATTTCCAATTTATCTCTTTTGAAAATCTCAACATTTTAATGTAAAAATTTAATCTTCTGCGACAGATCACTTGCGGTATTATCCAGAAACTCCTCTTTCTAAGACTTCGGTATTTTTACTAAATTTTTAATACATAATGCAGATCTTTATGATGTAGATTTATTATACCTACATTAAATAAATTAGATTTCTCTCAGTAATTTATGATGCAATACTTTGCATTCACCTAAACTACTATGCACAATAAACATTTTAGAACTTAAATAAATATCTATAATTATATTTGAATATGCGCAGTAAGCGTAAGAAATACAAAGTTTCAAATATCTCAACACCTTCAACGGATTCTGGTCAACATTTAGTAACTTTCTAAAATTACTAAAAATACAGAATTTAATAACTGACGAAACCAAATAATTGAAAAAAAAAATTAGATTTGACGTAAAAATTAATTTTAATATTACCTTCAACAGCAGTTAATGCTTCGATAAATTTCGTGTAAAATTGCCAACGTTTGACTAAGCTTAAGCAATAAATAAATTTCTTTTAAATACACGATATCGCGCAAACATTTTGTTACTTCAATCTGATAATACGCAGTAGAATTTTTTTTTCAAAAAAATTTCTTTTACCTTAACGCGATAACATAATAATTTTAAGCCTTAGCTGAGTATAACGTGTGCATAAATTTGAAAAACGTAATAATTGTTGAATTTATGGAAAAAGCTTTACTCAATACAACCGAATTACGGTTCAATATACATTCGATAATGGAATTCAGTTTTCACCAGCGAAGCAATTAGACAATTTAGCTTAACTTTCTTTTCAAAGCTATTGAAAATCGTTAATTACGTAGAACGCTATCAAGCTGAAACAGTAATATATTCAGTATTTCACGTCACTGACAGAGCAGATATCTAATTACAATAATAATTGTTTCAATTTTCGTTTCTAACAGTACCCCATTGAATCGCGTAAAATATTAGGAGCCGAAATATAAGCGATCCTTTAGCGCAGAACGAACCCGGTCAGTCAAAGCCATTCGCGTAATATCGTTCCTCGACTGAAAGCGGCGACGTTGGAACTCTCGTTCGAGCAATCCCGACCTTTTTCCAGCGGACTGTCCGGATCCGAATTGCGGTGGTCACGGTGCCTGCGTCGAGGGCAAGTGCTACTGCAAGGCCGGTTGGCAGGGCGAGCGCTGCGACCAGGTTGACCAGCAGGTGTACCAGTGTCTGCCCGGCTGCTCGGAGCACGGCTCCTACGACCTGGAGACCGCAGCCTGCGTGTGCGAGGAGCACTGGACCGGCATCGACTGCTCGCAGCCGAGCTGCGGACTCGAGTGCGGACCCCACGGCACCTGCGAGAAGGGACGCTGCAGGTGAGTTATTGCGACGCCTCCTCGTGTTGGATGGCGGTTGGAACTCAGATTTCACACAAGCCGAGGCGTTCTTTTGAGCGAAAGCGATCGTTCGTTATTTGTTCATTATCTTACAATTGCAAATCTGCTACCTGCCGTACCACCCTGCTAATGAACTGATGATGAACTAACGAAAAGAATTCGGAAAAAGTGTGTCTAGAGTAGTTGGGCACTTAAAAATGGGCGTTTTTCGATGTAGCCATATACGCGTGACTATAAATACAAGCAAATGGAATATAAAAGTCTTGTCGTTTTATGTAATAAAGTGAAATGCTTCATGAGTCGTAAAAATAGCTAGTCAAATTAAGGGAACGAAACAAGTATTTGTAAATTCTATGTCCGGTATTAAATACAATTTTTGTGCGAGTGGTATTTTCATTATATAAATTAGATTTAGTAGTGATAAAACAGAGTTTTTCTTCTCGGTCATTTCGAGTCAAAAGGGGCAGTTTTTTTATCCATAAAACATTTAACGTTTCAACGAACAATGTCACCCTCATCGGAATTTTATTCGTACAAAATACTCGTTTAGTATCATTTTTTTGTAAGTCAATGTACAATTTTTCTTTTGTTCGATCTATACCGAGTCAGTATTATGCTTGATAATTCATTCTTATTATTAGGAATGCATAATCGTGAATAATATTGACTACGGGTAAACGAAGCCAAGAGAACTACACACTGATCAGCAAAAAATGTAATTAGAGGAATGTTTTGCGCTGATAAAGCTCTGACAAAGACGACATTGTTCGTTGAGACATTAAATTTTTGCCATTATTGAAATATTTTTCCTCGACTCTAAGAGATCAAGAATAAAAATTCTATTGTGTGTACCAATCGTAGATGTGTACCAGTAAGTGAAAGGCCAACCGTTAATTCCACATACTTAACAGCATCGATTAGATTTTCTTTTGAACTTAGCGATTATCGCAAAATCAGTAAATGCTCCAATTAAAACTCGTATTTGTCCTAACTAATCATCTATATTCTGTTTTTAATTTGAATTGCATAAGGAATTTTAACCGCATGTCGGATAATAATACTTTTCAAATAGCAATATTGATCGTCATGAATATACGTTGATAAGCTACTTGATTTTTCTCAATAATAATGGAATTTTGATCAAAGTAACAAAGCAGTCAATGGCTTAAAGTGGAAAATTCATATAGATTACGACTATTTCATGTTTTAAACATTTATGTAAAGTCGAGAAGATTTGGCACTTTTATTTTTGAACTGTATGGAACTAATTATTTGCAGGTGTCAAGATAATTGGACAGGAACGAAATGCGATCAAAAACCTTGTGATCCACGCTGCGTGGAACATGGTCAATGCAAAAATGGCACTTGCGTATGCAGTCAAGGATGGAATGGGAAACATTGCACACTGCGTAAGTCTTAATATTTGGTATATTATTGAAAAATGCTTGGTAACACGTTCTATATAATATTTTTAATTAGGACGTCTGATCGTCGAACGCATACGGTTATACTGTTTTTATTTTCGCTATTATTAATTCAATACTCGAAGAGATAAAGGATAAAGTGAATTAAAGGATTGTAAGCGGGAAATTAGTTTCGTTTTATGCGCATTGAATCAGTTTAATGCCGAGCGGATAAAGTTTTGTGAATAAAAATCACAATTTTTATTCGATCAGTGGCAAGATTCGGGAAATTTTCCAGCGGTATATTTACACCCAATTATTTTCCACGCTATTCATTACATACGTATAATGCCATACGTATAATAATTATCGTGAAACTTTATCGGTGAAATTGTAAAATATTTTGCAGCAATACGTATGGACTATTTGAGTTGTTTAAACATTGGTTTCGTACATCCAGTATTTATCAGAGGCTTTCAGTCTTTGAATTAATACGCGCACACGCACACGCAGAACGCTGTCCTCTAAATGAAAGGATTTTCCCAGTGTAAAAAGACTTGTATAATATTGTTCGAACGCTGGGACTTTGCAGAGAGGATTTGTTCGTACATATCGAATACATTGATTAATTCGTTGTCGGTAACGTCGCTGCAACAATATGACCGTTAACCTCGTCCCGTCGTCGGTTCATAGAAAAAAAAAAAGAAAAAAAGACCCCTTTTCACCCTCGCCGCGACTGCTTTCCCTTCGCAAGACGAGACGGTAAAGCTACAGGGAAACTTTCTCTACTCGCCCACCTCATCTTCACGGAGCGCATGATCAAGTGCGTGTGAATTTTCCTTTCAGCGGGTTGCGAGAACAAGTGCAGCGGCCACGGCTCCTGCACCCCCGTAGGCGGTGAATCCAGCTGTGAGTGCGTACCCGGATGGGCTGGCAGAGACTGCAGCATCCCCCTTGAAATGGAGTGCGACGACGACATCGACAACGACGGCGGTGAGATAATAAAATAAATTGCACTTCAATATCGAGTTGTGCGACCGCTCGCGAGCGACGAAAAATACCCTGTGCCAGCGTTCCACCGCGGCGAATGACGCCGGAAAAACCATTTCTTTTTGCCCTTACTTTTTTCCACCTTTTTCCGCCCCCGTTTATCGATATTTTTGCGGTGAAATTTCAACGCTGTCGGGCGTTCGGTGACGTTTCGATGTTTATAATTTTGCCGAGCGAATAGTTTCGCAAAGCTACTTTCTTTTTCGACCTCGGGTTTTTAAACTTCGTAGAGTCAGAATTAAAATCACCAGCAGCGCTATTATTAGTTGGATTATTAACGCTATTATTCAATTATTCTTTTTCTAACAGAAAATCCTTTTTCAAACGCGAGTGCGATCATTTACCTCCATTAATTGACACAGGCATGCGTTACGTTACGTTACAACGCGTTTCTTTCGTAGGCGTTAATTAATTATGCTTACAAGTAGAATTTATTCGGTACAAATATTATGAAAGCTTCGTTATCAAAATCGATGTATAATATATGATTATAAAAATACGCGATACGTGTTTATATTTCGATAAATAAAAATGATGTTAAAACGTATTTTTAATTTTTATCGTAAATTTCGGCAAACCCTTAAAGTCATTAATAAAATTAACGTTGTTTATTTGATTTCAACGAAAAAAGATGAAGGCTTATCGATGGAAATTCAATTTATTTTTTATCGATTTTAAATTCAGTATGTACTTAATAATGATTACGTATAAACGTATATTTAAATGTATTAACTACTTAAAATTTTACAGGGCATAAACAATAATAGTAAATTTACATAAAAAAAAGTCTATTTAATTTATTCATGTTTACTGAATTATACGTCGAGTGGAAAAGTAGAATTTTCATGTGAATAATGTATAACGTATTCTTTGCTCTTTTCTATTACTCCTTTCTCAACCGTATTATAAGTATTCTCGATCGAAGACTGAAATTTCTTATTTTACTTGTTTATTCGAAATAGAAATCATTATATAATACAAGTACACGTTAAATGGCCGATCAATTGGTCGACTATAAATGTATCATGGCAGAAAAGGGTTTTTCATTAAAAAATCTTGAGCTTTCGTAATTATATATGCAAATTACTAACGTAGTTTAATTATTATAAGAATTACAGCCAACGCCTAAAGAAACCGCATGTAATAATTATATAGCTACATTAATAAAATTACTCTTATGCTAATTCGGATATTAGAAGATCGAAGATTATCGGTCTGGTCGATCGCTCTCAATACAAAGTATACCAACTCTTCCCTATATATTGGAATATTGGAATACTACAATCAGAACAAAGTCCGTACGACACTCGGAAACCTGGTTCCGTTTGTATTCTTCTTATCAATTCAGCGGAATAACTTTTGTATTAAAGCGAGGAACTTTTTGAAATTGCTTCAAAGAGATTAGCCACTTATTTCAGAGTTATATAAACGATCATATAGAATATTATACGGAATTGCATAGGATAAAGTTAGTTTCACCGAGATTAGGACATTTATAATTTTTTAAGAAGAATATTACGAATTTTGATGAAATCTGGTTTATTATACTTGAGTTAGTTTACTCACGGTACGAGACTGAGAATTAATGTTTTAAAGCCGAGGACGAGAATACTTTGCGAACGAGATAGCGGAAATTTTTTTAACGTTTTTAACGATATAATGTTGATTATAATAAACGTTATTGTTACGAGATGAGATGGGACCGGGAAACAATCGGTTTATAAGAGTTAAAGTGGCGAAAGTGTCGAGTTGCTCATTTCGTTCTATAGCGCTCGAGGAATTATACGTTAAAAAATTAATTATTTAGATTGAGTATGATTAAGCACGGTTTATCTATCCAGCGAATCAGAAACGTTTAAGAAGCATAGCTTTGAATATGCATTTAAGACACATCTTGCGTGTTGAATCAAGATTATTATAAACTTGAAAAATAAGTCGAGACGACTTTTCCTCGGGAATTTAATCCATCGTTATGCAAACCGTGCACGTATTATAGCACCTTAAAAGCTAATAAATCGCCGACTATTAAAACTAACACGGCAATACCGAATTCAGCGGAATAGATTTTCGCCGCGCGCGGAACGCGAATAAACAAATAGACGAGCAAACAAACAAGCGGAGGACGGGGATGGAGTAATAAGTTTTGCTGTAACGCAGACGGGACGAAGGATTGCTCGGACAGTGAGTGCTGCTCGCAGCCGGTGTGCACCGAGCACTTGATGTGCATCGCCAGCAAGGATCCGGTGGAGGTCCTCCTGAGGAAGCAGCCGCCGAGCGTCACGGCGACGTTCTATCAGCGGGTTAAGTTCCTCATTGAGGACAACAGCGTGCAGAGCTACGCCCGCATTGACGAGTACAGCGAAAAGTAAGGAGACGCCAATTCACTCGTAATTTAAGTCGAGCGCAATTCGTTCCGTCAACCGGAGGCTTACTGCGCTCCTTTGTGCATTTATTAAATTAATCCGAACTATGCGGGTTTATTCGCAAACAGACACGGGAAAGAAAAGAAAAGAGAAATTTTAATCAAAGTCTAGAGTTTCAGTCGGAAAGTAAAATTAAGAGAAAGGAAAAAGAGAAAAAGAATAAAAAAAAGAAAAGAGAAAAAAAAAAAGAAAAAAAAGAAGAAAATAGAAGGAAAGGAAGATGCACGGAAGAAAGAAAGGAAGAGGGTGGAAAAAGTAGGAAAACAAGCCTCGTACGCATAGTCTTTCTTTTTTTCTTCGTGTACTGTATAGATAAGAATATGCATAGTTTAAGACGTAGAAGATAATATTGCATGCTGATATACGTATATATTTTAGGCGAGGTGGTCGATCGAAGTTCTACTCGAAGTGGAAGAAAATTTATACAATCTAGTTAGAGCGGCATATTTTTATAACTTGTTACTTTTCAATGTTCCGCGGTAAGCTTTTCATAACGGCGTCGATATTCGAAGCTAAGTTGAATAATTAAACAAATTGTGGTGCATTTGTGGTCTTGGTATAAATAAATTTCCCTTACAATGCCTCGACATTTCTCCAGCTTTTTCGAGAAAGATAATAAACGCGCTTAATCAAATACTCGAACAAATTAATAATTAGAGATGATCAATTTTGTTTTAATAAGTAAATATGAATTTCAAAGGGCCAAAAAACTTTCTATTCACGATCGCATGAAAGCAATCGCAAGAAAATTAGCTACTTAAGCCTTAGACATTTCAGCTTTTGCGAAAATAATTTTTGCCAGTGAAATTTTTCCGCATTATGCAGAACTTTCCATAACGAGTAGAGATCGACCATCGTCGAAACGTGAATGATAAGAAAAGCAGTCTTTCAACATAGAGACGGGCTGTGCAACAGAGAGTAAGAATGAGAGAGAGAGAGAGAGAGAGAGAGAGAGAGAGAGAGAGAGAGCAAAAGATGATAAGGAAAGAAAATGAAGAAAAGTCCCTCTCCCACCCCAATCTGTTTCATTAAATGCAAAGTGGAGATTTAGCATACACAAAAAAGTATGAAATAGCAAAAAAGAAATAGAAAAAAAGAAAATATAGCGAGGGAATCTCCATCGACCCGCCGAAAGAGAAAGAGAGAAAAACCCCTCTTTGAGCCTTCCTCTGCTCCTTGTGTATCACCTTTCCCCTTCTTACCCTCCCGCGAATGCCAGAAGCACTGGCATCACCACGGAAGCACGCCGATCAAAGGACCTCCGCGCGTTATTTGCTCTTCCGGTTCCATCCGGGATTGAGGGATGTCCAGGCGACGCGACAAGACGCGGCTTTCCTCTGCGCCTCTTTGAATTCATGGAAAATATTCGCCACCTAGATTAACGTGCTTTGCACTTTTTAACTTTTTGACTCTGTCGAGCTTTTCAACGATTCACGCATTCGCGTTTTTCGGCGCATTACGAGAATCGGAAAACCTACGGGATTTACGGCTTTTGAAGTGCCACGACTTCTGGATTTGAGCGTTATTTCCAAGCAGTTCTTTTTGTTGTTCATTGTACGCGCTTTACGTGAAACTCATTTTCGCGCAGGAATAAGTAATCCTTTTTGTTTCGCTTTTAATGAGTAGGTTAGCAAATTTACTTTGTAGCAACTAATTACGGTGCATCTTTCATAATTTGTGCATTACTTTTTAAAAGTGAATATCAAACGAGCTTTTAATTATACACAAAAGAAATGTAAATTCCTTCATTTAATTGTTTTTTCCTTTTTCTTTTGCTTTTCGAAGTAAACAAATATTTGTAACTGCTTTATTATTTTCAGTAGTTAAAAAACGAAAGGTACTTGTCAAACAGCGACGGCTACGAAGCCCAAAGACAAAGTTTGTTTCATCATCCAGTGCTTACACGAGGTGTGAGAATCTACAAAATTCTCAAAGTGCCTCTGGTGTTCGTGGGGTTCGTGTTCGTTGTCTAGTGTTGCTCTTTTGTGTATACCCCACCTGACCCAAAACCTCAAGCCCTTCTCATCTGAGCCCAAAGTGGCTAAGTAGCGGGATTGTAATAAAAATCAAAGTATATTAAAAAAAACAAGTTCTTAAAACATCTGGTACAGTAAATAATTAAATTTCTTGTGGCAACTGTCGTTTGTGAAATTCACAGTGTTCAATTTTAACGTCATATAATAAATAGTTAATAAAAATATATATCGTTTTCCTTACTATAAAATACTAAATTGTTAAATTTTTTAGATACGTTATTTCTGTTAACGATTCGATGTTATGAGAGTTGCCCAAAACTTGCTTACCAAAGTGTATACATGAAGTGACACCAAAAGCATTAAAAACGCTTCTAGAAGATTAAAGTGCCAAGCAAGGCTTCAAACTGAAACTAAATGGAAAATATCGAGTGAAATTCGTGTTTAGACATTTTTCAATAATAATTGCAATTGTTAACAAAGCAGCTAAACTTTTGACAGACATGAAATTATGCATTTGAGAAAAGTAAAATGATATAATATAAAATTTCTATTCTTCGTACGTTAAATATGAGTAATAATTCCGCATTTTGTTAAATATTAATATGGAACATCCCGTACGTAGAGAAAGAGATTATTAATAGAATTAAAATTAATTATTTAATTATTGGCATTATTTATTCCGCGCCCAGAGATGCGTTCGTTGTTAAATTTATTATTTTTTGCTCCTTAAGAATTTATGAAAAAGAAAGTACGTGGAGTGAAAAGTGGAACTTTAACCGTGACTTGAACAATGACTTGAACCTGATCTCATAAGAAGTTAAAATACATTTTTTCATTCGGATGACATTATCGATGTTAGTACATTAATAAAAGATCGGTCAGACGCAAAGAGACACGCCAAGAGTCAGTGGTTATTTGTTAATGGAAGCATTGAGAAAGTAAACGCATGAAAACTGGAATAGATAAAATGATAAAATAGTTCGCATCCGATAAAAGAGAATCTGCACTTGATTTACTTTCAGTTGGAAGTCATGCCCAGATGTTCAAAACTATGTAACAAACAAACAAACAAACAAACAAAAAAAAAAAAAAAAAAAAAAAAAAAAAAAAAAAAAACAGCGAAAAATTCAACGAAATAATAATGAAACTGAACTTTATATCACAAGTATACAAGTAAAATAAAAGAGAACGAAAGAAAAAAAGTATTTCATAGAAACATGGTGTTTACAAATGAATGCATGTACACACGCATACACGTGTGTACACGTGATAAAAAAAAAGAAAAGAAAAGAAAAAAATAATAATAAAAGAATATAAGGGCGTTGCGTCGCATGAATCAGGACACTGCCCGCAGGCCGAATATTTCTCTTTGCTATTCGGCAATTCGCCATTCGCGCGCATGCGAGAGACTCGCCAAAGTTGCTCGTCCGCGCTCAAAGACCCTCGAAGGTCCGCGCGACGTCGCGTTAACGCGGAGGATGATGGGATATTGAAGGCAAGAGCGCGCAATGTCGTGATTCCAGGCGGCTGTGAACGAGCTTGTATAGAGCAGAAGCGGCACCAACTACTAACGCCATGTATACTAGATTTATAATACAAATATATATGTATATATATATGTATATATATATATATATATATATACACATACATATATAGAGATATATAGATATATAGATATAAACATAATAACATCGTATGGCTGACACAAGTTTGAAATTCGTCGACGCGCTCCTCCGCTTGTTATCAGTCCGTGGCGCGCTACGAGCCCTTCGCCAACTTTATTAAGACGCCCGGGTAATGGCTAATTCCTCATTTGTTTACGCCCGCGATTGACAATGCGCTCGCGCTGCCCGCGGCTACCACGCCCCGGGTCCTCCGGAGCTTATTCCTTATGACCCTCGGGCCGCCCGAGATTATTTTTACTGCTGCCAACTGCGGGCCCTACCGCGCCCTCACGCCGTTCTTACTATTAGACGCTACGCCGTAATGAGTTTATTTATTGGGCCGTAAAGCGTCCGCGCTTCGAGGTACAATCTCCTGGAGATTTTCATTAGGGAGTCGTGCTTTTGGCCTCGTCTCTTTTACGCGCCGCTACTATCCGCTCGGTATTATCTTCCGCGCTCTCGTCTTTTTTTCCCTTTTCTTTTCACGAGGGTGTGAAAGTCGATCGTAAAGAGTGACTTCTTCTACATTGACCGTAAGAGCTCTCTGTGAAAACTTAACTTCCCTTTCACTCGTGCAAGTTTCTTCGCAGCTTCGCAGTTTTGCCGAATGCGCGGCTATTAGCGTTATTACATTTTCCAAAGATGCGACACTCGTTTGCCACTGAATAACTGCTTTGTCTTGGACCCGGATGAATTTCGTATTAACAAGCGGATGGCAATTACGCGAGTACGGAAACAAAGCGTTAAAGAAAAATGCCCTTCGTAGGACTATCGGTCGATAAAGATCCTACGATACACTTTCACATCCTCCGCGAGATAGTAACGTGCTTCTTTTATCTTTTCATATTCTTCGGTTCATGGGAATTCTTTTTGAGATACACGCGAATGGCATTATCGAACGGGATATTTTCAATCTTATTGCCGAAGATTGATCTTATTGGTCGTTTATCATTTCCCTTGCCAAAATCACACCTTTTTTCGCCAGAATGTTTTTACACTCAAGTAACGTTCGGTGCTCTGCAACCCTAAAAATGTTTCCATTTCAATTCGGCGCTAAAAGCGACGCGAGATATAGGTATTATTTTGATAAGGATTGAAAATACGACTGAGTATCTCGCAGCAAACATTTCTTTATGCTAATAATATTCAATTTCAGTAGTTTGCAACAATGAATAACACCAGTTTCGAATACTAAATTATTTTCAAGCACGTCGTCAATAATAGAAGTCGATATTTTGCCAGTAATAGCTTCATAGTGATTAATATTTTATCTGGATGATATTTCAGATATTACGAATAGCAAAATATGAAGATTAGATGTTACGTATAACGGAAAAACTTTCTTTCGTTCAATAGTTTACACGTTTCTTTTATCTGCTTTATAACTTTTAATTCTAACTCAAGATGTTTATTTTACAACGTGAATTCGTAAAAGGTACAAGCCTATGAGATCGCCTAATTCCTTGTTTCTAATTTCAACATGAAAAAAGATATGTATAACGTATGAGATAACTCTCGATCAATCACGATGTTTCTTTTGTTCTCACACATACATTAAATGTAACCAGCCCTCGTGAACTTGCAAAAAAAAAAAAAGAAAAGAAAAAAAAAAAAAAAAAAAAAAACAGACAAACATAAAATAGAATTAAAAAAAATAAAAAAAAAAAATCACTAATATTCTGTATATGTGTGTAATTTCCAACTTGTGTCCGTCATACACGTTACCACTCTATGTTGTACGAGTCTGTGAGAGCGTCCGTTCATGCGTGCATCTGGATAATTGCGCGAATGGTGGATGATCTTGATTTAGTGTATACGTCTACGTCTAATGTTTTTGTATTTTGACCCCGAGCGAAACTGCAACAAACTCTCGAATGTTTCTCTTCGGACGTCTTTTTCTGCCTACGGGCGTGTATGCGGACACACGCACGCTCTGGTTTTTTTTCGCGATCTGACACGACCTAAGTCCTTTGCCAAGGATGGAAAATATACGCACAACGTGCATCCGAGTTCACTGCAGAGTCGTTCGGAGTCGCAAAACGTGGGTTCTGTGACCGTGGTAACGCCCTTTCTTCTCGTTGGTTTTCTCCCATACGTAGTGCGTTCTGGAGTTCCTTTAAACCGCGGTAAGTTGCAGCTCAGCTCTCGCTAATCGTTTATATCCAAAATTAAAAAATCATCAATTTTTCTCATCGCTCTTTTTTTCATTGTACTTCATTATTATGTGTTCTTTATATGTATGTTCTTTTATTTTCTTTTTACGCATACGTTTCTTTGTCATCGCCATGTACAAATGACTTTCACGTTTATTTTTCTGTTCGCTCGGTTCTGTTCAGTTTCTCTGGCTTTAATTTCCCCTGTTCTCTGAAAAAATGTTTCTTTTTCGTTTCGAATCATCAATCGTAAGCAGGTGGCGTCAATCGAAAACGTTATACAAAATCGTTAAATAACGAAAGTGTAAATTGTCAGTAAATGCAAGTTTCAAAATAACGTAGCGTTTCGCTCGCTTGATTCGAGTCCTTAAGGTATTGAAGTAACTTTAACAATTTATTCATTTCATGCCGCTTGCAAGCGAAATAATAAATACTAGTTTGCTGGTTTCGATTCACGCGCGTCGATTACGATTCATTTTTTTTACATTTTCATCATACTGTACGTTGTTATGTTTGATAATAAGTTATTTCTGCTTGTTAATCGTGATACCTATCTATTTCCTTTTTCATGTTCTTTTTAACACATAATACTTGATTCTTAATGATCTTCTGGCTGATGGAAGTGAGTTTTTCCAAATCTACATTTTTTTCTAACCAATTCAGCCAAACTTATGAATAACTTATCAATTGTCTTTTTCGTAAAATCAGATTCTCCTCTCACTTACTTGCTGTACAAAAATATTTCAGCTCGTCAAAAGGAAACTTTCATTACGGGTCAAGTATCGATAATAATATATCACTTTATACAACATGAATCATATATATATCACGCTACTTTAAAACCCACATCCTATTGTTAATATATCTGTGGTATGTCGTCAGATTGTTGTTTTGTTATGTCTTGTCTTCTTGCCATTTAGTAATACGTTAAATAAGTCCTGTTATCACAGTATGCCTACATGCCATAACGATGATCTGCATATATCTTGATCAGGCTTGTGTTCGTTATATTGCCAGACTTGCACTCACGTATACATGTCACCTTTCGTCAAAATACAAAACGTGTTAAAGTCCCATTTGTCTGAACAGCAGTCAGTGAACGTCCTAAAGCATTTGCATTTTATTTTTGTTTTTCATTCACGCAATGCCTATACGTGTGAGCATATATGTATGTATGTATGTATGTATATATATATATACATGCACATATACATGTGCACACGCGTATGCATATGCATATATACATACATACGTATACATATATTATTTACCGCGATCAACGAGTCGGTAGTTTCAATTTTTTTTTTAATCATAAAACAAATAAATAAAAATGATGCGTAAAACAAAGCAAAATAATATTAATTTATTTCTCGTACAAGATCAAATAAATGAGACCTAATTAATAAAACAATTTAAATCAAAAACAAAATTCAATAACGTCATTAGTAATACAGTTAAAATTAAAAAAGAAATTGTGTCCATTGAGTCGACACGCAAAATCACCCGGAAGTCCCGTAAAGATCCTCTCACCTTCTTGTCTGCGTCTAAAAAATGTGCCTTAACCCCCAACCATTCAAATGACCGCCACCGCTCCAAAATAAAAATCCAACAAAACCTTGTGTCTCGTCTTTTTTTCCCCGACTTATCCAACATCCGATCTAAACAATTACTCTGCAAGCTTGCCACCCCGAAGCGTCCGTCATCCCGAGGCCCGTTCGACACTTGATTAAAGCGAAAACTTTTCTCGACACTTTGTGAGAAAGAGATAGAGAAAACTAGAGAAGGAGAGAATAAAAAAAAAAAAAAAAAAAAAAAAAAAAACAGATGAGAGACGGACGGATATAAAGATATAACGACAGAGAAATATAAAGAGAAAACAGAAGAGGGAAAGCGGAGATGTATCGTGATACATCTCTTTGACAGATAAGGAAAGATTAAGAGAGATCAAAATGAAAGGAGACGAGGAAAGAACGGTATATTGATAGCTTGTCGGTGAAAGACTCGCGACTCCCGTATATTTGAAAAATAAAAATGGAGCTTTGAATGAGAGAAAAGAAGCTTACCTAAACCATAACCTCCGACCCGGGAACGTTTATTTGTATTTTTACTTTGGAAGTTCATTATTTGTTATAGGAAATGTTAAAGAAGTATGTATGCTGCCGATAAAAAAGGCGCGACGATTGCATGCCTGAAAATGAATGTAATTTTAATAACCGTGTTCGTTTCTCATTGAAGGATACCCGCCGAGTATGGTAGAGCTGTTTTTATACAAAGAAACATTTATTTACAAAATTTTCACATTTCTAGTTTTTGTGAAATTTCTGTAAGTTGGTGCACTGGGAGTTTGTCGATTGCCATTATTACATATCTTTTGAATCTTCGATAAATGAAAGTATCATCAGGTAGGTCAATTTTAGTACATTAACGATTTATCAACGATTTATCAACGATTTATCAAACTTTTGTTTTATTTTATTTCCACTCATTAGCACAATTTCATAATAGATAAAAGCATTTTAGAGTAACTGAATATGAATATATACAAGTATTTTGGAATGTACTTCTTGTCGTCCACTGCAAATGTTTCTTTTATAACAACAAAAATGTTCTGCGTCAATAACTGTAATATGAAGTAGTATGATTTACTCAATGAATAATATTTACTATACTTCGTTAACATTTCATAAAAGCGTTACTCATTATAAAATTGTATTCTAGATTTTTCAGTACTTTTATCGCTTATTTAAAATAGATTATTTTCTTTTCTTTTTTTCTTCTTCTTCTTCTTTTTTTCGTTTATTGTTTTTTCTTTTTCATTTCCAAATAAACATTCGATTCGCGTAGTGAGCTTTTGTCCGGTACAAATATTTGCAAATGAAATTTACCGGCTAAACCTATTTTTATATTAATCAACAAGATTCCGTTACTGTATCATTATCCTAATTATTTATAGCGTACGCTAGTGCTCGTGGTGATAAATTTCATGATCTTGATAAAAAAATAAAAATTGTTTCGTGAGCGTTCAGGTCGTTAACAAGTTGAAGTGTTGTGTTTATCGTAAATCACGTGTCGTGTTATAACTAATCACTTTGAAATTTGTATTTCCTGTGCAAGGGAAGAGAAGAGTCACTTCGGTCTTGGTAAAAGCTCATTAAGAATTGAATGTTTCATCATTACAATATCGTTTATGTATTTATTAGTTTTATCGTTAAGAAAAAAATGAACGCTGTTACCTACCCCTTTACTCGCTAGCCGGACGATAAAGTATTTCTTTCTTTTGACAAAACAAAACAATTTCTACTTCTTTCGGATAATACGAATAGCTTACGTAAAAAATAATTGAAAAATAAATGATATAATAATCACGAATAAATATGTTTAATTTGTACTCGTAGATGACGTCAATTTTTTTCTGTTTTTTCATCAATGGCCTACAATTAAACTTGACTTTTTCGCGGTGTAATAAAACTACATGCAATGTTCAAACGATGGGATAAACAATGTTCAATCTACTCGTGTAAACGAATGAGATACAAAAAACAATAAACTTACTGGACCTTCTGTCGCATCAAGTCAACGGCAAGTCACTCAAGACGAATGCCAGGCTTGGATAATATACATTGCATTGACTCACTCGTCATTCTTCCTTCACGCGCACACACCACACACCACACACACACACACACACGCGCGCGCATAAACACGTACCCATTCCCACACGTGTACACGTACACGTACACAGCAACACGATCACACACATTATATATGATTATGAATATGCATGAGTTCTACCTCATTAAATTTCGCCTCGAAGTAACAATGTAGTACTTTCGTTCTTATATATATATATATATATATACACACACACACACACACACACACACACACATATGCACGTATGTACATATACGTATGAACGTGTGTATATGTATATGTATATGTATATATATATATATGTATATAAGCATTAATAAAATGGAAAAGTGCGCCCTCTCTCGCACCTGCAGCCGTCCCGCGCGATTCGGCCGGCGCTGCTGACGTCGACGCCGCCGTCGCTGCTCTTGAATTTAATTCGGCATTTTACATTTCCGCATTGGACGCAATCCGCCGCCGACGCTACGCCGCTGCTGCCACCGCCTCCGGCGCCTGAAGCTCCGTCGAATCGATCGGTGCACGGCTATAGGACGAGAGAGAGAGAGAGAGAGAAAGAGAGAGAGAGACACGAAAACCTTTTGAAAAGGGTAGTTAACTGCGAACCGCTGACGCGCTTTATCTTTTTTGCTCCTCGGGACGAGAGGCTCGGGGAGACGGGTGGGTGGGGTCGGGCTTTTTCGGTCGCGACCTTATTAATGCGACCGTCGCATAATCCAACCGTAATCCGCTGGCGCCGATTTCATGGCGCAGCGCGAAAATCGGCGGTTCGCCTTGGTTACCCTTAAAAATGTAATTAATAGCGGGATAGACCGTCATATTTGCAATTTGTAACAGCCGTGTTGCGGTGATGAGAGGCCAAGTTGTAACAGAGCAGGGACTTGGGATAATAGACGTCAGAGTATCCATTGACAAAGACCAGAAATTCGGATTTACTCTTACCAGAGCTGGAGGATGGTAAGTGATGATAAATGAATTATTTAACGCTTGCACGCAATTTCACGAGCGATGGAGGCTCTGCCGTTGCGTTTTTATCGACTCGAGGCACAAGTTCAAGGCTGAGCATTCGAGCTAAGGAGTGTTCTGCTCCCTAGTTTACCGCGCCTACGATTTTTTCCGTAAGCAACGGTCATTTCTCGATATGCATTCGACGTTGCAGAATCGAAACGTTGCGGCTCATTTGCAGAGTTGTATAAAGTTTTTCAATTAGCGATTGATCAGCGCGAAAACGGAATGGAAAAAGCAGAACTTCATTATAGAATGCCGAAAGAGCCGAAGTAATTTATATCTTGGGAAATGGCTTTATTAAATAGGATATTTTAACAGAAAAAACGTGCCTTTGAACGGTTAATTAAATTCGTAATAGGTTCGACATCCTCGTGAACGGCGGAGGTGCCGTGACTCTGCAATTCCAAAGAAGCCCCTTCAAGCCAATGACACGAACAGTTTTTGTTCCGTGGAATCAGATTGTAGTTCTGCCACCGGTGGTGCTGACGATCGGAGAAGAAGGAGACTCTTTCAAATCGATTAATCAACCACCCAGTCCGGCCATCGGTAAATAAAAATATTCTTTCGCTTCCAGACTGTAGAGAAATTATGATAAAGCTCTTGCCGGTCCATGAGAACGGCTGGCAATTTTCAAGAAGATTACCAAGTTCGACATGCTGTAACGAAGAAATACCGTGCGCTGTAATCAAAAGCAAATATCGATATCAAAAGCAGCGATCATTTTCCGTGCTTTGTACTGCACCAATTGCACCAATTGCACCAATTGCACCAGTCGCACCACTAACGAAACAACATCACTTACGCCCTTTCGATATTTGGTATCTGCTTTTAATAATCATATTTTCTCTAACAGTGAGACACGGTGCTCAGCTTACGACAACGAACGACAGACCAATTTGTGTAAATTAAAAAAAAAAACAAAGATTCTTCAGGTTTTCCAGGCTTCTCGGGGAATTTGTTCGACGAACGCGGACCCTGCATGGAACACAATCACGAAACTCTTCGTCCAGTAATCGTCGGCACATGGATGCCAGAAAAGGTTGGAGGCCTGCCAGGGAAAAGTCTTGTATTCGCTGAAACTCAGGTTCGTTGACTGTTTTTTGGTACAATAACACTTTTCGCGGAGATTAATGGCCTTTATAAGGGGCTACAAGTCCTGATAAGCTACTTGCATAATAATGCGGCTTTTGTCCCCTTTTTTCTTGCAAAGAATCGTTCGAATGGATTTTGTAGCCTTATGCTCGGCATTATTTTAAAAAGAATCGCGAAATTCCAGCGAGAGCGAGAAAACTTTGCAGCTGTCTAATTTTAAATATGATTTACCTTGAAGAAGAGATTCGTATGATTTATGACAAAAATACTCTCAGATCTGTCATGAATATTAATCATTTGGAAATTATCTCGTTTTTTGAATACACGTTTGATTTTTCAGTTGGAAATATTTAATATTCATTCGACGTCGTCTTTTATTAATCCCATTAATTTCATATTTTACTTAGATTACGAATACATTTTCGTGTAATTCGGTTCTCGTTACCAAAGAGAAACGCAACGTAATGTTTTCATAAGAATATATTAACGTGGACCGTTTAATGAGAACGTACGTCGATAAAATCGTGAACTTACACAAAGATCAGTTTTTCGGAAGATTTCAATCCCGCAATAATATAAAATGGATTTCATTATGTAAGCTTATGTAAGCGTGAGCTAAAAGCAAAACTGTTATTTATTCGACGACGAGAATTTTCGCAATTACTGCAGATACCTGCAAGATTATTCCGAAACGACAAATTTCATAAAATCCAAGACTAGAAATTAGAAATGATAAATCAGAAGTCGAGTATCCAATTTTTTAAAGCAATATACTATCCCGAATAATTCACATTTATTCATGAAGTAATCCAAAGTACTTTCAAAGATTTGCAATTCTCACGGTACTAATACACCGAGTACTATATTTTCGCTGACTAAGAGCGCGAACGCGCAAGCCCACATGTCCCAAATAATGCTGCGTCCGCAGATTGTCCAAGAGAGCATCTCCATCCCGGGCTCGAATCTTCACCTGATGTACCGCAGCAGCCAAGCAGCGGGTTACCTCTCGACGGTAAAGATGCAGCTGACCGGGCCCTTCATCCCCAAGTCACTGACACACGTTCACGTGCACGTTGAGATCGAGGGCTCGCTGCACATGAAGACTTACGAGGCAGACCCCAACCTCAGCCATACCTTCGCCTGGAGCAAGCGTAACGTCTACAAGCAAAAGGTGTACGGCGTTGCTCAGGCGCGCATATCCATTGGCTATCAGTACTCCAGCTGCGCATCCATCATTTGGGAGACGCAAACGGCGACTCTTCAGGGCTTCGACGTTGACATCTCGGACGTCGGCGGCTGGGGTCTCGACATCCACCATCACTATAACTTTCACGAAGGTATACTGCAGAAGGGAGACGGCTCCACTCTGCACTTCAAGCAGTACCCACGGAAGGTCAACGTGGTCATGGGTATCGGTCAGAGACGTGATCTGGTGGGCCAGAATTTCGATGGTCTCGCCAAGGACGCGAGACTCTTAACGCCCGTTGCTCTAACCAGTGGCCCGGATGGTAGTATTTACGTGGGTGACTTTGATCTTGTGCGTCGCATCACGCCCGACGGCGATGTTTACACGGTTCTCATTCTCAGGTACGCGTACCGAATAGTCTAACTTCTACTTCAATCGAACCTCCCGCTCCTTCTCCGCTGACTTTTCCTATCACTCAAATGTCGTTTAAGGTCGTGTTTGATTTCTCCTTGCATTTATTTGCGAGTGTCGACCCGACTTCGGTAAGTAGTAAAAGTCCAACGGGGAATGATATTAATTTTTCAAGGGAAATGTCAACACTTGCACCGCTCCTCGCTGCAGTATTTACATTATTCATGAAGTCAATGAACGCTAAATCGTGATATATTAAACGCGAGCTCGAAATTTTGAACCAAAACCACAGAACGAAAATTTCTCGCTACATCAGTAAACGAGGCGTTTACGAAGGTTTTTACGAAGGCGCGTTTTTATTTCTGAAAGCATACGCGTAGAAACGAATCATCAAACGTGGTACGTCACTACAATTATCATCTTCTGACTACTTATTTCAAGCAACTTATTATTTAAAATTTAAAATTACATTTGAAAACGATGCACATGTACTGCACAGTCTTACATTTCAAAGGCGTCGCTAAAGTATCGACGCCTACCGCATCTCTTATCAGAAAAGCTGAGTATTTAATGAGCAATTTAAATACCGTTTCCTCGATCATTTATCAAGCATAAGTTGATCAAACAGACTGGGTTGCAAATTTGTTTACGAAGCATGTTTTCTCTTCGTTTTCAGGGCGACGCAAGTAGCTTATCAATATTATCTTTGCGTATCTCCGGCGGACGGGCATCTCTACATCAGTGATCCAGAGAAACATCAGATTCTGAGAACGCTCACGCTCAATGATGTCAAAGATCCGCGAATAAATATTGAACCAGTGGTAGGAAATGGAGAACGCTGCATTCCTGGGGACGAGGGGCACTGCGGAGACGAGGGACCAGCTGATAAAGCAAAACTCGCTCATCCGAAAGGTGCGAAAAACAATGCTAACAATTAGCTGATAAAGTATTCGGACCTATAATCCTTCAAAAATTCACAAGAGTTTTAGAAATTAAATTCGTTATTTCGTTAGGCAAACATACGCGTCAATTAGAATTCCGTCAGTAGATCAAATTATTGCTTTGAAACAAAAACGAATAGCTTGATGAGCTTTATAATGCATTATTAACCATAGAGTTTAATATCTTATTTAAGTCCGATTTATGAAACAGAATAGTAACGTTCAATCGTTGCTTCTTAAATTACATCCGCGTTCAATTAAATTTCTGAAAATCTTAAACAAAGAGTTATATAAGGAAATTCCACGATATTACGTCCATAAAATATTCAGATTAATTTGATATTGATAATGTTGTTGTAGCTAGTGTTGTAGCTACTCAATAATAATTGAGTTTCTCGAGAGGTCTTAAACCTTTTAAAACACAGCTGCATAAAACTTGGCTCGATGCGATTTTTTTTACAAGATCCTCGTCACGAATAATCTGCATCGTTATACGACGTCCGAGAGTTTTCAAATTGGCTCGGGCTAATGAAGGTTCCACGATCAATGAAACGCGATCCTAACCCACTTTCCGCGCTTCTCGCCCGTCCGGCACCCTGACTTTAGTCCAATTCGCGCATTTCGACGTCCAGCCAATCGTGCACAGAGAATAATCCGAAAATCCGGGACATCCCCGCCCCTTGTTCGCAGGCATCGTTATAGCGGCGGATAAGACAATGTTCATAGCAGACGGGACGAATATTCGAGCGGTCGATCCGAGTGGTATAATTCACACCCTCGTCGGTCATCACGGTCACCACAACCACTGGTCGCCAGCTCCGTGCATCGGTGCGATACCGGCTCAGCAGGCGCAGCTCCAGTGGCCGACGGGTCTCAGCCTCTCGCCCTTGGACGGTTCGCTCCACTTCATAGACGATCGCCTCGTCCTCAAGCTCACGAACGACCTGAAGGTGCGCGTTGTCGCGGGTATGCCCCTGCATTGCGCGAGCGGCGCAGGCAGCGCCGAACTCCAGAAGCTCCTCAACTCCTCCATGCTGTCCCTGTCGCTGAAGAAGACGGACGAGATTCTGGGTTCGGTACTCGCAGTCGCCTTCTCGCCCAACGGCGAGCTCTACATAGCCGCGCGCGACTCCCACCGCGTCAACACCATCCGCGTGGTCGACTCCGCCGGCAAGATGTCGCATTTTGCCGGACAGCAGCAGCACGAAGAGGCGCGGGAGCAGTGCGACTGCAACAACGCCACCTCGAGCTCCAGCGATCCAGAAAACAACTGCGCCTGCAGCGACGAGTCCAGCAGTACCGAGACCCTCCTCTCCTCCAACGCCAAGTTCACGTCCATATCTGCCCTCACGGTTTCGCCCGACGGCGTCTTACACGTCGCCGACCAGGGCAGCCTTCATATACTCGCGCTTCAGCCCTATTTGCCCAACCACGACGACAGCGGCGAGTTCAACATTCCTTTCCCACCTTCAAACGAGGTCTACGTCTTCAACAGGTTAGTAACATTTGAATACCGAGATGTTGAATGTCGAGGAGTACCGCCTCGAGGAGTACTCCAGATACGCTTATTTCATTCGGAAACTCTGCTCACTGCTTTGCGTCATCTCCATTTTAATGAAGCGAACTTTAATCAAGCGAAATTTGGATAAAAAATGAATAATGAATGAGGTGACGTAATGTTTTGTATTTCTGAGCGCGCAACGCAACATTACAAACGCCGTTATATATCCACAAGCATGCATATCTAATTTGTGCCTTTAAGTCGTGAAATATTTTGAAATAACACCGAGTGAGTACTTGTTCGTATTTACATTAAAATTTATACTCGGGATTCGCTCGGTTAAATGATAAAGATACTAGCGAGTCAAATCCAATTTTGCGCAATTCATGATTCTTCTGGAACACTAATTTTGGCTTACCGCGATCACTTTTCTTTGGAATTCTCCATCGAATGAAGTGCATTTGCGAAAGTGGTACATTGCTTTTTTACGATATGCAGATCGATGATCACGCACTTGGCTGGAATTATATTTTCCACTCGTAATATCTTGCAATTCCTAATGAGAGCATTGGACTCTCCGAGAATCGCGAGAAAGTTGAGAAAGCAGGGTAAACAGGTCTGATATATAATATCCAATAAACAATAAGGAAATCCCAAGGGTTTGGGATTTAAAGTGTCTAACGGACTATAAAGTCGAGAGAGATAAGAGCGAAGACGTCGATGATTGCATTTGACTCGGCTCCATTGAAAATCGATCGCGCGAAGCCTCGATTGGAGCCTGCGCGCGAATCGCAGAAGCTCCTTAGCGAATACTCGAAAACTCGCCTCGTCTCCGCAGATATGGACAGCACGTGGCGACGAAGGACTTGACGTCGGGCAAGACGCGGTACTCCTTCCTCTACAGCAAGAACACGAGCTTCGGGAAACTGTCGACGGTGACGGATAGCGCGGGGAATAAGATACAGTTCTTGCGGGACTATAGCAACGCTGTGAGCTCGATCGAGAACACCCAGGACCACAAGTCGGAGCTGAAGATATCGGGCGTCGGCTTCCTCGAGAGGCTGTCGGAGAAGGGTCGCGCAGAAATCACGCTTGGTTATGACAGCGACACGGGATTGCTGACGAGCAGATCTGGGGTGAGTATCTTTGTTCTTGGAGTAGAAAAAGCATGGAAAATGGAAAAGCATTCGATAGGTGGGTTTACGTATTCCTTTGCCGACTCGGAAGAGATGAATCTCTTCGAGGATGTAATCTTGTACGGCGTGCCCTTGTATTGTCCGAGCTTGTTGTGCAATTTGACTCGTTTTGAGAGGAAAATAATAGACTCGCCTCGCTTCCCCTTGGAGCTCCGCGGGTGAAATATAAAGCCAATAATATTCTCGAATCACTCGCATAAGTCATGTGAATCGTTTTATTCTGAAAAATACATCTTACCTACGATATGAAAATCGATCAGCTTGTGAAGCACAATGACGTAATAATATTGGAGTGCTTACTTTTTTATGTTCATACTTGATCTCGGGTTTGGATACTCGACGGGATATGAATTAAATGAAAATCTAACACAATAACGCAGGTGTAAGCGATAAAGGTCGAAGCGAGGGTTCTTCATTTTCAAGATCAATAGCCATTTAGCACCTAATATGCAATTATATTCAATGATTAGCTGTGAAAAGCCGTTAGGCATTGATATTCTGTTGATAATAATATATTATTAAATTACGAAGGCGCCCAATTTTTTCGAATTTTCTAACATTATGTTTGTCAAAGCAATAGGAATGGAGAGCAACTGCTAAAATTATTTCCAAAATTAAATCTACCGGGTAATTAGCTTAAGCTTCAATGCCCTGGAGTAATTGCAAAATATTATCGAAGATATAAATACGTTTAAAAGTTATGAAATATGAAATCTAAAGCAAATGCATTAAAGAGTGTCCATACAGAGCGACGCGTATTTCTACGCGACAATTAAGAATACTCCATTATAAAATCTTTATCCTGGATATATAAACTTGAATGTATTTCAAACAATCATGAAAAAGTAGACAAGGGTTACGCTGCTTATTACAGTCAAATAAGGCGAGAAGAAGTAAAAACGCGCATAAACGCTTTTATTAGTTATACAATAACTTACATTTATTATACGCATTTGAAATCCCTGAGCTGAAAACCTTAAAACGTATTTTGGACTCGTATAAAATGTTGAAAACTCTTCTACGTAACAAGTGAATTTAGAGGATATTTGCATATAGCATTATTACACGAGTGTTGCAACATCACCTACATGCCGTGTTTAAATGCTCGGAACAAAAAGTTTGTGTACGCAGCATCTGTATTTTCTAGTTCATCGTGTACGTATAGTCAAGCGTACATTTTATTAATTCAAAAATTTACCCTTCTGTACGCGAAAGTTTTACGAAATTGATGACTTGATATAACTGATAACGGACTTTAATAAGACTGTACGAGAATTTAACGTACGTGTGCTTTTGCAAGCGATTGTATACTACATTTATTAACTGGATTTTTTATATAGACGAATAAAAGTACATTTGTCATACGATTGGTTATCGCATTTTTATAAATGTCGGTGTGTGTTTGTAGCGTTGGCGGTGGCGCAGGGTGTTAAGGGGGTGACGGGTAGGTGCGCGCGCTCGCTTAATTAGGACGTTAAAAGATCAATTCGAACGAAAAATCACTCTGTTATCCAATACAATTTTCTGAAATGATAGTTTATAATGAAGAAATTTAAAATATTTTTATCGCGTACGATTTTAGAACGCATATGAAGCTTATCCGAATTTATAACCCCATAAAATGAAATACGACATTTCAGGTCCGGTTGATTGCTCATTTTAAATTTATTATCCTGTTTTTTAGGGGCGTGAAACTTACATATATAACTACGATGACCTGGGTCGAGTAACAGACGTCATTTTACCTACTGGAGAAAAAGTCAAGCTGACATCCGATCTTTCAACCGACGAAGGTCTTTCTGTAAAAGTGGCTGCCCCATTGCAGGCTCTAAAACGCGGAGATAAGCAACGATTTATGGAGTTTAAGATGAGAAATGAACGCTCGAAGATGCTCACCATTACGGACGGTAAGTGCCACTATTTTCTCACCAAATTTAAAAACTGGAAAGTTTTAAAGAAGTTTTTACTCGAGTCTTGTTATACAAATGTGTCACTCTATTACTTCATATTTTCCTATTTTATAGTACAAATGTTCGTAATATTTCAAATTTTCTCTCTAATTTCAAGTAATCTATGGTTTCACTCTATTAACGATGCCGTACTCTTCAATTATCACACTTATTTAGCATATAAATTATAATTGTCAATTTCATCTATTATGTATCTCAGTAATTGCATGTTGCACCGAAGCCTATCATCCAAGTGTACATGTAATTAAATGATAATAAATTATATTTACATAAGTTTTTCTTTCCCGCTAAATTTATTTAAACTGCATAGAATCTTACTCTTTGATCCGAAATTGTACGATATACGCTTATCACCAGTTTCTTTTTTAAAACTACGTATACCCACCTTTATTACGACGATTTACAATTCCAATTGTATAAATGCCTTTATTTGAATAACACCAATACATAAGATAAAGATTATAAGGACAAATTAAGGAGCAAAAGACAAAACTTGTACTATGAGCAATTTTGGAATGATAGTCTAAAAGTAGAAATCCGTATACTTCCAGGTTCAATGGTAAAGAAAGCTACGGCATTCGCAAATAGTACGCTAGAGATTAATTTATCAGGTGGTGGGCGTATCTTAAGTGCGGCAATGACGAAGCATCCACTTTTGAAAGCTTCGCTACCAGTCGAGGCGGAAATGCTACCGATGTGGAGCTATCAGGTGATGGCGCTCGGCGAATTGACGAACGTCATGACGACTACGTACAACCTCGTCGGAGATGTCAGTCATCTGCAGCAGACGCTAAATCGCGAAATATGGGTAAACGAGTCGCTTATAGTGAGCGTCGAGTTCGAGCAGGCTTTCAGCCGTGAAACGTTCTACGACAAGCAGCGGACTCCCCTTCTCACCGTAACCTTTGACCCGGCAGGACTACCCCTGTCGTGGCAACCACACGAACACGGCTACAACTTGAGCATCAGTTACGATCGCTTCAATAGGATTCAAAGTTGGCAATGGGGTCCGTCGGATGAGTCGTACGGCTACGATAGGCATGGACAGTTGGCCCATATCACGAATAGCCAGGATGGAGCCAAGACCTACACCTACAACGACCTGAACATGTTGAACAAAATGACGTTGGCTAGCGCGAGAGAGTTCTCCCTTCAGTACGACGATGATGGTGGCCTTAGGCACATAATCTTGCCGTCCGGTACGAAACACTCCTTCTCCTGTCAAGCTTCCCTCGGTTTTATGCGTATTACCTACACACCACCTGGTAGTTCGAGATCGTACTTGCAGCACTACAGTCACGAGGGTAACCTCCTGCAGACGGTCTTTCCTGGCGACGGTGCGCGAATCGTTTATCGATACCACACCACGGGTCAACTCGCGGAGGTCGTACACGGCGACGGAAAGAGCGAGATGCTCTACACGGATGTTGGGTTACCCTCGGAAGTCATACACTCGGAACGCGATGTCGAGTACAAATGGGATTATCAGTACAGTGCTGGATTGCTCGTGGAGGAGAGGATCGATTTCGGAGCGAAAACTGGACTTAGCAACGCCAAGTTTACCTTCGACTACGACTCGAATTTCCGGCTAATCGCTGTACAAGGCAGAATCGGCGGTCTAACTTTACCTCCTCATGTGATGGTCTACAGTTTCAAGACTGGAAGCCTGGAGCAAATCGGCCAGTTCAAAATATCGAGGCGCCAACCGAACGAGACTACGGTGCACGACGATACTGCCATCTTCTCGCGAACAACCGATATGCGCTTCCTCGAAACGCAGATCACTGTTACCATACGCAGACTTGAAGTCTTCAAAATGGAATTCACTCACGACTCCCAAGGTAGGATCAATCAGACGCGAACTTATACGAGGAACGTTGGAGTTAATACCTATACCAATGAGAAAAACTACACGTGGGACTCCGATGGTCAACTTACGGGAGTGGAGGCACAAGAGCCATGGGGATTCCGTTACGACGTCAACGGCAATATGCTATCACTGACTTATCGGGGCAATATCATTCCAATGGAGTACAATTCCATGGATAGAATCATAAAGTTTGGCGAAGGTCTATACAAGTACGATAATCGCGGATTAGTGACTCAGAATGCTCGAGAAGAGCGATTCAACTACAATGCTAAAGGTCTACTGGTTAGAGCTACCAAGAGAGGCAGGTTCGACGTTAGATATTACTACGATCATTTGGATCGACTAGCTGCGAGGAAGGATAATTATGGAAACGTCACGCAATTCTTCTATAATAATCAGAAGAGACCTTACGAGGTCAGCCAAATTTATAGTCCCAGAGATGGAAAGTTAATGTCCTTGGTATACGACGACAGAGGACATTTAATATACGCCCAAGTTTATCGACACAAATACTACATAGCGACTGATCAGTGTGGCACGCCCATCATGATTTTCAATCAATATGGAGAAGGTATCCGAGAGATTATGAGATCGCCTTACGGACACATCATCTACGATTCTAATCCATACTTGTACCTGCCAGTCGACTTTTGTGGTGGATTACTCGATCAGGTAAATAAATGCAAAGGCACATGTGTAAATAAAGAGAAAATGCTTGTAGCTTTTACAAAATATCAATGGATAATTAACGAAGTAGTTGTTAATTATTAATTCGATAATAATTTAATTTAAGTATTTCTACACATGTCGTATCTGTACAACGGATTTATTCCACTCAAAATAGATAACGACGTTGGTCCACATGCCAAATGGTAAAGTTTACGATCCGCTTATCGGCCAGTGGATGTCTCCTCTTTGGGAAAATGTTCTCGACCGATTACAAAAGCCAACGCACTTGCATTTATACCGTTTCAATGGCAATGATCCAATCGACGTTCGACGTTCCTCAAAGAATAATCTTCCCACCGGTAAGTCGAATATCCATGTAATACTAATTATCATAAATGAAAAGAGTTCAATGATACATTAAGATAATCGATTGGTCATTTCGTAAGCTTATAAGTACCATCATTTCAACGGTTGATACGTACGAATATTATCCGTCGTTCTTATCTTTAAACTCCTAATATTCAATCAACATGCGCTATATGATATTTATTATACGATTTTAATAAAATCGATTCAATGATAACAATTAAAGACGTGTTATGTTTACAAAATTTAAGTTTTCATTAATAATACCGGATTATTAAAGACTGAAAGAATTGACGTGCATCGACTGGACGAGGCGTGTGATGAGCAATAATTTACAACTAATCGTAACTTAATTGAATTTCCACGTTTCCTTCTTTTTAAATTTAAACACAACACATCCTAATACTTTCAGTTTCATTAATAATTAACATTTTACTTTTAAAGTCGTATTTGATCATGTAATAAAATTCTATCGCAGGCATTTAAATATCCATTTTTTAAATCATTCATATTCAAGGAGAGTCAAAGTAAAGTCTTGCCAAGTTGAAACACTCGTAAGTTGAATTTTGTTAGTAAGAAAATTTTGTTGTCCACGTGATACAGCTGTTATCAAGTATTTTTACATGTACAACAAGATAATATAATCTTATCGTTCTATAAGTATAGAGTCATTTAATATTTGCGACGCAATATTAATGTTTTATAATTAAAAAAAAACTAAATTTTATGATTTAAAATATAAGTTTATCTACGTTGATTGCTCAATTTAAAAACCTTTTTTGTGTCATGCTTTATAGCTAGTAATAGTAATTGTACCGTGCTTTGTGCATTTGGCTCCATAATATTTTAAGTATCTGGCAGATGAATTATTCATTATAAACTTATCTTATGGAACAATTAGAATATTAAAACAGTATTCCGTATATTTTCTGTAAAACTTTATAAATTATAATTGCTTATGCATAATATTACTAAAAACAGACGATAGGGAAAATGTCACAGATGTTGTACTAAATATTTTTGATTTGACTTAAATAGGTAGTTGATAATATGTCGTAATTTATTTCAATTTAATAATATTTAATTAGTGGCTATACTTTGAATTCCTTCAGAATTTCAAAAAGGTGTCTTTGAACTTCAACTTTTTAACAAAAGTAGATACATTCATATTCACTGCTAATGAAATAGACATACTAAAATAACTTTCAATCTAACAAATATTCAAGTATAAAATTACTCAATATTACAATTATAAATATAATTTCTTTTTAACTCTTAATACTCTGGTATCGCTTTATAAATTAATCTGTTTTATTTATGATTTTGACATTTTACTGCCTTGACGTGATTCGTATGTATAAATTATTTTTCAAATTTTTAACTATCTCTATTAAGTCGTAGATACTTCTTGAAGTAGTATCGGTAATTTAAATAAAAATGAATGCAAGCCATTACAGATAAGTAGCGTATTAAATTCATCGTGTGTCAGTCTTCATTTACCTTTATTTACCTATTTATTTACCTTCGACCCGAAGATTAAAAGTTAGTTTAGTCGGTTTAGAAAAATCAAGCCGATTGCTGGACGTCTGTTTTAGAGCACACGAGCTGGCTATCAAACTTGGGCTACGACCTGAAGAGCCTCGCGCCCCAGCTGTTCCCGAAGAGCCTGGCTAACAGTCTAGTGCCGCCGACCCTAGAACCGGCGACCTCGATCTACGGCAAAAGCAAGAGCGTGAGCAACCTCGGAGTCCAATCCGGTTTCCTCGCCTACATCCACCAGCGTCACTCGAGCGACGCCGTCGGCCTCTCCGCGCCTCCGCGTTCCGCCCTCAAGAAGGACATCTCGGAGCTGATACCGACTCGCCTGGGCGCCGCCTCGGAACCGCCCTTCGGCAAAGGTATCCTCGTGTCGCGTACGAAGAACGGCCAAGCCGTGGTGTCGAGCGTACCCTCGGCCAACTCCATCTACAAGGACGTGTTCACGACCGTGTTCAACGAGTCCTACTTCCTGCCGTTCACGTTCGTCGTCCATAGTTCCCAGCAGGACGCGTTCTACTTCGTGAAGGAGGAGACGTGGCGCGCCCCGGAGGATCAGGGCCAACTCAAGCGCCTCGGTGGCCAAGTGAACACGACGTTCCACGACGGTGGCAGTGGCAGCCCCGGCACCCTCGCCGACGTCAAGATCCACGGGCTGAGCTACGTCATTAATCTGCGCTACGGTACGACCGCGGACAAGGAGCGCCAGCGTCTTCTCCATCACGCGAAGATGAGCGCCGTACGTAAGGCCTGGCACCGGGAAAAGGAGGCGCTCAAAGCGAACGCACCTACGAGTCTCGAGTGGACACCCGCGGAACAGGAGGAGATCGTGAAGCTTGGTCTCGCCGCGAGCTACGAGGCCGAGTACGTGCACGACGCGCAACTCTATCCGGAGCTCGCCGAGGATCCCTACAATGTGAGATTCGTGAAGAAGCCGTTGGAGCCCGATGGTGGCGGCAAGAGGCGTCGGAGGCGCACCAACTCCGCTTGCAACATCTGGTGGTTGGACAAGTTCTGTTAGGCTGGGTTTTCTTCATTATCCTTTGCTTTTTTTTACCAAAGTCTATTTATGTACTTTGCAAGATGCCAAAATGACGACGCAGTGTTTGGCAACGCACGCCAAGAGGGATCGACGGGACCGACCATGACCAAGTGCGCGGAGGCTACGACGGACCGACCGAGGACTCGAACTCGGGGACGCGTAGAGCCGGTGAACGGCTGATCGAGAGTTAGATATTTATTTCGATACTCGCCATTAGTAATAACTATACTTATTGAAAACTATCGCTTCGAACGCTAAAAGGATGCGACTGCTTGCAACGAGTGAAAGGGAATGAGAGGGACGAAGGATCTCAGCTGCCTAGGGCCAATAGTCGTTACGGGTGACGAGAAGAATATAAGGGACAATGGAATGTGCGCGCGAGTGCTATACACCGAAGGATGAACCTAGTCAATACGTAGCTTTAATCGGGGAAGGTCGGGCTTAAGTGCGTGAATTATCCTCAAGGATGAACATACGGTCGGTTGCGTGTCACCAAAGGGATTCCTTCGTCGTGGTGGTCGTTTAACTGTGGGGCCACACGCTTCTCCTTCCAGGCATTTGGAATTGTTCGTGACTCTTAGGATTTGAATGGTTGCACTTTCGTGAGTTCCCGGTGAGGCTGCACTACGAGATGAGTAATTTTGAAGCGCGAGGTGCGAGGGTGAACTTATCGAAGGAAATTTTAACATCTTACTTTGGTCGCTTTATTAAAACTCGCATAGATCCCGAGAAGTATTTTCACGGATAGTGACATGATTCCGTAACATTCGCGTTCTTATATGCTTGATTCACAGTCACTTCTCGCAGGTTAAAATTAGTAATTTAGATCTAAGGGACATTTAAATCAAAATAAATGGGTTTCGTCGAGTCATTGGTCACACCAACGTCTAGTTCTTTCTTATAATGTCAATAACTAAAATCCATGACAAGTTCATTCCAGCGGGAAAAAAAGAATCATTTTGAAAAAAAATTACTGTCCAATGGAACAGTAAAAGAGACTTGACGAACGAATATCCTTAGGGGATAAATGCGCGTGCACTTTAAGCAGCAGACCTTCTCGCGCAGTCCATCACTTATCTGTGGACCTTACATCGTAAGGTATTGTATTTTTTTCTTTCTCGAGTAGCTGGAGCAAACATTTTGGCCGGTGGACCGCGTATAAGAGATTTTTCGTGGTGCTTTTAAGTGATGCATTTGGATGGAAAGTACGAGAAGTATTTTTTAATGGAGGGTGAACGAGAGGAAGAAAATAAAGTTGTAGAATCGCGAGTGTGTTATGTACCCTAGCACTATCATAGCGTCCACGTTTGAGTATTTTGCCGTGAAAATTTTTCAACTATGTATGTGATTGGAGAAGCGAGCGAGAGTGTGAGGATGAAATAGCGTGACTGATTCAACTATATAAATATATGCAAATAAATATAAATAAATATATATACATATATACATACACACGTACACACACACACACGCGCGCACACACACACACACACACACATATATATATATATATACATAGTTAAAGAAATAAAACTCGTTAATTGTCGATATAAGAATAACGTATAATACGCGTAACGTAACTGTGCTTACGGTGGGTATATTGCGTAAATATCCAAGGAATTCGGGGTATTTTATTATTATAATAATTGGCTGTCAAAACGGGACGACGCATGCAGTTTTCGAAGCTGGACACATTGTAAGTTTATTCATCCGGCAATAATCAGATTATTATGTGCGAGTTACATGTGTTATTTTTGGCTTCTTTCGATCATAATGAGCAAAATTACACGAGATACGCGTACACACACACCCACACACCATAAACTAACGAAAGTCGAATTAAATATACATTGTAATTATAGAGATATCTAGGAAAAATGTATATTTTTTATTAGTTATTATATATGAATTGATATTTTTTAAGAAAAAAGTTGAGCGTTTCCGAGCGTTTTTGATGCTTATGTATATGCATTTATTTGCAATATTCTTTTTATACTAAAGTTTTTGCTTGTTTTTTCACTGAATCGTCGGCGTTAAGACATCATATTCCATATCGATTATGATTCAGACTGTTGTCTTTATGTACAGAATTTTTTTGGTTCTTCCACGTACCGTATGTGCAAAAAAGTCCGAAAAATGTCATTCTTTGTAAAGAACAAAAAGAGATGTAAATTTTTTTTAATTTATTGTCAAGTACAAAATATTTTACAAAATGGAATCAAAGTATTTTTTATTGACGATGACTCGTTTGTAAAAAATAAAACAGAAGAAAGAGAAATCAGATATATATACTTATATGAGTTTCAACTTCGCATCTGCGTCCGCCTCTCGATTATTCGTTCGCTGTGCAAACCCAAGTAATCCAACTATTAAGGAAACCTTTTTTGCAAATTATTAATTTTATTAAATCCTAGTGTATCTGTTGCTGATGTGTAAACTAGAATCAGATTTTAAGAGCGCGAGAGTGAAAGAGCGGGGAGAGAGAGAGAGAGAGAGAGAGAGAAGAAACAACAGAAGCATAATAATAAATACGTGTGCATAAAAAAAGGATTTAAGTATAGACGCGAGACAAAGAGATTAATTATTATTACTAGGTATATATAGTGGCGTCCTTATGGCTAGATAGTGAACAACGATATTACTGTCTGGTTTAGATAAAAATTGCTACTAGATGTATAAAAGAAAAAAAATGAATCGTTAAGACTAGACGCGTGAGCGAGCTTTGAAATGAACAAATATCTTTTGAAGAAAAGGAGATTTAAAAATTAAAAATAATGATTAACGGTAAAGAGAAAAAAAGAAAAAAAATTTCGAGAGTGTTGAGACTGACACTTATTCCATTCTGTAGCTCAACGGCTGGCTTCTTCCGATTGAGCGACAGTTTCGAGTCGTGATCATCTAAACACGCACCGTCACACCTTATTACCTATATATAATATTTAAAAAATAAAGAACGAAAAAACATTATTGTATTCTATAAATAAATGAGAGTAAATACGCGTATAAAGAGAACTTTAAGAAAAAATGTGCACGACTCTCCGTTACAAATTTACGTGACGCTTAATTGAATCGACTATTTTTTAATAAAAATAATATGAAAAAAAAAAAAATAAAAGAATCGGATTGTAACGTACAATTTAGTACGCGAGAAAACTAAAACTCTATGAAGAATTAAATGGAATACAAAAAAGATTCGGTCGCTTTTTTGACTTCCACGATGAAAAAATTGTCGCTCTCATCTTTTCGTTAAAAAAAAAAAAAAAAAAAAGACACAAGATCCTATAATTTCTTGCAGGGATCGGATTCGACTTTTTCTAACTTAATATTTCTCAATTAAACGATGTTTAATACATTTTGATAAACATAAGTTTCATAATATATATACATACATCTCAATTTCGTAAATTTCGTAACTACAGACTGTATTTTATATGACCTTTTTTTAATATAATCTATCGCAAATAATTGTATTGAAAATAAATCAATGTATTGGTAATTGCTCAAGAGACAAGTATAACGAGTTTACTTTGAAAATTATCATACTTGCGCAAATTGCTTGTCTTTTTTAATGTAATTACTGTATAAATTTTAATAAAATTAGCTATCAATACTAATTATTAAAAACAAAGAACAAATGTTCAAATATAGATGGACTCTAAAATACCTTTTGCACCTTTAAAAGTGAACTCCTTCTAATTCTAAACAAACTCCATGTAATAAAATCATTTACAATAACAAAACTCCATGGAAGAGCGAATCCGTTCCCAATTACTTATTCAACTCGAAATTAAACTCGAAGCGAAAAGATGCAAATGCCCTAAGAATCTCCTATTAGTAGAAGTCAAGGAATTAAGGGATAAATTTAAGGATCGTTAATAATACAAATTCACGAGCAAACATACACAACCCACGTACACCGAATAAACTAAATAAGCGCGTCACTTTGTCGAGCTCGCTCTGAACATTCGATTCTTCCTCTTGGTGCTTGTTATAAAAAAGGTGAAGGTTACGTAAAGGCAAAGTGTCGCGCACTTTCGACAAGAACTTTTTTTTACGCCAGCTTTTTACTACCGCGAACAAATGAAAAAAATTTTAAAGTAACGTAAAATCACAATTAAGCAAAAGGTACTTCAATATCGAGGCATTAAGGAGTGCACTTGGGGGGGGGGTGGATATGGAGTTATACATCGAGTTCACTCGATTAAAATGCAAATCAAAGTGTAATTTATAATCCAATAGTCGAGAAGAAGAACCGAGCAAGCGTAAAATTTGGGAAAAAGTTAGAAACTATACCGAAGTCATGAATACGGACTAAAAAATCGAGAAAATGGAAGAAAAGAGTGCACAAGTTAGAGGAGTTATCTAATAACAAATATGCTGTTTTAGGTGAGATTGAGCCCAAGGCACAGAAAGGATAAGATTCTAGAGAAGGAAAATTAAGAGAGAATAATAAGTAAAGAATACGGTGTAACGGTTAAAATAAAAAAGAGTTTCTCAGCAGCGACGACGCGCTATCGTTAACATAGCTACGACCAATACCTTGGTAGGACATACGCTATTTTACGCCACTGATCTAATTGTTTATTGTCACGTGTTGCTGTAATGAAACCTAAAATAATAATTATGAAAAAAAAAAACCACTCATGATACGACATACGACATGACATATACATATATTTTATTTATATATAATATCTAATTGACTGTATTTAATGTAAATAGTCACCGATGTTTGCTATGACGTACTGAATATATCTGTACTTGAATGGAAAAAACTTGCCTGACACAAAATGATTAACAAATGAAAAAAAAAATAAGTATCGATAAAAAATCCACTTATCAAAAATGTTCCAAAATCAACCCTTCTCCTCATTTCCTCTAAACACGAACGAATTAAGAAAGGCGAAGACTCTTATATGGAGCATGAAAGAAAAAAAAAACGAAGAAAAAAAATTAAGATAAATTAAAATACAGTGTGTGACCACGTAAGAAATATTGGAGATTAGTGCAGATGCAGAGCTCCGCAGATCCATTGTCGCTCTGCTGGCAATATCGAGGATAAAGAGAAAGCTGAATGTAATGTGTTTGTTATATGTCGTAAAGCTATATCCTAATGACGACTCGTTGAATGGAATCGCTTGTATAATTTTCTTTTTATATGGCAAAAATCTCTTTGTAATTTCATTGCCTCTTGTTGTTATTAATCATATACGTAATATAAAAGATCTTACACTTTGAATTTTTTTCGCAATATCTTCAGAAGCTTTCAGTAAATTTTACGAGAGATATTTATAAGAAATATTGATAAATCTATAAAATAAGCATTGTGATTATTTCTTAATGTACACTATATTAAATGGTAAAATTTACTAAAAGTTTCACGGTCGTGAATTCATAATTATAGAGAAATTAAAATAAAGTCGTTACTTTTGTGAAAAGAACGATCAATTGACTAATTTAACGAGCATCTTATTATTTGTAAGACCGATGCATGATTTGCACACAGGATTTCCTAGGTTTAGAAAACAATTCAAAGTGTAAAGTAGTTATTTTGTGTCATCGAAAATGAATAACCGACTGTGTTAACTTTTTTTGCATTGCAAAAGTTGACGAGGATTCGCGAAAAAATTCGTTGTCGCTATTTTTCGTATGTCGCGTTTTTGCTATTTTTATAATAAACAAAGGGAAATAAAGAAACGCGGTAATTTTCGCTATGAATATTGGTTTTGCTGATTTCACGCACATAGATGATATAAATGCATACGCTTAATATATGAATGAATTCTACGTATTGAAACGCGCACGCGAGTTAACCAATGGATTATTGCTACGCGCTACGATTGAATTTTTTTTTTCAATGTCCACCCATTCAGTGAAAATTGACAGATTCAAACGACGCCTTGTTTCGACAACAAGATTATTAAATTTTGCATGGAAAATTTTTTAGAGGGCGAGCGAGAGATAACAAAGGGACTACAGATGGTTAACAATCGTTTGCGAATGTAAAAGCAAATAAGACAATGCGAAGGTTTTGTAATCGCGAGCTCGTCAAGCTAATACAGATGTCAATATTACACTCGTAAATAAAAGAAAGAGATACGAAAAAGTAAAGTACGAAGAATTACACTTGATTGCTGTGGCGTGGAGTACGATGCTTTCGGTATAATAATAATTCGATGAGCGATCAATGAATCGATCGTAGATATTACAGATATGACAGCGAGAATGCAAAAAACAAACCGAATGATCGACTGATTGATCGCACATTTCCGTTTCTGAATCGCGACTACACGCACGCGTTTATTATTAAGAAAGAAAAAAATGTAAAGGAACGAATTTTCAATTGCCTCTTTCGATTATATCGCGCGGATTATAAAATGCGGTTTAAATAGAGAAAAAATGTAGTCACGATTTGGGAGTATCTAGAAAGACTTTTGAATTATGGACTTTCGAATTTTTCATATTTGAGAAGTTTAATTAAATTAAAAAGGAAAAAAACATATAAAACAAATGAAACACTGGGAAACTCCACGTAGAGTCACGACTCTTAACCCAACCAGCATGTCCAACAATTTACGATATAATTATAAGTACATTATATTAAGTGTTTTCAAAAAAAAAAAATATATGATCTATATATGATAATAAAAACGAAAAAACGTTACGATAGTTTTTTTTATATTCCCTAATTTTATACATGACGAAATAATTATTTTGTCGTATTTTATTTTTAAGTGATAGCCTACATAAGTTTTTGCCTATAAAAGTGAAAAATAATAAATTATTCATAATAATTTTTATAAAATGATTGGAAATTAAGGTAAAATAAAACCATTGGTAATTAAAATTTAAGTATCTGATTTTATTTCTTTGAAAGTAAAAAACTAATATTTTACAACCATCTTAAATACATATGAATATTTTACAAAGGGGGCTTACAAAAGAGTAGTCCATTAATGTTTTTTATCTTTTTTGTTTTGACTCTTTGGTGTAGTAGGTTTCGAAACTTGCGAACCTGGACCTATAACAATTCGTCCCGATGCGATTTCCTCTCTTTCTTCCGAATTTTCAATCTCATTCCGTGCTTCCAAAAAGAACATGAGATCGCGTATTTGCTCCCGTAAATCACTTTCTTCGACTTCCTTCTTTTTTTTTAAATCGTTCATTTCATCTTGTAGCTGATTGTGTTTAATTTGCCAAGACGTTTGATTAAGTTGAAGTGCTTGTCTCAGTTCCTTTTCTTCGGTCAACTGAGTTTGAGTTTGTGTTAATTTAGTGTTCGAATTTTGCAATTTCTTTTCCGTTACTTGTTTTTCTCGAGTCAAAAGAGATAATTGATTCTAAGTCATAACAAACAAATAGTTCTAATTGTATAATACGTCGTTTACACATTCTAAATGAATCATAAATATTTACCTTAATTCTTACATTTTCTTCGGTTAAATATTCAACCTTTTCTCTTAACTCCGCTGTTTCTGCACAAGTTCGCTCTTCCATTTTTGCAATCCTTTCTTCAAAGTACTCCCTTTGGGTTTCAAGTTGTGAAGTTAATAAATATGTGAACTCCAGTTGTACAGAATCAACTTTTTCATCAATGCCTCCTCTTTTTCCTTTAGTAGATTCTTGTCCTGCCTCCACCATTTTTCCATCTTTATTTTGTAATAACCTGTCAACCCAGTGATCTCCAACATAATCCCAGACGCGATTTTGACCCAATTCCATTGCATAACAATGATGCGTATCTCTATAATGTTCAAACGCGTGACTTTGGTCGTATCGACCACAACCAATGTGCCCACAAATTAAACATATCCATAATGCTTCGTTGGTTGTTTCTGCAACTAATTTTTATTATAAATAATGAATTTTTTATAATTATTTATTATCTCTCTTCGTGTGTGTGTGTGTTTTTTTTTTTTATAAGAGGCATTCAATTCTTTAAGCTGATTTTCTAATTTATTTGAGAAATAACAGAATTGTAAACGATGTTATTTACATATTGTACGGAAAATAATTATTAAAACTTTTTTAAATTTTATTATTTGTGGAAAATTTGACATTGTTTATATATAATTTTTGTTAATAAAAAATCTATATCTTTATTTATGATTATTGTACTCTAGTTTTATTCTATTTTGTCATTTTTCATGAAGATTATTAATTAAAATTTTCAGTAATTTCTTGAATTTTATAAGTAAGTGATCGTCATAAGCAGTACGAATTATATATAAAATAGCATACCACACTCCATACAACGACTATCAGCGACAGGTTCTGGAGTCTGAACATAGCGACAAACAGGACACGTTGTATCGCCCCATTTAACAAGACAACCAGCATGAAAAGTATGGTTGCATAAAATTGTTAATATTCCATCGACGCTTTCATCCATTTTTTCTAGGCACACTGGACAAGATGGTAATTCGGTATGTCCCGAAAGTGGCAAACCATTATCAGCAGTTTCAACTTTTGAGACAAAAACCATATGACAAACAATTTCTGGTTCCAATGAATTATATGGAGCTCCATTAAAAGTTTCATAGAACTCACTGGCTGCAGCCTAAATAAGCGAAATTACTATGTTTTAAAAGAAATTAGAATTTCTTTCATTATGAATTTGATTAATGAATTTACCGATGAGCGAAATGTCATTAGGGTCATGTACTGATTAGGATTACCATCTCTAATAATTCTAAAATATTGAATATCTTGATGGCAGGCTGCTGTAAAAGTCATTAAATCATGACATGTCATGGTTGCTGGAACTGATAATATGCAAATTGTATGACTTCGATTTTGAGGTGAATGCATTTCCGTCAATGTACTGAAATTTTTAAAAGACTTGTCGTACAAATAATTTAATTAAATATTTTATTTAAGAGAAAACGTTTACTTTTCTTTGAACAGGTGTAAAATACCCTTAGTAACTTCGACGAAAGGATTTCCAGAAATAAAATTGATTTGATCTGATGAATTACAAGCAGTAGCTCCTATAAAATTATCTATATTTGAGATTGTAGCAACATTAGATACGCATGATTTTTCGACTGAATTTTCTTTCGACGTTGATTCAGATTTACTAGAAGTTTGAGAACTTTGAGATTGGGGAAGTAAAGGTAAAGATCCTTCGCTAGGATTTGAATAGGTCTCTATTGTTATATCTCGAGGTTCTCGAGAACCTCTCATTTTTCTTGCATTTTTATCCATTGCACCTGAAACAGTTTCCTTATTATCGTAATTACTATCTAAGATGATAATGAATATGTTGCGTAAACTGAATAAGTGATTGCAGCGAGACTGGCTATAGATTGGTAACAAATTAATTAAATTTCATAACATTCTATTAATAGCTATGTATGTCATTATTAGAAATCAAAACAAAGGCTCAAAAGCAAAACAATATAAAAATCAAACGTCATACTTGCGTCTTCGGGTAGGTTACTGATTTCTATACGAATCACACAAAGAGATACCAAAACTTCAGGTGAAGACATCACATACTAAAATTCTTCCTTTTTTTTCACGAGGTATAAACACCGACAAACAAAATTCCTCGTTAAAAATGCGAGATAATCTCAAAAATAACTTTCTGACTTTTTCATGCGACATTTCTTCATTTCTTTGCACCAACTATCGGTTTATCTTTTACCAATCACAAACTTGTACAATAATTATATTAAAGACGAAATTAATAACGGTTGAAACTTTCAGAGCGCTGTAAACATATAAAAATGGCGATCAGACAAAAAGTAAATTTTATCTCACGAATGTTGTCAATATTTCATTCTGAATTTACTTACTAGATGGCGATATGTACTGCACGTAACCAGTTTCGCAAGTCCCCACATTCTCTCGACTTTAATTGCGTGCACATACAAAAATGCGTACATGTGCATTGTTTGCACACATACGCATGTCAGAATTTATAGGCAAAAATAGATTAGAAGGCACGCTAGAGCAAAATGTATTTAATCGCGTTTAATTGAACTATCGAAGGTTCATCTGAAGACGTTACTGATAACTGGTAATGGCGTACGCTTGTTTTAGATATTTAAAATTGTTCTACTTTAAATCTTAGACTTTCATTTTGAGTGATAAAATAAGATGAAATGTAAATAAACAAAACGGTGGCCGTACTGAATTTAAACGCGGCAAAGAAGAGGATGCAGGAAAAGTCGGTAAGTTATTTAAACAAAAATAACTTATTCTAAAAGATAAATAATTTTTGACGATATAATTTTGTATTAATAACAAGAAATTCTTTTTATTCGAATAATAAGGTTATTACTGAAATTTAGGAAGATAATTGAGTAAGTTACATAACGTGAAATTCTAACCTTAAATTCTTTAATTCCTTTCGTTATCACAAACAGATAAGAGTTCTTGTGAATTTCTTTGAATGACTTTTGTCAGTAAGCCTTTATTTGTGGTACTCAGTTGCAGGCCAGTTTTAAATAAAAATATATTCTCTAACGGTTAAAAATTTTTAAATTACAATTTATATGATTTCTTTTTTTGACTTTTTCATATTTTGACATCCTGTGTGTAGTTTCTTGTTTTTGTTTTTTATTGTTTAAAAAGAATTTTATCACTTCGTTGTTTCTGACAGAGAATAGTTTGTTGAGCAAACTTAACTACATAGAATTGTCAATGCTCGTATATTTATAACTTTCTATTATCATCTCAAAATTATTTTTAAAGAATTCAAAAGGTTTTCAAAAGGATTTTAAATTTATAAACTTTAATATTAAATTATTTCTGTGAAAGTTGTGTTACTGATAAGAAAAATGTGAGTAAATAAAATACATACATTATTAGTTAGTTGATCATAAAGAAGTCCAATATCTTATCTCTGCATTTTTGCATGTACTAATTAATTATATTAATACAAAAAACTTACAATTTAGAAAAAACTGTCAATAAATAATATTATATTTTTATAAGCTTTTTACTTTTATGCCTAATTATACAAACATATATTTAGAAAAAGTTGTTTACAATTCTTTAAAAAAATCTTTCCTAATTCATTAATGATTATGGTGTAATTACTATCCCATTATATAAATTCAAATGCAGAATATCCTATGCACATGTAACTGATTATTTACATCAATAATAAAATTATATTATGTAATTATTTAAGTTGGTGAAATTCATAGTCATAAAAAATTAATATCCTATTGGTGTAAATATTCTTTTTCATTCTTAGGTTGGCCTATTACGATGAATTACAATTAGATGAAACTGAAGATATAGAAGAGTTAGCTATGACATCTTTAGGAAAACTTGTTTTTGTTGATACTCATTCTAGAGAACCAAAACAATTATTCTCAAGTAATTCATCTCATAACTTAAATAAATCATTGTCACTTGCCTTTGAAAATCTTTTTCACATGCCTTATGATATTATTGAAACTTATGGAAGTACTGTTCATACATTGGACATTAGTCATAACAAATTTAGCAGGTAGTTGGCTATTTTTCAAAATTACTTTTTTTTATATAAGAAATTTTTTACTCATTTAATTTTCAAAGCTATTAATCCTTACAGAAATTTACATTTTCTGGCTGAATTTGACAATTTAACTTCATTAAATTTGGATTATAATAATATTGATGATTTTACAATTTTCCCTTACATGCCAAAACTACAACTCTTATGGCTAAATTATAATAATATTGAAGATTTATATCCCTTTTTAAAAAATTTGTATGCAAGTCTACCTAATTTGAGATATTTGTGTCTCATGGGAAATAAAGCTGCTCCAAGTTATTTCAATGGTGGGACTTTTTATGATTATCTACAATACAGGTATCCCTGTCATTTTTTAAAGATAATTTATCTAGTTTTATTTAAACTTAGTATTTACAAATTAAAACGTAATCGTGAAATAAAATCTACTATTTAGAGATTTATTTAAGTACAGATTCTGATATAGAGTTAAAAAAAACTTTAACAAAACTAATTTTAAATTCTATTCTGATTATTTAATGAACAGGTTATTTGTGATTTCATGGTTTCCTCGATTGCTGCATCTTGATGACCGAGTTATTACTTCTGAACAACGTTTTGAAGCTAAGAGATTGTTCAAGAGGCCTTTTTTCGAACAATTTGTTGAAAAAACACCATTTTCTAATTGTTTTAAATTATTACATAATAAATTAGCAGCAATTTTTATCAAGCCAATTATACTGCCAGGGAAGTTCAAACCAACTAGAACACTAAATCTTGTTGTCTAAGTCAGTATTATATAAGCGAAAATTCTATTTACATTTTAATAATGTATACAGTTTTTAAGGAATCTACTATAATAAGAGAAATTAGTATGAGTTTTATAGTTTTATTGTTAAATTTAAATGCATATGTATAATCTAAGTTATATATTGAATTTATATATATTATGTTTTATATATTACGTTTTAAGTATCATATTTTATAATTGTAAAATTATACAAATTTTTTAGTGAATTTTTTGTAATATTACAATGTATACATGAGTAATAAATTTGTTTTATGCTTGTGTCATTTCAAGATGTTTCAGGGATTCTATAAATTTGAGATAATTACAGTAACTTAGGGGAACATTTTGTACATGTTTATTAGCTTTGAACGCACATGAAAAGTATTCATAAAAAGTTTTCTTTTTTTATATTTAAATATTTTTATCTTTCTATATATTATTAAATTTCAAAAATTTTGTACTTTTGATAAGGTAATAAACGACTAATAAACTCTAAAATATAATTATTTTTTACAAAGTCATTGAGTATATAAAGTTTTATCCATTTTGTATACATTGTATATTGAGAAATAATTAAAATACTATAGTGTAAACGTTTTAAAAATTTGCTTGACATTTTGTAATCACACGATTTACTGAGAAAATGTAAAATATTTTAATAAAATAAAAATTAAAAATTGTTATTAATATTATACTGTATCATCTTTATTTTATTTTACCAAATAATACTTTATGACTAACTTATTTTAATAAAAAAACTAATTAAATATCATAAGCTATTTAAAAACAAATACTATCAATGTAATGCATATTTTTTCTTTTTTTATTTATAAACGTGATATTTGATCTTATTCTTTTTTCCACAGAAAATGACGATAATTTAAAAGAAATTTTCAATTTATACCATAATTGAATGTAATTTTTGTATATATTTATTATTAAATCAATTTTAGCTTGATTTTTGACAGTTTAATTATTAATAATCTGCGTTGAAATTGGTTAAGACTGCAGTGTTTAAAAATACGATATTATTAATAATTTGTGTTTGTGTACCCATGTACCCATACTTGTGTGAGTATTCTTATATTTTATATTGCACTAGTATCTCGAAATGTTTTCTGACCGCGTATCAACTTTTTGAATTAAAAGCTTTATTATTTTTAAAACTCTTAAGCCTTTATTAATATATCTTGATCAAGATATCGTAAGATTATTCATTCTTTATATTTTAAATTGAATCAGTATTTTTGCCAAAAGTTATATATTTGCTTTATTAATTTTTTGAAACATTATTTTTGATTTTTAATATCGACATTTTATATTATGAATTTATATTTTCCATTCTATCGTTTATACGATTTTCTCGCAGGGGTACTAGGAGTCAATATTATAATTTATTAAGATAATTTTACATAATAAGAAAAGCAAAACCTATAAATCAAACCTTAATTATTAGCTGCGGAACTTCAAACTTACTGTATATTTAAAATGAATTCATAAAAATAATGTTTTAATTTTGAAAACATATGGAAAATATTATCAGTTCATTAATTACATTATCCATGCGACAATACAGCTATTGAATTTACCTGACATTGCGATTTAATTTTCACAGTTTTTGAGTATTAGATTTAGAATAAATTACATTTACATTGTAAATTATAATATTGTAAGTATCATAGAAGATATCTAGATATTGAAGATAGTGTCTTCAAAATTAAGTGATACGAATATCATACTCTTTGAACTCGTTTAAATAAATTTGAAAAAATTTATAATCTAATTACTTTTCATTTTACAATTTTTAGATAATACAACGAAACAGACTTTCTTCATGGCAATAATAACAAAACTGTGCTAAAATTTTGTAAGTCCTATAAAATTGAAATTTATGAATGAAGTTCCAATTCTTGTATAATAATTCTATTATAAAATGCTATTGTTTCGATGTTTCGAAAAATCTACGTAAATTATACAAATTAAAAAAATTAATACGCATTCGAAATTTAAGCGAATAAAATTAAAATAAAAAATGAAAATAAATTTACAATAAAAATTTTCTTTTAATTCGCATCTAATGTATGCGAAAAATATTACAATATTTACTAAAGCTACTTAGTTATTTTATAATTAAAATAACAAGTTTTTCTTAACTTAAAAATTATAGAATACTTTATTGAAGCTTTAATCTTCAATTCCGATATTTTATCAACATAAGCGACGCATTTAAAATTCAATATTGTAGTACATGATTACCATTGTCTTTCCTCATAAATTATCTAGCTTCATGAATCAATTAATATTATTGCACTTTCTTTTATAGCCGTATCAATAATTTCTACAAATCTACTTAATAAATCACACAATTTCATGTTACGATATCGTCGCGACTGTATTTAAATATCACGTGTAAGGCGATCATAATACAACGCTTGGTTCATCGTGAAAGTGATAATTATTCTATTTATACGCCTTGATGCTTTGATCGATTAGTTCTTAAGCTAATAATATAAGTTTTTAAACTTGTATTATAGATAATAATAAATAAAATATTTCAGAGATTATTTTGCGTATACGTATTATTTTAATGAAATAAGTAGTACAAATTTTTGCAATAAATAGTAAAAACGTTGTAATGATTTATAAATTTCTATTTATAAATTTATATCAAATCATTTACATTTTTTATTAATTAATACACTTCTTTCATTTGTTCTTCAAATTTCAATAATTTTCTTCACAATTGTAGAATGTGCAGTTTTAATACTTGTAGGATTGTACTGTTAATTGAATTAACAGGCATCGGATTTTCGTTGTATTCGTTGCACTCGTTGTATAGGAGTCATTTTCTCGTTATCTCTACAACTCATCAGAATCTTCCTTCTCCGAAAATAAAACTTTGTATAACATTGTACCAAGTGCAGCTCCTGTCATCGGACCAACCCAATATATCTAAGCAAACGGAAAGAAAATATTAGATAAACAACTAATTAGCCCCCGCTTGAAAAAATGTATAAGATAATTCGAAAAAGTGTACATTAATTTTAATAATGCATCACGAGATACCGTAAAAAACATATAATAACTAATTTATTAACATTTTATAATTACGAAAATACATAGTAGATCTCTATACATAATAGGAAAACTTGACTTTTAGTTAGAACACCAAATTCAAGAAAAACCATACAAAAATAACGATAAACGCGGTTGAAAAGTTAATGAAAATGTGTTTAATATTCCAGTCGCGACAAAGTCGTACAGCTAATTTATAATGATTCCATTCAGGAGGGAGTCTCACGATTCTACGTTCGAATCCACTGATTGCTTCCAATATAGTGACGACTGCCAAAGTTTTTTCACGGAGTATTGCGCACTTGCGGCTAATCTGTACCAAAGCAATGGGTTTATTGTGTTATAAGGAATAATGAGACGAATTGGGGGAGGGAAATTTAAACGTGAGCTGGATCAAGTTTAAAACGATCGGAAGACGGAATTGTGCGAGTGAAACAGTCTCGTATTCGAATGTTCGCGATCGCATTTTAAGAGTATTTCACGGCGTATGAAATTTTATTGAGTAAACGGCGCAAATAACGAGTGTACCAACTATTTTTCTATAAATATCTTAGAAATCGCGTAAACTCCATTTATTGAACTGTTTAAAGTTTAAATTTGTAATTTAATGGACAAAATTAATGCGGTATATAATTACGAATTAATGGAAATAATAAACTTCTTCGAATTTCAGTTATATTTACAAGCCATTCAAGTAATCAAACGACGATTCAAAATACGTAGAAAAAAATGAACTGACATTTTAAGAATTCAAGTGAGATTGTATTTTTGCTGGTAATTCGTGAAAATTCTTGATGATACGACTCAGTCAGTTTTTTATTATACTGAAAATAATATTTTTCACTTATAAAGCTTACTAAAAATGTCTTTATTATTCGTCTATTATTTTAAATATTATTATAAATAAAAATGTAACTGAATTATCGACTGTTTCAAAACATTCAGTTCATAATAATCTGACTTATGATATTATCGCATTATAATATTTATCATTAGTTATTCAATTATAATGTTGAAATTATTTTATAATTTTAGTGTTCATTGTATTATATTAAGAATTAGATACGTATAATTCTTGTTTAATATAAGCGTATGTGCACTTTTGAAAGCTAGTATATACATTGATGGCGAAATAAATGGTCTTCCAGTAAATGTAATATCTTATATCATTAAAATATAATTGTTATGAATAAGTGATATAAATAATCTTCTGGCTTCTATATATTACGTATTGTAGTATATTAACTAATTATATATATATATTTTTAAATATTAAATAAGATAAATAATCGCAATTTTAGGTTGATTGACGCGTGCATTCAACTCAGTCGGAACGATTATTTATCTAAATTCATCTGAATCGTAATTATAAAGAAAGATTTTTGGTCAATTTTCAAAAATTGATGCCGCATCAACGCAAATCGTAGGTGTAACATTTTTTTGTTCGTGTACAATTTTTTAGAAAAAAAAAGAACATTATATAGTGTTATTAAGCATCTTTGTAACGATTATGCCTTACCCATTGATTTTCCCAAGCTCCGTTCCAAAAAGCAGGAGCAAATGTTCTCGCTGGGTTCATACTACATCCTGTATAAGGCCCCTAGAATTAAATTTTTATTCAAATATTCGGTAGTTGCTTCAAACACATTAATTTGAATCGAAGCGCTTTAAAATATCGGCATTAATAATACTAAAGCTGATAATAAACTTTTTTTTCATGCATCAAATATGAACACGCATTAGCTGTAACAAAGACATGTGATCAGCACGCATGGTACTATCATCGGATAAACAAACGTACATACGAAATTGGAAGTTGGTATACACCTAAATACTCTAATCGAAAATTATAGTTGCATCAAAGGTAATAATCTGATTTAGCGTTGGCTAGGATTTCAAGTGATTCAATGAAATCCTGGGTCTTAACCAATACGGTTTACTAACTAAACCAGACCTTATTCAGCGCATATTATCGAGTAAGCATATTTCTAATAAAAAATGTTTAATTACACTAAAGAAAGACAGTATCATACGTAATCGATAAAGTTTTATAGTTAATTTCAAACAATACAATCATTATTTCATTTTTATTTATAACAATTAAGATGGATAAGAAATTCTCGGTAAATAATTATATTAATTGCTTGCAATTAGACATCATGTAAATAAATGATAAGTGAAAGGTTATTCCCCTTTTATGGTGTTAAGTTTCTGGACTTAGAGTTAAGTTTCAAACTGCTTGTTATTTTTAATGAGGTAGAACAATTTAGTACAGATAATAATTATTGGAATCGTAAAGGTACGCTTAAAATGATTAATATAAATTATGGTTGATTTCAACATGAACAATTAACATGCATCGCAAAAAATACTTCAAATAGGGTATTTTAATAATATCTTTAAGATATTAACATAAAATTTGTATTTAGACACGAGCGCAAACCTTATAAGCAATTTACACGAATGACAATTAATTTTTACCAAATATTATCATGTCCATTCTATATAAATATTTGTATTTTTTTTATTTACGACGAATATTAATTAATCTTAAGCCCTTTTCAATGACATGAAAGAAGTTTATCGGGCAATTGTAGAGTTAGATATTCGACAACGTAAATTTTGCATGTGTTTTGAATATGTTTGAAATATTTTTAATACCATGTATTTTTTATTAATAAATTTTCACTTTCTTTGGGATTGTGTTCTAAAATAGATTTAATCATTTTCATTTTTAAATTTCTTTTGTAATTATAAAAGACAAGAAATGCATAACATGGATTAAAAGTTTCATGTTTTCTATCCAGTTTAGTTTTTGTGGTAAGTTTGGAATCGAATTTACACTTCAAATAAAATCTAAAAGTTCTAAAGTCTTACCCCTACACTAGAGTATTTTGTGGCATACAAAATAGTTCCAAATACTAAGAGTAAGGCAAAATTTTCTCATTCAAAAATTTCTTATTACGACTGTCGTTCCATTAAAATGAAAACACGATAAAAGAACTAAATCTCAATAAATACTGATAGCGATATTATATCATCTTCAAATGTACTCGTTATTTCTAACGAGCATTTTATTAATACCAAAGTAAAGGGAAAATTTTATATACTTAGATTTCATGTGAAATATTACACTTTATAAGAATATTAATTTAGATTAAAGTATAACCCAATGAAGCATATGTGAGTATCTAATTAATACAAAAAATATATTTTCTATGAATAAATTTGAAGTTTTCCTCCTGCGAGGAAACTTTACCGATTATCTTCTTAAACGATTTTAATTTTTTTGAAATAACGATACTTTTACCACGTATTTGCGTTGATCTTTCAATTTCACAAGTGCGATAGAACGCCTGTGCTCGCGTCAAGACTGAAAACTTTGTGAGTTTTCAAATATACGAAATTTAAGCGATTGCGCTACTTTAGCGAGATTAACAAGCCATGATAATATTACGTTAGAATTTAAGCCCGATACCCATAGAACTATCAGTGAAAAACGCCAAATTATTTATTTAACTTATTAAAAGCACCGAATAAATTCTCATAAATATCGAATTAGTTTGTAAAAAAATACGTTAACGCAACTGTGAATTAATAAGCTCATAACGATTCGGTGCGCACATTCATATAAATTAAAAATGCCTACACGAGATATCGTTCATTTGCAGCGCAATAATTTGCAGTGCTACAACAGAAAAGTAAGATACAGTGTACATTGAATAATAATCTCGGAGTCAAGAGTAAGAGTATTAAATGAAATGTCCAATTTGCTCATTGAACGGAAAGAGGGAAGGGCGAGTCGCAAACATACTGTACTCGCTTCGCATACCTCAAATTAAACGAAGTAAAGAAACTCGAAATCTCCGTACGCCTGAAATATTCGCGTTGAAAAGGAACAGCCGCGGCGAAGGGGAATTTTCCACAGGAGTTCTGGTTGTCCCGTCAAAGGGCTTTGAGTCAAAGTGACGGAAGGTGGGCGAGGCGAATCTGGTTGATAAGTAGCTTACCGCAGCAAAGGAAATAGCGGCAACTGCCATGCCGAACCGCAGAGCCGTGGAGTCGGTGGTGCGAGCGCATCTCGAGTCCCACGTGGCGCAGGCGCCGATGAGAATCAGCGACGTGCAAAGTGTCTCGATCAGGATCGCTTGCATGGTCGATATCCCCGGGTGGATGACGGTGACGCAGAGCGGCGTAGCCGAACTCGAGCTCCCGTCGTTCATTAGTCGCTGGGGCGTCACGATCTATGGGAATGCAAATTGCCCGGATAAAATTCGATTTTTGTCAAGCTGCGGAGGTATCATGGTAGGGCCATGGATACCTCCTTTCGTTTGCGACACCGTCTGGATTGTTGCAAATTTTGGTCGCTGTCGAGCAGCAATAATACAATAACCTCAGAAATTGCATTTTCGCCTTTTTAAGTCAACGACGAGTTCCAGTTTATTCGTTGTGCAGATACAGATGCATTTTAAACAAGTAGAACGCCGCTCGATCGTAAATTCAGTGGCAAAAATTTATCCCTTGATGATGCTTAGCTCGGACTGGCATTTAATTTTAATACAATGTTTTTACATTATATCCAATTTAGCGTATCGAATAATAATCACCGAACAAATCGAATATCAATTCAACTCCTATTTCATTTTTCCAAATTTTCGACACCCACACACATTTACTTTTCATATTACTTGGAAACATAGTCGCCTCTCGTACTTTGTACATTGGTTCGTATGAATAAGAAAATGTGCAAATTTAATAATCCCTACCCTGAAAAAGATAGCGCTATCGTATCTTTTTTTATCAACGTCAATATCCATCGCTTAAACAAAATTAAAAGTATTTAGCACACGCATGTATTAAAATACCAATAAAAAGGGGACTCAACGAATTGAAATGTACATTTCATTGTCTTCTCTGCTAAATAAATATGCATATATGTACCAGTAAATGTGCCTACTCGTGTAGTATAGAGCAGCATAAATTTTAATTTTGAATTTAACTTGGTAACTTTTACCTTTATCATTCCATATCCAATGGTGGCACCGATGAATTGGGCTATAATATAAACAATGCCTGTTGGAATTGATTTGAGACCAATCATTGTAGCTCCAAGCGTTACAGCAGGATTAAAATGAGCTCCACTAAGATGACTGTAAGACTACAAAATTGATGAGAAGCATTTACATCAGAGAATGTAACAAAAAGTTCCATGCAATTGTAGCTAATTGAAGTTGTACATGCAATGTTTCAATATTACTTCTTATTTTATAAGAATGGAAATTTTGTGCGCATAAAAAAATTTAAATTGCAATTTTTGTTATTTATAATTCTATTGAAGTCTGTATTGGATTAATTTTCTTGTACAAAAATTGAATAAATTTCTCTTTAAAGATTTATTTATACATGACTTTTATATCGTAAGTAACATTTTGTGAAAAATACATAATAAAAATATTACGATTTATAAATAACATACCATAATTAAAAGATTAACCGTTAATCCAAAGGTAAAAGATATTTGCATTGTAGATGGGGGTGTTGTTGCCATTGTACCTATACAACCCAAACATCCTATGAATATAAGAGTAGCCGTTCCAATCATTTCTGCTAGGAACATTGTTAAAGTTCCATTTTCAATCTTCCACAGCTCAACTGCTCACATAATACAGATCACATAAGCGTATTAAGGTTTTAGTTTCGTCATTTATTTTTTCATTTATATTTAATGCATCGCATGTAAGCATGTGAATATCCCAAATGCATACGATAAAATAAACGCAATCATTTCTTTAATCAGTTTACGTACTAAGTAAGAAAGTTTAGTTGGCGTAAAACAGCACCGATAATCTGTCTTTCACAGAAAACTTACTCTTTTTCTTATTTGGCGTCATTTTTATTTTGATAATTTTAACAATATGGCGAATAAATTATGACAAAATATTATGATAATTCTGACATTTTCAACTTCTTCTTCACTGCACTAATATTTCATCTAATGCGATCTATTAAAATATAATTTTTAGATGTAATCATCGTACACTATCTCAATACTTTTATGAATCGAGGAATGGATTGTTATCAATTTAGTCAATAGTTATGCAGAATCCGAGAAAATGTTAACTAAGCAAATTTGTCCGTATAGTTTTTATCTTTTATAATCTTAGCTTACTTATTTTTCTAGACTTATTTTAACCTTGAGCTGCTTTTTTAAATATTCTTATCGCGAAGTAATACAATGCGATGTTTTATTGCAAAAAATGTTTTCACCTTCTAATGGATTCCTTCGTTAACATTCTTACCACCACTGGTTATGCTATGAAATATTTTGAGATTTCTTGTTAATTAATAATGAGAAACAAATCAAATCAAATTTTTTCAAAATCAAATTTAAGTTGAGGAATAATTGTTATCAATTTCGTACCAATAGATGCCTTGAGACTGATTAAATTAGACAGGCATGTTTAAAAATAATTTTTTATTTACTCTCGGTATAAATAATTTTGAATTGTACCTACACGAATGTGCAATAATTACCAAGATTTTATTTTAATAAGTTTTAGGTTTACATTCATTAGTATTTGTAATTATATTTTAAAACTACATTTACTTAATGCAACTGTTACGTAAGTAATATACTTGAACGTGTGTACACAAATATATAATAAGAAAGGTTTGAAAACATATTATCATTAAAATCCATTTATCCTGTCAAATCCAATACATTACAGCAAAGTATTCCATTATACGCACTTCGCTAATGGATTCGCTAATATTTTCCCACCCTTTATTCTTCCCATCCGTTCACTCTGAATCCATATCAAACTCTATTTTCTATGTCTCCCATAATAATATACTTCAGAATATTATACAGGATAAAAGTATCGAGTTACTATATTTTTTTAAAGCCCTGAAAGAGAGCATATAAAAGTAGGATTCGAAGAAATGACTTTTTCGTCCAAAATTCGTTTTTACATAAACGAAGATTACCACTAGCGCGGAATATCTGATTTATGTTGGTAAACCTCTGCCGATAGTCATCGGCCTTTCACCAACATAAAAGCGTCACCGACGGTATCCTAATATTCACACACGTTAGCCGTTTTTAGTCGTTGTTATTTACACAACTGCAACAAATCATCCAAGCATTTTTGCCAGAGGCAGAGACAGTATTGATTTTTGCCTCCTAATAGTTGTCAGGTGAAATATTCGCTAGTACCTCGAAATAGAGAAAAATTACTGGATGGCAAATTCAGACAAAGACAGAGATATAAAATAAAAAGAAAGAGAAAATAAAATATAAGGGATGTTTCGCTCTTCGTCACGTTTTATTCAGGGCTGTCTCGTGGTAGTACGATATTCTATTACATCACGATGCTTCTGTTAGTCGATTGATAAATTGGATAAGCGTAGGATATTCCGCTGCTTTATCTCGTCGAGTGTGTATTTTTCTTCGTCGAGGACTCTACGACTCTCTACAAAATTGCTTTTATATAGCAGATACTCATAAGTATGTGCTTTTTAGTAATTCTGGTGCCTAAGGTTTTATCGTCGACTATATTATGTACTTTATTTGAGATAACAAGATGTCGGATTAAGTACTGCTTGTAAGGTGCAGACGTCGACGGCTGTGAAATGTATGTAGAATTCACTGAGAAACTTAGATCATTATTAATTTTAAGAATTAAATATAAAGTAAAAAAATTACAAATTTTTAATATATTAACATGTATTATACAAGCTTCGTTCGTTTGGCGATAAAAGACAGTCTAAATAACCACGAAAAACAAAAATTTCTCTTTTATTTTTTTGTTTGTCTGATCGATAATAGTTGATATAGTTAATGTACATTATTCAAGATCTGACAAATTGAATTTGACAAAATCTTTCAAACGTTAAAAAGTATAGCAAAAGAACTACGTGAAAAAGAGAAATTTTTAAAAGTTACTACATGTAATCCTTATTTCGTTGAAATTGAATTACGATCTCAAAAATTGAAATAATAAAAACGCTTCAGATAGTAGGATTCGTTTGTATTAAAAAAATAAATCATTTAATCTTAATTTTAATATAAAATTATTTTTGTGTTTCGCTTAAATGTCTATAAACATACAATAAATTATTAATGTTTGAAGAATACAACGTACGTCGTCTACTAGATTAGAAATCTATCTTGTCGAAATAAATAGAATTACATCTTAACAATAAATTATAAACAGATTGTAAAATGACAATTTAATTTTTCAGTATATGTTCTTTTTTTACATAAAATTTCGAACGACTAAAAATGTATATTCGAACGGATAGTCGAACTTAATTTTTTCTTTAAAAAACAAATTACGAGGACATTAGATCACATAACTTATAATAATAGAAACAGAATAATAGATCATTAATTTGAATTATAAAATATTCATTTTTTTTATAAGTTTAATAAAACGCGATAAATTTTTACAAAGAATTAATACAATGAAGTGACTCGGAAAGGCGAATACTATGATTTTATTTAACAATATTTTGTACTCGTTAGACTTTCTTAAATTTATTCAAGCAGAAACACGTTAATATTATTAATATTTTGAAATATATTTATGTCAGGATAGTACTTGATGGGAAATTAATTTAAAGCAAAGATTTAGATGTGCCTAGTTACTCTACTTAGTTTTAACATCCAACAAATTGTGATGTATTAATATATTTTTTAAAGCTTTATGTATATAAATAACCAATGAAAAGTACAGACCAACTTTTGAAAACAGATTCAGAAAGTATATATAAATGAAAAGACTCATTCAGCTTTATAAATCAGGTTGAACAATTTATTTTAGGACTTTTCTATTCATTAAAAATATCAACACTATCTTCATAGTATATCAATTTACTCTTTTTGCTAATTAACGTTACATCTGATTTTTTGTAACTATTTTATTATATTTTTATATATTATGCGATATATATTTGATATATTAAAGAATGTGTAGCACGGTTATCTTTATACTTTCTGAAATATTTCTAATATAATTACTCCTTTTATAAAATTTGAAAATCATTTATAAATGATTTATATTTTAATGTTTAAACTAGCATAATGAGTTGTTATAGGTATGCAGTTTATGATTATATCAATAGGTAATTTATTAAGCTTGTAAATAAATAAAACAATTTTCTTTGTTAATGTATAATTGACACAAAAGTAAAAAGAATTATAATTTCAAATTACATAAATATTATAAATCAATAATATGTTTATCGTAATTAACAAAGTTTTTTTTTGTCGATTTATTTTGAAACTATAAAATGAAATGAAATGTAAAACGTGTTATTTTTGTTTAATAGATTTGCTTGGTATTGATAATTTTATTAAAATACGGAACTAATTTATATTTTGTTTATTTTTATAAGACATAAAAGGAAATGATGAATTTGATACGGTAACGTATGATTTGTACTGATATTCATATTCTTTTTTGACAATATTTTTTTGGTCATGTATTAATCACAGAATGAATAAATAAATTTCTGATTTTTGGCACGTTTTTTTTTAGAAATATTTTCTTCTGAACATAACGAATAATATGAATTTTGATTCATATTTATGCATTTAAAATTTATTAATTCGTTAATTTATTTATTTCATTTATTTGCACAACTTACGAAATAAATGATTATTTTTTAATATAAGTCTATTTCAAGGAAAACTAATCAACTCTTAAGATTATTTTTAATATTAAGTAATATATTTTAATATTAATTTTTAATATTAAGTTTAATATATCAGTTTCAGAACAAATACGATTTCATTTTATGATTGTAACCAAATCAGTAGTTCTCAATATATAATCAACGCTTTAATATATATGATACTTCCTTTCTATCCGCGATGCAAATTATTCCAATTTCACGAACTGTTAAGTACATTTGCATTGTCATTTGTACATTTATTTTGTAATACTTTTTTTTGAAATAATTTGTTGCTTTATATAAAATTATCAAAAACTGTAATGAATATAATTTCATAGATTTCCGATTTTATATACAATAAGAACAACATTTATTTATATTTATAATCTGGTATTAAATAAAAATGTAATCGTAAGAAAATCTCTATGACTTGAGATATCGCTTGCAATGATATAATAACAATACAATAAATTCTATCGAACTATACATTTTCATCTGTTCTAATTTCTTCTTGTAGCTAGTGAGAGTTAATTGAGTATATTTGCAATTTTAAATAATTGCAGCTATCAAAACTATCGATGAGAATAAGAATAAAAATAAACAATTAGTTTTATCGATTATAATTAATTGGTGTTTTTAAAACAAAATACGCATTCGTGCACTTCAGATATTTCAAAATAATGATAATACTCTTAATTGAAATATGTAAAAATGATTTGTTGAGCTTATACACCGTAAAATGTGTGTCACTTGAAAATTGTTCTTATGTATGAGAATGTGTTGATGTGAATATTTGATTCTACTAATATAAATATTACGAAATGTGCATGTTCAATCGAGCTGATATTTAATTGTAGGACTGGTATTACTACATATATATTCCATTGACACATTGCCATTGCATTCTACTTTTTTACGCTCTTTTTACAGAATTTGTACGTGCAAATGTAATGAAAATTGTCTAGAACGGGAGTCGCAATAAGTATTGTTTACATGTTTACTCTTTAAAAGATTACATGAATTATTATTATTTATATCAGTACAATGGGTAGCGAAATAAAAAATATTGATATATATGTATATTGCAATTAATTTAAAATAAGTTCAACTATTGTTCTTTATTTTTGTAAGTGGATGATTAATAATAAAAGTAATATCGTTATCTTAATAATTAATCAATAATTTACCAATATCAATAATATTTATCAATAATTTATCAATATTATTAACTATGTTATTTAAATTTTGATAAATGGAGATTTTCTTAAGAGAAACTATGCCTTTTGCATACCAAAAATGAAAAATAGATATTTTTAGATTTTATGGAGCTTGTTTAAAATAATTTAAAATCGTATACTTGTATTTTATACCTGTGCTTGAATTATTTTCAAATCTAAAGCAGTATCTTCAATATTTTCTTTCTTCTTCGCCGTTTGACTAATTGTAATTTTAAAAGATAATTTTAATAATGATAGTTATCGTGTAAAGTTTTTGTAGAAACAAAATATTTATTCTTTTCAAATCGTAGGATTTTCATTTAATGCATTTTTTAAATGGATAAATTTAGTTATGTAATACAAAAGGAAAGTTTTCTAAAATACTCTCTTTTCAAGTTCTATACTTACCATATTTAAATTATACCGATATTAACGGTCACAAATATAACAGTACAGAGTAGCATAGCACAAGATGACTAACAATCTCCATCATTTACATAAAGCAGTCACACAGAAATTCAGATTCCGAGAAACAAGAGCAAAAGACTATTTTTGACCTTCGGAGTTCTTTTTCACAAAGGGATTTTTTATTTATTCATTAGAAAGTCTTTTTTCTGATCATTAATAATTGTCATTTGCTACTTGATTAATTATTTATAATAAAGTTGAGCATTGCGTTAAGGATATCAAATTTGTATTTCTTAAGGAGTTATACTAGTGTAATGGTTAAAAATAAGGCACATATTCAATTGTTTTTATTCACCAAAAAAATTTTTTTTCTTATGAATATTAATCTATGATTCATTTATATCGATAATTTAAAAATTGCTTTTTTCTAAACAGCAAGCATTTAAAACTAAAAACATATTTTAGATAAAAATTTAGATGAAAAATGTTTATAACTCGAAGAGTCATAAATTTTTCAAATTATTCGTTAAGATTATCGTTATAAATACTGGTATAATATTAAGTTATTTACCAAAAACTTTAGGAGAATTATGTGTACCGATTTAAGAAAATGTTGTTTTTAGGAAAACGTATTTGACGTTTCAAAAATTGAATTTTGTTCACTCATAAACAAAGATTTTAATTTGGTCCAATAGTAATGACTACCAGCATCGTGATTCTCACGAGACAATATACATTATCATACGTGTAAACACAAATACTAGTTGCCGTGTTCAGTATCGTTTTTCACTCACAGAAGCACTAGAGCTTCCGTTATCATGTTCACGTCGCCAATAATTATACCCTAATAAATAGCTGTAAAAGAATTATAAACTTCATTGCAAAGAATTGGCTTATGTGTATAAATTGAAGGGTTTTGGTGATTTTGGAATAATACCGTTTTCACCACAATTCATTATTGGAGAGCATATTTTGTACTAAAGCTTCTCGACTGTAGGAATCTTATTATATAATGTGGTTCAAATATGATTATTTATTTAACTGTACTGAATCGCTATTTCTCCCTATGTTAAACCGTAAAAATATTCAATTGACCGATAAGTCTTCCCGTAAGTTTGCCTTTTTCGCTGAGTCTTTATACCTTTATTTCAGAATTCTAAATTGAGATCTCATACATTTTCCTACACTATCGATGCCCTTTCCTGATGTCGGAATTTGAATAGTTTCTCATTATCGACGTAATTTATATATTTAAAATTATATGGATTTTTGTGACTAATTTGTCATTCGTCTTAATACAACTGCAGCTACTTAACATATTTCACGTTACCTTTTTGTTTGATAAAATGGCAGCATTTGTGCTTTATTCTATGTCGATAAGGTTTTCAATTAACGATCGTCTGATCGATCTTTTACAAAAGTCATTGTAAAAAGAAATGTCTTAATTTGTTGCAAAATGTGGAGGTTTAAGTACTTGTTGTTTGTATTTTCTTGCTTATTTTCGAAGTTACTAATATGTTTGTCACCTTAGGGATTAATTTCTATGACAATGTCTGTCTCTTATTGGTATTTACGTATATATATATATATATATATATATATATATTGGTCCACATACAAATATTCATCTATATATAAATATATATACCAATTATTTTAAAATAACGTATAATTTTATCTGGATTATTTGTAAATAATTATTTTTGCTAGATTTTCTTATTATTATATCCAAATAAGTAATTAAATTAAAAAAAATAAAAATCTTATATTATTTTTAAATTCTGCTACTTTAAACTACTTTAAATTCATACACCATTATAATTTTGTAATTCTGTGATCAAATGAATATTTAAATAATACATTAATTTTTATCGAACTTACATTCTGTACATTTTTTATTTAAATTTATATCGTATAAGTCATACTCGACTATTAAACCTGATTGTTCAAGGTGAGCAACTTGTTAATACATAAAGCGTACATTTACATGTTTTTATTACATTAATAGGTAACACCTTGCAAAACGTTGCAATGATTTCATTTAAAATAGCATTCACAGAATTTTCTAGTATATTAAATCACATCTTTCAAATCTTTACAATACGGAGAATAGTTCTCTCATGTAGCTGTTTTCGTGCAGATAGAACAAAAAATTCGTATTATCAGACTTTCTTTAAACTGGAAAGATAGTCTACAGTCACCTACACGCATCTTGTAATATTTCACACTTCATCATGTGCTGTTTTTGAGAGCTCTCGTAAGTATAGCAAACGTTTGTCGCTTTTTCAAACGCAAGTGAAATAAACGTACGTACAAATTTTCGGACACGATATAACAAAATCGATATGACCTATGAATTTCTGTTAGGAATAACTTAATTGTAGGATACTTTACAATTTCATAAATAAATAAATAATTTCCACACATTAATTATTTTCCTACCATATTGTTTAATGAAGTTTTGATTGACATATTAATTTCAATCAATTATATCACAATTCGTGTTATTTCGAAAAATTTGTTCAACATTTTCACTTACATTCTTTAAATACTTATATTTAACTTTTATTAAGTTAAATATGTTATCTATTGTATTATATTTACAATTGATATTAATTCATAAATCAAGTACTGTCAATTCTTTACATGAATTTTGTTCCAATTAATAGTAGAGCTAAAATTTTCGTATATTTATTACATATCATTGGTTTAGGTTGATCATTATTTAAAGCAATTTAATTGAGAATACAAGAGTTTGCTGAGTTACCTTTTCCGACAATACAATCGCTTTGAAGATAATCATGAAATATTATTCGAACTAATAAAGGTACTGATAACTTAATAAAAAGTAATTTGAAATTAAAATAACTGAATTATCTTTTCTTTTAATAAATATTTAGAAAGATAAAATTATAAAATACGCAATGTTAAAAAATTAAAATATACGATTGCGCACAAGGGGTATTATATATTAGAATAAATATTTTTCAAATATAATACATGACATGGTATAATGTTTTTGCACTATTACAGATATTTTTAGTCATAAACTTCTTCTTTCCAATATTCCAAATTCATTTTTGGCAAGTCGAAGCACGATATTTTCGGATTTTTCTGAAAACTCACTTTACAAGGATTTTGTTGAACATCGTATACTTCTTCGCCCAATTCACATATTATTGTAGCTAGACTTGCCTTTTTAATTTCTCCGAATTGATCTGTAACAATTACGGAATTTCTCAATCATATTGGCACTAATTTGGAAAGTTGCTGACAGAGAATTTAGTACGTTCTCATCACAAAAATAGACAATTTCATACCGGGCGAGAAAGAATGAGGAAAATTAGCATTATCATAAAAGTATTTGTCGCCAACACGAGAACGATAAAACTGCTCTCCGATTAAACATTGTAACGTTGGTTCTAATAAACTCCCCGGTACTCTTGTTTCCATTGCCGCACCAACCAACAAATCGATATCATTGACGTCTTTGTAAATACTTTATAAATTTACAATATTCTAAAAAGATAAACGTTATATTTATTATCAGTTAGTTGGTTTACGTAATATTTTACGTTATTTATCAGAAAAATGTTCTTATACGATCTTTATTGTTTGCATAGTGAACAAGCAACATAAAACTTGTGATCATTGAGTATACTATAGACACGTATAACTTCGTAAATATGTTCAACTACTTTTCCATCTACAATCTTATCTGGTTTATTGCATACAGAAATGAACTCTCACTCCTGAACTTTATATTTCTTGTAAAATAATGAAATTTGAAACTGCACCGCTACTGCAATTCGTAATTGCTTTTAGAAGGCATATCTTTCACAACTAAAATTAAAACGAAAGTTCTTACATTGAAAGGGATTTCGTTGATGAGATCTTTAAAGTCTTGGGCACGATTAAGATGGCATATTTCGCGATATGCATTATAGCCGGGTATTCCGTGGTCTCTTCCTCTTTGTATATCAAGGGCTTCTAAATCCATTCCGAAGTCGTTGCCCGAGCGAAATAAGTATTTGGTTATCTAGAGGCGGGGAAGGGTAAAATCAAATTAAAAATACCCGTATATCTTGCTTTCGTATCGGTAGATGAAATTTCTTTATTCATAGAATCTATCGGCAGAAACTTCGCTAACAAAAAATATTATATGTTCACTGTACTTGAAGGGAAATCAATCGACTTACTTTATGTTACCCTCGATTATCGAATGCAGAAAACGAAATGCCCCTGAAGTGAAGCCGTTAATCGTGCCAGGATTAATTGTCGCATCGTAATCGTTCGATAATCCATTGTACAAAGGAAAAATATCCTCTCTGCAATATTTCTTTCCTATAATAAGCAATTGCGAAATGCGAAACTTTACTGAAAATTTATAGCATATTTGTCCTCGATGTATTCGATAGAGATCTTACCAATTACAAGTGGAAGCCAGTGACGATAAGTTATGTGTTGATATTCGGCGATAACGATTTGTCGACTCTCTTGAAAGATCCGTTCATCGCTCCAGTATGAATTTAAAGCCTCTAGTTCGTAAGCGATTCGATTGTGCTCTCTAATTAATAGAGTCTGTAACACTATCAGTTGAGAATTTTGGTTGGTACGCGGGTCCCCTTTCGAAGACAGAAATTTATCTAATTAGAATATCGTATCTTGCGAGATCACACGCTCGACACTTTTTACTGAAAAAATCTGTTTATGTATTTTACTTATCAACACCTCTTGCTGTGCATTATGTAACGATAGCTTAAATCGAAACGTGATATAAAAGATGAAAGTAGTAATAGCACGTATGATTGTTTACCTTCTACCTTCCTATAATTGTAAACAAGTTTTATAAATTGTTGAATTATATAAGCAAAATAAAGGCAAAATTACTTTTCTCAAGCTCGATTGAGTAATAAAATAATGTCTCTATTTTACAGTTTGCAAATATCAGTTGTCGTTTATAAACGTTAAGTATACAAGGTAAACCCACCGGAGCACAACGAAATGAAAGTAAGAATAAGTTTATCACCTGCAGCTCGTCACGTATGAATTCCTAATAAGCCTGCAAAAAGTAAGAACCTGTTTCAAAGCAAATATCCGACTCAGTGCGTACATCACAGAATCCAGATCTTGATGATGTAGGCATCATGATGCGATCTCCACGGATCTCGAAGCGCATACGTCCACCTAGAAATTCGCGTAAACTGTCGTTTGTGGCTCGATCGGCACCGGAAACTAGAGATAAATCGAGGAAACTCGAAACTCCATTCAACTGGAAGCTTTATCCTACTTTGAAGAAAAACCATCATTTTTACTAATACTTTACACTCGGACTATTTAATTTTCAACGGCTTAAAATATATAAAAAAGTTAGACTGTAATGTGTAGGATTGTGCGTTAAAAAATTGGTATTTGTTTATTTTTTTCTTACATGATTTACGTACTAAATTATTAGAAACGAGAGAAAAGTATTCAGCTATTAAATCTTTTTTTTTTTTTTTTTTATGATATTACTAATAAAATTTAACGATAATTTCTGACTGCTGGAATTGTGCATACGTTAAATGTATTACAATACAATATTTCAATTATTTCAATAAAGAGCCATAATAATACTTATTCAGTCGAAACTTCTTTTTTGAAAATTGAATGATATGGAACAGCTTACATAGACGACATTTTTCTTGAAATTTGACATATTCTCACATTTCCATATAATGGTTTACAGTCGATCGATATTGATTAACAATTAACAATTTTCTGTTTTCATAAGTAATACAAATAAACTACCTTATGAACGGTTTCTTACACAATTTTGCATAAATTAACAAATTTCTTTTCTGTGCAATTATTCTATAATTTGCTGAAAATTTTCTCTTTTGAATCATAATTAAAACAAAACTGTGTTTTCTCGCAAGCTTATTTATGTCTATATTTTGTAACGTACTTGTGCGTAGCTATAACGAGACGTCGAACAAAGTTAGAAACTCGATTTACTTCTCCTTGGCTGGGTCGCGAAATCAGATTAGGCGATTACATTTCTAGTTTCGTCCTTTGATGCTAAGCAGTATAGGATAACTCATTTCATAAGGATTAACGCAAAGTTTACAGCCCCATTAGAAAAATCCCGACAATCTCCATTGAATCATCAAAGTAAATATTGCTCATCGACTGTATTTGATTAGCTTTCTTGTGAAAAGACCACTAAATTCAATGTTTAAGAACTTCACTTTAGTTTTAATGCCCATAAAAAATGTTAATAAGAATTTTTCTTCTATTTAATATAACACTTATTTCTTACGTTTACTTGAGTAAACTAAATTAAATAATAACAAAGAGATACGTGAAGTGAGTTGCATTTATGAGAACAAGACATTTCTTCTCCCAATTATATCATCAATGGGATTGACTAAAATCCTTCCGATATTATACGCATCTCTGTAGTATATAAAGGTTTTATATACTATAGAGCACGTATAATATTTTTTAATATTGTACCTGCCAAAATTGATTCAAAATTGATCGAATAAGTGTATTCGAATTTGTGCACTATTATTGAGTGTGGTACACTAGCGAAAAGAGAAATTGAAACTACGCTTTTCAAAAAGTAAAAAAATGTCTAAAACGGTCCAAAACTTCCAATAGAAAAACAGTTGAATTTTATTTGAAAAAGAAAAGCAATAAATCCGAATTACCTGGTTCGCCGGTCCCAGCGAACAATCCTTTCCGACGACCGTCGTGCTTCGTACAAAATTCATGCAGGTTTGCCCATATCTGGCGTAAAATCCATCGGTCGCCGGTATGACGATCGGCAGACACGAATGATGCTGCAACGTTTTCGGCAACGGACCGCTTCCCGTCGTGTTGCAACACTCGATACCGCCGTTGACTGTCGGCAACATGAAAACACAACAGAGCGATTATTACGTGTTGCGGGTGACGACACGCGCTCCTCCAACTGCTGACACAAAGCAGAGATACACAAAAGCGAATTAATGAGTGCGAGTGCCGCGTAGTCGCTTTTGTGTACAGACGGCATATGAGGCGAGGAAAGGAGTTTCGAAGGGGGCATTGCTTTCCGTGGCTTTTCAAAATCCGTGTAAATTGGGATTTTACCGGTCTGATCGATTACTTGACGCGCAAAATCCTGCGCAAGAATTTGCCCCCATTGCATAAGAGCGAGCGTGAAAAGCGAATCGGTTGCATTGTGCCTTGGAAATAATTTGGCGCTAACCAAACGTGGATTTGGCAACGAATCGCCTGATGTACAGAGTGGGAGTGCGTGTATACCTGAAAATATTACAAATTCTAATGTTAAATTTGCTTATTTTATCTATGGGCACTTTTTCAACACATTTTTATAAGTAGATTACGTTTTTTTACGCTTTCTGGTTGTACGAGTGCACAAGGATTTAACTCTTGCGTGTCGACTTTAAGTACACTCCTTGAAAGTTCTCATAAGCTTCTTAATATCAATTGTGTAAACCGAAAGAATAAGGCACGTAATACGAATTCAAATGAATATCGATGGTCCTTCACTTTTAAATCGATATTTTACAATAAGAAAAGTTTGCATTATACTGAATTTATGCACTGCGTATCTTCGAGTAATAAAACAATATAATTTCAACTGGTCAAGCGTAATCGTTTTATTTTATAAAATGTTAGAAAAGCAAATTTTAAGCATTGAGCTTGGAGAAAAGACTAAAGCAAAGCATTTACAAATAATACGTTAGTCGCGTTATTTTCACCTTCAACATTGTGCGCTATAATTACATAATTGAGTGCCCGAATTAATTTATGATCACGTTAAGCCTTTACCAAAGTTTGCAAATGAGCATTTAAAATTAAAAGAAAATTGTGTCAAAGACATATTAAAGGAAATAAAAAAAACTCGGCGATCATGATCGATGCTTAAAGCAAACGAAATAATTTTGCGAATTCGATAAAGAAATCATAACGAAAGATGTTTACCGTCCGAATAACGAGCCGGTAATATCCGAACTAAAGCTGTATTACTTTGACCCCAAGACGGATTCATAAGGTTATTGCAAGATCCTTCGATGCTTCTGAATCTTGCCAAACCGTTACAGCGCTTCTGACGTATGCGGCAAGTTTTGTTTCCAGTGACGCGAAATCCATAATGCCGAAGGAACTCGAGGAACGTGTCCGGCTTCATATTGTATCTTTTCAAGTGATAAATAAAGAATCACGCATAAAGAATTATCCGTCGAGTAGTTGGGTATTTATCGAAAACAGGTGTATTTAAAGATAGATTAATGTTTCCACTAAGAATTCAATTTATGCAATTTCTCAAGCCCGTTAATATATTTAACGGTAAAAGAGACCGAAAGGACTAGTCCACTAATTCGTAAGAATTTTTCGCAACGCTCTTCGAGTTTCGTTAAAAGCGATAAATGCATTAAAATAAAGAATCTACTCGCACAGCTTTCCTATAAAAATATCAAATGTGATCAAAGCCGAGTGTTAAAATAGCTTTCCTCAATCACCCTGATAATTCCACAGTTGCAAAATTTAAACCGCGTAATATTTCATTATCGAGGAATTTCGCGACTGCAACATTCCTCTCTAATTGCACAAAACCAGCGGAGGGAAAAAGGAGCGCAACGCTTTTCAAGTCAGAAGCTCTGCATCGCCGCGGTCGCGTCACAGCCGACGGCACAAAGGGAGCAAATATATATTAAAGGCTGTTTATAATCGGGGCAACCGCGAAGGATAATGAACGGGACTGTGGCATTACTCGGTCCGTAGTTTTTCCTGCAGGACTTTGGTGCCGTACAGCATGATCTGCGACTCTTCGTTCAGCCCGACGACACTCGTTGTGTCCGAGGCTCGATCGTTCATGAAGATGAGCATCGACGCCGTGTGGGCGGTCCCTGGACGTTCTGCAGCGTCAGGGCGCGTTCGTGCATGTCCACGGCGAGGTCGCGACCCTGACTCAGATAGTCCCTCGCGGAGTACAAGGGCACTGCATCCGCATTTTGACGGGAGTGAAGAAATTTGCGCTCGATGAGAAGAAAAAATAAACAAACGAACAGAGTGGCAAATAACTCCTTTATTGTGCTGAGATTTTTTCGCGCTCTCGTTAATACATATGTATCGATCGTGGTTTGTTTACTCGCTCGAGCGAAAACGAGCCGAGAAGTTTTTCTCGTTATCGCCAGGTGCCAAAGTACGCACGTACGTCGGTATTGCAAAATGTGTCCTGCACGCAACTCGCCAATTAAAATGAATAACGCGGTATCGAGCCGTGATTTATTTGGCCGATTTTAGCGAGGACGGAAAATATAACGCGATTCAACGTATTTACCACATTTTCTGTTTAATTAAAAATATGACCAATTTTCTCCTTTGTGATTGGCCGATTCGAGTCTTGTACTAAAAATGAATTCTCCGCTTAAAGGGCTCTTATGTATGCGCGCTGTGTCGAGGCTTCAAAATTTAAACAAAAGTATTGCAAAAATAAATCGTTTATGCATCATTAATCCTGAATTTTCACTACGTTAATAGTTATGTAATATTTAAAGTAAATAATAAACTTTTATACAATACATTCAGAGATATTTTTAGAGATAAATTGTGATTGTGAAATATGTCTGGATAATATTAAATATCTTTAAATTGGAATCAATCGCTTAAGGGAGAACCGTTTAGTAAATTTGAAAATCTTTCGAAAATAGCCTAAAAGAATTATTTGCTTTTAAGCGTAATAAAGTCGAATGTAACCAAATTTCAGAGTTATGTTAAAAAAAATAGCGAGTTTAGGTGAAACGGATATCACATCGAGAACCTTTGAATCTTAAATGATTTTTTATGAATACCTTCAGGAGTTACGAGTACGAATTGCAACCTTCGACAATCCGGCTTTGTGGATTCGTAGGTCTCGCTACACTCGCTATAATTCATACTCAGGTCGATGAATTTATCGTTTTCGAAGTCATTAAAATTGTAAAGTTTATCAACGTCTTCCCAAACGCCACCAGATTTATGTCTCAAAAATGTAATTAAGTTTTCTTAGTCGCTTCTAGTTGAAAAAATTGTGATTAACCCCTTCAGTCACGATTTTAAAAATTTTACATTTTACACCGTTTTCAAGTACTTTTTCCTACATAAAATTTCACCAATCAGATAATTAATCACTCCGTTCAAAGTAAATTATGAAATTTTCTTGGAAATGAAAATTATGATTTATGAATTTAATGGTGCCTGTTTTCACTTTGAAAGCACGCGCATATAATATTATTGTTCTTATACGTGTGCAAATGTGAACACGTGAATATTTAATAAAAGTGGACTTACCAAATAATGTTTAAAAATACCAAATAATCATAAAATAAAGTTTTAATTCTTTATTTCATGAGAATCTGATATTCCTTTTAAATCGTCGTGGTGACTGAAAGGGTTAATAAATAATAGGGTTCGTATTTTGTGCAAATATTTTATTACATCATTACATAACATCATTACACGAAGAAACTTTAAAAAAATAATACTCATTGAATAATTCAACTAGCATAAAAAAAATTTATATCTACAGAAGTTTCAAGAATAAGGTTTTCACTTAATATTAACCTTATTCTGGACTTCCTCTAACTATTCGCGGTGATAAATCTTGGTTATCCGCACGTCGGAAGGATTTTCGTTTCATACGATTTGGAAACACGTTTTCGCTCCTTTTACATACGGGACACATATTTCCCATCCTCAAATCATATTTCGAACAAGAGTCGCAGCGTCCCCGAGAGTAGGGACCAAGGTGACCCAAATAATCGTCGTAGAGGTCCAGATTATCGTAAATCCTTCTTCCATCCAGTAGATCTCGATGTCTAATGTAATCAAAGCCCGCATTTGCGACCAGATCGGTATCCAATTCAGCATCGAAAATAGATGACTTCAGATAGTCATCGACGCTGTTGTACCTGTGGCCGCTCAACAAGTCGAACTTGTTGCCGATGTCACCACTTACGCCTAATGTCACCTTGTTTACCAACTCGATAGCGAGACTTAGAATGCGTTTCTCGAACTCTGGGTCATTCTTCCAGGCCAAGTCGCTCCTCGTCTCGTACGCCAGATTGCGTATCATCGCGGATGCCTCCTCGATGGCCATGTCCATAATCATCTTGCGTTCGAAGTCCTCGCAAGAGCCGAGCTGACCCAGCAAACCTAGGCCTAAGTTTGTACGACTACCGATACCCGCTGAGAGACTCGTTCCACCCTCAACGTGGATGCCACCTGAGACCCCAACCGCTGTGTCAACTGTACCCGACGTGGCTACACTCGTCGAACCCCCGACGTTGATGGCTCCAGCAGTGCCGACCCCTCCGGTGGTCACTCCTCCGGTACTGACGCTGGCGTCGACAGTCGTGGCAGTCGCTGCCGATGAGGATGCTCCAACTTCTACGTCACGCTTGGCCGTATCGTCCAAAAGGAGCTTGGATTGACCAGGACGCAACACGTGATCAAGGATTCGACCCTTGTTATAACCCAGAAGTAGGGCTGATTCAGCGATGCGGTCTGCCAAGAGTCGACTCCTGTCCAGATGGCGTTTTTTGCCAGAGTCTACCAGGTCCATCTTCTTGCCGAGATAAAGGTCGGAAAAGCGTCGCATGGATCGATCATCATCTTGCAAATTCTCGTCCTGGTAGCGTTTATTATACAAACGATAGAGGTTTAGTAGATGCAGCAACGAGCGATGGTACCGGTCGTCCTTATCGTAATCGCCGAGTTGGTTCCGGTGAACGGAACTATCCGACGACAGTGTCCGCTCATTCGTCAAGCCGTAAGCTTCTTTTATGAGCTAGAAATGATCAGATTGAATATCGCCTCAACTTTCTCAACGAAAAAGACAAATAGATGATAATACAATAATTCTGTAATTTCAATAAATTATTGAACAAATCTTACCGGCTGCTATGGCTGCCGTACAGTATTACGTGAAAACTTTTCTAACGTTAATGCAAGTTTCATTTTCATACATTAATAGCAATTGATATTAAACATTATTCCATATTTCCATTCAATGCCTTTCAATAAGCACGAAATTTATTATCCATTTTATTAAAAACTAGTTGTATATGTTACGTTAAATAAAATAGAACAATTTTTCAACAAAACATTTGTTTAACCGTTATAGAAAGTATAAAAAGGATTAACCTCGTCAATATCCTCATTATTTTCGTGGGTCTTTTTCTTATTCATTCGTGCTCGAGCGTCTAAGTCATCTAGAACCGCTGCGATTTCCGCCTTTAAATCTTCCTCCCTTCCGGTTCTTCCGGTGTTTATAGATTTTCGATCCCTCGGATTTGGATTCACCTTGGCACTATCCGTTTGGCCTTGAAAAATGCTGGCATTGTCACAGTATGAGGTCTGATGCTGTTCTCCAGTTTCTCTAGAATCTCGTTGGTTGAGTTCCGTGTTCAACTCTTCGCTGGTCGCCTCCTTAGTATTGATTCGCGCCTCGAGACTCTTTATTAGCTCTTCTATCTCAAATTCACGTGACTGCTCGGCACTTTTATAGTCTTCCGCGCTGTTTTCAACGTTAGCGGCAGCTTGCAATCTACTTATCGTGTCCGCACTTGTATTTAGTATGTGAACGATCAGGAATATTAAAGAGATTTTTGACATTTTACAGTTGTTTTCGCTTTTTTGCAATCTTTTTTGAATGGTCGTTGCACATGTGCGCGTGTTTCATAACATTTCTGTATTTTTATCGAGAGTTTTTCTCAAGATTTATCAAAAGATGTGTTTGTAGATGAGTATATTGTAATCGCTTGGTAGGAGTCACCGTGAAACTGAAAAGTCGAATGACGCGTGAACGGCGTCGAACCGAAATATTATACCGACGCAGCATTATTAAAAAACTCACTTTTGTTGACGTATTGCGTAATGTGAAAGATGTACAAGTAAAGAAACAAAAGTGAATACTAAATATAAACCGCTGATTTTGCGAGTCTTTATTGGGATTAACAATTCAGGAAAATATACATACAATCGATCGATAAGTTTTAATGTATTTGGAAAGAAAATAAAAATTGTATATAAATACGTGGTAATTGTAGAGGAATCGGTGTAATTAAAAAAAAACGCTAATTTTCTTCGCTATCGTTTAGTTTATTTATTGTATTTTATCGTTTTACAAAAATTAAAGTAACAATGTAGCAACAGATTACAATTAATAATACGTATTATTCTTTGCATGATACAAATGTTTAGGATATTAACGAGAACTCGTAAAGAGTAAACGGTAAATATGGTTTAATAATATCTACATATGCACTCATAGTGGTTTTAGGAATTATATGCGTAATTATCAACATTTTAATTAAGAAAGCTTAATACGTAAAAATCAAAGTTTAAACAATTCATGTTAATGTATGATAATTACACTTTGATTATGAAGTGATGATCGATGATGCAACGGTGTACATACTCAAACGTAATTCTTAGATCGCTTGAGTTACTTTTCTACATTTGAAATATTTAACAAAGTCGTATTATTTGACCTATGAGAATGGCCAAGAGGAAAATGGTATCGACCAGGTGGGATTCTGCGTCGTTTGAATGTCTTTCCACAGTTGCAAATTAATAGATGGAATGTCTTCACACCTCAGCAATGGGTTACTGTGAAAAAATAAGAGAAACGAGTTGTTTATTTTTCAACGAATGTGTGTGCGTAATCAACGAATTATTAGATAATATTTTATTACGTTTGGGAAACTTGTTCAAATCCTCGCATCTGCATTAATTGAATGTGGTCCCCATTGTCACAAAGTAGCCTCGAAATACTGGCCTTACGAATTTCAGCAAGTTGCTCTGTAAAGTAAACAGCGATCGAAACACTTAACCCTTTCTCATGTGTCATATTTAATTTTGAATTCGCAAAATGAAACACCGGAATTTTACGTAAAGAGTGATCTTCCTGTTGTACACTTTTTGATTACTTAACTGCATAAAAAGAATAATAATTCAAATACTGAGAATTCGTTATTTATAAAACACGCCGTTAAGCTTTAATCGATTATTCAATAATTACAAAATTTCGTGAAAATTTTAATTATTTAATCAGAATTGATTAGCAACGCTATAGAATTGATAATATTTTCTTTTATTAGCGGTCGATCCATCTTTTTCAGTGCACGAAACGCGTCGTACCGAATTACCTGTCGTGATTACCTATCGCGAGCTACGAATTATCGCTAGATAATTTTACTTCGCATATTATGGGTTATATTTTGGTATCGGCGTGGCGGCGGCATTCATTGATTAATTAAAGCAAAATAAGAGTTAGTATAAGCAACGCGTCTCACAGCAATATGCTTAACCGAGCTCGTTAGTATTCGAGCAATAAATACGAAGGGAGATATAAATTCAATTAGAAATCAATTATGCTCGTGCGCTTGGTATTGACTCGAAGATTAGAAATTTAATTAGTGGACAATAGACATTACTCGAGCGCGCATCGCACTCTACTCACCAATTGTAAAGGCGAGATCGGGATCTCCAGTCTCGTACCAGTAGCGATCGCCAACCCTTGTCCTCCAAAATTGCTCGGACAAGATGTTAAGGAACGTCGGACCGACGAGTGTGCCTTCGACGTGGCGCTCGAGCGAAGCCCCAACTGTCAAGTCCACGTCGTCGGGGCTCTCGTAAAGCTGCGCCAGCTTTTGAATATTCTGCGGACGGAGAAGCAGAGAGATAAGGCGTTAGATGCGCGAACAATGGCGGCAAACGGAATGTAATAGGGGCTCCTTTGAGAAAAGGTCACGGGACAGGGGGTGGATTGTGATAAAAACCTCGGCGGAGATGAGATCGCCGAAATCAGCCCAATGACTGGCCTTGGGCAGCTTGGCGTACGCCCGGAAGTCGTTGTAAGTGGCCAGGCCATGGTCGCGGTTCCTCTGTATGTCGATCGCGCGCAGATCGTCGCCCAGTCGGCGCCCGTTCCTAAATAAGTAGTTCGTTATCTGAAACAAAAGGACGCCGTGGCGGTTAAACTCTGCTGCAAAGCTCTCGCCGATAAGAACTTTTGTACCGACCTCCCGATCGAACCACTGATCGCTCGCCTCCTCCGGCTGGAAGGCCATGCCTCTCGTCAGCTTGTCCAGGTTGTCGTTGTCCTCGATCACGTCTGGTCGATTGAAGTGGTCGCTCAGTCTCAGGGCGTTGTACGAGTAGGAGAAACGGTGCTCGTCCACCAACCTGAATGGAAGCGTAAACAGCGCGTGATTGACAGTGATTCAATTGTTCGATTTAGCATTCCTGTGTTGCAGAATGTTTGTAGGATTTTGCGAGAATGCCTACATCGTTGCATGGAATTCTAGCGTTCGTAATTTAAATTACGCACTTTCTAGAGTGATCGTTAATGTGACTTTTATTGAAATCGTTATTTTTAAATAATTTTTAAATAATGTTAGAATGCAGTTTAATTGAATGCTGCAAAGCCGGATTATTTCAATTTGACGAAAACATTGACGTGTACTTGAAATGCGATAATACGCTATGAAATAAAACTTGAAAAATTAATATTATAATTTCAGAATAATATTGATGATTGATTGTCACGAACATTCATTTATTGTAAAACATGCAACTATTTACTTTGATACTTACAGTAGTCGACCAGCAATAAGAGAGTGGAAGTAACGAAAGGCAGCGTTTGAGTGCTCGTTGATTGTACTGGGATTTACCTTAGGATCGTAATCGTTAACCCAACCCTGAGTATTGTAGAGGATTCTACGATTGAATGAATTTTGTTGACCTACAGTAATATAAATACTTTCATTTTACTCTGTATCCCCTGTATAAGTACATCTATGCGCATTATTAAGAGGTTTAAGAAAGTCTTGAGTAATTAAACAATTACATATTACAGAACGTTTTAACGTTTTCCAACGTCTCTTGTATTCAATAATCTAATAAAGTTTTTATTACTTTTTCTAAATTCATGTTTTCGAATAAATTTGACAATGACATGATATCGTTGGCTAATTCGCTGTACACAAGTTCAAATGTGTTCTCAAAACATTATTATACCATTTTTCATGCAGCATAACATTTTTTAGTTTATTCGTAAATGAAACCTTTATGAGAGAAACAAAGAAATTGGAAAAGCATTTCGAGTGCAAAGTTTAGTTTAAAGTTATAAAAAGATTCTTTACATTTATAGCAATTAGAATTACACTTATACGAAAAATATTTTCTCTAAGGGATAAATCATCACGATCAAATATATTATATTCTTTTGCACGGAACGTTTTTTAAAATATTCTTTATTTGCATATATTTTCGAATTTAATATATGACCCAAATTTCAATGTATGGTAAACGATTCGTCTTTCCAATGAAATAAAATCGATGTGTAATCTGTCAAATCGACATTATTAACGCAAATATTCACTATAAAAATTTTGTTAATAAAACCACCTGAAAAGGCCTTCCTGTATAGAAATAACATATAAATATAGCGAACCTATGAATATGGGAAGCCATTCATAGTAAGAGACTTGCTGATGAATCGCAATATTTATTCTCCTCGTCTCTTGGAAAATCGTTTCGTCACTCCAGTGCGGGTTTAATCGTGCGAGTTCCCCGGCAATGCGATTGTGTTCTCTGTGCATGATTAAGTGTAAGATCGTCAGCTGCGGATTCTGATTGACTCGAGCGTCACCTGCAAATTCAACGAGGATTCGTCCAAATTTATATCTACTTTAAGACAGAGATTTAATACAACAAATGAATATCTCGATGAATATGTCGATCAAACTATTTTTTATTTAATTTTATTGGTTAATCTCTTAGTTTTTGTAATTTAATGAATTTGAAAAAATTTCTAATCCGTGGCTTTGCCATTCATTTTAAATTTTTGAAGTTAGATGCAGTTAGTTTGGTTAACTAACACGAATTAAATGATTTTTTATAAGTTATATACAATTTAAGACCAAGTTATTTCTAGTTAACTTGGAACAAAATAATTTTTTTTGATTTCCGTCTGTATGAAAAGCATTAAAATTTCTTGACTGTTTTCCTTTTCAATGGAGTTGTACTATTAAAAATATGGGAATACTAATTTTAATAATTGCGCACTTTGTGATCATTAGTATGTCAATGATTCGTGAATTCACATGTTTGCATAATTTGAAATAACGTCGTAGTAACGCTAATGTGTAATACTAATATGAAATTTAAACTCCCTTCAATTTACTGTAAGAGATATTCGGATATGACAAGATACGTGTAATTAATTGTCGAATACGAATGCGTCATTATAAAATATTTTAGATTGCGAATGTCAGACTTATATGCATTCGTTAAATCGGGTTACATTTCTGAACTTGTAATGGGAACATAACCATTACATTCGGAGCACACCATTTTGACTTTATGACCCGTGTTACATGATTTTTCTAAAGTCATAACGAATAATAAGGCACTATTTTTACGAGGCAGCCTAAACGATATTGAAATAAAAAGAAAATAACACGAGGAAAGTTACGAGTTACTCTATACAGGCAGTTTAACTATACTTTACAACGAACACCATACCATGAGCTAATTTTTTAACTTTATATGAAAAATATAGAAGTATTATTTATTGAATTATTAGCGTATTTTATGTATTTTACACATTAATGTAAATACAATTATTTTATTATTTAAACAAATAAACGTAGTATATCTATTTAAACGAATAAAGTTCACAGCACAAATTAATACAGAATCAACGTCATTGCATGGTAAATTCATAATATATACCGACTAATTTGTATCTAATTTTTATTCGTTAAAAAATATATATAATTTTAAAACATATATATTTATTTTCTTAAATTAATCATTTATTTATTTATTTATTTATTTATTCAATTCGTGTATCAAATGCCTCTTGCTTAAATTTTTTTAGATGTTTGTTTACATATAAATAAAGTAAATGTAAGATTTTTTTTGAATGAATTCAATTGTTATCCAACAAATCTTCTTCCTTTTCGTTAGTTAAAAATAATACATATTTCGAAATTAGTTATAAGGGTTATTTTTTATACATAAGAAAATTATAAAATAATAAAAAATAAAATTTGTACGAATGGTTTCATCATCTAAATTTTATGAGTTTAAATTTCATAAACATACATAATTTTTAAATACAATTAATTATACTACGGCATAGAAATATTCAATTTATTTTCGATGAATTTTATAAATCACACTTTCCAATTATGTTTTGATTCTTTGAAGAATAAAAATACGCCATTATGCGCAAATTTTGTATGTGCATATATCTGTATTCATATTTCATATTTCAATAACAGTGAGATTGATTTTTCCGACAGACGCTTTTTTCATTCGTTTTTACGAATTGGTATTTCTTTGAATGATTTATATTTTATAATAATATTTTACAATGAAATATATTTCCATTTTATAAAGTTTTATGCTTTTCAAATATCTTAATTTCGATTTTATCGCATATTGGCATACATCATAGTTGTTATTTCAAACTTCTGAATTATGATTATTTTTATATTTATATGAATAATTCTTTTATACAACTCGATTAATCACGAAAACTATAACAATCGATCTGAATTTAAATATTTAAACAATACGTAATTGATGTTACTTTATTTTGTTTTTAATGCATATCCGCATAATATTAAAACCGACCGAAGAAATTTAGCTGATATAAATTGAAATAGTATTAGCTTCTGACATAGAGATTATCTAGATAAATTTGAACTATAAGCCAGTATTAAGCTCACAATATAATTGATTAAGTATTTTTTAATGAGTTTTTAATTGGTATTATGAATTTGATTGAATATTAATTTAATTGTATTAACACGCATACATACATTACGTACAGAAAATTTCAATATTATGTGTTGACAAATTTTGAAATGTTTTACGAAAGCACGTTTTGCATTTAATATTAAATTATTAATTAAAAATATTTTAAATACTGTTGCTGTCATTTTCAGATTTTGAGCAAATTATATTATCTTAAAAAAGAAAGATAATATTTAATTCTTATTATTGTACAAAAATGGCTTTTAAACATTGAAAAGATGAGTACTAATATATTGACAGCAGATTTTTATAATATATTTATAATTAAACATTTCTTTAAATTAAGTCTATGATCCTATTTAGTAATGTCTCTATCAGTTTCAGTTTATATTATGAATTATTTTTTAAATAATTTACTCGCTTATGTTTTATAAATGTTTCCTTTAATAAGTTCTTTAATAATTACACATTGTATACGATAATTTGTACACTAAACTCAATTAGTTAGTTTTATTTGTCAATCCTTATCTTAATAATTATTTTTGATGATTTATATTTGATTCAGCAAAAAGTATTATTTTGTTATATTCTTGATTCAATCATACAGATAAGCCATTGGCACAAAGAAATACAAAACACTTATTTGTTTTTTCTTTCATATTTTTTCAATTTTAAGTTTTAATTAGGCGGATATCTTCATTTATCAACTTATGTTTACATTTGATTATATAACTCATTAAAAGGAGATAAATGATTAACTGAATGCAATGTTTAAAGTTGTGTCGAGTGATATTTTAACGCCTCTATCATCTGGAGGAATATCGCGTGATATTCTTCGAAACAGTCGTCACATTTTATAGTATCAATTTATTATACCGATAAAAAGTACAATTATAAAGAAACAAAATCATTTACATATAACACAATGAAATAGTAATTTAATTAAAATTTTGTAAATATCATATTTTTTTCACACATTAATTAAACGAAATTCACAGGAAGATCATATGAAAGTTGTAGAGTGATAACGTGTTGCAATTTTAATGTGGAGTGAAATCTTTTGCGAATTCGCACGTATAACGCATGTGAAAACAATAAGTATGGAAATATACGATTTTAATGTCACATTGTTGTATAGTTCTCACTTGTATTAGCAAAAGTATTTTTGAATTATCATAATTATTTCATGTGAAATAATGGCAAAAAAACATTAATTGATGGCAAATATTAATTAACCATCTATTTTCAATGGTTTATTAATTCGATCTGAAATATTACCAGTCAAGATGCTTTCACATTTTTTTAATTTGATGTTAAAAATTAAAAATTAATTATGTAACTGACTACACATTTCATTTTAACAATTTAATTCATCAACTCAGTAACTACCTTTAATTTAAAATATCATGTTGTTTCGATTTAGACATCAATCATTTAACAGTCAAATAAATAAGTAAAATTGATAATAATTATTTTATCGAACTGAAAGATTATAATAAATTGTATATTAAAAAGCGTTGAACGCATTTATAAAACGGGATATTTTTGGGGAAAGAACTGTTTGGTTCAATCAGAATATTTTATGTAATAATGTAAATAATATGCATTACATGAATTTAAATAAATTAAAATATTAATAAAATGTACTTCTTTAAAATTGTTACTATTTATTAAAAACGAATAAGTTAGAAATATCGATTTCTCAAAAAAGTTGAAAAACGCATGTAAAATGTAAATACACGTTGAATAGTTTTAAATTTTAGTGATACAAATATGTTAAATCATTCATTATAATTAAATTATCATCCTACGAGATTATTTATACCGTAATATTAAAGCGAGCAATATTGAACGTTACGAAAACGCAATCTCGATTATAAAACAGGTGCATTTAAACGTACCTGACGTGTAGCATATTTCAGCTTCCCTAGTAACGTCGCACGAGTTACTCTTGTTTGTTGCTTGTGGTAGATATTCGCGATTTCTACGCACATCAACGACCAGCCGACCACCGATACCAGCACGTAAACCTGCAGCAACGTTGTCACTCGAACCGTAAATAATGGAGAGATCCAAAAAGTGCGATACCACTGTTAACTGATAATTGATTTTCTTGTTAATTTCAACGACGCTCTATACATTTTCATTATTACATTATAATAAGGGTAACCGGAGCTTTACTATCTTGAATCAATATACAATCCACTACATATTCACGTTTGTCTTTGTGAGATGAGAATCTGTAAAGCTCTACTCGGTATATTTTAATTTGAAAAATTTAATTTTACATTTATTATTATAAAAAGTTCCTTTATTAAAAAGATCGAATTATTATTGTGTATCAATTAACACGTTCGCCACGAAAAATATATTTCTAAATATCTCCATTAAAGACAGAAAAACTGTTATCAACTGCGATATCATTCTTTATTACAAAGGGATGTAAATCATATAATTTATAGAAAGCAGAAATCGTGCCTTTACTTTGATATAATAAAAGTGCTTAGTACTAGTATTAAAAGTATGAATAATTTGGATAATCATCATATTTTTGCCAGATATTGGCGCACTGTTATTGATTATTGACTTTCACTGGGAAAACAGCACCGTAATAACAGTAACTGTTTGAAATGAATATCCAAAATTATATATGTTATTGATAAAGAATATTTATTAAATCGAATTCCGTAAGATAACAGACATAAGAAATCGAACGCGGAAAGCTAGACTTCTTTTCCGGTTAACGTTCTCCATCTTCTTTTAGAAGTTAAAACTAAGTTAATGATTAATTTGCTTAGTAAAAACACGTATCCACTATCTTGGTAAGGTAAATTTGAACAATTATTAACCTGTAATTGATTACTCTAATTATCAATTAAAAAGTAATTTTGCTATGAAATGTAAACCTGTTCGGCTGGTTGATATCCAGATGAACAACCTCGGTCCAGGTCAGTCGTACTGCGTACGAAATTGCGACATTGCTGTCCCCCATGAGAATAAACTGGATCGTTAGGCGGGATTAAAATTGGAAAACATAATGGGCTACTTAAAGCTTGTACTATTAATCGTCCATCGCTCGTACAACACTCCGTTGCGTGAGCCTCTGAAAATTATTTAAGAAAATGGCACCAATGTACTTTTATTTTCAGTTAAAAATTAAATTATCGATATTGTACATGTTCACTCGTTGATGTGCAACGTATGGCGGAGAATCTGCGAAAATTTCCGCGTGTGCATTATTGAAAAATTGACTCTACACGTCGCATGGCAAAAAATACCAAATAATTACGTCGCTCAAGTCTTTACAAAGTCCACGGAAATCGATACTTTGGTTGAAAATAAAACAAGCATGAGATTATTTTGAATTAATAATTTGAATTGTCCATTCAAACTGCGTTTTTAAAAGCCCTCGGTACTTTCTAATCGGTTTACATTTGACAAACCTTTTCTTTCTTCATTTTCCATTCGTACAATATATCTATAATTTCTTTGAGCAAGTTCTAATGCCTGAAGAGTTCGGAAGAGCAGGTTCGGAATCCTTTTTGAAGAAATTAGAATAAACAGCTCATAAAATAATCGTTCAACCGATATTCGAATTAATATATTGAGGCCTTTCGATTTTCACCCTCGAAATCGTACGAGCATTTATAAATAAAGGAACGTTCGCGGAGAAGACTTTTACGCTCTAAATATTCTCCTGAAAAAGATCGAGAAGAAAGAGAAAAAAGTAACGCAGTGCAAGATCATCCCGGGATACTAAATAGAATCGATGCGATAGTATTCGCTCGAGGCGCGTTTCATGATACATCGTAGCTCGGGTGCAGCGGCCAAACTACGCGGCAATCAATATCTCGCCATGAAAGAACGCGTCAAAGTATCGACTACCGGGCGTTTTGGCGCTCATCTACGATAGCGCTACTCTTTCGCGTATAAAGGAGTCAGTCACCTAGGATTCGCGCAAAAAGTGAGGATTCCTTCGGCAGCGGGGAGAAGGAAGATGGGGATGCGGATAGGCGGTACACAACAAGGGAGATAGACGCGCATTGTGGTGGCGCAGTATCGCGTGTGAAATTGCTTACTCGATTGGGTGGTTCCATCGATCAAGCCCATGTCGTGCGTTATAATCTGCCCCCATTGCATGGCGACGAGGGTCCACTCTCTATCCTGGATGTTAATGTCCGGGAAGAGAGTGAAACTGACCTTCCGGGCGTTGGGCAGGGGGTTGCCGCTCTTGGACACCGGCGGCGCGTGAATGTCTGCAAGTGAGGTGTTGTTGTTCGTCATTATGTTAACTATTTTTTTAAATTTTTAATACGATTAAGCGATACGTTATCGCTTAAGTGGCAGGCGCGTGGTCCAGCTGATGCGCACGTACGGCACATTGGCTTTTCGCAGCGCTACTGGGCGAACAAGGGTAGACGTTTTTATTAGAATAATTGACACTCCGATAAAAATACTTATGCGTAACATTATTTTAATTGCCGTTTCGTGGCACAAGGAAATATCGATTTTGCGAGTATTCCGATGTTCTCGACGAAATCACCTTTAATACGAGTGCTTTTTCAGTGTATACAACTTTACTTATGTTAATCTTGCGCGTGTACTCGGTACGTGTTATATTTTTGAACGAGAGGAGAAAATTTATTAATCTCAGAAAAGTGAAGAAAATGAAAAAGCTTATTTCTTTAGTACGTAAGAAAATAAAATTCAGCAATCGTGCGTTGATTTAAGATAGTTATTGCCGCAGGATAAAATGTATTAGAAATATCATCTCTCGGATCATATTCGTGAAATTATTATGATTGAAATTATTATGGAACACCCCTTGTGATATGATTGTATTATTAAATTTGTCAGTAATTCGTAGAAAAGAAAAGAAAAAAGAAATAATTGAAATGGTCCTTAAATATATTAACAATAATGAATCAACGCGTATTGCATGAAGTACAGTATTTGTTTAATTTTAATTCGAATTCGCTATTTAAATTTACTTTGATTCAACGAAAGATTGATTCGCTTGTCGTTTAATTGAATACATTACAGTATTAAAAGCTGTCAATGATTGTTTCAAATAAATATTAATTATAGTTTTAGAAAATATTTTTTCCTTCCCCCCTATTTTACTTCCTTGCTCTTTTATTTTCTACGCGTATATGCATGAAAAAAACCATAAATACAAAAAGCCGTAAATTATAATCCAAGTTTATATACCTCACGGAATTATTCACTTATCTTTCGAACAATTATCTAGTAATGTCAGTTGAACGCCAACGCAGAGCATTTCAAGATAGTTAACTCCCCGGTAATTATGATTTCAACAGACTTCTTAAACAATTTTGTCAAATAGCTCAAATAATAACCGCTCAGGGTGATCGCGTTATGGATAGTTTTGCGATGTAGCGCGAATCGGATAATGCACGTGACATAACTCTGCGATTGCTGCACGTGGCATAATTGCTTTCAAAAAACGAATATCCTCTGTGCGACTGAGTTAAAAAATTGCGCATCGGATACAATGAAGCTCTAACTATCCGCGGAAAATCGCAGATTAAAGTTTTCGTTAACGATGCATAACGTTGCTAACGTTGAGCGCGTGCTCCCGCAAGACGTTCCATGGGATAACTTTGTCTCCCATAGAGAATGAAAAAAGTCGTGTCTCTACCGTGTGACATTTTAGTGCTTGTAACTTTAACTGGGAAGTACGCGATCTGTCTTGATTTTAATTAACGATTATTTTATTCTTGGGCTGCGCTCATTTTAGATTAGTTTTGCGTGCTTATACGGATTTATTACATATTTCGCAATGCAACTCGGTTAATCCGAGGCGGTGAAAAGCACGTGGATTTACCTGCAAAGCAACGGCTGCAGTATCCATTCGCTCGCAATATTAAGTATACCACTGAATCCACAGAGCCGGACTCCACTTGTCACTCATTCTCAAGAATTTGAACGAGAGAGAGCATGATACACGTTTTAAGGTTTACTTTTTACGATAATCATGTACGCACGATGAATGTCAAGTAAAAGTTTACGATTTGCATAAATTAACATCTCTTAATATTATTTTATTCTTAACATAATGCGAATGTTATTTAATTACAATAGCGTTTTTTAATGTATTGGTTCAATATTTGCCAATTAGCCAATTATTATTACGTGCAACTTTTTTATGGAGGTGCTTATTATTACAATAAAAATACGTATTTTTCTTCATTCTGAACATGAATTAAATTGAATTATCAATTCTGTAGTTTGAAGTAGCGCATAAGAGGAAAGAGAATCATTTAATGTACCGTAGCTAATCTCAAGACTCGATTTTTTTTCCCATTTAAAATTTAGCATAAGAAATTAGTAAGAAGTACCTAATTTGTTATTTTCCCAACCACACAATCTTTTTAATGGGAATCTATGAATCAGACTTAACGTAATATTCTACGATACGTGCACGTGAGAATGAATTATTGCCGCCGATATGTCAAATAGAAAAAAGTGTTTCTTTCGTATTAATTATGATCCGTTGCAACGTAAGATAAATTCAAATTTACGATTCAAACAATTCGAGCGTTCTCCGATCGATGCAGTTGGAAAATACGTTGAAATTTGAAAATGAATATAATTGGAATTGCGACTCTAATGTCGTCATATCGATTCCAATGCGTCAGCCGCGCGAAATCGCTCGACGAGCGGAAGTACTATAACGCCTACAAAACTCCTAGAAAAAATAAGTAATACACTCGTATTAAAAAATAAGACAAATACACTCGTCCAAGGTGAACGAGAGCGACACCTTGCGAACTTCAATTTCAAAGTCGTACTTACTGTCGGCATAATTGGCGGGCAGCAGACGCGAGTACTTGGTATTCGCCATGCCCCAGGACGGGAACTGCTGGTTGTTGCAGGAGCCGTCGTAGGTGCGGTAGCGTGACTTCTGGCAGGGCGGACCCGAGTACTGGCCGCAATTCTCCGGCGGCGCGGACGCCCTCAGGATCGGCTGCTGGTATATTGAATTGCTGGACACACGAGACGTGAAAAGAGAGGTAGAAAAAGGTTGTCGCGATGTCGACAATAGGGCAATGATCTAGTTTATTGCGCTATCGAGGGGATTCGGAGTGCGCGACGACGTCGTCAACGCGTTTTCTTTGCATATCCGCACATTTGAGTAATTATCATTATTGACATTGGCACTTGTAATTAACTGCCAGAGAGAGATAATCGTTTTAAGTAGCGTGCAGGAAACGCGTGTAGGAAAAGAGTTTTGAAAAATACGATAGATCTTCGAGATGGAAGCGAGGTTATTTCTTTAACCTGCAAAAATACTTAAAATACTTAAAACTTCTTTATAATAATCAATAAAATGGACAGCATCGACTTTTTACTTTTCAAGCAATCAAACGTAATTCCGACGTAATAGGCAGCACTTATCTTCCTCAGAAAATCAACTTGCTGCGTAAATTCTTACGTTGTCGTGGACAGGTTTCCATAATGGTTTTAATAACGAGAGTGTTATACAGAGTTTCTATAAAGTATCCAACCGGCAATAAAATATTTACCGAATGCGCAAATTGACACTACAACGTAGCAATATTTCTTACCACCGCGTTTCCAACGAAAAATAGATCCATAAGACGAAAGTTGTTTAAAAATCGTGGCGAACTCGTAAAAGGAGAGTTTTACCAACTCGGTGTAATGAAATTCACGTATAAACGAAAATATGAGTAGCGGGATAAAGGTAGAGGCAAAGGCGGCCAACTTCCGCTACCGACTAGGCGAGTGCCGATTTTTCCACTCCTGCATCTCCGCGGATAAAATACGCGCATATAATCGTAATAAGCAAAGAAAAAGTGCGCGGCATTCTTTCCGGGCGGGTTGCTTTTTTTGTATCTCCGCGTTTGATTAAAATGCGCCGCGTTGATTCCTGGGGGAGAGCCCCGACGGCAAAACAAACCAACAAGCTTTTCGCTCTCCACAGGAAGGCGAGTCGAAAGATACCGCGATCGCTCGTATTTCCACTTTCCGCGAGATGCCAAAATAGGTAACGCGAGCGAACAGCGTGTGTCCGTAGCTGGGAAGGCGTTTTATCTTCGTCGAGCTTCGTCGGCTGAGCTTGAGAGACTCTGCTTCCCGAGGCAAAGGTGGGTCCGATAGGCCGACGACGTCCTAATACTCGAATGCCAGACGAACGGTTTATCGCTCGCACGCGTAGTACGCAATTATGCGAGAGAAATATCGTAGCTCCATCTAATACCGCGACTCGATCCTTGACAAAGTGACAATTGCAAGTGCAAAATTGCTGTATTTAGTCATGAGAGCGACGACTAAGACGCTGAAAGTCGTAAAGCGAATATAAATTACGGCTGTCGGAACTCTAATTGCAATAATACTAACGACTGCGCTTTCCGTGGAAAAACGGGCGTTTTGAACGAAAGGTTATGACTAGTCGGATATCAGAGATTTATAAGCGATACTCTGCAAGAAGATACGTTTCATTCTCCGAAGACTATTTGCGAGTCGAAAGTTATGCGTACAATATATACTTTCTCAGAGTTTTATTTTTAAATTGCGTCACTACACGTAGACCATTTTAATATTTAGCGACGTCGTTAAAAGTAGGATTTTTGTATTGTTTCGACGCCTTAAACCTAATTCTTTTTTATTGCTCGAACTGCGAGATTCGCAAAATTAAGCTTAACTTTTGTTTCTAGAGTAAAACTTTCTTTTTTTAGCGTAATCAAAGATTATCTGATATGGATATTCGGTGAAATCTTCGATCGAAAGTACTTTTTATATTTCTAACGTGTCCAACAGTTTTCTTATTCAAGAAAATCTGTATTCTAGATGCGCAACAAAATACGCGAGCATCGTCGCGTTCTTTCCTCTGCATTGACAAAAGCTTTCTCTCTAAAATTCTCGCTAAACACACCTTTCCAATTTCTACATGCCTTGCCCGTTATACATGATCTCCGTCGTTAAAAAATCCTCGGTAAGTATGAAAACATAAAAAGATGGATTGATCCCGTCCTTGGATTTCTTAGAAAGCGAATCGTACAAAAGTCCATTTCAAAAAATAATAATACACGTGGCTTACTCGTGTTTACGCCAATTTCGTGAAAAGTCATCCGTACATTTAACAAAAATACGTATGAGTAAAATGTAGCGAGTAAAATGGCTTTGGAAGTATTGTTTTGTGACAAAATACGGTCTTTCAAGATTTCTTTCGTTCGAAAAAGATGAAAAGCTTAAAAGAAGAATAGAACCAATCGCTGATAAACTTTTTGTGTACGTTTCTCTTTGTACTTTTGAAAATTGCTTTGTTTTTAATGCGTAACGAAAGGATCGACTTAAATGAAGCCACAGATTTTCGTACCTTACGCCATGCGTCTGTTTGACACAACATGAAATCACGATGATAAGTCAGAAATTTGGTTAAATACTTGGTTTAATACTTTTCATCGGTAATGTAATCGCAAGAGCGCAAGAGATAATCGAAATCGATAAAGGCGTGCATCGGCACGCAGCAAACATTGTTTTGATTTATGATTCTTTTACGCGCGGGAATCGGCTGTACTCGAGTTAGCCTTCGAAGCAACTTTCCATTCTCCTAGCGAATCGAACACGGAGTTCGTGTTATTTTGAAAATAGTTAAAAATGGCTCAGTCAAGGAGAGCATTCTTTGATTATCGACTTGTGAAAATGTGACGTTGCAGGTGAGGATGTGGATATTCATGCGAGAAAATAACATTCAAATTTAAATTAATATTTCAATATAGTGCTCACGAGCATAGAATGAAATTATTGAAATAACCTTCTGTAATGCGCCAAGCGGTAATTTTCAAAACAAGCCAACGTTTATGATCTAACGCACGAATATAGGCATATAATTTAACTTCATCGTACCTTTTTTACCTTAAGCGTAGATACGTGAAACAATTATTCGAGTGAAATAGAAATTTATCGGCTATACCCTTTATTTTATTGTAATGCATAATTACGTGATGTTAGTTGAGGAACAAAATTCAGTTAAATAAATGTAAATGTATTGAAATTCGTTTATTGTTATATTTGTTTATTGAACGTTAATGATATTTAAAACAGGATTGACGGTATCTATTGGAAAAACTTGCCTACATTAAGCTTTCACCATAATTGCATCAAATTTGCGATACTATGTTTTCATTATAAGTTTATTTCACCTTAATTGAAAGTAAATTATCAATAATAACTCTTGTGATTAGGAATTTTAAATATACGAAAAGATATTTTTCGTCATTTATAATGTACCTGGATGGCTGAGGATACACGTAAGTCGTCTGTACTGCGGACTGAGGATAAATAAACGACAAGAATGGATTCGATCCTGGTAAGAGTAAAGAGGAGTAATCGTAACGAGCCTCTTCGACTTCTAAGTCATCTGAAAATAAAGTTCATAAATTTATTAAAATTAACCACTTTACAGGTTATTCATGCAAATGTTGGAATTTCATATGCAAAATAATTGATTCGCAATACATCGTAATTGCATTCTGTATGAAATACTACAAGCACGCTAATTTTTTTCGAACTTGTTCGGTGATTAACGATATCGACCTTTAATAATTAAACTACGATTTATCTGAAATTATATTTCATACATTTTTGCGATTGTGAGCGTTTTATAGATTTCTTACAAAAAACATTATTACGCTACAAATTAATTTCACGAATATTTGCAATGAATAATGTTTTTATGCGACAGCAAATGCAGCTTAAAGTACACATGGTTTGGTAATTTTTATTACAGTATATATTAAACTGTTATTATTTATACAGACATGAGCGGCACCGATCCTACGAGGAAATAGTATTACCGATCCTGCGTTTCTAATTGTGAATTTAATTAGTAGATTGCATTTATGATTTACGATTCGCATATAAACTGCTACTGCCGTTAAATTGAACTTTATGTCATTATCGCAAATTACACATATCTCGTGTGATAGAATCGATTTTCAGGACGGATCCGGAAATCTTCATTAATCAATTATAAGAAATCTTTCGATTCATTTCCAATCTCGAAACATCTAATTATTTTCATTGCAAATGAGTACTTATGCAGATAGGATTTATTTGAAACATTTGAAACATGATTTTCAATGCTTTTAATTTTAGCTCACGATTTTCAGAGATTATCAAACTCAAACATAGAATAATGTTAGCCTTGAGGCTTTAGAAAGCTTGAAATAATAAATAACTTCTCACTTTACTCTAATTCGTCGTTCTATTAACGCTTTATTTAATAGCAATTACACAATTTTAATGTTGAACAATGAGATTTTCAGAGCAAATATTTTTCTGGCATGTTATTAGATACGATCGTTCTTGTGGCTTGTACAATATTAGATGTAATCATTCGATGTAATTCTTAGGATACGTAAAAGTATAAAAGAACATGACAAACAGAAATCGACCCTTAAGGGCCTACGGAGATAAGTATAAGTGTAGTGTCGCTTAAGGTAACAAAATAGAACGCAATATCTCTATATCTGTATATTCATGAATATAAAAATGACTTTATACAACTGCCTCTGTTTCTGCCGACTAATACGTAGACATGAAATCCCGTTGTCTTTGTAATAAATGAATTGAGGTGTGGAATACGCAAGCGCGTTCGTAGTACGTAATATCATGAGAAAAGGTCGCTGACAAATTTTACCCAAAGGAAACCCAAAGCTTGCCTCAACTATCTTATATCACGATCTATAACAAAATTTCAGTCATAACAATTAAGTACGCGGAATCAAGCTCAAGTGGAAGAAAAAAACTGCCAAACTGCTTTTGTAATAAATCACACAAATTTTCCTTAGCTTTTTATCTGCGTCTCAATTAAAATGTGTAAAAATGATCTCGAGCTTACTGCACGTACACTCGCTAATTCGTTTAACAAACTGTGACCGACCTCTATTCTTGACTTTCCCGTATTTCCCGGTAATTTCGTTTACGATGTCTTCGGAGTGACAGTTACGTTCGCAAGAATTACATTAACGGATGGAAATCCAGTGTCCACTGGCTTCCTCCTCCGGCGAAGTGCGTTCAGGTGTCATTAGCCTGTTCAGCTCTGGAACCGAGGATGAGGAGTGGCGCAACGATAAAAGCACTCGCATGTCATCAATTTCGCAAATTTTCACTCGAGAGGGACGGCGACCCGCGCGCCTCTCGCAAACTTCATCTTGGACGGCTCCTGATTTTCCTGGAATCGCGCGTGGCAGGAGCCTCGGGATGAGGCTCGGAAGAGTCGCGAATATTGTGATTCGCGCGCTTTACGCGAGTCTATCGGTCCCCTCCATCCTCTAATTGGATTCTTGCGCCTCTCGAGCAGAACATCGCATCCGGCTGCCCGCATAATCCACGTTCACCGGAGCGCGGGGACCTTTCACTAGCTGCGGCGCATGTGTGGGCGCGGGCACGACCGATCTTATCGTCCGGGTAACGTTTCGACGATTCTCGACTCTACCCCCCACCACATTCATTTATTCGACTGCGCCTCCTCGCGAGTTTCCTCGAGCGTACCTTTTCGTCCTGGACCGATTATCGCTGCGGCTGAAGGCCGACGAAGCTAGCGACTCACGTTTAATGGCCTAAACGCGTGAAATGTCGCTGCGTTCCTCAGGACCTCGGAAACTGCAATGACATGCGATACCAAACGAATGACTTTAAGCTGAATTCTACGTTAAACTCCGTAACTGTAGTTTGAAGTTTAAGAACGCGTAGATTGATGGGGAAGTGTTCATTAATCTACCTCTTGGGAAAAAAGGTAAATTGTCTTTTAGTCGATAGTTAGTCCGATGAATTTTGCCGAACGGTGAGCGTGATTGGAAAATTATTTGCGATTTGAGATGGAAAATCTACCTTGCAAAGGCCACTTTCTTATTTATTACGTGAATGAATATAAAGCTATTTTTATGCTTGACGAAGAAAGTTGTTAACCACGAGAATTTTACAAATTTATTACGTAAATGTCTCTCACCAGTTGCCAATCTAATATTATGGGTTTATTCTCCAATGAAAATTAAATCGTTGATGAAGTTTATTTCTATTGCTACTGGAAAAAGTGACACGGATTATGCAACATCTTACAAATCTCTATGCTAATTTTGCAAAAGAATTTTTATCGAACGTATACCGTTTTCACTAAAACACCCATTTAACGAAGAGATGAAAATGTATGTCATTTATTTGTGACATGTCTTATGTGCATGTATGTCTGCGTTATTAAATAGTTTGAAAGTACATGTATCATTGGTCTAAACGTTTCGTTGGCTCAATAGTAAGTATTACTTTCTTTGGGCGTGACTCGTACACAGTCTTCATAAATACGCTGTAGCGCATACGTAATTTATCAAAATTGCAACAATTTTATACTATTTTATTTAAGGGAAAGAAACATTTTAAAGGGGATTGGCTAGGAAAACAAGACAAATCCATTTATAAAAGATGATCTCGAACATTCGTAGATACTTTCACGCGCTACTTATACGGCACAGTACAAATACAACACTAGATTTCCATTTATTTAATATACCTTTAATGTACCTTATTTCGTAATGATTTGATGTTGGAACAAACATAAATATTTGAAATTTAAATATTAAGCTTAAATAAGAAAAATCTATTATATAGTTCCTATGCTAATATTTAATGCTAAAAACACAATGTATATTTTATAGGAGAAAATTCTAACGAAAATTAGTCAATGCACAGAGTACGAAACCTAATGCATACATTTTAAAATGTATTTCATATTTCATTTTTTGTATAATAAATCATTAAATTTTTCAAGTTGGATGACAACAAAATTTTTATCGCTAATAATTATCTACACGTTTATTTATGCGAAAGAAATCTGAATGTTACCGATGATATTTTTATTTAAAAATATCCCTTTATAAGTAAATGTTGATTATTGGTAATAAAGAAATTAAAATTATACAATGTAATTAAAATTATACGGGTAATGCCATCCTACTTAGCTTATATTCATCTTGATGAATTAATATTTTAAAAATAATATAAAAAATCATGTTTACAACAAATTATAATCAGTTGCAATTGAAGATATTGAGCTTATAGGTTGAGGTTCTGTTTTCAATTTAAAAATTAGAAGAAAAAATTTTAATTTTCCAATTATGATCGGCAAAGTTACCGAAAGTATGCATACTTATCAAACTAATTTAATAAAACTGTTGCACGGGATAAAATGATGAAATCTACGAGCTTTACAGCTAGAATATATTGCTTGTTTTCACATTTTAAATTATCTTGTGTTTACGCTCAAAGTAAAAACCAAATTTATATTTCTGTTATACAAACAAGTGCCCTTGAAATAATTAGTAAGTCAAATTGAATGCACTTGAGAAACAAGCAATTTATTATATTGCAGAAATAATATTAATTCTACATTTCACGTAATCCTGACATTATTAACATTTCACCGAAATACTTTTTCAATTTGTGAAACCTGATATATTATATATCTTATTAAGTCGTAACGCTTGTATGACTCTATTTTAAACGTATTTTCAAAAGAAAATTTGATCATCACTATGATTTCATTCAAGGCTATACTTTCTTCGATAAAAGTCTACAACTTGATCAAGATATTCTTCAATAAGTTGAAAAATTAAAGTGAAATTAACTGTACTTAATAATAAATCGAGCTCTTCTTTTATGACAACATGATTATAATTTGTGACAATATGACTTTTCAAATATTAAGTTATAAAATTGTTCTAACATTAGATTATATAAATTTGCCACGGTCGAGTACTTATTTAACTTGAGATATTGTTTTTGAAACGCATTGAACTATCATTAGCTCACATTCACAGCGAATGTATTTTAAAACAATACATAAATGAGTGCGTTTCTTTGTTGTCAATTCATTTTTCTTAAGCGTAGACTTTCTTAAATAAAAGTAGAAATAATTGGTCTAGACGAATCTATCATAAGGTAGAATTCTTGTTGCTGCAATTATTGTACAATTACTTTAGTTTTATTTGCCACGAAAAAACGAAGAGAAAACGACAGTAAATTAAAAAAAACTGGATAAATAAGTGTGCGTCATGTAGAAGCGATTAGAGTCAAGATTCAATTTTTAATTCTAGTTTTTTTTTAGAAAATGGGTAATACATTTCGATATATTTCGAAGCGTCGGTAATCGAGTACTTATGCGCGATTAAAAAAGGTAATTATTTGTGCCTCGTTGATAATTTGTTACGTCAAGTTAAATGTCATAATTCGTCTTCGTGTGCGAAGCGCTGATAATCGAAGAGGACATTTTTGCATATTTGGCAAGGCCCCTTCGTAAAGTTTAGCTCGTATTTTCGCGGCCTTGAAACGCGAGTAGGGACATTGTCGAAGCGTTCGCTTTTGCGCAAATCGATTGTTTCCAAGTATGATAAATGAATATCCGCAGAAAACCTCGTGGCTGTGCATACATGCGTAATAAAATATTCGGAATACTCGAGGAAAGGTCTGCTCCGAGCAATTACGAAAGTTGGCTTATGCAATTTGTTGTGTTTAGAGGGGAGAAGGTAAAAGAAATTGACGCGCGTTAAAGACACGTTTTATCCGACTATGAAAGGCGTCAAATATAAGAACAAGCCATCGAGCACAATTTCCCGTCCATCTACGACTCTGTGCAATATATAAATGTATATCTGTATCGAATGGTGTAAGCGAAATGTAAAAATTTGTACAGTCGGCGGCGTGCGACTCACGGAAATACGGGGCTCGGGCTCTCGCACGAGAAAGGCGCACTCGAACAATGTCTTTTTGGTACGAGGCTCTTACTTCTATATCGGCTGATGCAAAATGAAAGTACACGCGCCGTCGAAATACTCCCGTCGCGTATCAAGGCAAATTAATGCAGGAACATTTGCCGATATATTATGTATCCGAATTACATGCAAAAGACGTGCGTTCATCATCCTATCTCGATTCTCCTTCTCGATAAGCCCGGGAATAATGTAGGAATAAGAATAATATGCACATACAGGCACATACATGTACGTATTTCGTTTTGCAATTTTCTTAATGGTAATGCGAAACCACGCGATTATTTCATACGCGACGGCGCGCACTTCTTTCCCCCTCCCAAGTATTTTTCGCGCGTTCTCGCGTCCGCTCGTATCGATACGGTGTATCCGTATCGTCGGTTCGCCGACGTTTTCACAATGCTATTGACTTTCGTAATTTCAAGGTTGCCCGAGAAAAGTATAATGCGCGCGCGCACTGTCGCCTGTAACGAGTCGACCGCCTCCTTCTCATCGCGGCATGAATGGAAGGACCGATATCCAATCACATTTTCCAACCGAGCTCGTTTTCTCGATCGAGCGCAATCCCACCGCCTGGATTTCACCCGATGAAGGTTACCGCAGGAGGATTGCCGGACACTTTTAACGCGGAACAGTTTTCCCTTGGATACGAGGTCGCTCGAGTCGGACGGGCGGAAGGAAAAGGAATTGCACGGGCGTTCAATTAAGGCTCGGCTCCACGTGCATAATCGAAAAATAATTTCGCGGATCCGCTCTTCTTTTTTCGCCACAGCCGCACTCCCCGACATCCCATTTTCTCTAGCCCCTGCGGCACCCTCGTAAAACGTAATTGCGCAGTTGCACCGAGATGGCGAGAGTCTTTTTTCCAACTCCGTGACTCTCTCGACTCTTGTCGCGGTTGCCATTGCTATGTTCAACGCCATTGTAGGGGGATCGCCGTACGCTCTTTTCTCCCCAGTGCAGTGAACCCACCGAGGACCTCATTTTTGGCATCGCCGATAAGCGCGCGTTTAAAGGCAGCCGGTGATTTGCCCTGAAACGACGACGCCCACCAGGTATACGTAGCATAAGTAACCGTTCTCACTCGCGTATTTTACCATATTTAATAATGGAACGCGAGTGAAACGGTTACGCGTCGATAGGTTGCGTAAGAGGGGCAATCGAAGACAGTTTTGGATGTTGCACCAGGAATCGTGATCGATCGGGGGCCCCGGGGACAGCTCGGGAACACCGATTTATTACGTCGAAAAACTGGGCCCGCGGTTAAGGCGCTCTCGGCTTTTTACCGATGCAAATTACTTATGATACTTTTGGGAAGCTGATTGTGGCTTTTTCTTTCGACGGTTTTTGCGAGCTGTTTGCGCTGTGATCTAGGGCTCGGTTATGTCATTGATCGATCTATCTGTCAAAGAAATGTAAATTACGTTTCGTAATGTTGGCCTACTCTAATACAATTCGCAATTTGCAACTGCGCGCATTCTTATAAATACTAGAAAAATTCGTGTACCTAGTTTCATTTCTGTATCTACTTATCGCTTCATTCCTTTTCAGTCCGATGATTATGTTGGGAATTATTCCGTACCCGTTTCAAGTAGATTTTAAGTAGTATTTTTAGATGTTGTATAAACTAAAGGAATACTTGAGTCAGGTTTTGTAAACGTGAAAACTTATGAAACATTCGCGTCTCTCCTTATACTCTCCTATACTTAATAACACTTTTCTCAATCATTTTCATTTGCTTATTTGCGATAATCGTCATTTCCATTGTGCGCCGTTGTCACAGAAACGTCGAATTAGTTTTCGTAATAATGGCATTTTATGCGTGAAATTAAATAAATAGGAAACGTATCGGATAAAGACTGAAAAGCGTCCAACGAGAAAAGTCTAATGAAAGTGTCCAAATTGCTTAGCGAGTCACGTATGTTCGTATGCGTCTACGTATGTTCCTTTTCATTAGCACTCGCCCACGAAGTTGAACAGTGCCAAGAATAGCGGGCTTCTATTGTTTTACAATTGCTCGTAAATCACTTTAATATGCTCTTGATATTATCATATAGTATACGCTTCGCGAACAAAGTATATTGCGTATATGCTTTTCAGCTAGGAAAGCGAGCGTTCGTCACCTTTGTAAGTCGCTGCATGTTGTCGAGTAATTAACAATTGCGAGCAAGTCGATGCAAAGATATAATACGAGACACTGCGAAATCGATGCGTACAGGCGTACATCGCGGTAATGGCACGAGAGAGGAAAAGACGGATTTATGGGATTTTGGCGGCTTATTTTCCTCGTCCTTATTCGTTCGCACGAAGCCATATTCTTATATTGTCGATTTCGTGCTTTTATTTATGGCGTTAATGATCGATGGCGCCCGAGTCATACTGGAAACAATATTTGCTCGAGTCCAAAAGATTATTTTGTTTTGTCGGTTGTTAGGGCTTGACTCGAGTTTTCGTATCCGGCGGGAAACGATTTCTAGACAAGTTTTTCAAGTGCTAAAATATCCAATTAACTTCTGTAAAATACATTTAATAGCTTTAATTATCGAGGTTATTGGCAGTTGGATAAAAAAAATCGATCATAAAGTTATTTATCTATTTTTTGATTGTGGCATACGGAAAATTGTTCCGACGAGAGATTTTAGGGTACAAATGTTTTTGCGAAATTATAATTAAACTTTAAGTTACACTAATTCTGTTCAATTGAACAGAAAATTGTTAATAAAGTATCCGCAGACCGCAAATGATTTTCCTACGAAACATAGGCATTGTATTTATGATAAGTGAGTATAAAAGTGGAATAAATTCACTTCGCGCAAAGTAGGTATTACAAAACTATTTTGAATTACGCAGCACAATTAGTTCCGGTAATTACTTATCTTAACACAACTAGGATATAATGCCGTAAGGAAGTTTGTACACTACAGCTGACGACACATCGTCGATACAAAAATATTATAAGATTCGGTTAAAGCGCAAAACCACGTTTACCTTTCGCCTGCATATTTCAATAACGTATATTAATTAATTACCTGTTTTTAATTCTTTAGAACTGTTAGACCTGGATTCAGCTATTATTACTGCACTGAGCAACAAGCCCGTGACGATATAGTTTCGCGCCATTCTGCAAAAAGTAAATAGAAATAAATGTATATTTACAATCAGGTGACTATTTACAAGTAAGTAACTGTCATTAATAGATCTTCGCTAAAGACACCAAGCATCGTATTGTACGATGATCTCAGCAGAAGTAGAAGTTATAATGAGAAGTTTTTTTGAGCCGTTTTTTCTTATTTTCAATTCAATGTTTGTTGTGCGTAAAACTATTTAGACTTTATAAATTCTTCTATTGTACTGTAATGTAATTTATATAATCAATATAAATATCTTTTTCGTCGATTCCATGAAAAAACCCAGAATTAATGCATTGCCTATTTGAAGAAGCAGCTAATTAAACAAACTTAAATAAGGGATAGGAATAAGCTAATAAGTTTCACTCCGGACTCAAATCGTTTTTCCGTTGCGAGAATTATCTTCGGTTAACTGGAACTTGGCTTGTATTGTTATCGATCTAATTAAATATATTTAGACGAAAGATGAGCCTCGTACTGAATTGCGAGAATAAAGAAAGGGTTCCACTTTCAGCGTTGAAATTTATTTTCGTATCGCTATTTTTTTAATTAACTCAACGTCCTTTTCAAACGAACCGTGAATTAGTGGTATGTTTTTAATCGAGATGAGAAATTATGTTCAGCAGAAAAGTTAGTTTTTAAATTAATTAATGGAATTCTTATCTACGACGTGTCTTTTTTCAAAGCAACTGCTAACAATTAATTACTCTATCGCCACCCGGGCAGTGGGTGTTAAAAGAAGAAACAAGCGGACGAGAAATCAGCGAATCGAGACGCCGATCACTCAGAATACAGAGGAGAGTACATAACGTAATAGAGCGAAATAAAAAGTTGCGTTCCGCTCGAAGACCAATATGTGAACGAAAGCATTAATTCCCCGTCATCGTGGCTTAGGTATTCGATGCAGCTGCGCGAAAAGTCAAAAACGGGACTACAGCTAAACTTTAAAAATTTTGTCCAATCCAAGAATGACGGTAGATTTTTATAACCGCTTTATATCTTTTTAATAAGCGGTGAAAAGTTTTCAATTTATAGGAAAGAAAGTAAATAGTCAAGCAGTTTTAAAAACTTCATCTGCCTCTAACGTACTTTCGTCGGGTGCGGCTTAACGTTTTCCAAGCGGTTAGAGCCGAGAGCAAAAAATATTAACCCAAAAAGTAGGATATATGTATGTGTATATTTATACGGCATTTAATATTTAAGTTATTCGAATGTACATTAAAATTCGTTTCCTATCTGTCCAACATATTGCAAGTTCATAAAATTGCACGAGTGATTGTAAATGAGACTTTTAGTGTACACATTTAATTGATGCAAAAATCTCGTTTGGGAATAGTTACTTTTACTCGAAATGCACGTTCATCCGGTTGGCTGACGTTAGAAATACATACGGGGATGTAGATGTAGTAAGTTACGCGAAGATGAAAGAATATAGAATCGTTATAAAAGCGTTCCACCCTCATCTGAAATTTTAATAAACGGAAGCTTGAGCACTTACAGTGGTTGGCTAATGCTCAAATAATAGCAGAGGGCATGTATTAAGAATACCGCTTATTGAAGGTATAATTGCAAAAAGTATTTCACGACAAAAAGTGCATGCACATTTTGCATCCTCCTAATAGTTCACAAAGCAATAATTCTCGCTCATTTTTGTCGTAAAAAGAAAAGTTACTCGTGACAACAGTTTCTAAATATTATTCCGTCCGGTTCCGAGTGATACGTTGACGCGCTACTTTAATGAATGTAATAAAACGTATTATTAAAATAGCGTCAAGAAGAAGGTGCCATAAATCGCATGTGTATATGCCATAAAATCAATGACAGCTTATAATGAAAAGAAAAGAAAACACGTCAAATATCATAATGCCACACAGAACATAAAAATCACTATTTTCCGAGGGAAGATAATTCTATATGCTTGTTGAAAAATGAGTTCTTAATTACCACATTAATACGAAAGAATATAAAAATAGAGAAAAATAAAGAAATTATTATCCAAGAATTCTCGAGGAGTCAAAGGAATGACCTGCTATCGGTACTTTAAAAACCAATGCAAGTAGGATTTCAGTTTTAACGACTATTTTAAATCTTCGTTAGAAAATAATTGGAAGACAAGAGTCGAAAGTCATTTCGGGCAGAATAGAAGCTAATTCTTATCGCAGTGTCCATTATAAATCCATTTTAAGCGAATCAATTCTGTCCCTCGCAACCAGTGAAATTGTGATAAATGGCGTAGCATTGAGTAGCGACGGAGAAGCCACGACTCGGTTTAATGAATGAGCCCTCATAATCAGCATTCATTTCGAAAAGATCCGAAGCGAGAAAATCGAATTCGCTATTATCTTGCGAACTGCACTTGATACACGCAACAAGTGCAAGGAAAGTTCTCGCGTCAGCGATACCGAGTGTATGAAAAGCGCATCTGTCGCAGCGCTCGAGCCTCTAGGAGTCACGTCTCATTGGTCTGGCACGTAATCGTCCGCGCGCGACGATTACTCGTGCGGGTTGATCGTTGTCGCAGACATCACCTTTGAACTTTGGCACTTTTTCTGGGTCGAGCGCAACGACACCGATGTATTCGTGCGGAGGCACGTGCACACGGCTCACGAGTCCTTACAATCGCACGCTCTCGCCGTTCGACGCGTGATTTTTCCCGATCCCATCACAGGTGACTTGGGCACTTGCCTCCTCACCTGCGTGTTTGGACTCCCGTTTGCAAATCGTCGTGTAGCAATGTTATTGGTTTCCATTGGCTTCATTTTACAGAACGATATAACGCTTGTGTCGCTGCGCGTGAGTATTGTAAAGGAAGTCGCCGAAGTCTCGATTTGCGAGGGTCGCTTCGTGACATCGTGTCGAATTTTATGTGGATGCGCTTCGGCAAAATTAGAACGTTAAAAAATTTGCATACATTTTTCAATATTGCTAGCGAACGACTATGGTTTTATCTTGCTGTGCAAAGTCCATTTGTATAGCATAAACTATTAAATAGATATGCAACAGCTCCATGCAATACTATTTCAACAATCATCTCAGAATGTAAATAATGTACTCCACTTTACCAAGTACACTATTAAGTCACGGAAAATATTTAGTTATAGAGTAGAATAGAAAAACAATTCATTTTAAATTAAGGAAAAAATATATCTAAAACGATTGTTAAAAAAATATTCCTTTACATCTACTCAAACAAAAGAAAAATTTCATTGGCATCAATTTTTTAATATCTTCTTAAAACTTTGTAAAAGATCCGAAAATTAATATTCTTAGATCGTTAATACCCGTGATAAAGTTTTATTTTTAGCTTATTTACAAACGTTGGCGTTATGAATATTATAAATCTTTATTTAACTACTTGAAGACTTTAAAAAAACCTTTACGAATTAAGGAAAAGAATTTGTTAGTTATCATTTTTCTGTGAATATGCACAAAAGTTTTTATAAAATTAGTACTTAAAGATAAAGTATAGTAATATTTTTCAATTTTATACAAATTTTATAATCCTACGTTGTTCAAATTTGAATTTACGAAACTATTGAAATCTATTAAACATTAAATAAAATTCATTTTTTTAATTAGAATCATCTAAATAACAAATTCAAATTCACCCACAATTATATGTCTTATATGCGGGATAATTTTTATCAAGTTATATTTTTCAAAGATATACTCTAAACAATAAACAAAGAAGTTTAAACATTATAAAATATGTGTATTTAAATGCGAGTTGTAAACATAAAGGCAAGAATTTAATTTAATTTTTCGCTAAATATTTATTCTCGTTTCTGAAATTAAATTTTTTAATAGTGATTATTGAAAAGTTCCTTATAAATATTTGTGCTTCTTTAAAGTTCTTTTAAACATTTAATAAAAAAATAATTTAATTAAGCTTAAAGTTAAAAAATTGAATATTTTCATTATTTTTGTATCTTATCGACTTAAAATGATTATAACTTACATATGTATAATTATCTAAATAATGATTAATCTTTAGGAAATTGTGCTTATTAAAAATTTGTTCTCTGCTAGAAAAACGATCTGACTAATTGCTATTTGTTAATATTAATATTAATATTATCACAAGGCATGAAAATTTTGCACATCGTGCAGTTTTGTAATAAAACAATAAGTATTGTTAAATGGAGCTTCGGAACTGTGCCATGCACAAACTGTATTTTACAAGGTGCAGATATCTGTCGTCGGACAACAGAAATTTTCTTATACACACTTATGAAAAAGTCGTGTACATGTATAATAATGTAAGTATATTAATTAATAAGATGGAACCAAATTCTGAACATTTTTATACTCTACCTTTGGTTATTGTAGTAACAATGTAAATTATCGTTTAAAAAGTATAATGCCTACTTAATAAGACTTTTAATAAGAATTTATATTTAATAAGAATTTTAATACCTATTTAATAATTTAAAATGACGCATTTCTTTTTAAAATAGTATTACGTATGCTCATGGTGACCAACATACTGATAGTAATTGATACATTTTCAAATTTTTAAGTTCAAAACATTATAGTTTCATATTTTCATGTACGTAATCTTGTAAATAATTATCAAAGTATATATTTGATCATTATCTAAATATTTCATGCGTCCTCGCTTATTTTTAGCCAAAACTATATTGATCTACTTCTGTATACTGTTTAACCGCTTGTGCTTTTATTGTAATCCATAATTAGATCGTTACATAGATAATAAAAAAATTTATATCGGGCATAAACTTCATGTTATAGAAAAATAATCAACAAAATATTTGTGTGTAGTAAGTAAACTGCAAATCATTTTAGTTGTATATTAAGATTTTACAAATAATATACATCATCTTTTAACTTCTTTGATATTAATATTTATATAATGTTTAAATAGAAATTTTTCTCTATAGCGCGCAGTAAGCTTACCAATTTCAGAATGAAATTTGTACGAATATTTTAACAATTATTACTTTCATGAAGCTATAAAATTATAATATAATAATTATATTATATATTTTCTGTTACAGTAATTAATATTTTTAATAGTATGAAATTTAACGAATAAATTTGAAATACTTTATTAAATAGCAATACAAGATATAACAACTAAAATTGTTTACATCGAATTTTTATCAAAAAAGTTAATTAAAATAATTACAATTCAATTTTTTATATCTACGGAATACGTCGTTAATTAGCATTAAATAAACAACTTTATTTTTCATTTATAACAACTAGTACAATGGATACGATATCATTATTTATACACTGATAATATATAAAAGAGTTCATTTTAACATTGTATCCTTTAACGTAAAAAACATCGTATGACACTTTTATCGAAATCAAGATACGAAAGAAAATTTCTTTATTCGATAATATTTTACACTAGAAACTTTTTGTACACACCAGCTTTTTGTACAAAATAGCTTATGATATCGAAAACATTTTGCAAGTTTTGCAAGAAAGTGATGTATTTAAAGGAGATAATATATTATACAGCAAGATATACTTTATTAATTATGAACGATTATGTTAAAATAAATAACCTTCGCACTTTAGAATGCCGGTCATAATGAAAGTACTCTTATTCTAGACAAAAAATACCGTAAGCTTGTATAATTAAAAATAATATCAATATTATTTTATTACTTTACGCGATTAGACTTAATTTGTTTGATTTATTATACAAAGAATATTTACAAATACTCTAATGATAATAATAATCTCAATTTTTTTCTATAGAAAGTCATTCGAAATAATAAATGCACGATAATGTTATCGTTACCGTTATCGTTAATAAACTTTAATACAGTCATAATCATAAATTTTCATATAATCATTATAAAAAGAAAATGAGTTAAATCGACTCTGTTGTATCTTTCTTTAAATAAATGTATTTATTGCACGTACGTTCATGATTTTATAGTCATTATTTTAAATGTATACCTCATAGGCAAATTGTAAGAATAATAATATAGAGTACGAATATATTGTTTGAAAAAAATATTGTTGAATTTAAACGATAATTATTAAAATACGATATGTGCAAGTAGATATATTACATGTACAGAAATATTTTTTCACGCGTGATTTCGCTCATGTTACCGAGTGTTACCGTATTTCCTTTTAATAATATGAAGTAACCTCTGGCTGACTATAATTATAATGTTTTATATGAAAACTAATCATCTCCGCCCGTAAATACCGTGCCAGTTCACTGCAAGTGGTTCAGTTTCGTTGTAATTTAAACTCGAAAAAGTTCTTTCGCTTAAAATAAAAACTTACTACAGAATAGTAATTACAGTGGCAAATACATTTCGTAAATCAATATAGGTTACTTCTCAGTGAGAAATTCGCCCTCCATAATGACGCGTCAAGTCATCGAATAAAAAGCCCGGTGTTTTTTGCCTAAGTCGACGCGCGTAAAAGTTAATAAAAAAAAAAAAAAAACGAAATCCTCGTAGCATCGACGAAATACTAGACACCGTCATGAGCGCCACAATTCGACTGATCATTTCACTCTCGCGCTCCGTTGTCTTTGCTTATGCAATATTCGGCGTTAAATTGTGCACGAGCCCACGGTAGTTGTGCAGTCGAGCGAAGGTCGTGTACCCGGGTCGCGGGATACTTGTAATGGAAAAAGGGCGAGGCCTTTTTTTCTCCCCGCCGAGGAGGGTGAAAGGAATCGTCCTGCTGAGAAGAAGCCGAGAGTGGCGGAGAAATCAGAGAGATCTGCAAGGTCGCTCGATAACTCTTTATCTATTATATGTCGATGCGAGAATTAAAAGTACAGCCGTACACGTTATTGACTTATCCCTTGTCTTCCGAGACCGATAAATAAAACAGTGCGTGGATATATTGTTGTGTTTTTTTTATAATTGTGTGCGCGCGCGTGTCGTGTGCAACGTACCTTTGGGCTTTCGACATTTCCGTCGTACTTTTCTTTTCACATGCTTCAGTCACATGAATGTGTAATGGTGTCTGAAAGATCTGTTCCAGTGTGCACCATAGAACTGAGCTTTCGAAAACTACAGAGATTGACATGATCTGTCTTAGCGATCTTATTAATGCGAGTTTCTTTTCCCATGAGCTGATTCGAGTATAACTCTAGTACTAATTGGATATGATCTTGCTGTACGAGATTTAAATGGGAATCGATCATTTTTCGTTATTGTTATTAGGTCGCTGCAATGAAATGAAAAGTCTTTTTCTTTGTGTCCGTTGAAAATCTTTGGTCAAGGCTGTTGAATTTAGTCGAGCAGATCTATATTCTATACGATTAATAGCTCGAAATATTTCTATCGATTTAAGTGAGATTGTAGCGAAATTTCTAGATTATGAATAATATGTTATTATTAACGCACAGCAATTATGCACTATAGTTCTTAAAATATTCCACCGTGTCTTATATACCGAACTAAACGTAAAAGAACTCTAATAACTGCAATTTATAATACAGCAAAACTTGTAGAAACTAGAAATTTGTAGTTAATAAGAATTTAAATTTAAAATAATCGACGTCTACCTCGACCAAAATTGCCTAATAGGGCGTACAGCCATTTATATTTGAGGAGTTCTTATGATATCATAATTTTGGATACATATGATTTTGAAGTTGTTAAGTATCAATAAACGAGGTTTCACTTTCTGCCTGTCAAATATTAAGTCTCCTGCAACTGTCGGCTAAAATGTTTCTGCCATCTTATGCTGTTTCTATTATCGTGTTTCACTGGCGTTCCGGGTACGTTCATATAATAGGAAGTGTAGTTATTTTTCATTTTCGCTATTTGCTCTTGGACTGTCAACAGTGAAATTGAAAACAAGCTTCCTGAACACACACATACACACATACACGCATTCATGGAATACAAATAGAATCTCAACGGCATATCAACAAAAAATAAATAATTGTTACTTATACGCGATTCAGTTTACTTATTATTAGTGGATATTCATCGTACAGTAGAGCAGTTACTTTATTTATATAAGACGGATAAATATACTCGACAGAGTTTATAGTAATAATTACATATAAATAACAAATTTTTAATTTGTTTCTGCTTGTAGAATGTAAAATAATATGTAACATGTCACTACGTTTTATTAATATTCAATACAAGTTTACAGGTATTTCAGTTATTTGAATTTTTCTGATGATAAATTCATAGACAAAATAAATGCACTTGCTTATTTCAATTTAATCGGTATAGTACCTTTGAAATTCATCATGTAAATATTGCAAGTTTGTAGTATTTTGATTAATGTTCTTATGTATTAATTTATTATTTATTCACATTAGGAAATTGTCATTTAACACTAGTCAATGTTAAATTATAATATCAGCTCAACTAATACAGTTTTATTTAACCAACAACAATTTACTTGATTAAAAATATATCTTATATTTACACGAAATCTCTTTATGTAAATGCCGTTAAACAATCATCGCTCTTTATTCTTATCATTCCTTTCATTATGTTTTAGGTACGAAAATTTGTCGTTTTTATTAAAATAAACCTATAATATCGATTTTATTTTAATAATGCATCCTATTATATGTGTTTCGTGATAATTAGCAAACTAAAAGTAGTCGATACATAATTGGTTACAAAGTAAAAACGGTATTTAAAATATTAAAAAAATGATTCATTTAAAATTATTTACTTTTTAACGTATTATTAAATTACTGGAGGTATAATATTTTTAAATAAATGTTTACAGTATAATAATAATATTGCAATGGTTTTGCGGCAAAAGTAAAGATAGTTTTAATTTTTAAATTATCTGTAAAGTATATTATAAAGCTGCATCTAAGAATATACACGAGAAAAACTTTCTAAAGTACGTACTTTGCTTTGATTATTCACTAGTGTATTTAAAATTATCATTTATTTCATTAGAAATACTGGAGTAATAAATTAATTAACTATACATAAACTGCATCATCAACTTAACGATAGTAGTCGTTAATCTCCACAAGACGGTTTCATTTACAGTAGAATTTTTTCGAAATAAATTTAATATTTTGCTATAAAGCTTTTATTTCAATTATTCAAATTCCTATAAAAAGTGTCTTTTAATGTATATGAATTGAATTAATATATAAAATAATGTTAATGTATTTAGAAAATACATTAACAGGTGTAAAATTGAGATTAAAACAATTTTATAAGTAACAAGTGTCAATGAATTTTTTTAATTTTTATAAATAAACATCAAGATTTTCAATAATGTACTAATTATTATAACATTTTAATATAAATACAACCAATTATTTTGTACTTATTTTGTACTTATTTTGTATATGTAATAAATATTTAAAAATTTCGTGGTACAAAAAATCATAAAATGTAGTTTCGCTAGTTACAGCTTATTATAATGAAAATTAACGTGTCATAAGCAGTGATATTAATTAAAGGAATCTTTTAAAGAAATATCTATAAATACATCTAATTAAGTTACTGAAGCGTAAACGGTACTACTTTTTTGCGCATACCTTACTTACAATGACGCGAATACTACTAATATTAGCAAGTACATATTTCTTAATATAGATTTATGTATTTCAATTAGAAAAAATCACGTCTAGAATTCACGATTATATTTATTGAATTATAATTGCCTGTTGGCTTAAAATCTTTCAATTAATATCCGAGTATTAATTGTATAATTTAGAAGGAGTTTGGATTCAAATATTCAGTAATACAGATTCTTTTTGCAAATAAGAACGGGTATTATTAATTTCGTAACACATAAATGTATCAACAAAAAATACTGGAAAATTACTTTTGAAGAATTAAGTATGCATCAATATGCTCTAACGAATTAGTAGAATGTTATAGTAAATGATTTGATACTACAAGATATGGCTCAAGACAGTTGTTATCGAAATGAATGTTTCGAAAACTGTCTCGTCAAAAGTGTTCGCATTTTTAGAAATGATGCTCGATTCATTCTACAAGTATTTTTATCGATATGTATAAGTTTCTAATGGATTTTTAAACTTTTTTTAAGACATTTATTATTGCATTTATATGAACTTATTTTACTATCTTCACAATAAATTTACGTTCTTTCCAACTTCAGGATTACGGATTAAAATTTTATACTTTTACGAATAAATAAAAAATAAACGAAATCCCGCTTATTATTTTTGAAAAAATTATTAATTTATTCATAATTTTTTATTTTCAAATTAAATTCAAATTGACTGTGGGTAAGAATAATATTTATAACACGGCTTATATAATTTACAAGAAACTGCGCGTGAAAATAAATCGGACACAAGACAATGATAAAGTAAAATTGTATCGTATGAAAGTTGTTAAAACAATACAGCAGTGCCTACATAATAAAGCATGGATTTATTAATAAAAATTAAAGAAATATCTTGTTATTTGTAATACTTTTTATATACAAACATGTTCCAGTTTTTATGATTACTAACATACCAAGTCCGATTATCTTGTTCTTGTCATATGAACAAATACTAACCGCTTGATTTGATATTCGCGATTTAGTACACAATTCTGAAAAGAACTTTATATACGAACGTGTATAACGCATAAATATATGTAGAGATAATTGTTTTTGAAAATTATGAATCCACAGCGATGATATTATTATACTTTTAGTTTTACTTTCATTCAGATAATATTGTTAGAGAAACAAAACTTTGCAACGACCTAGAATTTAAAATTACAGTTATAACAGAATAAAGCTAAGGTAAATTAAATCCTTATTCCTTATTTAAATTATTTGATAATTTCAATCTCATATGTTTAATATCGATAATTTAATTCAGATTTAACGAATTTAACAAAACATATATTTTGATAAAAAAATTTATTAAAAATGCATACAGACATTCAAATATGCAAAACTAGAATTTACGGTAATCATTGTGATGAATTATAGATGCTTTGCTTTATGGAGTTGTGCCTCGAAACGTACTATAAAAGTTTAGTAACTTCCAATACTAAAATTTATGAAATTTGGATTCTTAATCGTGAACATAAATTGTACTTGAATCTATTACATAATAATCTGCAATAAAGCTTATGTAAAACACGATATCAAAAAACAGTTGCTTTACAGTAGGTAAAACAGTATTTGTACAACAACATTTATAATATTATGTCGAGTACACAGATACTTAATATCTGAAAATACTATCTCAACTTTAGATCTGCGTGTATTCAGGTTTCTTATTTATGTTCTTTAAGCGCTATATATAATGTCCTACATACACAATATTGTTTCATTTATATTATAATACGACAATTAAATTTCTATATTTCACAATATCGGGCTTCTGTAGTTCAAGATTTATATCACTCATAGGAAAAAGGAATTAAGTACCCGTAAGACATTAAAAAAAAAATGTATGACTTAATGCATAAAGTAAACTGTAAAAGAGTTTTAAAGTTTCGAGAAAAAAAGAACATTGACAATTGCTTAATTGCTTTAAACGAATACTCAAACAGAGAAAATCAGGTAATTATCAAAGGAATGTCATTCATGGACGGTTAATTAAATTTCCAATCCTCTATATCGCAATGGATTACTAAAATAATTTAACTCGTTGCTTTACGTGTGAGTTTTAGTATTAATATATATCATTTCATTGTAAAAGGCTTAAAATATCCTGATCTTAGCCGTATCAAAACTTACCTTTAAAGCATTAAATTATGAACATTAATTCTAAGCTATTTGGAACGACAGTAATCGTGAAACAGAATTAAATGACCCACGCTATCACAGTGCATACATTATTTACATTAGGTATTTACGATACGGTCTTACGTTAAATTATTATTGATTTTGCAAGATAAAGCACATTTAAAGAAATAGACCAGTAATTTTGAAATGGTGTATTTCCATATCCGTGAGTTTGATCAGTCTAATGAAAAATGTCTTCACTTGTATCGGCTAAAGTCTAAAGCTTCAGAGTTCATATACACAGAGGTAATGATTATCTGTTTTTCATAACTAATCTTCATTTGATAGTAAAATTCTTGTTAGTGAAATAAATTTTAAATAGATTTTAAATTATTAGATTTAAAATTTCATAACATTAACTCCATATAAAATTATACTTTTTTTCACTTTGTAAATGGAATTAAATAATTTAATATTTACTTTTCGTGTGAAATTTACAAAATCAATCTACTTTTTTGCTTGACAACATTTGTTTGCTTAGAACTTAAATAAATTACATATAAACAAAACACTGATTGCTTTCGAGTACAAATACGTGACTGTACATACAGTTTTGATGCATAAGGGATTAAAAGCTTTTTAATCTGTATTTTCAACGCGTTATACCTTGTAAACCATTTCAGTGGTTATTACGAATAGATCTGGAAATAAATGAAATATGCTTAAAAACTTTAGAAGAAAATTTCTGATTCTTTTACTAAGATTCACCAAAGAATTTTTCCAAAGAATTAATAAATTTAGAGACAAATAATTATGAAAATAGTATACAGTAGATTATTTCTACCTAATGACGGTGCACCTTTTAACACAGTAAAATCTCTTAATTATCTCGTTTTTTAAATATTAAAGACCGTGAATTTTTGAAACGAGAGAAATGAACGTTTATGTATTGAAAAATTAATTCCTCGTAAATTCAGCAATATTCTCAAGAAAAACAAGTTTACAAAATTTTGTACACGTACATTGTGAGCTATTGTATAAATATTTATGCTACGTTTATCTAATATTTACAATATTACATAACTGTGTGATTATATTTAAATCCTGTGCTTTTTATTTTTAGATATTCCCTTTAATCTTCGAGTTAGCGATTGTCAATAAATGTTGGCAATAATTAACGTATTTAAATAAACAACGTTTTTAAGTAAAAAGATTAAGTAATTTTTTCCTTCCATGAATTTATACGAGCATGTACGTTTAAGTTATATTAAATTAAGGAACGGGAAAGCGATAAGCTCTACTGTTTTAGAATAGGCAGAATTTTTCTTTTAGAAAGTACAAGTTGAGGCCTTTCTTCGCCGTCGTGTAGAATAATATGCGGCGTGCGAGTGTACGGCTCCCGTTGTACGCGAAACTTTACATTTGATTAAAACATTTACATTACAAGAGTGAAGCAACGCTTATCTTTTGTTACTTAATGCAGAGCGAGTGAATAGCGATGGCATTAAAGTGGTTCGACGGGTAACTGAGAAGATTTAATTTTAATCGCATAATTTTTAAAATTTACGATATACATCCGTAAGTTATGCAAAATAATTAATGGGTCATATTAAGAAGCTATTGATATTTAATGTAGTTTAGGTAAGAAATATAATCATAAAAGTAGAAAGTTACAGCTTCATGTTCTTGCTAACACTTGATATTCTTAATTAAAACGACGTTTACAGCGCGATTGATATTCAACAGACAAACAGCGATAAATCAAGCTTTTAGAATCTAATCGTAAAATCGCTAAATCTTCTCACATGAGATTTGCTAAGCCAATTTATGTGTTTTCACCCAAAAAGGGAGAAAACGCTAATTTTTACTATTTCCGCCTTTCGTTTCTATTTAGAATATTAAGCGACATAGACGTTAACTAAAATCGCCGTTTTAATCGATGCGAAATTTCTCATTGAAAAAATAAACAAAATAACTCACCGACATTCCTGCGCTTATGAATTCCGAGCACGTTTTTAACGACAAGTGCTTTACACGGGCGCTTAGTGCTCTCGCGTTCTCAGAAACCTCGTATTCGTACAAGGCGAGCAGAAGGAATTCGATCGAGGAGCGCGTAATTCAGCAACGCTGAGGCAATCGCTGGGGGCTTGTTTTCATTGTGAAGCCATTGTGAAGCCATTTTGAAGCCATTTTGAAGCCATTTTGAAGCCACTTTGAAGCCATTTTGAAGCCATTTTGAAGCCATTTTGAAGCCATTTTGAAGCGAGCATCCAGGTCGCTTTCGGAAGCCGAAACGTGTCACGCCGGAAAGGTGTACGTCGACTAACGAGCGCCGGACGAGGGACCTTGGACCATTGCGGCTAGGACCCGCATTGCTCTCGACGTAACTGCTGGGACCTTTTCATCTGGGATATCCTATTAATTCTTCGAACCGCCAGCGCGGTTAATGTTCGCCACGCCGGCGTACCCGGAGTTTCCTTTCCGCGTGAAAGGTCCGCACGTGAGGCTTGTGCAATTTTCGGAAGGAAAAAACGCGCGGCAAGAAGGTGGAGAAGGAAAAGAAATGCACTGCGGCTAATGGACCGTGTTTTTGTTTCGACGGAGAGTAAGAAGGGAGAGCGCGAGCGAAAGAGAGAGAGAGAGAGAGAGAGAGGGAGAGAGGGAAGGTCAACTAGTAGACTTTAAACCTAGTTCCATTATTTGTAAGTTTTTCATATGATTTACGGCTGCGAGATATTTTTCACTTAGGCACTCGCGCAGTTAACAACTCTTTTCCATAAGCATCGTTCGAAGGATTTAAAATACTGTATTTTAAAATACTGGAATTTTATTATGAGCAAGTTTGTTTTTACCTTCGGTAAAAAAAGGTTCGTTTGAATTTACGAATCATCGATACTTTTAATCGTTCGTTTGACCGTTTTTATTCTGCGACTTTTTACAACCCTGTCGTTAATGTAAAGATAATAGTGTTTAATAGGTTGGTTTGGTAATTTTTCGAGATTAGTGTATTCTGTTAAACTCGTTTTACGGAATATAAAATAAAACGGAAATTAAGAACGAAGTAGTGGTCTTTTCCTTTAATTGAAAAGAAACTTAGTTTTAATTAGCGGTCATTCAGAGTGAGAATATTTAAAATAAGACCAAAAATTAAATGCACTAATCAAGATCTCATATCGAATGTTCTAAAATCCAGTTAAGTGCCTTTTACGCAATTTTTGCATTGTGCACTGAAACTTTGAATTAGCCTCTTCGAAAGCTGCAGTTTCGTTTGGACTACTGGGTTCGAAGAGTATATATTCTTAAATTTATCAGAGCTCATTTTATTTGTAGAAGACCTTTTGCTGTAATAGCGAACATAGTTTCGAACAAATTATCTTAAAAAAGGAAAAACCTAGAAGTGATTAGTTAAGTAGTTTTAATTTCTAAACTATCTTAGAACTTTTTATACAAATACATTGAATCGATAATGAATAGACATCCGATTATATATACACACGTTATTCATCAGTCCGACGTAAAAGTATCGGTTTAAAGAAAGTTATTTAAACTTATTTATACTACTAATTTGAAAATTTTTTCCTACAATAATCCTAAATTGAACAACATAATGAATTAACGTCTATCTAATGTTCATAATCTAACTAATTGCACAGATATATGTTTCTGAATATCAAAAGTGCAAATTGATTAAAATTTTCTAAAGTCTTAATTTGAACTCGAAGATACATGACAGCTGTAGATACATTTGGATTTAACGAGGCTCGTAATAAAATTTTCCTTTTAAGTTAATTTCGTGTAAGCACGTACAATACGTAACAAAGCGCAAAACTGTGAAAAATAACGATCTTTCATTTAACTATACTTAAAATAAAATCCTTTTATATTTAAAATATAAGTTGACATCAGATATCCGAATAAATACTTTTCATAAGAAGTTGAATTTTCAAATATGCAATATGCCTGAATTACCGCAATCTTAATAAATGTTACTATCACCTTCTAAATCTATTTTATAAAATAGTTGGCACCAGTTTGCGCCACTTAAGTATAATCTAGTAATCACGTAAGGAAATCTAACTGAATAATAACAGTTATTAGTCCATTCAAATACATTCATTTGATTTTAATAATAAAATCTTTAAATTTTAGAAAAGCTTTGTACATTAAATTGCTTATTTTAAAGAAATTATCGTACAATTTTCAAAGTGTTTACAAGTGTTATTCTCTCACAACCTCAAGTAAATTAATTTGTTTGCTTTGCAGTTTATCTCTCTAAAAGTTTACTTATTCAAGTACTTAATGTTTTCAATAAATATTAAAATATCAATAGATATTCAAATTAAACTTGAAACCATTTATTTTCTATTTACTTCTATCACTTGAATTATACTAATAAAGAGTTATGCATACATTCATCTAAGTGCTTAACATTTTTACATGAAAAAATGCTAACATAAATTATAGATTGTCGTTATTGTTCCCAATATGCCATACTGATTGACAGCAATGTCATAAATATTTCACACTTCTCAATGTTATCAGCATTCAACTACTACTCTTTTCAACATAAAGTTTCTTATAAAATCCTAATGTTACTATTAGGCATTTACATATCGTTAAAAAATATATTGAATATTCTTAAGATAATTATATGTGGAAAAAAATTCGAAAGGTAATAAGTGAAAATGTTGTAGAAATTGTAGTAGAAGTAAAATGAAACTAAGATGAAAATTTAAAAATTCGTAATGACGTAAGTTGCAATACAATTTTATACGATTAAAAATGTAAACTAGTTACCTTGTCACACGCAATATCGATAATTCGTGAGTTTCTAGAAAGTTAAATAGGCAACCATGTAAGTTCTACTGACAATCTTTTTGCATACATTGTCAATTTCACGAACGTTTGAATTTTGAAATTCTCTAATATGTGTACTGAAAATTCGTTACTTGATCGCTGTAACATTTAATTTCCTAAGGAAATGGAATAATCATCGATTCATGGATCGCTTTTCCATAGAAAATTTATCATGATAATTTAAAAAATACTAGAATTGAGCTAAATGCTAATAAATTTGTTCTCCTACATAACCGTACGTAAAACATTTGTAAACATTTTTAATAATATTTTTATGTAAAATGTCTAAAAATAACGCCGCCTTTGGAAATTTGATATTTGATATATAATTGTACGTTTTAATATTTTATTCAAGAAGAATTTTTATCGTATCATAAGAATTTCCTTTAGAAATGAAGAAATGTCGATAATATTAAAAAAATTTGAAAAATAAATTGCTTTTATAGATCAAATTATATAATTTATAAGATTCTTTTATATCCAGTTATATTTTTAATAATATTACCAACTATATAATAATAGCTTTACTTATGTGTCAAGACATAACATATTTCTGAGCGGAAATAATCATTTTGGTATTAAGACAAATGCATCACTTGAATGCACCACACGCGAGAGCTCTGCATTAACATAAGTTCGACATCTTTTTTCACTTTCATTATGACTGTTACTTTCGCTGCTTCTAAGTCTCATTACAATGCGAAGAAGAGCTTATCTTTGAAAAACTTTGTCGTTAGTGCCCTTACATTCTTTAGATACTTGCTCGGATCAAAACTCGACTGAGGATGGTTAAAAATTTTTGGATATATATATTTTATACTAACGAATCATATCATTTTTACAAAAAAAACTAAAAATTTCACAAAGATAATGCAGCTTAAAAACGAATAAAAATCATCCCTCCACAGAAACGAGAAAAATTGTATCTCAAACCGTTGTAATTGTACAAACACGGTTTCAGGCGGATTTTCCTTGAATGCATATTCGCTTGAAATGCCAAAGACGATTTTTAAAAAAGTCTTGATCGATAGAATTATTTGAAATGCATCCTACGTACCTCGACGATAGAATAATCCCAAATGCAAGTCGTCTCTAAATATTGAACTACTACTCAGGAGAAGAACCGCGTCGGCCGTAAAACGACATGAATCGCTCAAGGGCGTTGCAGTAAAAAATCGATGGCCTATCGTCGCGTGGCCAAGGAGTGACGGTTGCTAGACGATTCGAGGATGCGCCGCGTCTCGGCAGCCCAATAGCACGTACTCGCGGGGCATTTAATTGTCGAGGTGCTTCCTCTACTCTTGGCCTCCAAGTTGCGGTTACTCGAGGCGCGGTTTCTCGTCTTTTTCGGGTGAGCCCAGCTCGCGGTAATTGTCGGACTGAACGCCAGCATTGCTGAAACGAAGTTTATAAACCGAGGGAGAAAGTAACGGGGGGCTCGCGCCTCCACGAGTCTGGCAGCGCGCGGTAGTGGTACCGCGACACCCCACGCGGAGTCTCAAAAGCTTCCAGGTTAGGGGAATCGAGGGTCAGCGGCGTTCCCATCGACGAGCTCATTTCAACGCTACGATTTAGTTTTGCGTGGTGAGAGGTGAGCGCCCGGAGCTGGTCCCTTTGGTTCGACTGTCCCTCGTCCTCTCCCTCAAGAACGAACCGATTTTACCGTAGACCAACCTCTATTGACAGGAGCTTGCCATTAACATTCGGTCGTTTGCTTGTAAAGGAGAATCTTTAAAATCAGGAAGCTCCACTTTATTTATGGGAGGGAAAAACGCAATCGCAAAATATGAGATTTATCTATTGCTTGCGAAGGTTATCGAAAGGAACTTCGTTTACTACTGGATACGAATGTAACGTAACGATACCTTTGGGGAAGATATAAATGACTGAAATCTGGTGCGGAAGAGTTTTCATCCGATTCCTATGCAGACGAGTTGTACTGGTGTGCTTAAAGTCAATTAAAAAATATGCAATACAGTGCTTGGCTAGAAACATTTCTATTTCACCAACTTCTATCAATATTATTATATGAACGCACGATATAGTTTTTCACGCGGTTTTACTATTTATTAAGTAATAAAACTCAAAGTTGTATAAATTTCTCTTTAAGCGTATATTGTTCTTTTTTATTCATTACAAAACAATTCATAAAAAAAACAAAGTTTCTATTGCATTACCTCGCGTGGAAGATTATCATTTTCTTATGCTTCTGTTTACTCGCATTCCGAATGTATTCTATTCGTATTTTTTGTATATATTCCCGGACTTTATCTACCTCAATAAAGAGATGTAGTTTTATTACAAGAGGACGTTAAAACTTGTACCAGCTTATTTATGTAATCAATAGTACTAAAACAGATATTGCACGATTAAAAAATGTATCAGTTAAAAGTATTACTAATTTATTATAAGTCTTATTATAAATATCATTATCTTTTTAATCACAATTTTGAACAATTTTGTGCAATCATTGTACATGCTACTAGTTATGCCGTTATTGAATAAAAAATAATTATTTTCTAAATACTTCAATTGGATTAAAATAAGAGGCGTAATGAGAAAGGCAATAATTACCTGTTTTGACTATGTAACGTTGGCAGGCTCGTTATATTAGTTGGGTTCATTCATTAAATCTAAGTTCACATAACACTGTGATTCAACTGCTTACGTTATCCTGTACGCTATGTGAGTCTAATAAAATATATTATTAAATGTGTTCACTCTGTAATTATACAAATATTTTTCAGCGCTTTTTTTATTAAATAAGAATTAATAATAACGTAAAAATCGTAATGATATTCGTAGCATTTGCTTTCCAAAAGCTTCCTACGTTCAATTAAAAATACAGGTGACAATAGTAAAAATGCGTAGAAAAAGAGGCGTTTCTATCATACTGTTGTGAAAAATCTTTCTTATACATTTAAGAACAATTCTTATAAAACATTGCATGGAATTTCACTTTTATAAATTATTATTATGCGCAATATCTTGTGAATGGGTAAAGAAAAATCACGAGAACTATAAAAATGGTATATTCTGCGCTTATAATACGCAATATGGATTACTCGCAATACATCTCAATTTCTCTGTCGATGAAATATATATTAAGGTATATTCGTGTGATTTTTTACTTAAAAGGCAATACGAATCCAAATAATCCAAAAAAAAAAAAAAAAAAAAAAAAAAAAGAATGCTTTGCGTACGACGAGTAATAATTTTGTTTTTAAGCAGGTTTGCAAAGTAAATTTTCAGTAGTCTATCACTATGTTTATTGACTTTTTATGAGTTTACGATGCATGATGTCGGATAGACAGGCACGTAATAAGTAAGGTATCGAACATTTTTGATCCATCGCTTTCGCTATTGATTTTATGTTTGTTTCATACTTCTGAAAAAGTCGTTGAAAGAAACTGCAGGACAAATCGGAAAGAGTAGTGAAAGGTGTATTAAGGCAGGCCTGACAGGAGAATAGTCCGTGAATTTTCGAAGCGTTTTACGTATATGCAAACTCTTTATAGATTATGGTAAAATCTTTTTGAAAAATTCGTTTATGGCTTAGATATATAAATATAAATACTGGGTGCAACTTTCTCGATCATTTAAACATTTTGTTTTCATTGCGCAGCCAAGCATGTAAATTAAAAAAAAAATTCGCAATATTTTAGTAATAAATTTTTAGTCTAATTTAAGGTATTAATAGACAAAAAACTAGTAAAGAAAATTTCATTTTGCTTGTAAATTTGAAAAAGAGAATGAAACAATTATGATATTTGATTTATTCAATTCACTTTCCTGTCATAACATTGTTAAAGTTAACGGTAAAACATGAGATATAAAATATGATACCTGACATGCAACTGAAATTTAAATGTAAAGTTTAATTGCCTACACTAATATATAGTTATAATTAAAGTCGTGTCGGATTATCTTCCTCTGTGATCACTAGCTGCGTTATTTATTTGGACGTATATTTTTCATGATTTTTCCCATCGAATTGTATAAAATGATTTTTCTCCGAAATCCTTCCAATTATTACTAGTATCGACGGCGACAAAGGAAACTCATTGCGTTCGTGTAGCATATTTCATTACCAACTTCCACAGCCCGTGAGTTGCTTGCCTTCTAATTGACATGTTGTAACCCAATCGTTCCATGACTTTGCGAACGCCGTCCTCGATTTTTTTCCATTCCTAGTTTTCGTAGAAAAGTTATTATATTTACACTATTCCGAAAGAATTCGTTTTTCTTTTACATTGATATGCAGACATCAATGTAGTAAAAAGTTTAGTCAAATAAAACAAGGGCAAGGTTTTCATATATATAATATAAGATAATTTATAGAGTCATTTTTCATTGTTTTGTCGATGTAGCATTTTCTACGTAACCAATGAAAGTTATTTGTCACATCTTCTCAAATTATACAGCAATGATACTTGCAGAGGATCATTAAGATAGAAATACAATTACATATATATATATATATATATATATATATATATATATATATATATATATATACTGCATTTCGATGTTTATTATTTCCAAACATAAGAAAAATAATCGTATATAATCGTGAAGCCTTGCAAAAGTTATTTTTCATTAGTTTAAAGTCAGCCTGAAAGTATCGCTTACTGCATATATATATATATATAGGAAGGTTCGATTTTATTAAGTGAAACATCACTCTTCCTGTCTCAAGTGAATCAAACTCCAGGCGAATTAGCTACGCCGAAGGCGTGAAATTCCGAAAAGTCTCACGTAGTACTAAGTGTGTGCAATTGCACAAAATTGGTATCTCAACTTATAAGGAATTTCAAATCTGTTTACTTGAACGTTCGTGACCGTGCAAGGTAAACGAATACCGGACTTTCTCATCTAACGGAATATATGCACTTCGGTATGAGTGAGAAAAAATGCCAAATGAAAGTACAAGTAGACCGAGAGGAATTGAAAATTGTATCAAGGTCTACTTTAGAATAAGTTTTTTTGACATTTTTAAGATTAAGGCACTTGACGAAATAAGTTAATTATTTTCTCAGTTTGAAAACAACTTTTAAGTGATTCTATTTCAAATTCATTAAATTCTACACTTCCAATAACTTCTTAACTTCATGTTGATTTTTTTATAACTTATAAGCCACTCGTTAACGCGATATTAATTACAGATATATCTGGTATTTTACTTTTAAAATAAAGTGCATTACAGTTCTTTGGATAGCGAAGGCAAAAGAATAAGATTTACAATTTCTTAAATTAAAAATTTTTCTCTTAAAGTAAAACATTCTTCAAAGTATTGCACTTTAATGTACGATTTAGATACAAAATATCGAAAAAATATCGAAATATACAGGAAAAAAAAATAGAATTGTACATCGATTTCAATACTGACGAAATAGGAATGGTACAAATGAAATAAATACGGAAGGTTGTTAATTTCAATTTTTTATTCAATTTTTGATCACGCTATAAGCACACATCGCTGTTTATATTGTGTATCGTTAAATACGCGTATTAAATAAAGAAGAAGGTATACAGATCTATTTTTCCTAAAAAGTAATCAGTCGTATTTTATCTACTAAATATTTCATTACTTAAAAAAATGTCAAATCTTAAATTAATACATATATAGTTTCATTTGCTTATAAATAAATAAAATGTATTATATTTAAAGCGTATCAAATTCTCACTTGTTCATTGAGAATCCATTCATCTACATCCAACATCCACGTTTATTTTACTTTTGTAACTATCAATGAAGTTTTATAAACTTCAAATAATATATTATAGCTGACAAGTCACTTTCGAGTGAAATTTTATTGCTGTTATATTCGCATCTCTTCTTTCAATCTTGATACAATTTGTTTGATACAGAGTAGTAGAAATAGTTTTCTAGACATTTTTTGTAACCTCAATTGTCATTTTACTTTGATTTTAGGTATTCAGTTTTCAAATTTAAAATATTTGTACTGCATTATTTAAAATTTGATATTAATAGTACTAATGCAATATATTTTAGTCGCTATTTAAGGAGGGTTTTTATTTAAGAAAAAAAAAACAAAAATATTACGACATAAAAAAATATAAATAATGTTTATCCTATATTGTTCGTAAAATTTTAGATTTTTTTAAAAGTGAGTGAAATCATTTTTAATATTCTAGTACACAAATTAACAATAACATTTTTAAACTTATTCATTGAAATAAAGCATACACAAGAAAAATTCAATAACAAATAGTTGTGTAATTATGTTAAGGAAGTCACGTGTTGGTGAAATTTCAAAAATTATTTTATTTTAAATGTGCAATTGAAATTTAAATAAAAAGTTCAAAATCTTAATGATATTTTAAAATACCTTACTAGTAATTACGTAAAATTTTTAATTAGTACTTTTTGAACAAATTTGATAACAGAATTATTTTACATAAATGAAAATTTAAAATAATAGTTTAATGATATAAAATAATTCTTCTTTTAATCGTAAAATATATTTAAAAACCTCAATCATTTAAGCTTTACATTTGTATACATTGCGAACAGTAAAGATTTAATAAAGAAAATGAATACTTTTTTTTTTTAATTGAACTGCTTAAAAAGAGAACAATTTTAATTTAATTTTTTGATCAGCTTATTTTCTGTCACTCGTAGACATAATATTTAATACAAGATTTTAAAGTTTGTTTTCACAACTTCGATTCTTTAATCTAAAAGCTTATTGATTCATTCTCCTTTACTTTTCCGAACTAGAAATCCGAAAAATAACGCCACCTGCTTTTCACCTTCCGATATTATCTCGGATCGTATCATACGTTTACCGAGATATTCGATGCGAAGAGTGACAAGTCAATCTTAAAGCCATTCAACGATAAGCCTTTGCCTTTTCCGCCCAGGCGAATAAGTCTATACTAGGTATTGCTTCAAAATCAGTACAGGATCTTAGTTCATTTCTGAAAGTATAATTAAAAGAATGTTATAATTTATATTTTACAATTATGTTGGAATAAAATACATGTATTTTAGTTATGTAATTTAAAGTGTTTAAATTATTTAGTTTTATTTGTTAATTTACTGATAAATTCTATATGTACAACATTAGCATTTATCAAAATTAAAAACAAAGATGAATTTATCAGATTTATTCAAAGGTTAAATATTTTACTAGTTTTATTTATTTTTATAAAATGACTGTTACCCTATTTGTTGCTTAAGGAAAACATTTGGTTGCATTTTTGTAATATTATCGCCGTTATCGCAGAAAACTCGTGCTAAAGTTATTTTCTTCAAACTATTTATTTGATCTAAAAAAAAAGAAAAACATTTTTTTAGTGATAATTATAACTTTTTAAATATTATTTTGTATAAACGTATTATATCGTACGTGTGGTGAAAGGTTCAGGTTGATCAAAGGAATCATAGAAAAATCTATCAGCTCGACGAATTTTAATGAATTGCGTAGAAATAAGGCAACGGAAAGTTGGTCCTAAGACGGCATCTTCAATTGATTGTTCCGCCATACCTCCGATCACTAAATCAACATCTTCCGGACGTTTGTACAGTTCTCGCAATTTCTTAACCACCTATAACATTTTTTTGGTACTTTTAAATTAAATAAAAACAGTATATTGTAAGTATATTGTTTTAATTTCTCTTGTTATTATTTATATCGTTTAAATTAATCAAGATTATTTAAGAAAATCGAAAGTGTAGAATGCAATTTCATGAGTCTTATTCTTCTACTTCTTCTTACGGTTAAAATATTTTCTAACTATAATGTATTTACCTCAATCGGAATGTAATCTAAGAAATCATCAAAAGTCTTTGCATTACGTAAACCGCAGTGTTTACGAAAATCATTATAACTGGGGAGGCCATGATCACGGCCTCGCTGAATATCAATGCTAATTTGATCCAATCCAATGGCACCGTTGATTTTGTACAACTGATGCGTTATCTGTTAATCGAAATTTATTTCAATCGTGTTATTTTTGAAATTTCACTGAAAACGCTAACAATGCAAGTTCAATATAAGAAATAATAAGAATTTACATCTGAAACAAAGTGAAGATCCATTTTTTGTGAGGTTTGAGTGGCAAGTCCACGAACAAGTCCATCAAAGACATCATTGATTTCGATTGATCGTGGTTTATAAAAATAATCCGATAAATGTATACTATTATTAATTTTTCTACTGTTATCGGTCATACTGAAATTATGCAAATAAAAAAACTATTAGTAGAATTGTTATTATTCGCTCCGTGAACTAATAAAGCATTTTAAAACAGTGAACTAATTTCTCTGGAATACATTCTCAAATTATCACTAAAAAAGTATCATTATCTATATAATTTTAATAACGTAGGCAGACTTGAGCATTTGTCTCGTTATAGAAGCTATAATTACAATTATTACTACTGCTTGAGTATAAAAATTGTGGATTTTTAAATTTTATTTTTATAATTACCAATAATTATCTATTTATATTTCTTATTTAGCATAACTGTGTTGAAAAAGTTTCTAAATTTTATACCGAGCAAGTGAGAATCATCTGAGAAAACTGAAAATTCGTAAATAAAAAACTAAAAAACGTAAATTTGAAAATTCGAATATTTTGTATATCTATATATTTGAAAATTAATTAATTCAACGAAGCCTTTAGAACTCCATTAAAATCCATTAACCTTTCAAATATACATAAAAATTACAAACTAATATCTTTATAATATATATTGTTACTCTGTCAAAACTAAACTATCCAATGAAAGATAAGATTGACTCAGAAATTAGCTCTGAGCAAATGAAGTGTTTCTGACTCACCTTAATGTACTCTGTTTAAGTGATTCGAGGAAGCGCATCGCAGCAGTAGCCACCTCATTGCTAATCGATGGATCATTATAAGAACTATAGGATGAGGTGCTGTAATTGGTAGCGATGCCAAGACCAATGCTACGAGCGTATCGTTTGCCAACAAGCAATGGCAGCCACTCCTTGTACGTGATATGTTGAATCTCAGCAATGACAATTCGACGCGCTTCCTGATAAAGTGTTTCGTCCGACCATTCGGGATTTATTTCGAAGAGCTTGCGAGCCACGCGATTATGCTCACGCATCCAAAGTGTGTGCATTACAGCTAATTGCGGGTCGGCGTTTACACGTTCGTCGCCTGTAAATTATTTATCGTTTATATTCTAGCGTAATTGTTTCACATTACTGTAATTCGAGTGATTATATCGTTATAGTCGTTATTTTACCGTTTACTAATTTATTCCGTGCGTAAATTTATTTACACTTGTTATAACTTATACATGTTTATTGTATGATTATATTATAACCCAATAGATTATGTATAATTTTTTGAATCATTTTCACTTTCTAGTTATCATTTTTATCTTATTTCACAAGTCTCTTGTGAAATGCGAACGAAGAAAGTGCGAATCGTATAAAAAATCAATTAAATCAATTAAAATCTATTTCGTCGATTCGATTATAAACTGCCGCGTAAGATTGGCATTTAATATTTCGTTTCACATTACATAAACCGATGACATCGCACATAAGTATTATTCTAATAATTAAATGAACAAATTGAATGACAATTAATAATCAATGAATTACTTACCGGACAAGTAACAATTTTTAGACTTGCACAGTGAACTTGTTTCGACTTCTGCGATAGGTAAGTACTCTCGATGTTTTATGACGTTGACGCGTAAAAGGCCATCCTCGTAAGCACGAATTTCACTCGCTTTGGCTGAGGAGGATCCATAAATTGTTGAGCCATCCAAAAAATGACTAACTTGATTCATCTAGGCGCGGGGTAAAATTGTATTTGATTTAAAATCATTCTTTAGATAGGAAGAAACGTTCTTTAAATACGTGAACTCACTTGTTCAGCTGGACCGAAAGAACAATCAGATCTGATGACTAGCAGAGACCTTACATAATTCAGGCAGCGAATGCGATGTTTCCCATAAATGGGATCATTATCAGAAATTGAAATAGCATAACAATCCGGATGAATGTAGCGTGGTAATGGCCACTGTCCATCCGTTCGACAGCATGATATCGGTTTTCTAGTCCAAACTAAGTACATCAACACAACAATTAGCCCATGTGTTATAAATTAAATATAAAAAAGCCGATTGTAAAATTATAAGTCACGCGCACTGAGGCAGCTCAAATCAATGTGAGAAAAAGGGAATAAAAAGCATGTGTATTAGAATATCACTTACTCATCTTGCGCACCGGCGTAAAGGCGATATCGTGGGAGACGAATTGGGACCATTGCATCAAAGTGAGAGTCTTGGAGACGTCGGTCTTGTCGCTTTGACTTGCCAAGGTAACGCTCACGACTCTCGGATTCGGCAGGGCACGCACACCTTGCTCCTTCCTCGGCATTTGGATGCCTGCACCCATGATAAAAATTAGCTATCGCTCGCCTTCGTTGGATATCGCACTCGACAAATCGGAGTAACGTCTTTTGTAGTATAAACATGGCTTATACTATCGTCAGTTTGGATATTAAAATTCTTAGTTGATAAGCTTCTTACTTAGATGTAGATCAAATGCATTGTTCTTTCATAATGGACTTAATTTTCAATTTTTCTCGGCACATTATGTCAAACCACTATTGCATTTAAAAATTTGGCAAATTAGATAGTATACGACTTATCGCGATACTTTTCATCGGTTGTTCAATTGAAAGAAGTTTTAATTAACAGAAAGATTTCGTTTACATTTACCGATCAGTTACTCCGATTTGGATCAAAATTAGCTTAGGTGAATTCATGCAGCGCGAGAGTGAATATATGGTAGCGCGCGATGATCTGAACTGATAATTCTTTCACGTCAGCCTATATTACCTAACGCACCCTAGATCACCTTCTGTCCACTCACGTGGTCTCGTCTATCGTCCATTTCAGACAAAATAGCAGACCAAAACTTCGAAGCTTTCATCTTTAACCAGAGAATATCGTTTAATCAACAGTAGCGTGAATTTTTTAAATAGCTGTTACAGGTACTTGTATGCTTTGACAATAATACAGTTTTTGAAGGGAAAATTATGAATCCAGCTTCAAAGTTCCCTAAATAGAAGCGCGTGCGCACATTACTAAGGTAAATCAGCTCTCGCGCTACAATCGACAAAAATCCATACAGTTTAAAACTCCTCGTTTCGAGCGAATCATGACTGCTTCGAAGATCACTTATGTCGTAGTCCATTTTTTTAAATACCATTGCAATTAGTTTCAACGAGCTTCAAGTTTTCAAGCAATTTAATTTTCAGCGAATCATAAACGCGATATTAGGCGCTATTTATTATCGGCTTATCCGAAAATTCATACCCTCTCCGTGAATTATATTTTTAACTTTTTTCATACAATCTTCGACACTGGATTCGCTCGCTCGAGACAAAAAATACCGCGATCCGCGCTTTTCATTTATGTGTGAAACAGAAAGACGGCTTAATCGGTAATATTATACGTATATGATAATTATATACATTATATATTAAAGGTATATCCGAATTAGGTTACATACACGTCTATTGCTGGATAATCTCCCGACTGGGTCACCCTATTGTAGGCAGTTATTATAATTTCACTGCTACACTCGGGGATATTATGGTCTATGTGGATTTATACACACACAACTGTAATGCAAATCACAGAAAAAATATAATGTGTTAAGCCAATTGACGACCGTTTTTTATTCCACATGGCGTATGAGGATAAGATCAACTTGGGGTACAAAAGGCTATTTACAGCGTAAGTTTCTGATAATGTTGTGTTCGGTCATTTTTATAAGAAAATTTATCATGAAACTCGTATTTTAATATGTACACTTTTATTTGTCCAAAGTATCAAATTAAGCTATCTAACCAAAGTCTTACTGAGCTTATGATGATAAATTATTTAGTGTTATAATATTTGCTTTGAAATAGATCAGTATTCATGTATGATAGTGAAATTTATTGTCAGTGTCTTAATGGAAAGCAAAGGAAAGTGGAAAAAAGGATACGCCAAACGTTCAAAGGCTGGAAATAATTTTTCGATTATTAATCTTCAAACACAAAGTATGAAATATGTAAAAATTAACAAAAATCAAGCACCTTGTACTTCTAAATATTAAGATCTTAATAAAGTATTGTGCTTATACGTAACAAAATAAATTATTATATATCTGAAGGCAATGAATAAGCAAAAATTGTGAAGATACAAAGTACGTAGAACTTATAACGTTTAAAGCATTAAAAAGTTTAATACTTTTTATGAATAATTAAAAAAAAAAAAAAATAACATTTATCCAAAATTATTCATGTGTTAAGTCCATATTATGTTGAGTCAGGTGATAAGATTTTACCTATTAATATTTAGTCGATTAGGTTGACAAATGCCTATTATTTTTCTTTAATACTATACGTATACATAATTTTATATACTACATAAATATCTGGAAAAATGACAGATAACCACCTATTATTATTTTTAAATGTGACTAATTAAATAAATCAACGTAAAATACCGTTTATCTCCAAGATTCCTAACTTATTTTTTTCAACGAAACGAGAAACTCTAAATCGCTGTTGTAAATCAAAATTGTTTTCTTTAAATTCGTAATCAACTAAAATAGTATAATAAGCATGAGTCATGATGTATTACATAATATTCTGTCATTATTTAATATAATTTACGCAATATTTTACAACTTTCTTGCTTACTGGGAACGAGTAACAATAAAGAAACTGGTACATACTAAATTATAACTGAAATTAATTGATAATTAATAAGTACACACATTTGACTATAAATATATGCTTCATTTTGTCTATTGTTACTTAACAAATATTTGTTATATATACGACAATGCAACATAAAGGGTATCATATAAAAAGTCTTAAACAAAATAAATAAACGTATAACATGTGTTTACAATAAGAACATTAATATTTATATAAAATTTACTAAACTATATACCCTTTATTATAATAACATTAATTGAATATTATATGAATTAATTATACTAAAAATTCTTGATAAAAAATTAGAGGTTTAATTTTAATTAGAGGAAAATACATCTTATTTTTATTACATTTTTTATGGTGTATGCTGCGAAGAAAATATTCGAAAAATCGTAAAATTGATATATTTGTAAAATTTGTACAATTGATTGATATGTGACTACAGATGTATGTATTCATTTAATATATTGCCATTTTACAAGTTCCTTTAACTTCCTTTAACTTTAGATTCGTAAGTCTAAGATTAAAAGATTTTATAAGATATTAGCAGTATATCGATTAAACCACATTCGTTGATATTAAATTAGTACATGATTCATCAATTACATTTACTATGAATTCTATGAATTCATACGAAGGAAAGAAACTTTAGGATAAATACCAGCTTATAGCCATGTATATAGTCGTTTTACACGATAAATATTCAACACATACTGGTAATTAGCTGTTCTTTTTTTAGCATTCGCAACACTTCAACGACCATATTTTTATCAGAATTTTTATATTCTACGTTCTTGAGTATTATTAATAATTATAATGCGAGTGTGTTTAAAATCGGTTTTAAAATTTTTCTCATTTTCTTCTTCGGTTAATAGATAACTGTTGAATGTGTAGCGTTTTTGATCATGAAATATGATTATCTTCTGCTTCTAAATAAATGATTATTAAAATGATTTTGAAGATATTGGGACGCCATTATGAGACACGATTTTTAAAAATCAATTATAATTGGTTGTAGATACTAGAGAATAACTAGCTGTAAAACTACTCAACAGTACATAATAAATTGTTGCAAATTATATAAAAACAGTATATAAGTCGAATAGTAATATAAAAAATATATGATAAATTATTATTGGCTAATTAATAGACATTATTATACAACAGTTTGGACTTTACGAAAACGTGAATAAAAATTAATTTTAAATCGATACTGTCTAATAATTTGGCTTAAGCTTTTCTAGAAAATGTATAATACAATAATTTTCTGATTGTGAGATCCGTGAAGATAATGTCTACTGTGAATAAAAAATTAGATAGAAATACGAATTTTTATTTAAATTATATTTTCGTTCAGTTGATTTATCGTATATATATATATATATATATATATATATATATAACGAAAAGTTATCATTTGCAAAAAAATTTTTCATCGATATTGAAAAAAATTTTCAAAAACTATTTTCCTTTTCATTTTTACTACTTCTTATTTTATTCACATTCAATATTTTTATGACTTTATGTTTTTGAAAGTTTATTATTTTGATATTTTTATCGAAAAGTCTTAAGAATTTAATAAAAAAAAATTCGTAGTTAATATCTAATTGCTGATAATGCATGATCGTAAAATTAAACGAGAAGAACAGAAAAGTTATGTTTTTAAAAAGTTCACAATAGTCTGATTAAAGTTATTGAAATGCAACTCTTACCGTCGGCATATTGAGGGAAGAGAAGTCTTCCGTAACCGGTGAGAGAGCTACCCCATTTTGGATTTTGGAGGTTGTTACAACTACCGTCGAAGGTGCGGTACTTGGATTCCATATTGCAGTCGGCGTCCTGATCAACTATGCACGCAATACCAACAGTGGTACTACCGAGGGGTAATGTTGAAATTATGTGCGCACATTCGTTTTCGCTCATACCATATCTATGAAAAGGCGATGCACTTTAATAAGTTATAAAAAATCGAGATTTTTATTATTCTTGTCGAATCAAAATACATAATATACTTTCAACTCGTCAGTGAATAAAAAAATAAAGCCTTTGAGACATACAACAGTATCTTTACGTCTCAGTATATTCAGGTACTCGGAGCTAAACTTTAGATTATTTGACGTAACCTACGTTTCGAATAACATTTTATATTAAATTAATCATAGATTTTTCTTACTTTTACAATATACCCATTAATAGAAATTCATAGGTAAATAATCAAAGTATTAAAAGAAAATAGTACATTTATTTAAATTTTCAAATAAGCAAAGCTCGAAAAACGATAGAAGCTTTCGTAATAAACATCCACTGACTCCAAGATTTAAACACAAGTGTTATTACGTAACAAGATTTGTTTTGTCGCAACACTCCTAATATTAATCAGAAGATTAACAATTACACTAGTATCGATGACTAATAAAAATAGTTTAACGAACTTTATGCAATGCGCCTGAGATAATTGGCTCGATGCTTTATTCGTGATGAGTGCCTCCAAGCCCTTCGCCAGGGCGGCATCATTGGGGCGGTGGTGCAGGAAGTGCCTGTGCGCGGGGCTGTCAGTCACCAGCAGCACCCCGGCATTCACCAGATTATTCTCGATGCGCTCCATGCGGGAGACCATTCCCGTGGCGAATGCTACCGAAGAATTGATAATGGACTCGTCGATGGATGGCAGTCCTTTCACGTCGAACGCTCCCGTGTCGACGATCATCCTCTGGCCAGATTCCCACACCGCTGGACCTGCGACAATTGTTACACTGTGTTTACGAATATCTTAACATGGATAATAGCGTTACACCGAGATCCCATATGTTATCAAATAAATGATCTATTTGTCATTTGTCATCATCGCCGTTATGAATGGAATTCACATTCCAGTTTTATTTTACGAGTGGTGAGAGGAGTGAGTTGATTTCATTTAAAAGGCACGTGATCTTTAATAGAACTCAATATTTACTTTATGATAATAATAGCAGAATTAAATATTTAACGAATATAAGTAAAAGTAAAAACGTATTCTACAAGTTTCAGAGTCTGCAATAGCTTAACTATCTTTTAAGTCTGTATACAAAATGTTATGCAAGCTGTTTTTTAACTTTATGACTTTGTAAAAAGTGCATCCACCTATGAATAACATAAATTGCAATACATGCTAATCAACACTTTTTGTTTTTGCTCGCTTACATTTATTTACTACTTTACAGTATTATAAATATATGGAGCTCTGGTAATTTATTTCACGAAAACCATTTATGTTACTTGGCTATTAAATATTACAAGCAGATAAAAAAAGGAAACAAACAAAAAAAGGACAATTACAAATAAAAATATCACTGATAATATTAACGTACCTTTATTGGTAGCAACGTAATTCTCTAACGTGAAGGGTAATTTGAAAGCTCCAATGGTGTTCTGCGACCCAAAGAATCCCATAGTTTGAAGTAAAACCCATAGCACCGCAAGAGTAGCAACCGAGCCTGCCATGACTCCTCCAGCTGTAAAAATAAAATAATAGAAATATTTCATTGGGTATATTTATGTGTAAGACTATATTTGTTAAATATAGTAACGTTTATTTAATACAAAGAACTCGTTAGCTTAATTTGAATTTAGCAATTAATATTCAAGGGTATTCCAAAGAACGCAGCTTTCAATGGAGAAAATACGCATTTCTTAAGAAACAAACAGTTTAACTTCCTATTACATCAAGATATGATTGATTGCACTGGCGCATTGTTAGAAAAGGTCGCTAAAAAGTCTCTAAAAATCATTATAAGCTCACAATTACTTTTAAATTACAGAATAACGATGTTTCGCGTCAAAGTCGGCTAATGATATCAGACGTGTGATTTCAGAAGCGAACCACCAATCTATATCTAATCGAACCTACGAGTTATGAATAACTACTGAAGGACTCTAGAAACTTTGATAAGCCACGTACAAGAAATACCGAAGTGGTTTCTAGACTTTCTCTTACTTTCTTCGACCGCTGCTGGAGACGTAACATTTTAAGCTCAGGGTTGATTGAGGAGAGAATCATTGAAAGCGAACGTATAATATTAAGCATACCATTTAACATGTTTGGAATTCTCTAACCAAAAGCAAAATTCGAAAATTCGTAAATTTAAATGTTCAATTATTAGTTAGCGCCACTTGTCGATAAATATAAATTTGAATTTATATGAACATCGTGAAATTTATGAAACATACTTATACTGTAAATCGATACAGTGTAATTATACTAAAGAGATCATAATTTTATAAATGTGCGATTAATTCGTTTTATTTATTCATTAATAATATTTGAACACTTTCCCTTAAAATATGTATAATAATTAAGTGGACCAAGAAAAAAATTCTAACATATTTATGTTTAATATTTGAAGGTTTAGTACATATACGTTATTTACGTAACAAGTACTTTGTCAAAGAAAGAAAGATCATAAAGAAACTTTGCATTTGACAATATATTCCTATCAAATTGTATTTCAATGTAATTTTAATTTTAATTTTAATATTTGCTGGCTAAATTGAAGTATTATTCGACACACATATTGCATTTTTTCTTATCTAATTTCCATATTATTTACATTTCATTAGAATATTTTTTCAAGTGAAAAACTCTCTTTTTGTTACATGTGTCGCATAGATCACAAAATCTTTTTTAACTGAACAATATTAATGGCTCAAGCAGTAAATTAAAATACGAGAATAATTGTTTTTGTAATACAAGCATTTAAAGTTATAAATTTTCATTAAAAGCGTGTTTCTAACTTCTTATTTGTATGATTTTGAAAAGAATTATTTGATCGATAATATAATTAAAAAAATTAAAAATCAATTATGAGTAGAATTAAAAGTGAAAATTTATGTTCGGTTACTATAATTTAATTAACATAAACAATTTATTATAACTTACGAGCCACATATAGTTTAAGTAAATATTGGAGAAGTGAATTTGAAAATAAATTTTTTCCTAGTAACTCCTTGCTTTGCGCTTAAAAAACATGTCATTTTAAAGATTATACTCCAACAGATGTCGAACCTTGGGAAACCTTTTACCTACTTGTACCGAAGTTTCAAATGCATTACGAATTTAAAAGACATTTCTAAATGAAAAACATGAAAAAGTAAAATGGCATAAGTCATTATATACGACGCATGTATTGCATACGTTATTTATTTTTACATAAACACTTATCGTAAACTCATCTCTAAATGCAGTTTATTTTTAACGGATGTTATAATATCTACGTTATACAATCTATCTCAAACATTAAAGTTAGATAAGTTTCAAGATAACGCGAAGAAGATAAGTGCGCTTCGCTACGCCGTACGATATCGATACATTTTTTATCATAATTTTTAACCTTGTTATGCTCTGTGGACAAAAGTAAATGCAGCACAAAAAAAGTGAGTTACACTAATTATTTAAATCGACCTAAGGCACGGTACAATTAAAATGTATATTTAGAGTTTAATTATGCGATTAATTTTTGAAACGGCAGGCGATAATCGAGCGAAACGAAAGTTAGTGGATGGAAAAAGCGAGTTTTCATTTACCTGTCGAGTGATTAAAGCGACCGAGATTGAATACAGTATCGCAAGATAATATTGTACGTAGTAGAACCGGCTAAATTGAACTATTATTCAAGTTAAGGCATAATTTTTGTTGTAGATCTGTAAAAGTGTATACGAATTGTGAAAAGAAACGATAAGAAACGATTACAACTCTGAATAAAGTCTTTGATTTGTTATTCTGACGCGGTAAATTGCAATCGAGATTGTGATTTTGTTGGTGCAGTTAACAAAGCCTTGTTTGACTTTTATTAAGTTAAATTCGTTATCTGCAATGCAATTCTTCGTAAATTAAGTTTTAATCAGTCAAACAGAATATACGTATAGATACTTATCTTTATGTTTATTATTTATCTTATATTTTGCAAAATAGAGCTTTAGTTTATAACTAGAATATGGATTTATAATAAAAGATAAATCTGACTTCGACCGGAAGCCAGATTGTATACAAATACTTGCACTTTTAGAAAACATGTACACTTAGGCTTGGAAGTAAATAATAAAAGAAACTCAAGTTTGCGTAAAATTCATTGCGTCTCGCGTAAGCGTAAAAAAAAACAAAAGTTTACTTGGCGCAGACGCGTTGTATATTTCAGAAATCGAGGACATTGAAATCCCAGTGATTTTAAATTTTACTAATGCAAGGAACTCTAATGCATGAGTTCAGTGATTGTATAACAATCGGTCTTCTGTAAATGAAGATTAAAGCAATCCCAGTCTATGCCAAAAGATTCGTCGACTCGTGAAAGCGATTGTGTACGTTTCAATGCCAATTTCGTAGAAAGTACAGCTTGAAGCATTGATAAAAGATATGCAATTCATGCGAACTTTTTTGTAGAGTAGTTTTGAAATATTACACACGCGCACACGCGCGCACGCACGCACGCACGCACGCAACTTCCAGGTTATATAAAATCATCTTTCCATGGTAATTTAGTAGCCTAATAACCTACATTACATTGCGATTGAATTATCATAATGTCTACGTAATGCAGCTATGAAATTACAACAATTTCAAAAGTATTATTGTAGAAAATCATCATCAATTTATTCAGAAGACTTTTCTTTTTAGTTTCAATTAATGGATTACATTTATGAATAATAAGTAGATTTTAATTTGCGTTTTAAATACGAAATTATTCGTAATTATTTATTTTTACAATTTTTCCAAGATTTCTTATTTTAGAATTCATGCATAATTATAAACGTATTACTTGACTTTTATTATGTATTGAGAGTTATGCCTTCAAAGTCCTTAATAATTTATGCAAATGTTCATGCCATTTTTGGGGCTGGATGGCAATAACATCGTAAAATCGACGTATTGTGTCCTTCGTACGTGTGAAATTTTGATAGTTTCGAGAGCCGAAATTACAGTAAACACTTGAGAACAAACAGCGCCATTTAGTTATGGTAAAAGAAAACTTTTTTATTTTTTCGCTCGTCAATGATACACCATTGGAAACAGCACGGATATCTTATTGAGTATTTGCGAAGTATTCTTACCCTTTTGCAAGTATCGAGAGTACAATATGGAGAGAATACTTTTCACGTGCTTTCTCATTTTAATGCTCAAAGGTACTTAAGAACACCCTCTTTATGAATATTCGACCGCGGTACAATACAAATATTGAATATTTTTGAAATCAGAATTGGAATCTCATTGATAATCATAGGTAGAACATATTAGCTGATAAAGGGTATTCAAACGGTAAACATAAATAATTCTTAAACGGAAAGTGTACCAAACTTCATTTACGATACTATTTTCACGCTTGAAAATAACGAGCTATTTTCATCGAAGCAAGAAGCAAATAATTGTTCTAAAAATAAAACAAGTTAATTACTAAACATCACGCTTTAAAGTATGATTTAAGAAATATTTTGTTTCTAATTTATTTATCTCGCGTGCATAATAAGTTTTCATGGCATTGCTATCAAACGTCGCGTTAGTACTTAAAATAATAATATACAGTAAACTGATCAAACAGAGACGCATTAGGATAAACGTGAAAACTAACGCATTCTCCACAAATTGGTTAACGAAAGTTACTCCAGTTATTATTCATTAATCTGGAAAATTATAGCTTTAGCAATATACCGTGATAACGTTTTTATACGTGACGATCGGAAAATGCAATAAACGCTACCAGCTCGATAGCGACCACGATTCCTTTGAAAATACGAGCGGAAATATGCCGACGCAGCTGCCACGAATTAATTCACCAGGTCCAATATAAAATGAAACTCGCTGCGGCCATGTTTAATAAGGATGTCGCACCTGCGGTACAAATGCAGCAAATCTAAAGTTTCACGTGCGGCTGCCTAACGCACCGTGTAAGTAGAAACAATTTTAAGTGCTACTCCAAACGCTTGACCACTTGGCGATAATAATTTTATAGATACGTTAAACCTTCTATTTGGACAATGATTCATCCTAAGTAAAATTGCACGATACTTGAGATAATGGCAATTCCTGCTTTTGTTCGAGCGACGGCTACGACGTGACTGGTATTCGTCGCAGCCATCGTAAATAATTTTACGCAATAAAGGTATACGTTTAAATTACCATATTATTAGAGTAGTTTGGGATCTGTGTTCGTTTCGTTTTTAGAACTCTAGGTCATTCGTCGAGACAAATATTTTTGTATTATGAACCAAAGGGCCCATTGATGGTTCCCGAAAAAGTTTTATTCATGAGAGGATTAACATTAACAGCTGTTTATGTACGCTACTAATTCACGTACGTATACACGCGCGCAAACACGCATATACACGAATAAAATGAAATAAACGTTAATTCTCAAGTGCGAATTTCTACTATTTAATGTTAATTGGTATCGTTGATCAAGTTGTTTGTTAGGAGAAAGATAAATAGTATTACCGAGTACATGACCCATCGGCTTTTCCAGACCATGCACCGAGCAATTCCATCGATTATTATTCGACGGCGGCAGCAAAAGCATTATTTTCTTGGTAACGCTATCAATCGAATTCATATACGTATGAGAAGCACAACGGAGAACAGTTCCAATGTACGACTGGAACATGGGGCACACTGTCACCGGGCAACTAACCAACAAAAGATAAGAATTTCCTCTCCACTCGATGCAACGAATTATAAAACACGAATACGAAAATATTAAACTGTAAACATCGCTGTTACACCCCGGCGAGATCTGTCCAGGCGAGACAGTTCCAACTTCGAAGTCGGCCACTCTGTCGAATTAGATGTCGAACTAGAACGTCACGACTGGATGTAAACAAACACAAGTCAACGCCGCTTATCGAGAAAGTTCATCGACCGACGTGGGAGAAAAGCACTAGGCAGTGGTTATTCTCGAGGGAAGTTTAACGAAGAAACAATAGCGGGGTAATGCACGAATGCACGAATGCACGAATGCACGAATGCACGAATGCACGAATGCACGAATGCACGATGACGCGACTATTACCGCCGACTGTATCGTAGGCAAACGTAACAAAGCGATGTCCTGAATATCAGCAAAAGTCGGCGAATGCCCCCCTCCACGCCAACAAAAGGCCCTATTCTCGCTCGTACCCATGAGTCGCAATTCGACGCGTCACTACATTCCGATCGACAATTCGCTCCGTTTCCGTCTGGTGCGTTCGTCTCGACGGCAGCAACGAAAGCGCGCGGCCAACGAAAATCACACAATTCTATCAGCCGCCGAGCACGTGTTCGGCTTCCTTGTGTACACGCTCGTACGTGTGCGTAGGCCCGCGATGCCTCTTCGGCTACCAATGGCAGCCATAATACCCGCGTGTTGCGTACGAGTACAGCGTTGACTCAAAGTGCGGTTATGTTAGAAAGCTGCGAGCGCGCGATCTTTATTTGCAAAGCCGACGAATCTTCCGTGAGATTGCACGCGTATATGTAGGTCATTACGATTCGCTGGAAATCCGTAAGGACGAACAGCCTCGATCGGTTCAGGATTCTTGATTTGAGAATTCACGGATCGTAAAATAGTCGAATGATACATTATAAGGTAAATTATGAGGTGGTTGTTCTAATCGAGTGAAAAAGCGTTCCTGCTAAAAAATGCTATTCCTGCTTCTTGTGCTCTCGATTAATGTTTTTCTTGTTAGAAAGAAATGCGGATTTAACATTTACGATCGCTATTCCACAAGCTCGTTTAAACTGCGGGTCTTGAGAAAACAAAAGTAAAAACACACAACTCTAACGTAACAGGCTAAGTACGTTTACGTCCACGAGCAGTAAATTTCTCGCCGTTTTTCGCTTTTTATTCAATGCGTTACATATGTTTTAACACAGCAATTACCAATAAAATTCAAGTAATCGAGAACGTGTTCTTGGCGCACGCATCTGGGAAATACGATTACGTATAAGATAAAAAATTAAGTTGTCTCAATTCTGCGTGTATTTGAAAATTACGTTTCGTTCTTTGTAAGTATGTTGCGAAACGAGACCAATTTCATTGGTCGATAATGGATTTTGAATGTATAATTTGTGGTACATACATACAACAGCAGAAAGACAGTAATGAGATTCCAATTACCCGTGCATTCAAATTATGCATGTTATAAAAGAATCGAATCAATTGACTCATCATTCAACCGAGTGATAAATTTTCAAATAACCAACAAAAAAATTCCGCGTGTTAAAATTAATAGGCGTACGAGTCCTACCAAACGTTAAGAATCTTTTGAATTCACATTGTGTAAGAAATTAAGTTTAAAAGTTATTTCATAAGGCATCGTAATACTATCAATCATGGCATAACATTTTTCGTAGTTTAATAATTTTCTTTTAAATTTATGCGAAAGTTTCACTGTTAATTCCATACGTTCATTACGTTCAGTTGCAACAACTTAACTATCAAGCAACGGGAATTTATTAGATAATTGCGACAAAGTGATTATTAAAAGCGAAAATATTATCAATTTATTAAATAGAATAACTTTTAGCTAAAACTAAAAACAAAATTGAAAAATTATCGCAACACTCAACGATATTACGTGATAGACATATATGATTATGTGATCAGGTGACATATGGCGCAAAGAATCTTTACTAATGGAATATACATATCCAACAATGGCTTGGTTCCTTGTAATTATTGTACAATCCACAAGGATACGACAACAGCTCAAACGGTAGCAATTTATAAATGATTATTGTTTATCAGTTTGAATTCCTGTTACGAGATAATCCTGAAATTGTGGGAGTATACAAAAATTGTATACAAAATCTAAATTTTACGTAAGGATTTTAAAGACGTGTATTTATTACCTTTGCTATACTTTTTTCATCGAATAATTGAAACGAAAAGAAGTAAAGAGAAATTAGGAAATAGTTCAATGACAGGACAAATTTAAAAAATCAGATCTCTTGTTCAAAGATTGCAAGATGTACTTGTCAAATTCTATTTCTATTTGCTTATAAAGGACATATACTGACATTGGTAACTTTTCTGTTTAATAAGCTGAATTCGTTTGACGACGTTGTTGTGTCGTTTAAGTCAGCTATTTGCAATTATATTACAAGATGCATCGTCTTCAATATCAGGGTAAAATTCTTTGAAGAATTCGTCTGAATATTTTTAAATGTAAGCATAAATTTAAGTAGACGATGAAAAGTACTTGTGATATTGAATTAAGTGAAATTTTTCTCATCGAAATAAGTCTGCATTTTACATAAAGACGGGTACTTTTCGGGTACTTTTCGGGTACTTTTCGGGTACTTATTTTAAAGTAAATATAGAAAACCAAGCGTCGCTTTGTCTCTTACATTACGCGAATAATTTTATTGTAATACAGGACAGAATATGCACTCGTGGTACCGTTCTTACTTCTTTAGAGTTGATAATTTGATGAAAGCAAAATATTTGGCCTTTGAAGCTGCAATTAGTTATAAAAGCAAGTAGGTTGGCAACATCGTTGCAAATACGGTTCGTTTAAAAGTTAATACATAATATTGGGTTGTTAACAAATTCATAAGCGTAATAACATTTGACGCTCGGTTGTCAGTTAAAGAAGAAAAAAATAACAATAAAAAGAACGATAACCTAACACCCCAACGAGAAAAGTGATTTAACGAAAAGCACTTGTAAAATATAAGAAATTAGTAAATAAATGAAACTGTACGTGTACAGGTTTATTTAACGTTTACGTCAAATCAAAAGGTTTATTTATAATATTAAAAAAGTGCACCACTCGGCGTCCCTGACATCATAATTTATAAATACAAAAGAATTGTTCCTTACCAAAGTACGACCTCTTGAGCCTCTCGATCTTTTGCAACTTTCCACAGAGAAGACCTATCGTATTATCTACGCCCATATCTGAGGACTCTTCCATCGGGAAGAACCTCCGTGGCTTTCTTTCGTATTTTATTGCACGCACGAAAGTGAGAAATGAGGAATCGATTCGCGAATTCACTCCTCCCCGTCCGACCTTCGCGCGAAAACGCCGCTCACCCTCTCTCACTCGCGCACGCACGCACGCACGCACGCACGCACACACACACACACACACACACTCACTCTCTCGCTCTCTCCCGCCCCCTCTCGCCGCCTCTCGCTCTCTCCCGCTCTACCTCTGTGTGTGTGTGTGTGTGTGTGTGTGTGTGTGTGTGTGTAATCACGGTTTCAGTTGCTCGATTTTGAGAGTAGCAAGGCGTCGGCTATTAGGATTCTTGAATTTAAGATACTGGTGTCGGTATCAGCTTCCCGTTTCGCCGGATCTGTTCGCCGGAAAAAGCGCCCTGGAAATCGCCGAAAAATGGCGAGCACGCGCGCGTACAAGGAGATTTAAAATTTTGGTCGAATATTCGAGAAACTGCTTGGTAAAATGAGTCGGCGCACCACTGCGCTCGCGTCGGAGTCCAAAATCGACTCCGAGTCTACGGCCTGAAGCCCAGCGACTCTGTCCACACAAACGTGAAGTGCACTCGCTACGTTGCATATGTATTGTGCGCAGGCAGTCTGTGCCGTAAACCCGAGCGACGCATGCGCCCCGTTCAAGGGTGGCGTGGGAGGTAAGATTAGCTCGACTTGTGTTGGTGGGCCTGGATTTTGTAATCTCCACTCTGTTTCTTCGCTTTCGTTGATCTGCTTGTGTTTTTCAAAATATTTTCCTTTGGCTCGCTCTCGCTAATAGTTCACGAATCGCGAGGCTCGATGACTCTTAATTCTAAAAAACAAGGAGCATTGCTTTTGCAATCGCATGGCATTTATTGTCGACAGTTCCTTTACAAATTCAGCCCGTGATTACGTACGAGGATGCGGCTCATTCGGCCCGAACGTTAAACTTTTAATTTACGTTCGGAAATTCCTTTCTTTTATTTCCAGATAATTTATGAAAGACTAAATCCGCGATATCTTGCTATCTACGATAAGCTGTGGCAGTTTTCAAATTTTTGTTCTTTTACGCGGAATCCGATCGTCGTATTATATCATCGCAAGGATGATTGACAAAACAATCGTAAAAAAAAACAGATTTTTAAGTGAAATTAATGATGCTCGTGAAATAGTCGCAATATACGTAAATATAACCTAGAGATCCGAGTATTAGTGCCGATTCTTGATGTTTATTTTAGATTCGTGTGTCGGTACATCTTACGACACCTCCCACGTATTTTTTTTAACGTTAATCCACAATTGACTCCCAAATACAGAGTTCCTGGATCTGAAATGGAAGTAATTCCCCTCGTGCGTTTGTTATTTTCTCAAAGTATCCGTATTGCACAATTGTTTACATCTCACAAAAATAAAGCGTGCATTTTTCATTGGTAAATCGTACTTACAACTGCGCAACGAAAAAGTGGGACGGATCTTTCAATTTTTCATAATCTTCTTCTCGTAATGTTACGAGAAAGCGGCGGAAGGAAGTCGCCGCGATCACGTATTAGTTTGCGGCTGGAATCCGCAAACTCATGGAAATTGCGCGATGCTTTTTAAGAATGCAGAAGGCGAACTCTGCAAGATGGATGACACTCGCCAGGCGTCGGTTGAACAGGCCTGAATACTAGAATACGCAGGGAGCGAGTCCGGAGCGTCGGAAGCTTGTCGGACAGGCACGTGATGGACGCGTGACACTGGCGTCTGATATAATCTGGGAGACCTATGCAATGTTTCGTTGGCGCTGGCCGAGGTCGTACTCTCGGCTTCAGCTCAACCGCTGAAAATGATGTTTGCGACGCAGCCCCGAACTTCCCGGGGCCGTTATTTACCGTTCTGCATTAAAATATTTCACCGGCGCGCCGCCATCGTGCGATCTATTTTCGAACTTAACGAGAGGCAATTAATTGTTGCTAATTTATTCGATACAAACGATTCTGCTCCAGTACTAACTGGAGGAAATTTTTTTGTTGGTGTTTTTATTTTTTAGCGAAACCGTACTCGAGTAACTTTGTGGTTATTTATAATTGGTCGAACGAAACTTAAATAGCTTTTGAAAAATGTGATGAGCATTTTACATGAAGCATACGCATCGTGAATTAAGTCTAACTTCAGGCAGGCAACTTTCCAAATTCATTCATTTCCAACTAGTTAATAATGTATTTGATTACGCTTTTTATACCGGATTTTCTTAGATGGCGATTCTAATGTATTGGGTATTCGGTAAATTTTGCAAGACCCGTACTCTTGTCACCATATTTAATAACATTTTAACTATCGTTAAATATATTGCATTAAATTAATTTTATGCTCGATAATAGACTTTATTTATTAACGTTGAGAATTTTAGGACGTTAAATTTAAATTTATTTCGAAACTGTTATATTACTTGATGGATATTACTTTTTATAAATGTAAAAAACTGCAACTTTTGCAATCGCTTTTAGTGCATCAATTTTCTAATACTAAATGCAAAAATTTATTATTGTGTATTTTCAAGTTTTGTATCAAATTTACTTTTAGTATAATTAATTAATGATTTATTTAGTATGTATCGAGGAGATGTGTTTAACAATTCAAACGGTTGCGAATTAATGCAGCAAGAGTTGTACTAGATTTAATTTTTTGAATCCTCGGTCATCTTTTACCATCCGTTGATAAAGAAATTCTCGTTTCGCAATAACTTCAAAATAATGTACAAACAGCCAATTTAAGATCACCTTTAACAAAGCACAATCTTTCACATTCACAGAATTTAATGTTTAAAAATAACGTTTGCTCAATTTATTTTCCAAATTTTTCTTAATCTGTTTTGAATTTAATGAAATTTAACGAAACTTCATCTTAACTTAAAAGAAATGTGTACAGAATCAATATTATGACTCCTAAAATTTAATTGTACTATAGAAGTTGTATAATAAACGATAATTTTATTTAAAGCTACAATTTTACAAACAATAAAAATTACATCTACGTATACCTTCTTGTTTTCTTACAATAAATTTCAAACGTATTTCATATTATTTTTATCCTTAAAGATTTATGTAATGTTGTTGTGGATCGTTAGTGTATTTGGTTTTATATAAAAATGGATTTTTGATAAATGATACTAAGAAATGAATTAATATATGTAATATGATCAAAGTACGAATATATGCCAATAGTTAGATATCTTAGCAAAATTGGAAGTGTGAAATTTTTATAATGAATAAGAAAAACAAGTAGAATTAAAAGTAAAAGCTCAAAAAAAAGGCATTAAATTATAAAGGTAATTACAATAAGATTACATTTAAAAAATATTTTTACTTTGTAAATAAACAAAATCGTTATTTTTTACTATCATTGAATTAAAAAATAAAAAACTTTAAAATAATATCGCATACATACGTATGTATAGAAATAGTGCTATATTAATTGAAATTATAGAATTTTATGAAGACGAAAAAATAAATATTTTTCTATTAAAACATGATAGATTTACATTACATTTTCTACGAAAACTGTAATTTTGAGAAGTTTACTCTTTACGTAGTGTTAATGTAACTATAGTTGGAATGGATTTTAAATTTTAATAAATTCGTATTTGCAGAATGTTATAAGTTATTATCAGCAAAATTTCCTTGTTCGAAATCAATGCTAATATCAAATGTATATTTGATATTATATTTTCGTGAATTGCAATATTCACATTATTTTAGGTTAAATATTTTTTAGTCTTAAAGACAGAGCTTGTAACTATTTATTTAATACATATTTTTCAATATTAAAATAGAAATTAATTATCGTTAAGTAGATTTCCATTTCAGATTGGAATAAATACAAGTATTAATTACTATATGAAAAATTAAATGGCGTGAACATGTAATATTATTTTTAAATTTAGATTAAATATTAGATTAAAAGAATATATTATAATGTTGCGCTGTTCTTTTACTGTTAAACTGAGAAAAATTCACGAATGCGCAAGTTAAAATTAATCATTAATTTATTTCGTATGTTGAAAATACTATTGGAATTTTGGTTCGAAATAAAAAATTAATGGTAAATAGTTTAAAACATTTTTTAATATTTAGATAATCTTAAAAATAAGAAAAACTAATTATATTTTTTAATTCGTTGATCATGAATCAAAGTGATTAATTCTGAAGCTTTCTTTGAAATCATATTAAATTAAATTAAGCCTTACGTAATATGAAGGGGATTCTAGTATTTAAGGATGCATTGCATATCATTATATGGAAAATTCATTCACTTCCTGCTTGAAAAATCATATAAATAATTATTTAAAAATAGTCTATAATTTACCACAAATAATTAATCACCAAAATGAATGTGGATTAATGTAATCGATTTCATAATTAATCTAAATCAATGTCGAAATCAATAGTATAGAGAGGAAGGGTGATATTAAAGCTTGAGATATCGTAATCCACAGTGTGATACAAGTAAGGATTGAGTTAGATATGATAATAATAATAACAACAACAACAGCAGCAACAACAACAACAATAATAATAGTAATATCAATATATAAGGTACTTTAAATTAATTAAACGTAAGCTGCATTATATGAATATTGTATGTAACGTGACTGTGAAAAAGTTTAAAAGTAGATACTTTTGATTTATCGTTTATGATCGAATCTATTTCAACATCAAATTCAATGCAATTTTACTAATACAATTTTATAAATAACAATATTATTAAAAGTTCATAATTGATTGCATTTAACGCTTATGTAAAATCGTCCTAGAAAAATACATCAACATGTAAGTAATTGATGACTACGAAGAGTAATGATAATAACTTATAAATTCAAACTGATTAATACAAATATTTCAGACTTAATGTAATTACTTGCATCTATCAAGAACAAAATTTTACTTATTTCATTGATTTGATTAATTTTCACATATTAATTAGCTCTCAATTTAAGCGCGTAAACATTGCTTTTGATGATTGACTAAGTTTTCAAAAAAATTGTTGTATCATATTTATCAAAAGAAAATTCAGATCTAGAAGAAAATTCAGTTAGCTTCTATCAATAATTTGTTAGTTTTATATCATAATCAATGTGGTAATATATTTACGGCAAACTTTATTACATTAAAAAGGACTTTTTATTTAAAGGTCCAATACATTTTTGTCTCATTATTTATTTTTATTTATATAAGATAATAAAATTTCGCTTAAGGAAGATTGTTCACGTTGGCCACGTTATATACATATAATTATCCAATGAAATGGATCATGTTCTTAGACGTTTAAAGTGATAAACATCAGTAGATTAATACTATCTGTACATTAATTGTAAATTATTTATGTTAACTTTCCGAATATTTAGGCTAACGTAGAGATTACCTAAAACAAAGATCGTAGATTTAAATTGAAATTTTACATACAGTTAAATAATATTATTACAACACGTTATTTTATTTAAATAAATAAATTAATTGTCTGTGGTGTAAAATATGATAACATAATTATTATAATTATAAAAGTTAATGATTTAAATTAAATATATGGTTATGAATCGAATAAGAGCAAAAGAAATCATTTAAATTGTACTTTATTTGTTTTTAACATGAAAATAAATTTTTCCAATATTTAAATATTATCTAAGAGGGTGTTAAAGATCAAGGCAATGAGAATATTATCAAGTGATTCTAATATTTGAATCATTAAGATTTTCATTAATTTCATTTACAATAAAATCGACTACTCTTTTTTCTACGTATGCAGTTACTAAACCGTTCAATTGGAACATATGCTTAGATATAAACACACACGCACTCACACATTTTAATACCTTCAATATTTGAGCTGCATTTTTAAAAGATGATCTTTTATAAGGTTAGATGCAATCAGAACTTTTCAGTAACATAAGCACGTCTAAGCATTAAATATTCAAAATATTAATTTATTTACTATACATTTACTTTAGATACATTATCCATGTTAAAACTATTGCATATTATAAACTGCATTCGCTATAAAAAATGAATAGCATCATTTTAAAATAATCTGCATATTTTATTTAACATCGGAATTTGAATTTATATGAATTTATTAATGTTTTACCTCGTGTTAAAAGATGTTATTTTTTCATAAACAATGAAACACAAAAATATAAAATGTAATAATTGAGATACATATTGTAATAATTTATTTCATATTGAAATACGGACTTATATCATAAAAGGTATCAGAACTAATAGAGCATATTTTTAAGGTAATTTCTAAAGACTGCAGACTTTAGGTAAACTCGAATATTGGTTTTTTCTACTAATTTTGATTTTTATCTGCTTATCGTATCCGAACGAGTATTGTAATTATCGTTCATCATGTACGCCTGTGCTTTTTTCAATAAAAAATATGATTTCTTTGTAATCTTACCCCGATATGGATTCTCGTCCAGTTTAATATGCAAAATTAAAAATTAAAATTAAAACTAGTCGAGTAAATTTATAAAGAAGCGCTTCTTTGTTACGAAGACGAGTCCAGCTGGAAGACGACGAAGCTACTGTACTGTTCGGTGGAAGTGGGAAGCGTTTATATCAGCAGTCCATTAGTTATAATCTTTATCATTACCTCCTCTTTTCGAAAGTTATTTTAAAACATCATGAGTAGCGTATACTATTATAAAACTCAGCATCTTCAAGAACATTATCTTGTTGTTCTATGTGTCTTATAACATTTTAATCAGTTTCCTCTTTGACCCCGAACGCCGACTCAGTAGTCACGAGACCATTGTTTTTTACATATTGGGACAATAAATTCATAAGTAACGATTGCGTTTATTGTTAAAAATATGTATAAAATATTTTTATTTCATATTAAGTAAGGTTTTATATTACATTTATGGAGATACAAAAGATTAAATACAATTATCATGTTAGAAAATTTAATCTTCTCTTTCTTTCTGTAATATAATTACAGTACATATAAATCAATATTGCAGTATAAACAACTAGCGAGATTTTGGCTAAATTTAAAAATAATAATTCATATGAAATGTGTGTTTCGAAAAAAAATATAAACAGTATTTCTAATTTTCCAACATTTTCATTATATAAGTAAAATGTATAATTAGCTACAAATTAATCAAGCATTGAATTTATTAATTATGATGTAGATTTATTAGCATTCAAAAAAGATGCAACAAACGTACAGGTTTCTAAATAAATAGATATTCTTTTGCATATAAAAGTATATATTAAATCTCAAGAATACTGCTATCATCATTAACGACGCTTTAACAATCTAGAGATTCGTATGAAAAATGTATGTAAATTATAAACATGTTTACAAATCTTTTAATGCTGTACATGTTATTTACAATGAGGAATCTCATTCAATAATGTACTTAAGGTACTAAGAAATCATTATCACAATCTGGTATTGAAATGGTGATCGATTCTTAAACTTAATTAAGCCTGCTCGTAAGTTTCCTAATAATAATAAGTATACACAGTCAAAAATCTGTTCCATTTTCAACACATATTTTATACTTAATTTTGAATGGAATGAATTTTAATACACACTCTCTGTATAAAATCAACTTCATTAAATAAAATTACTAATATTATAATGAAATGTTTACAAAATACCGCACGAAAAATTCGCTTTCGTGAATGAATATTCGCAAAACACATTTTTTCAACCATGTATAACGTTAATTTCTTAATACTAAGAGATTGTTCTTTGATTGTCGGTTTTACAGTGATTCATTTCTCCAATTATGACGTTTCTCGTGGTAAAACCAACACTAGCGTCGCACACACTAAAACAAAAATCAAACCATTTTCATGAATTTACAATTATTAAAACATAACGAATGTATGAACGAGTGATGTACGTATTTTTAGTTTTCAATTAAAACATGCCTTTTTTCTATAGTATTGCAAAGTATCAAAATTAAAAATAATTTCCATTATTATAAATACATTGCTCTACGGAATACAGTAGTGGTTTCATTAAAGTAATTTTTCGTTTTTCCATCTACCTAATGACTAAAGTAAGTGAAAATATCGAGTTTCAAAAAAGAATACAAAAGCTACTTCTATTACTAAAAATGCGATAGAAGAATTACATATTGATCATTATGAACAAAATTTAAAGTTTTTAAGAACCCATTAAATAAGCTTCTTTTCAGTCTAAATTCCAAATTTGTGATATTTGAAACAATGCCTTATTAGAATTTTGAGTACCGATTCCATTTTTTAAATTAAAACATAAAATTCTTTAAACATGCACCAAAGAAGTAATATCAATAATATACACGTTATAATTAAATAATGTGTTAAATTATAATTTTTACGATATTTCTAATATTATCAAATTCATGAAAAATTCAAGATCAGTGATCGGTACAAATTCCACATCAAGACCGAAATCGATCATTTTTTGAAAACCACCTTGGCAATCACAATTCACTTACTCTTAGATTTTAAAAAGTACAGGCAGTTATCATTCAAGAATTTGGAGTTTAAAAACAAAAATTAGCTTACGAAGTATTGCAGGTGATAATGTAATAAAGATTTTCAAATAACAGAATAACAATGTGTGTTCAAAAAAATCGAAATATGCGGTATTTTTAAGCCTACTTCGTCGTTTTTTATCAGTCAGGGTTCGTTTTTTCACTTGGTTTTTGTTCAACTAAACATTAAAAAAAGTATTTAAAACTGTTTATTTTATTTTTATATTCAGTTAAATTAAATTTTTCAATTCAGCATTTACCTTTTTATTATAAAAAAATTTCGTATTTCTTTAATTAGGAGAAGAAAAAAAAAAAAAAAATTTTTTTTAATTTGTCTATTATTAATGATGGAAATTATATTCGCAAAACGAATAAAATTTTATCCATGTACGTAAAGAAATAATGAACTTAGACACTTCACTTGGAATATTAATTATAACAAGCATTTAACTGTAATGTAATATCTTTGAGATATTATTATTGAAAAATGTAAAATTTAAGATTCTATTAAATTAAAAAAAATATTTAACAAAGGATAACATTTTTCACAAAATATGCATTATTTATATTTCGAATTAAAAGAAATTGTTGTTAATAAAAAGTATATATATTCTACTAAATACCAATTTAATTTTTGCAAAATTTTTTATATAATGAGCAATGAATTAAAACAAACTATTCTCAAGTAAGCATATCAAGTATCTTTTGCTAAATAAATAATTTTAAATATCTCGAAAGCTTTCAAACGAATTTTTTTGTAAAATAAATTATCATATTTTAAAATAGCTATGTAATGCAGCAGCTAGATGCAATTGACTTAGTGTTACAAATAACTCACTTAAGCAGACAGATCCTATCATTATGAAAGGGCCTAAGCAGTCCAAAGTGAACAGGACAGGGAACAACAAATTGCCGAGGACAGCTCCCATGCGTCCTACAACCATTGTTACACTAAGAGCCATGGTTCTGAAAAATGTGCATATATTCAACGATTCATCATTACAATATCATTACAATATTAGCATGTACAACATATTTGAAAATGCTAGAAAGAAAATTAAAGAATATGTGGTTTTTTAAAACATCTACAATTTCGATCCGATGAATATATTTTACTTTAAAATTCATTTAAATTCCTACAAAAAATTACGTAAATAAGAACACGATTTACCACTACAGATCATTAATATAAATTAATTGCATATAATTATACGTAAATAATATAGAGTTCGTTAAAAATCATGTTTAATTCGATACGTGCAGTAAAAGTTTACCTTAAAGACGTCGGAAAAGTATCAACAACAACATTATTTACAATCGTGCCACCGATACTCGATAGCGCCACGAAAACCGAGGATATAGCGAGAATTCCATTAGAATCTTCCGCCCAATACAGAATACCACAGCAAACGCTAGCTCCAACGAAACACACAACTGAAAAGTTATTTATACGTTAAAACTAGTTTCACCGGTTGGCAAAATATTTGAAAATCTACAGCACTTGATAAAAATCGGTCTTACCCATTAGAATCTTCTTGCTGATTTTATTGACTAGATTTTTCGCAATCAGGTATCCTATAAATGATGCAACCGAGATCACAATTGAATTGATATATACAGTTGCATTGACGATATTCTAAATATGAATTGCACAATGTCATTAATTAGTCTTTTAATCAGTAATGTATTCTATTGGCGTAATATGAATTTAAGAATCAACCATAAATTCAACCATAAATTGAGAATTTGTAATATCAGTGAGAAAGTGTGAAGGTGAAGTTGAAAAAATTTTTGTGTATAAATAACTATTTATAAAAGGATATCTACGACTTATAGATTATCTCTTAAAACTGTTCAGCTGCTCTTACTAAATTATTTACTCGTGTACGGATTATATAATATTGGAAAATTCTTCGATTTTATCAGTGCAATTTTCCATGAAAATATCGATTTTCATTAAAAAATGGACAACACGTATATGGCTATTAAATTATGTAATTTATGTTTATTCGATTTTATTACATAATACAATAGAGTAATATGCTTTAAATTTGCGTTACTTACTTCAGAGCATTCGGGAACGTCACCGGACGTTTCATTTTGCATGACTGTGACATTCTTAAATATCACCTCGTCAATTTTCTTACACATGCTAGTGGTTGGTCCATCTGCATGTAAATGATCATACGTTTCTATCATCGAAAAGAGCATAGGCATCCAAAGCCTCAAAGTATTTGACCTGTTTGAGAGTTTAATAATATTATAAAGCGCAAGAAGGGAAATTACTGGGAGTATGCATATTTGTGTAACCTATATTTTAATAGAGCATACCCTTGTTTCATTGCAAGCTTTTTTTATTTTTCTTTTTCAAAAATCTATAATATCGGTGAAGATATAACTGCTGAAAAAATATTACATCATAATATTCGAATACTAATTCAGGTTCTATTATGATATACATCGCTGACCAAATGAAAGAAGAAAACTTAAATGAAACATTAGTTTACGCTTTCAGCATTACTTTATTTTAACATAACATGGCAATTTTACATCACAACGAAAATGGAGTATTATTATATTAGGACCTACCCTATCGTTGCTCCACATTGAATGAAAGCTGTTAATACAAGAGTAACGGCATTTGGTGGTAGAAAAATTGGCTGTATTTGCTTAAAACTACCGATAAGAGTTTGCTTAAAGCTAATGCCTGATATTTTTATTGATTCTTCTTCTTCGAGGTATTTAACCTGTATTAAATAAGGTTACATGTAAATTTGTAATTCTAATCATGTGCTTATTCTATTTTTATTTATTTATTGTACACAGTAACGCAAGTACAACAATATTCGTGACAAGATACGTTTGAATTTGCCAATGCAAACAATAATTACGACACCTTTAATTTTAGAATCCTAAAGCTAATACCAACAAATCCTATTATAAACAGTAATTTCTTAAGCAATTAATCCAAGATCGGACATAAATCATAAAAGACATAAAAATCAACTCACAGGGTAAGTGTCTGGATTTTTTCCAGTGTTTATTGCGTAGATCTTTTTAAAGACCCCGAGTGCATCGTCATGACGTTTTTTGGCAATGAGAAATCGCGGACTTTCTGGCAAAAAGTACAAGGCGAAGCTTGCAAGCAAACCTGGTATCGTGCAAAAAGCTAAAAAAAGCCTCCACGATGTGAATTCGAACCAACCGTCGACGATACCCCATTGCCACTTGTGAGGTATGATTAACCATGCTAAACCTGCAATTAAGGCGAAAACAATAAATCTACTAGATTTGTCAACAAATGGATCTCATTGTACATCCATCATTTATTATATCTATGGAACTGAATTAATGAAAGGAGAGGAGCATTTGAAGTCTTCTGCGCGAATAAATTATTCTTATTACTTTTAAGTAAAAATAAAGTTCGTATAAATCATTCAATATTAAATGTTCATTAAGACGTCACGTTGTTTCGCGTGTCAATTCGCTTATGTGGTCTGAAATTTTGTTGAATTTATTGTTTCCTTAAAAAATTCTTAGACGTCGTAAACATAAAAAATAAGAAAAATAAAAAATAAAAAAAAAAAAAAAACACGAAACTCTTGAATGTAATATAAAAACTTTGAGAAACTGTGATGTTTATTTGAAAGAGTATTATAAGTTACGTTTCATAAATTTACAAAAAATTTATGTCCTTACATTATAAAAATTTAATGCGAAATGTAAGTAACAAAGCATTGCTAAACATGTATTGTTTAATTTAACAATAATGAACTTTAATGAATCAACAAATTATCATAAAAACGTGTCGTATACTCACATGACAATGAGATATTGCCAAGAGCGAAAAACATTCCCATCCACATGTACATTTGAGATCTGAGATGTTCGCTGTGAACTTCAGCCATATAAGACTGCAATGCAACATAAGGACCGGAAATACTGAAAGAATACACAGGTATTTAAATAACGTTGCTGCATTGCGAATAAATTACAAATTAAAATATCGCTTGAAACAATTGGTAAAAGAACTTACACAATACCGTCTACGAATTTGAAAAGTATCAGCTGCCACGAGGCTGGACTAAAACTAGTAGCTAATGTGCAGATAGCGGTACAGAGGTAACCATAGACCATGATTTTTCTGCGACCAAATGCATCTACGATGAAACCCCATACAAATGATGTTATGATCATACCTGAAATTAATGACTCGCGGATATTTCAAAAATCAATAACAAATACGGTAATCTATTCGAACTATATAAAATAAATGAATTACACAGAAAATGATTGCGCAACTGTGACAAAACCAATGATCCGTGTAATGTTCTTCGTCATTCGTTACATCGATTTGTGTATCACGTTCAAGGTCGTAAAATGTTACTTAAATGAAAAATAATTTTGACCAGAAATAGATAATTATAGTATGTTATATTGACAGGTCCATTTATTGCTTTGAATATAAATGTGTTTAATTTTGAAAATAGCACAACATAGTTTATATAAAATGAAAATCTGGAAGTACTTTCATTTGCGCATTTATTATTCGTTAATATTCGTTAATAGAGAGAAATTACATATTAGGCGACTTAAATATTCGATTTGGAATTTAAGAAAATTAATTTTAACGATACTATTTATTGAATTAATTGTATTTCAGTTTTATAGGACAAACGTTTCTAATAAATAATCTAAATAATTTTAAAAAAGTATTAAATATTAAGAAAAAGGAATCACCAAGCACTGAAAATTTTAATTGATTCCATTAATCCGCTGTTTATAATTAATAAAACATTTACGAGACCCTTCTGTTAAAAGTTCCATTAAAAATTTATTAGTATTTATCCTATTCACTAATTTGTAATACGCATAGAATTATTGAATAGTGTGTTATAAATTTTTTACACACCCTTCAATGTTGTTCAAAAACTCATAAATTTTGTTTAAAGCTTATTATATGATATTGATTATTATATAATTTCACTATCTTAATGCTTGACTTATAACTAATAATAATACACTTTATCTTTCAATTACGAATAAACGTTCTCGTCAGTTTTAAGTCAAAGAAAAAGCAGCTCAAATGCCGATAAAAACGAAACAGCGTTAATTAAATTTTAACAATTTATTAAAATTTTAACAATTAATTAAAATTTTTATAAGATTTATTTTTTACCTATACGATCTAATGAAAGCACGCTTAAAATAATTGTAATTTGAGTTTGAGAAGTGGCACATTTCTTAAATTTACTCTACCGAGATTAAAAAATGAAAATTAGCGCATTAATTGATAAATTAAAAATAACCAGAAAAAAGCAACCGTTTATTAATTTCAATAATCGTTAGCACAATGACACGCCTATGTGCGTCACACGCTTACCGTTCTTTCCGATATAACGAGACGTGTCTATATTATAGAATTTTTTGCTTTCTAACGACATTGTAAAAACTGCTACTAAAGTATTTCCCTCTTTTTCTGTATGTAAATAATCCATATTCTTTAATTGCTTGACGTAATAATGATGATGGTGCCGGTGATGATGATGGCGATGGTGATAATAATAATAACAACAATAATACCATTTATCGAATAAAAAAGAAATGAGCAGTGCTTGATTCAACTCGTCCGATTAGGCGCAACGTTCGAAAAATTCAAGACTTGGCGCTGTGCAACAAAGCAATTTACGTAATTACTTTTACAGATTTCTTTTCCGTTTAGTTATAATTTACCGTACGTTCAGTGCCAAATCGATCAGTTCCAGGCCTGAAAATCACGAGAGCGGATATTTGGATGGTCAAGAAACATCAGATCGAAACTTATTATTTACATTATCTACTTAATGAAAAACGAGCCGTTTATTTCACCGACAAAAGTTTGCTTTTTATTTTAAGCGAATTTTCCCGCGGATCACTAATAAAATAATTCTTTTACGATTTACTGGAATTACCATTTATAAATCGATTTCTTGACTGTATCGAGGCAAACGAAATTTCTTATGTAACGTCATCTGACCGTACAAATTTTAATTACTTTTTATCTTAGAAATTGCAATTTATGTTCCCCATAATTGTACAGATTATTGCTGCGTCAAGATAATTGATGCAACGTATCAATTAGATTTCTTAAAACTATTCACTTGTATGATTTTTCGTAACGAAATATTACGTTAGTAATCTGGAAAAAATGTACGTGCTCCGGAATTTATCGGGTTATCATTTCACTGCACGAGAGCCCAATCCAGATTAAAGGAATCTAGACTTTACCAAGTGATGACAAAATTGAAATATGGTATAGTTAGTGCAAGTGGTAACTATAACATTGGAAACATTGGAAACATTGGAAACATTGGAAACATTGGAAACATTGGAAACAATAAATTGTGATCGATCAGAAAAACGTATATAAAAAGCAATACAACGAAGCGTGTGCTTAAAGACATAGAGGAAAAAAGTTGCATCTATTGTATTTACACGCAAGAGCAATAAATATTATAAATAATCATTGATTAACCCTTCCAGCTCTGAAAAAGTAATAGCCAAAATATTTCGTTGGAGAGTATTTGTAAGGTGATAAATGAAAAACGCGAAACTTTCACACGTTAAATATACGATAAAATGTTCGCTACGAATTTTATACAGAATTCTATCCTGCACAATACCATTGATACGTAAATACTTGTTACGTACAATACGTCTTCGTCGAATCGTAATGAATGCTCGAAAACGGTATATCCCATTTAATCCCCAGGTTTATACAATTTAAATTTATTTATTCTTCAAGATGAATAAATTGTACCAGAAGCATTATTGTGCCATTAATTGTGCCGATGCAACAACTTACGGATCGCGAGCGATTGGCTTACCTGCAAAGGACATCGAGTTGAGCAAGCCCTTGTCGAGCATACTGAGCTTGAGCTCGCATTCCGCCGACGGCAGTACGTAGGATATGGACGTCGAGGCGTAGAAGTTTGCCCAGCAGACGGGCAGCAGTGTCAGTAGCACCAGGTAATTGAATTTTCCGTTGCCTAGGGGAAGATACGAATTGCGCGCCATGAATGTAGTGCGCACGAATGGGAGATAACTCGCAGAAAGACAAATAAGGGACGAAGTTTATTGGGCCTTTGGCTCTTTTCAATGTTTCGACAATTATTCCCCGCTGTACTCCTTCTACTTATGCTACTTTTGTGTTCATATTATGAGTTTATGCGTGAATATGTTGAACCAATCCTTTCGGCTTGAGAATAAAGGGAAGGAGAACATTCGTTCTAAACAGTAAATGTCAGAAAAATCACGAGTTCTTTTCACGTTTAGAACTGTTTATTCGGTTACACAGAGAGGGAATAAGTTATAGGTATTTTCAAGACAATGGGGATTATTTTATAGTGCGCAGCAATGTTTATTTTCTAAATGTAACCGAAAAATAGTAAACGGATATAAAATGGCATTAATCGCCAATAACCTTGCTACGCGTCACTCATTCGTTTATGAGGATACTTTCTCGCGTTATAATTATAGGGTTAATGTAATAATGTGATAAGTTCATTGGGAGGGTATTTTAAATGATTTAAATAGAGATTTTTAAATAGAATTTTTAAATCATATGGCCCTCGCTTGTCGTGATTAATCACACTTTTGCACTTTGTTCGATCGCGAAAGTAAAGCAATATTTGTTAAGCAAAACAAAAGAAACGCGTATTCTATTTTAGCAATTATTGTTAAATAATAAAAGCACAGTGTAAGCGCATAAAACTTAAAGCGTCGTTTCATTTTTATTGTTGCATTATCATTTATGTGAGAAAATTGAAAATTCCACTATTTGAAAATTGAAAAAACACTCATGGCAGTCCTGAATGATCAGTGACCAACATCGTCCTTATCTTACTAAAATTTAATTTTATTGGAATGTCACTCGCGACATATGCATTTTTATACGTGAATAACTCGTAAAATTTTGAATCAAAGTTATTCACATGTAGATTGAACAAGGTTAACGAGATAAGTTGCAACTGTCGTCAGAAGTTTTACTTTAGATATGTTTAAAAAGTCAATCGGTGTAAAATTACACACTAATTATGGAATTTTTCTTTACGATGCTATCAAAGTTTAACTTATATTACTGGCTCGTAATTAGCGTTAACCGGTTATTACGCCCTACGAGTCCAATGGAGCGGGAAAACATTACGATAATGCGAATTTTATCGCAGATATTCATTAGAGTAGAATCTCATTTGTACATTTGTTTATGGCAAATATTACATTAGTTTATGTCGAGAATTTAAAATTGAAACAGTGTCGATTAACGTGCTGTTTCATTAGATCAGAATTACGATTCGTACAACAATTAAATATGTTAAAAATGCTCAAGAGCGATTTAGCACGGCTTTAAGTTTGAGCTTTTGAAATATAAGGTAGAGTTGTTTGGATGCCATAAAAAAATATATTGTAAAGTTTGTAAATAAGAGTTCATTTAAAGCGTGGAGAATCATAACAACAATTGGATAATAAAGGATTCATAAGCGAAAAAGGAATTCATAACTACAAATTCAAGCGATTCAAGGGAATTATTCTTATTAGTAAATTGTGCATCTATTTTACTCTTCGAAAGGATTTTTAAAATCGCAGATATTTGAGTGAGAGTGAGCCAATGTGACGTTAATCGCTAGTAGTATTACGTACAAGTCCATAAATTTACCTGTGAGTACGATCGCCCGTTCGAAATCCACCGGCCCCTCCTCGGACTCTGACTTTTGATCATTACCTTTAAACAATAAACAACAAGGATCATCACCAACGTCACATTTCGATATCCCGTACACAATTCATAAATGTGTATGATTACAGAGCCGCGTACGAGGCCGAATAAGCAAATGATAATGGTAACAAGCATCGACGAAATCGACGATGACAGATTGTACAAGAACGCAGTAGCACGGGCACAAAATTGATGTACAACAATAACCATGGCGTTCGATGCTCGTAATCCATAAGCTGAGCGACACGAATCGCGCGAAAACAAGCGCGCGTGCACGCTAATGTACATGGTTCTGCACGGGCCACACACAAAAACATTCCTCTCACATACTTGCCGTCATGTTTCGCTGGTGACTTCATCGCATGTCCTGGAGCACGGTATCGCGAAAATTACGCGCTCGCAACTCGTTGCGGAGCCTCCGGAGTAGGCCGCGCTACTCGTGCGCTCGTTCTACACGCGCGCGCCGAAAAACGTCCCTCGTGACTGGCTTACTCTGCGCACAGAAAGAGAAAGAGAGAGAGAGAGAGAGAGAGAGAGAGAGAGAGAGAGAGAGAGAGCGAGAGCGAGAGAGAACGAGCACGGCGGGGGCTTCGTTAAGGATTACAACAGCTTGCACCGATGCAATCCGCGAGGTGGGAGCGGAATCGAAGGTGTCTGCGAAGGATCGTCCGTGCGTCGAAAGGTTCTCACGAGGAATGAGTCGAGGTACCCGGTGTCGCGTAATTTTTTAACCGGATCTGCGATCCCCACGGAATCGCGGCAGGCTTTCAAAGGCGCCGCGGCAATCCTTATCTCAAGTTCTTTCGCAAGTGCAGTGGTTACAAGGGGTTGCCACAAGCTCTCCTCCCTCCCACCGCCACTCGTGCTATTTTTACGATCGCAGCGCTTTATGCTGAGTCCGTTACCTAGAGACTCTCAGGGCGATGAGGTGTCGTTGCTCTGGAAAATTTTACGGGCGCGAGACTGTATTGTTACGTTTATCGTGTGCACTCTGCTTTAATCGTTCTCGGCGAGATTTCGACATTGTTTTCGCTCTTTTTACATTAGTGCTTGATTTTTCCCTCTCGTTCTCCTATGCAAACAACGGAGGTGCCCATCCATCTTTTATTAGAATTACATTATTATTTCAAAGATACGCTCTCAGTCGTGATAAAAGTATTTAATCTCTCATTGGGATATCTTTAGAATTGACTTAACGGAGATTTGTAAATCGACCTTTCTTTTTGGAACAAGATTCATGGATTAATATCGTTGGTACCGAGCTTTGAAAGTGATTTTAGAAACTTTATTTCCAACGGGATAAACAACTTTAAATCAACAATATAATAAACATAAACGCCTTTTCGCTATACTGTACATGGAATCAGCGCAAATAATTGATTTTTTAATATTCGTCGAGCTTTGTTAATTGCAAACGCTATTGTATGCAGTAATCGAATAATATTTAATGACACCATTAGCGGTGTCTTAATTAAAAAAATTGCCTCGTTTCAAATCTCAATGACTTACTCGTCCAAGAGAATAACAATCCACAAACACCTTAATGGAATTTATAATTATTAAGAATTTTATATAAAATCTTGTAAAATCATAAATAGAACCCTCGAAGGACTCATAAAAATTATATGTATAAGATCTTGTTGTTACACAATATCCGCAAATTACAGTAAATACTTACTTCTAGAAATATCGCTAATCGTTTACTTACTAAATTTCAAACTTCAAAAAATAAACAAAAAATTCTAAACATTTTTATCATTTAGCAAATATTTCCTATTTAAAAAGTGAGTATATATCATCGTTCTACTCGTAAAAAATGACAGTCAACCTTGAAATAGTATAAATTATTTTAAGACCTCTTTTATTATAAAAAAATTAATTCAATCAACATTCACGAACCACCGATACTTTCATTTTTGTCATTGTATTTGTATTATCTATGTATCGTCACGCAGACCTGTTAATTTACGGTTAAACTTATTAATGCATCTATAAGAGGCTTAATCATAGGAACACAGCACATACATGTATATAAGTACTTAACTTCACTTTATATCGAAGCAAAACAAACGCGATTGCGCTTTTTATATAAAAATGCGTCAAACGAATAGTTAACTTCTTTCGCGTGTTTTGTATCATTGAAACTCTAGACTTTTAATTACGGTTAAAGAGAGTCAAAAAACAGCAAATAATATTTATAAAAACTTATTTATTTTATTAAGGCTTATCGACATTTCAAAAATTCACAAGTTACTTACCAATAAAGACAAATTAATGTAAACTGATCGCGTTAAATCACTTTCACCCTTGAGGTTCTGATTTACTTCGTGTCTCATTATAAATCAGGAACTCGGTAAAATCAAAAGATCCAGAGATTAATCCTATTCGAAATACGTATAATAGTCTGAATAATTCAAATAATATCTTATACAAAATAGTCAATTTAATGTTTGAAAGTTTGTTGCTATTGTAATGTAGCGTATCTCTCCATTTGGTTGAGAATTTTGGTTGAGAAATAGCGAAAATAATGTTACACGAATATTTGAGAGGTAGACGCGATGTTCAGCCACATGAAAGCATAATTTGTCTATTTAAGGTTTTTACTTCAATTGATTGGTACTTTATTCGATTTAGGTATATTTTCGAAGGGTTATGAATGTAAAGATTTGCCCTGTGTATAATTTTTAAATTTCACTCTGAAATGTAAACATGATATCGATGATAAGATAATTTGATGACGATATAATGGAAGTGTAGCTAAACAATTGACTCGTTTTGTTTTTATGATTATTCACATAATAATAACTTAAGATCTGTATTTAATACCTTGACAAGAATTTATTACTTTAAAATTAGTTCCCACCAAATTATATGTATCATAAATTCTTATGTTTATTCTAAAAATAGTACGAAACTAAACTTTATTTTTAAGTTTTAAGTAAATAAAAGCGATGATAACTCTTATATAAGTATATTTATAATATTTATAAATATTAATAACCATTCACGACAATTCAGTTTTGTTCTATATCCACAACTGAAAATATTTTGAAATTTAATTTTTTGAATATTTATCGTATATTATCTGTCAAACTATATATATTTAAAATTGTATATTCTATTTTCTTACAGATAATAGGTTTTCGTGTGTTTCCCAGTGTTCATGAAATCTTTATCGGAATGAAATTTTTATCAGAAACTATCGGCATTGAAAAATATTAAGAATACTTTTATTAGAAATGATGTATGGAATTAAAATAAAATTTTCCATTTCTTAATCTTATTCTTAATAACATATTCCTGTAAAGTCTACGTTTTTGGAGCGTTCATCAAAAATTCTTTACTGTGATTTTATGAATTAACTGTATCTCACGCTGCTTAAAATTTTCTCTTTAAAATTACCAAGAATGAAGTTTTCAATGGTCCATTTTCTCTTCTATTATATTACATTATATTTATACAAATTAAAAGCAGTTAAATGGTATCATTTAACTTCTGCTTTTTTATATATCGTAGATGCAGAGAATATTTTTAAGGTTTATTCATTTGCTCATAAGTGATATACCAACTTTCGCATATAATTAACAGTTGTTCAGTTCAACAAATACATTTAACTGTTAGGTTTGATCAGATTGCATATTTGTTTTAAGTGAGGTATTTTCAGTATAAACATTCTGTGCAAACACATGGAAAATATTTTAAACGTATAAAACAGAACTGCAAAATTTATATTTGACTCGTGAGCTGAATAAATGCGCAAGCGCGGTGGGCGAGAAAACCAATAACAATTGCTGAACCCTAATCTTCAGGGCTTATTCGTTATAAAACAATAAAAGTAGCAGCAAGCACTGCAAATTTATTATGTTAGTACATATAACGGCAAATGTACAATATCTTATATATCCGATTATATAAGACAAATTTTTTGAAATTTCACGAATAAACAAGTCTCAAAAATATTTGCTTAAGCAGCAAAAGAGACAGTCTGATGTCTTCAGCATATTCTTCGTTTTGTTTTGTTAAGGCTTTGTCACATATGTGAGTGTGACAAGAAGTTGGTTTGTTTAGTTGATATATTCATTCATCAGGTAAGAAAAATCTACCTCCTGTTGTAAAGATTGGGCCATCTGATAAGCCGAGTATATTTCCCACGTTTGTTTTACTTTCGTCAGCTAATCAATCATCAGCAATAAATTAGATTACCATGTTTAATCTTTTCTATTCATCAATAAAATGATGATATACCTGTTTCTTAAGAATCGCAGACACCTGCACATAACGTATCTGTGCTTTTTTTATAATCTTTTGTTTACCTTTTCTTAGAACTATTATTTACTAGATTGATTATTTATTTTAAATTAGAGTAATACACAAATGATAAAACTTTTTTCCTATTTCAATCAAGGATTAGGCGCTAAATTTTCAAGTTGATAACACCAGGAGTAACGAGAGTTTTGCATGATGTTTATATATTTGAATATTTATCAAGGGATACTTTATAGGTAAAGTACAACAAAAATATACAATATTTATAGTTTTAAAATAAATTAATTTCAAAATCAAAAGTATTCTAAATATAAACTAAAATTTGTACAGTTATGTAAACTGTATAATTTTCAAGTTTTAAGAGTATTATAATATCTCGCGGTAATCGTGGATAATAGAGTCTGAGAAAAAAAATTCTTTGTAATAAATTTACAAATACATATGTATGTAAATTAATATAATTACGTCATATAAAACAGCATAAAAAATATTAAATAAAATACTTCAACAACACTGCGTTCTATCTATGCATATTCTTACGTAATTAATATTAAAAAAAAAATCAAATTAAAGTAAACTGTATTTATTTTCTTGAGTAATGTTCAAAATTTATGATTAAAAAATTACGTGAATATTTGCTTTATTCTTCTCAAAATTATAATTGCAAAAGATTCTAATGGATAAATGACCTTAATAAAATATTTTGATATTATATATTAAAGAGATATACACTTAAAATTTCCTTTTTTTCTTCAACTTTCAACTAAGATCTATACACAAATTTCAAAGATTTATTGTACGCGATACTTAAATGCGTATTAAAATGTTTTTAGATGCCTATGAAATAAGAACTACTTCGTTCCTATTGGCGAAGCAATGAAAGTATAGAATTTTTATTTTGAAAGATACGTTCAGTAAGGAATGTTTTGGGAATAGAAGAAATACATTTTTGTGCGTTTTCATGTAAAACTGTCGTTTATGGAAATTAGAATACAAGGGAATATAATTTTTTCAGTTTACAATACGTATTACAAATGCAATCCGTATAATTATTGTGATAATATTAATGAGAATTTATGGTTGCTGGCGAATTATAAAAGAACATTTCAATAATAAGAGATTATCTTTTTTATTCTTTTATGTATCGAAGCGAAAAATAAAAAACATGAATTTTCAATTTTCACATATATTATGTGTTATGACATTGAAGAAATGATTCTTTATTATACTATCTCACATGTATTATCTGAAAAATTTTGTTTATTAGATTAGACTCCATGAGCATTAATTCTTGTTACTCCTATTGCTTCTATAAAATTATATCAAATATTATAAGAGAAATGAGTATTTGATTATGTTTATATTTAAATTTTTTATTTAAAAATCGCAAGCAGGTGCTTTGTGTCGCTATAAAATGAAGTTGCGTCAATCTTGTACTGTGCTCCTGTGATTAAGCGTCTTTTGATATTTATTAAGTTTAACCGTAAATGCACAGGTCTATGTTACAATACAAAGATAAAAATAAAAGATTAGTAATTCACGTATGTTGATTGACTTTATAATATAGATTATTCATACTAAAAAAAAAAAAAAAAACAACTGTTTTAATGATTCATATTAATGATTTCGTGTTTGATTGTTGTTACCTGCGCTTTTTTATGTTGGCTTATACGCTTAATATTTTTTATATGAGATACAATTTGAAATTGAAGGTATAAGTCTGTAGATTTGACGTAAGGTTTATTTGAATTGAAAAATCCAAGCCATTTTATAGAAGCGACTGGCAATATTCTATTTCACCCCATTTCTTTGTATTGTTTGAAATAATAAAATATTTATCATATGCATAGTTCGCTAATAAAATTTTTTATAAATAGTTTTCTAAGTAAATTTTACGTTTTAAGGTTAGAAATTGTTATTATTTTTCAATTATCAGTTTCAATAGCAATATACTGAGCAAGCTTTGCGTTTCTATAAACTCTACGTTAAATATTTCCATTAATGTAGACATACATAAGTAACTGAATTATTACGGTATCCTTTAGATGGTAATGCGATCTTAAATTTATACGTATGCATACATTAAAAGAAATGGACAAAGGCATTAGTATTAATAAGATAAACGCTTAGATTTTATTATCAGACAAGTATAACTGTTACAAAAAATGTCCCATTTAAATCTTTCATTTGATGTACGACTTTTGGTATTTGATTATCGTAAAATTTTACTAAAGAAAGAAAACTAGGCAGAAGAAATTCGGCTGGTAATTAAAAAAACTCTGGGTCGTTCAATATAATGAAACTATCCAGATTTCATCTATTCCTTGTTTTAAATAAACGCAAATTTAATTTAATTGATTATTTTTAATGAGCTTTGGATACTTCCAACTCAACGAAGTATGAACAAATATTCAGAAAATAATGCAATACATATATTATTATTAATTTACGTTAACCGTTCTTGAGAAATCGTACGTTAATTTCCAATTAAATAATTTTACAGATCTGAAGTAATTAAGTTAGTGATTCCTCAGATTTCGTTGTTTTACTATTGCAATAAATTCAGTAGGGATTAAAACGGAAAGTAAATTCTTTAAGAGTATCAGGAGAGTTTATCTCCATAAAAATATATTTTGTCAATGAAAATCACTTTCTAAGTTTTGCAATAATAGAAGATCAGCATTGTCTCTTGTAATATTTCTAGTACGGTTAAAATAAAAAATCACTTTACACTATTATTGATCATGACACATTCAATACTTGGGCATTTAACTTATAATAATAATATTCTACAATACCATTTAAGTCTGTTGAAAAATCTTGTTTCATCTCTCGATCATTATAACAAATACTTATACACATACAATCCGATTCGATTCCTCTTAGCCACGAATTATCATTAACAGATTAGCAAAAAAGGACAGAGAAGAATTTCGGGTATATATAGAAGTTTTGCGAACGTGCTCAGTGGCTCATGGAATGATCTAGAAACAATGTCAGTTTGAGTTTATGTACGATAAATAATAATATCGTTTGCAATAAGGATATTAAGTCGAGCTCTTCGCTTATATGCACGGCATTGTCTGTACGCTATACTGAAAAATCTGCAAAGTGCTGCAAACTATTGCGTTTATTGCTTCTATATGGGAAATCATGCTTTATTTAGCATTGTTCTAGCCGTATTCGTAAAAACATTACGAATTTTTAAAATCGGTGTACCTGATAGGTATCGTTGTCGGCGGCATACCAGGACTAATAGAAATTTATAAACTATTGTCTCTAATAAATATAACATTGTTATGAATCTAAATATCGTAATAAAGAATTCAATTTTAACTGCTGTATAGTAAATAGTGGCATTTTTTTCGAAAATTCATTTAAAAGATAATGATTGATGCCATGATGTTAATTTCAAGATTTTATATTAATCATTATATCACCGTGAACGTGAGTAAAAGAGACTTCTCAAAAATTCTTGTACTTTTAATGTTGGAACGCAACAAAATATGTTTCTCAAAGAATATTGTTATTAATTACCTTCTGTATCGATTTTTCTTCAATAATAAAAGTGAAGATAAATCACTTAAGTAGTCATTGCTAACCAGTTTTCTTCATTACGATGGTATTTTGCATACATTATTAATTTATTGTAAATTTAATTGTCGTTGATATAATTTAGCTTTTCAGAGTTGAATTTTTTATGATACCTTAGTAGGAGGCTATTTTGAATTATAGAATTTTTCATTAAATTTCGTCTTCGTTTAATAACATTATTTCGAGATTTGAGATATTATTTAAGTCAATAAACATTTCATTGGCGCGGATAATTGAAAAATTTAAAATGTATAAAGATGATATTACAAAAGCAAATTAATAAGTATAAGAACATTATTTTATAATAAATATAATATTCATTATTTTTCTTTGATGTTTTAAAGAATTTAAACTTTTTTTTACGCAAATCCAAGTAACACATCGAATATAATTTTTAATCTAAGGCCAAAACTTTGTATGACTTTTAAGTTTATATTTGAAACAATAATAAAAGACAAAAATAAGTATTCATATAATAAGTAACTACTTGATAAAAATATTTACAAATAATTTACTTTAAAATATGCGAATTAACTATATAATAATTTACTTTGATTGGAATTAAATAATCGAAGAAAATTATATATTTCGTGATTAGCGCGCTTATAATTCGAAAAATCTGGATTAATAAAATAAACGTAATCTTCGTGTAAAACGTCTAACGAGAGTTACAATATTTTGTAGGAATTTAAATTATTACCACAGTAATTAAAAATAAAATGTGACATTATGTGTCTAATAAAAACTGACTAAATAAGATATAAAAGATTGCCTTTTGATTGGATGTTTTTCGAAATTTCAATAAATTTATCATTCTCCGAAAGTATTCAGTTAATGATTATGTGAAATTCCACTTTATTCACAAAAAATTCCTTTTGATATCCACATGACTACAAAAAGAGTTATTCTTTAAATTGAAATTCTGTGATTCATTTAACCCGGTAAAATACAATCAGTCGCATGAGCCATCACTTACTCATAAAAGAACTAATACGTTTATAAACACAATGTTTTGTACACAATGTTTTGTACAACGAAACTTTCATAAAAGAATATTTTTCAATTCTTTACTAGTGCGATGAAACAAGAATTTGATATGATTATGTTGATAGAATTATTATACTTAAGCAAACAATTATACTAGACTAATGATCATGAGATTAACCTCGTATTTTAAGAAGTTTTGCAGCACTGATATAATTACATTATATATTTTTTCATCAAACTTAAACATGAACATGTAGACTTTGCCTGATGCGGCGCCCAAATGATAATAAACTATAATCTAAATAATGAGTAAGTAAACTATAATAATTTATAATTCGTGCTAATCTGAATAAAAAGAGATAATATATTTCTTAATCACTACACAATTTTTTGAAGGTCTTTCTTCATTACATCGTATGTTAACATATATGATCCACTATAATAAATTTCTAAATACCTTAAAATAACCGTAATTAATAATGTTATTGTGATACAATAATAATTGTGAATAACAATATATAATATTATCAAGTATTCTTAGACCGTGGAATTTAATTAGTGTATCATAACTAATATGTCGTAGCACTTGGAAGTGAGTGGGATTTGAACAAAAATAATTTATATTTATATTGAAAGCAAGCATATTCACATCAAAGAGTATCATAGTTTTAGTATAGTCAATGTTCTTTCTAGATGTAATATGTTATGATATATAGATATATATATATTTTTTATTTAAATATATTGTAAATTTACTTTAACGAGGATTTCATTATTTATTATTATGAAACTAAATATTTATTAGATCTACTCATGTCTGACTTCCAACATTAAGTATTCGGATGACGAAGATTCAGAATAAATTATTTGATTAAACTGGAATAAGTGTATTATTATCATTAAAGTGATAATAAGAGTATATATTTTTAATTTTTACTTAATTGAACGCGATGAAACGTTAAAATATTATCCTATTTCTAAAATAAAACAATATTTAAAAATGCAACCTAAATTTATTACACATATTATCAATTTTGGGAACATAGAGTACAAACAATTAAATTAAATTCAAGGTAATTAATTTTTGGTTAATTTCTTGCAAATTTTCTCAGTAAAATTGATGGATTAATTTTCTTGATACATGATGTTATTATAAGCTTATGAAAAGACAAATTCACAAGCTTTAATGTAATAATTAGAAGAATATTTCAAATTAAATTAAGGCATTTTTAAATTTAATTAAAGTAATTTTAATGTTACAAAATAAAATTTCGTTCTTAACATATTAAACCAATACGTCGATAAAATAACTTACATTTTTATAAAATATACTTGAAGCATCAGCATTCTTCTTGTTAACATTTTTTTTATACTAAATACACAATTGTTTTAATAAATTATTGCATTAAAAGTTCTTTAGATAACGTTTGGTTTAAAAAATAATTTCTATAATTTCAAATTTCAATCTATAAGTTCAATAATTCAATATATTCTGATCGATTATATATAATTATATAATTACCTAGTTCGAGTGATTTTAAATCAAGTTAAGAAAACGAATAAGAGTAATATAGTTTGTACAATTTGAAAACTTTTTAAACTTAAAAATTTATTATACAGATCTAAAATTTAAGAATACAATTGTATTTTCTGAAATTAAATATATTTACGAATAAAAAAATCCTTTGATTAATAACAAATTATCTCATTAATCGTTTGTATTTCCAAAAAGAACTTGATTAGTTATAACATGTGATATTAGAGTTTATAAAAACAATTAAATTTTTTGATTTTTATTAGAAAGTGATTTATACTTAAAAAAAGTTTATATATCCTTTAACATCTATTTTAATTAATTTCTACCTCACTTGTCTTCGTGATTCGTCTTCGTAATGTCTTCTTTTAAGTTATTTATTCAATTATTATTCTTTTAATTAAATATTTATGAAGAAATATTTACTACATAAGTGCAATGTATGCAGAAAGTTAAAATATTTTTTAAATATATTTATTTAGGGATAAGTTGTTATAGCTCTTTTATTATAATGTTTAAATTATTGTTCCTTTTGCTTGTAGGATCCATTTATCTGGTACATTTGATGTGAGATTAAACATCGTTAACAAGGGAAAAATTCGTTTAATCATATCAATTTTTAAAGATTAAAATTGACATTGAAATAAAAATTTATATTCTTATGTGTCAATGATGTTATCACAACGAAAAATCGACGGCTTTGCATAAAAATGTATGCAAATAATAAAATTAAGCGTTTTATAAGAGTTTTTATGAAAGTTGCTAAAAGGGATCATATTTTATATTCTTAAGCAATAAAATTTTAAGTTTTTGAAAATTGTTGTTGATAATTGGATGGTAAAGAAATTAAACAAAAATAAGACGTGAACGGAAGGTTGATAGAATATTATTATAACACATTTTACCAAACGAAAAATAATTTACATATAATTAAAATATCATAATAGCGATATAATAATGTTTGAAGGTTTGAAGGAATCTAAATTTAAAAAGGCACACGAACTACTTTCTTCTTAGTATTAATTTTAATTCCATTAATATTTTATTTACCTGGTGTTAGATAAATTCATATAAAAAGAATTTATTTTATGTGTCATGATAATGTGATAATGTACCATTTACGCATTAATATTAATGTTTGGTCGAGATTAGTTAACCAAAAATGCACGCTGCACTTATTACTATATTTATGAGTTAGAACTTTACGTCGTTTTATTTTCTTTCTAAAAACAGAATGTGTTATCATCAAAGACAATTATTAGTGACTGAAGTCAAAAATAAAAATTTGCAAGGTAAATTGTAAAGGAAAAAGTACACTTGGAAAAATATTTTGTATAATAGTAATTTCTAATCTTTACTATAAACCTAGTTATTGTATAAAATTATTAATTATTAAAGTTTTCAGTAATAATTGTTCGTTCAATGCTCGTGTAATCTTGTTTGTGCCTTGTTGTCTGTTTATTATTAGTCTTTTATGAAGAAAAGATTTGAGCTTCATTTCAGATAACTAATTTCGCTTACACGTCATTTGTGAAATTCATTTTCTGTTAACGAATTGCACATCGTGGCTTATAATTTAATTTTATTAATGTAAATTGAATATATTTTTTTACCGTTTATCTTGTCAACGTTAAAAGAATTTTAATTTTTCAATTGTATACATTTTCTTTAATAAGTTTTAAATCTGAATAAACATTGAAGGTTTCTGTATTCTCATTATAGATGTTATATATTACAGATGTATGTATTTGCCAAACAATTTTAGAAAAAAATTATTTCTATATTAATAAAGAGACTGTGTAATTATATATATATATATATATATATATATATATATATATGCATAAATTCACAAATATTTTAAGTAATAAATGTAATAAATTTCAATATTGTTGTAATGTGCACCCACACAGACGCGCTGGCACACCTAAAGGAGCAACATATTCACACATGTCTTACACATATGAATGACATTGTCTAGAAGTCGTTGAAATATCATAGTTGAACTAATGTCTACCTCCATTTCGCTGACATTTTCTTCGTGGGGGTATATTACTGTTTTTCATGATTCTTCTTATCGTGTGGGACATTAGCTCTAGATAATACCGATTATCTTAAGTACATATAGATAAATATTATTTATTACGAAAGTTGGCGAACAGTACACAAAACATCGCTTTAATATTAAGGCGTTATACCAGCGTCGATTCAATTCTATCCCTTGAGATTCCATTCATTCGATTTGGTTACCTGTAAATAAAGGAACATTACCCTGCTGACCTGTTTTTGTATATGACAGTAAATACAGACTCGTACGTAGAAATCACCTGGTAAGGCCTAATGTCCTATAAACTAAAATTTACAGCATCATTTCTTCTACAGCATCATGTAAATATAAATTCGATTAGACTTGATGTTTACAATTTTAATGGTATATTTTTGTACGAGTTTTATTATTTATAAAAGCAAACCAAAGTTACTATTAACATAAAAACCATCATCATGACTAGGAGCCTATTAATTGTATGACATACTTAAGTGTATATGATATCTTTCTTCTTTTGAAGAGAAACCTATCAATAGTGCGATAGTTTATAATGATTTAGCGCTAAAGAGAAGTCAAGAGTTGATAGAAAAATGAAAAATGGTGTTCGGACTATGTTACATCATAAAATTTCTAACAACAACAAGGCAGATTACAAGATTTGCCAACCCGAATGGGTAAAATTACAAATAACTTTAAAGATTACTTCTATAAGAACACTTTTCGGTTAAAATTGTTAATGCAGTTAAACATTTTTATGAAACTTTAACCTGCGATGAGGTTCTAAATCATTGTTTGGAAGACTATACCTTCAATAACCATGAAAATATCAATGCGATTTGTGGAATATAACACGCAAGAACTTTTACGGCAGCAAACGGTACTTGACGTAGCAACGTATATTGCAGTTTACATCTTTTACGATTCTTTATTTAGTATTATTAGCATCTTAGAGCTCTTGGAAATTGATACGGGAGATGATTTTACGAGTGAAATTATCTTAGTACTTGCTCATGGATGATAAGTAAGTGATATGTTTGTCATCTAAATCGTTTTGAAATGCTAAAACGGAAAATATATTACCATAAAAGAATATCCACATAATTTTATTGCCGCATATTAAAGGCAAAAATTTGAAACCTCAAAGTATTTATTTGTAACATTAAAAGGTCTGTTTTTCTAGAACCTGCATTTATCAAATTCTCGTTATCTAATGATCAGAGAATTTACATTTGATTTATTTGAAATGTTAATAATACCTTTAATTGTACTGTGTATGTTTTCTCCTAATTAGAAATATTTTTGAATTATACATAGCAATAAATCATTTTCTACTTTTTTATTTAATTAGTAATAATAATAATATTAGATAAATTCGTTGGATACTAAATATTCTGTTTATTGGTTTTGTAGGAGAGATCTGTGGTAAATTAATAATTTATAAACATAATTACTATCTTATGAAATTCTGATAAGTACTTTTTAATAGTATTTCATTTAAATTAGAACGAGAATAGTTCTTGTGATACGTTTACAAATTATTAATGTAGTTTAATATTTAAGTGTCGACGTTAGTGATAATATTAAATCTAAAATAGAATGAAAATTTATTTGACTGCTTGCATACTCTAATTTTTAAAAATATTTGAATTTTATAAGAGCGATAGTTATTTCAAGGGCTAACATTAAACAAAAAAAATGTTTACTATCTATCAGGCAATGTTTAATTTTGGAATCCGAATTAATGATATTTAAATTAATGTCCGGAAATGAATGGCCGCTAAAATATTTCTTCGTATTTGTTAACTACTATTTCGAGACAATTATAAACAAACTTTATTGCAATCCTTCAAATGTTAGAAATATATGATGTAAGCAAGAATTGAATCACAAATCAATTGAATAGTGTATCACTCAGTTTATATAATATCTTTTTTATTAAACTTAATCATCGATTATCCTTAGAAATAAAATTTTCTCTACCATTTACTGCTTTAGATTATTAAGAAAATATTACATTAGTATATAATTATTAATTAATTAGTATATAAAAAGTAATTTGTATATGATCGAAGTTGATGTTATTTAAAGATTTCAAATGATTATTGTATTCTAAGTATTAGAATGCACCAATAACATGTAGGTATTAATATTACTTCAAATTTACATTTCTTCTCTTTCTATGTATATATATAAATATTTTTTTTTCTTGTTAACTGTATGCCTCAAGTTTTTTTAAAGATATCTGAAAGCGTATCAGGATTAACTTAACGAGTTATCAGTACAAATTTGTACAAAATATTTTTTTTAATTTAATTGATGTAATAAAGTTTATGTATTCAATTAGTTCAAATATTTGTATTTAGAATTCCTTAACATAGAGAGGGAGACATAGAGAGAGATAGAGAGCAAGGAAGAAAGAAAGAGGGTGAAAGGGAATGAGGGAAGACGCTCGAACACTTGCGAGCGTAAGCACATATGCACAGATATAGGTTTGGTAACAAAAATTTTGATATACACATTATTAATAAGTATTGGCTTTTATATTTGCGACAAGAAATATTATATTTTAAATAGGGGAATACAATAACGCTATTAAACTTATTTATTGAACAATATTAGCAAGATAAAATGTTTATACTTAAATTCTGATTAAATATTCTTTGATATTTTTGCATTTTGAATAATCTAATAAGCAAGGTATCTCAAGTTTATAGTGTCAATCTGATTCATTTTTAACTATATTGCAGTAAAATTAAGCACTTTATTTATAAGTAAAAAAAAATAATCAGGTGTGAAAAAAATTTCTTCGAATAAGTTCATTTCATTAGGGTTATGACTGGTTCCTTACACTACAAATAATATGAATTTACAACATAGTTAAAAATTTAGATAATTACATTTATTCGAAAGCTCATACTTTTCATATTTTCAGTAGAAAACTTTATTGCCAACTTATCAGATGCGTCGCTACATAATTTTAGTTCGTTTTCTGATTGTTTATAGATATGTGGCGCTACAGTCCTAATGTTTATAAATTATAGTACAAATAAAAGCATGCAGAAAAGTTCCCAGAATCAAATGTTGATCATAAAATGGAATGTTTAATTCATTGTTTTAAATTTTTTATTAAATAAATAACGTTTAAATAATGTAACTAAATAATTTCTTAAATCGTTATGATTGAATTCGAATTAAGTTAATAAAAATGAATAGCGTTAAATTAGAAGTGCAGTGGTCTCCGGTACATTCAAATAAATTTATTACTTGGGGAACTGAAATATGTCTTTATGAAATTGCTCAAATAAAAGATACCGTTAGACCTTCGTGTGAGCTTTATTAACATTTAATTTTTCCATTGGAAAATTTTAATACATGTTAATATGCTAATAATACTATTTGATATTTAGGTACCAAGGTTTCGGATACAACTGTTTCACATCTTCTTGCAACTAATACAAGTCATCACTATGTCAAATGCATTGACATTTATCCTCTTTCAGATCCTGATATTTTATTAGCTGTTGGACAAGCAAATGGAAAAGTAGTCTTAACTACATTTGGTCCTTCTGCTTTTGATTCTTTAGGTTTAGCTGGAAAAGAACTTGGTAAATTTCTTTTTATATATGAAAAGTCTAAATTTATATGTTGTGCACAATTACAAGAATTTTTTATATATTTCAGTTCCTAAACATGCTCGACAATGTAATGCTGTTGCTTGGAATCCGGTAGATTGCAATTTATTAGTTTCTGGATTAGATAAATATCGCACAGACCAATCATTACTGTTATGGGATGTTATGAAAAGTCCACTAAGTTCAGAACGGACGCATCATTATAATGCTAGTCAAACAGAATCATTAAAACCAGTAGCTGAAGCTGGTGTTTCTGAAACAATACACTCTTTAGCTTGGTTCAATAATGAACCAAAGTGTTTAATTGCTGGGGTCAATAATAAACAATTAAAAATCATTGACTTTAGAGGTTTAAAATATTTTTAAATTACTTTTCTTTTATAATGTATTTACTAAAGAGATATTCATAAAAATTGTGCAGATCCAATAAAAATAGTGAATACAACACCTACTAAGGCTGTATATAGTTTAGCGGTAAATCCTCATAATGATTATCATTTGGTCTCGCATGTCGATAATCAGATAACTATATGGGATACACGATACTTTGAAAAACCAGTTCTTACATTGTCTCAAATGCGACAAGTTTCTAAAATTTTATGGTGTCCTACTAGACATAATTTATTGGGTTCATTGCAAAAAGACTCTGGTAATTGATCAACTTTTATAAGTTCACGCAGTTTAAAATTTTTTTATATTTTATTTTTTTTTAGGCTCGTTATATCTTCATGACATTCAACATCATGGTATTGGTGGAGAAGATACAGAGCCTGGAGCACTAGAAAGAACTATTGCACCTCCATGGTCAAATCCTACAAGTTTCTCATGGCATCCTACCCATGTAAATAGGTTATTAGCTATCTCACAACAAGGTCAGTAATGCAATTTATAAATATGAACATTTAATGCTAATGTTAATAAGTTCTCAGTTTATCAATTGATTTCAAAAGAATTTTACAGTTACGTTATTAAAATAAAATAATTATAATTGTAAATATGAAATTTATATTTTGGTATAAATTTTATTATAAAATTCAGTATTAATTATTTTAAACATTACATTATTTATATTAGATATTATAAATATTACTTCAATGATCGTTTATCAAAATATAATATTATAAATTATGTTATCCCTATGATTGGTTAAGATTTTGAAACTGTTGTTTATTTTTAAAATCTGAAAAGGAAAACAAAATAATTATGAATATATTATTTTTCATAGGCTGTGTATCATTTGAGTACTTATTAACATGATAATCTAAAAATAATTTAAATAAAATAATTGTCTGTAAAAGCCTTTAATATATTATTTAAATATTTAAATAATATATTTATATAATATATAATACATAATTATATTATTTAAATATTATTTTGAATATATTATAAAATATTGTATTACTGTTATATTATGAATATTTTAGATAAATTTTGTTTTAATGAAAATTTTTCTATATGGAAAATTTGAATTTTATAATAATTAATTGTACAGTTATACTCAGAAAAATTATACAGTACGAATTTTGGAGAATTTTTTTTATCTTTCATTTGTTTAATGTGTCTTAATGATCTTTTTCATTCGAAAAATGATAAAAGTAATAATTTTTAAAACATTGTTTTATACACATAATTCTATAGACGTGTTTTTATGCTTTTTCAATGTACGTTAAAATGTAATTATTATTTACTATAAGTCGTAAAATAATTATAAAAAAAAAATTATTTAATTTTAAGTACTTTAGTAAAATTTAAGAAATCTGATTTTTTAGGTTTAACCGATTACACTGTTTACGAGAGAATTACTTTAAATTGGTCAACCAGATCTCATCTTGTATGGAATCATGCCTCTAAGTCTTTTAAGTATATTTATAATAATGATAGTATTTATAAAGCTTTAAACGATATTTCAATATTGACGAAAAGTCGAGCTTTAGCAGAATATGGTTTAATGGTGAATATTACTTAATTCCGTGAAACATTGAATTATATTTTTATATCTTTGTGATTTGTATTGCAGCCAGAGTTATCTCAAAATGGTGAACTTGCTGAGGACGAAACATTGAAAAATTTATGGCAATGGTTATATCTTAGTCGTTCTTTAGTAGAAGATGGAACAATACCTAGTCCAGACAATAAGCATCCTGGTGTAAGGTAAATTACAATTTATCACACAATTATGTCCATGAACAAATTAAAATTTTTAATTATATTATTTGTTTAGAACGGTTTTGAAGTTAGATGGACAAAATTCAAATAGCAGCTTTACAAAATCTGATGTTGTACATCGGCCGTGGACAGATATTGGTTCCAATCATACAGCTAAAACATATAGGTAAATAATTATAGAAATTTAAATGAACATAGAAACTTTTTGTTGTTTTTTTGATGTTTTTTTTATCATTGATAACGTTATTAATTTATCAGATCTCCAGATCGTGACAAAGCATTGCAATTATGTGGCTGGCGATTTGAAAAAGATACAAATGCTCCTTATAATAATTTGTTTTTAGAAAGATTAGAAAGAGAAGGAGCATATCCTAGAGCAACAGCAATATCTGTCTTTAATTTATGTTTACGACAAGCAATAGACATTTTAAATCGGGGAGCTAGTAAAATGTCCGTAATGACAAATTTGAATATTGTTGCAATGGCATTATCCGGTTTTTCAGAAGATAAAAATAGTATGTGGCGAGAGTTATGTTTGAAATCGAGATCTCAATTATCAGACCCTTATTTACGAGCAACTTTTGCCTTTTTAACGGCTGATAATGATTCTTATGAAAGCGTGCTTGTAAGTTAAAATGTTTTAAACGTATCAATTAAAAAAAGCTATCAGTTAGATAAAAGTTTTATATTTTCACAGAATGAAAATGGCATGGCTGTAGAAGATAGAGTAGCATTTGCATTAATGTTCTTATCAGATAATAAATTATATGAATATTTAAAAAAATTAACTCAAAAGTTATGTGACGAAGGAAACCTTGCTGGATTCTTACTTACTGGTAGAAAAATAAAGTAAAATGTTTACTTAATTATTACTAATATATGTTTTGCATAATTTCTTTTTTATCCTATAGGGGCAAGCTTAGAAGGGATACAGTTACTTAATAGACACTTAGAAATTACTGGAGATGTACAGAGTTGTAGTTTAATTGCAATAAGAGCCTTGTCACCAAAATTGTTGCAAGAAAGTCAAGTTCAAATTTGGATTGAAAGGTAAATTTTTTAAACGTAATTTTTCGAAGATAATTTTTAATAAACATAATTATTAAGATTTTTTAAATTTAGTTACAGAGGACTATTGGATGCTTGGAAAATGTGGACTCAAAGGGCTCATTTTGATATAGCTATGCGAGCATCTGCGAATGAAAAACCACCACAACAAATGTATATTTCTTGTAATTTTTGTGGAAAAAGTATATCTACACTTATTCAGGGATTGAGTCGAGCCAGAGGACCATTTGGAAGATTAGTAAGCACATCAAATAAATTGAAGGTAAATACAAAATTACAATTATAACTTTAAATGTTCCAAATACTAAATTTTAATTTTACTCAAGATGTCGGCTTGTCCAAGTTGTCGAAAACCTTTGCCACGCTGTGCTATTTGTCTTATGCATATGGGAACTGTAAGTGGTTTACCGGTAACTTCTGGAACTCCAAATAGAAATGAAGAAGATTATAAACTAACAGAATTTAGTAACTGGTTTACATGGTGTCAAACGTGCAGACATGGTGGTCATGCAAATCATATAACGCATTGGTTTCAGTAAGTATATTAAATACAAAAGCTTGATGGTTTATACTTTTTTTAAAACTAATATATTAATTAATGTAATTTTCTATAAATGTTGTTATATACTTTTACAGACAGCATTCGGAATGTCCAGTGACCTCTTGCACATGTCGATGTTTCTCTTTAGATGCATCTTGTAAAGTAGGTGTTGGAGTTGTATAAAATATATTATAAACAATTGTAACTGTTTTGAAAAACGTGTCTTATTATAAATCTTTCCTTTCGAATAAATAACATATTTCTTAATAAGTAGATTAAATTATTTTAAAAAATCATAAATTTTTGTAATATAATGTTTCTTAATATGGTTGATCATCCGAATTAATTTTCCATTTCTTGTCACCAATTAAATGTAGAGTTGAAAGAAATGCATTATATTTATCAGATTCTAAAATAAAAATAAAATATTTATACAGAAGAAATAATAAATAATCATTAAGGTAAAATATATTACCAAAATTATCAGATAACTCTGGTGGAAAATGTAAATATTTTTTACATGAAACAGTTGATTTTGATATTGCAGTTCCATAAATTTCAATAAAGCCTTCAGAAATTTCATCAATTGGCTCTGGTAAACTTACATTAACCGAAACATTGTCAGTTGTTAATAATTCGATGCCCTTTCCATTTGAACTGATCTGCATAAAAGCAAAAAAATTTGTAACATATTAATACAAAATATATAGCCACGAAAGTATTAATTGTATCAACAAAGATTATTTAAAATATTATTTATTTTAAAAAATTTGAAAATACAAGCTGAATTTATATTTATAAATTTGTTACATCGATTTTTACCTACATGCATTCATATTGTGATTAAATATATGGATGTAAATCTTTTTAAAAAAAAAAAACATTTCTCTGCGTTGTAATCGTATACCGATATTAAGAGTTATCTGATTACAAAATGCAATGATAAAATCAGAACTTTTCCAATAATGTAGGTTATAAATACTTATACCTTTTTAATTTGTCCAAGTAGAATTATTTCAGAATTTATATGTTGACCTAGTTGCTGGCCTCCAATACGTTTTATAACGGTAATATTATTAACCATTGTGTGAATTTATTGATAATAGTCAGACAGAGATATAATTTATTAATTACAAATGGCCAGCAGTTGGAAACACAAAGCGCGCCAAAGTCATAAAGTAAAATCCACAATTGAATTAAGGTACGCAACACACAAATGTTCATTCCAGCTTCGTTGAGCCGTGAACTATTACAGAATTGCACTGTCGAATTTAAATTCGAAATGAAAATGTCATGAAAATATATAAAAATAACGCAAAGAGAAAATTTTCAAGAGAATTTTTCAAGTCTTTCAATTTATTATGAAAATCAAAATAAAAATATACGAATAAAACCTTTTAATATATAATAAAAAATTCAATACTTGTGTTCTAAATAATATATTGATAAATAAATAAATATAGTTTGATTTTTTCAAATGCTTCAAAATAAGAATACAAACTTGCATATTATTGACAAAAGTGAAGATTCTATAAACGAGATCTATAAAGAAATTTATAAATCTATGAAGAATCTACAATATTTAATATTTGATCTATATATTTGAATCATTATTTTGTATGTTCTTTTTTATTATAATATATTAAGTATCATTTGTTCTTCAGAATTTTTATTTTATTTATATATCGTAAATATTTTTAAAGATATTTTTTAATTTATATTGGATAATTTGTTTACTTCTACATTTTAGATTTGAGGCATTTTGCAATTTTCATTAACTTTAATTTTTCAGTAAATCACAAATTGATTTGAAATAATATGGAAACTTACTAATTTTTAATTAAAATTTGTAGATTACATAATTAATAAATTTTCCTTAAAGTATGTTTTACCAATTATAAACTTTCAAGTACGTTGTATAATAATTCGACTATTTGAATATAATTTAACGAAGTGTTATTTACATTTGTAATTTATAAAAACTGTTTAAAATGTACATGTAATAATACGAAACAAGAGAAAAAATTGTTCTATTTGAAACAAAAATAATATAATCGTAATAATTAAGTATTTATGCAATAATTGAGATTGTATCATTGTATAATAATATAACATTTAATTACAGGGATTTGTGAGAAAAATATTTATTTTAATGTACACAAAAGAAAAATGTTATTGCAATAAAATATTCGATGTATTCAAGAAAATAAATACTGTATTTATTGTGATAATAGCATCAAATACAATAAATATTTATGTAATGAAATAAGACGTACACGTGTATGAATCTTTCTATATTATTTCAATAATGATCATTAGATCTCAAATATTTATGAACCTGTTAATATTGTTTTAATTATTTTTTTAAAAAGTTTTACAACTTTGTTTCATTGACAAATTACCACTTTTGTGTTCATATATATTTATCGTGTACCTGTATGTAACTGTATTACTTTCAATAATAGTAACAGTTAAAAATTATTATATTATTATTATTTAACTTATATGGTAAATTTAAACGATTGTTAGTTTATATATATAAATATAATATATATTCATGCGTTTATATTTATAAACTAATAAAACCCTTTTTTCCATCTACATCTTGATCTAATACAGTTGCATAACTTTTCTACTTTCCTACCGAAACCTTATATCTTTAACGCTGTTTTTATTTTTCGTTTTTACAAATTTTCATACATGTGATTTATTTATTCTTTCAACATTACATGGTAATAATTTTTAAGCCCACTATACCATTATGTCTCTACGTTTTAATAATAAACATTTTTTTCATTTTTTGAATTAAGAAATGGAATGTAGTAATGAAATAAATACACAAAATTATCTAATTTTAAATAATTTTATTTTAAACTTGTTGTTTACTTCAAATAAAAATTGCAGCCTGAGCAATTTTTTATTAAGTATTCCTTAAGACATTAATTTTTTGTATTGAATGTGACGTCTCATATTAATTTTATCCAGTTCATACTTTTCGAATTAATCGTCACTGTTCTAGTCACTGCGCAAAAGAAACAAAAGTTTTGGTACGTATTATTTTACGCATTCATGTAATTGTCGATTTTATTTTATTTCAGATTATTTATTTATTAAATAATTCAGTATTTTGAATATCCGTTTGGTAAACCCTTGAATATGTTTTAAGTCTTTAGAATAGAATTACTTTAACATATATTACGTTTGGTTATATAGTTTACTTAAATGTTTGTTTGTTTAAATTCAATAAATTTGGAATTGATTTTTGTATATATAAATTATGTTTCGCTATTTTTATTAATCACACAATCAACAAGCTTATCATGCATTGATATGTATCAGCAAGTTTTTAGCCATGATAATTAATCTAATCATATCTGATGAAATTGCATTACATAATTATAATTTAAATGATCACTTAGTAGTGTTTCCATACATTTTTTGTGAAAATCAATTAAATATTTTATGATTACTTTGGTAATTGAAGTTACAATTGAATGTAAACGTATAATAAATCTTGTAAGGTTAAATGTATTATGTCAGTAACAAATCATTAACAAATTTTAGTAGTATCAACTCTAATAATGGCGGGTTATTTGAAATTTGTAATACAAAAAATATCGAAATTTTGTAAATGTTCAAATTCATGCAAATCATAATAAATCTGATTTATTATTACATTTAACTAATATTATTATTTTGCAGTTAATTGCATTTGAAATTTTGATAGCATTTGTGAAATTTACAAGATTAATAAATTATACTGAAATAAAATAATTGTTTAATACCAACATTGGACAATAGTTTTATTGTACTACTTCATTTGATCTTAAAATATCTGAAATCTATTTTATTTATTGATTTTATAATTATAATCTTGAATTAATTCCTATTAATTTTTAATTATTAAATTAAATAATAATTTTGTACTTTTACTCGATCCATTAATTTATTTTTTATTAGACATACCTTTTAATATCGATGCTTAAATACTCTAGATATTTTCTACTGTAATTATGAAAGTTTTTGTATATTGTATTTTACAAATTTTAGTAAAATTTAAAGAAAATTCTTTTGTCTTAATTTTTAATACTAAGAATAGTAAAACTCGAATACGTGTGCACACAGAGCTGAATTTATTAGCGCAAATAGATTCTTATTCATCGCTGTGTAACAATCTTTTCTGAAAAACGATTACTGACTTTTTATGTTTTTTCAACAAATGTGCTATTAATATTTTATAATGAACACGCTACAATTAGAAATATAACTATTTTAAAAGTATATTATTGCAATAATTACATCACTCAATTTTGAACATTTTTACTTGATTTTTCTAATCGATATAACTACTTTTTTGTAATTTCTTAATTTTTCTCATGACCAATAATCTTCAAATGTCTTGTAATTTACCGAGAAACTAATTATACATAGTATTGGTGTAAATCATTCAGTTGCGTTGAAAAGGTTTTATCGGTTAAAGACTAGCAAAGTTTCTTTGTTTATGAATATTTTTGTGATAATAATAAAAAAGCAGTTGAATTATTTGAAAAATATAACACGAGTTTCTTAATCATTTCACATTGATTTCATTTCACATTATTAGAGTATTATTCGATACAAATAACTGAAAAGTTGTAGATTTTGCTTCAGTATTTATGAGAATTTTGATTTTAACAATCAATAAAGATTATGGGAGGCATTCGGTTGTCGAACTTTCAATACCATAATCAAGAATGTATACTCAATATGCCTGTTTTTCTATTGATCTGTGATTCATTTCGTTTTCTTGGTATAATTCATGTTTCATTTCAATAAATTAAAAGAAGTTATCTTTCTATGCAAATTTACTCGAGTTCTTAAAAGATTGTTTATAATTTCGAGTTTTTGTTTTGTCCATTGATCTTACAGTATCATACTATGCTTCCACTTTCTGAGATACGTCATTAATTGATAATTGGTTTATAATAATTATCATGCCATTTAATGAACCGTTATGAATTGAAACTGATGCATGCTATATTCTACGTTAAACAGTTATATTTTTTATTTATATTGTAGTTATATGATTTTCATTGCCTATTTTATTCGTATTAACGGTGCTACAAATCAGAGTTTTAAAAATGTCTTCTAGAAGCTTTTTTACTTAAATATATTTTTCATCGTATGCTAGACTGTTAAGTAAACTAATATTAACGTACTTTTGATCAGACGCAAAGATAAAATTGTTGGATATAAAAATTAAAGCACGCAAATCGTGCAAATTTACGGATCTAGAAATTTTTTTCTCACGCTGCCATAAAATATTATATTATTAAAACAGAAAATTTTAATATTATATTACTAAAACAGCTGTTTTCTATTATAATAGACACAAATTTGAAACCAAAACGTCATCAGTATTCGATCATGATGTATTTTATATGTTTCATTTAGAAATTTGAAATTTTCAGTCGTGCATCACGTTGAAAAAGAATTTTATTTTATAGGTTATTTATTCTTGAAATAATAAGGTGTGTAGTTTCTCTACTTATCAATGTATCAAAATTGTTCAAAGGAGTCCGAAATCACAAAAGAATTTGATACATTTGAAAATGATGTAACTTCGTAATTATAAACAATGGCATTTGCTATTTTTTAATGTTACATTTGAACATGTTCAATGCGTTTTCTTTAAGTGATTTAGTTTCAAAGATGCGTCTTATCAATCAACCGTATACTTTAAGTTATTTTCAAATAAATTTACTATCAAATTGAATTATTTTACTATATTATTTTCATAGTAAATTAAAATCTTAATAAGACTGGATGGTATTTATTAAATATATCAAATGTACATTTTATCAAAAATATTTAATTATATTTATTGTATTATTTCAATTACAGTAATCTTAATAATTATTTTCATCGCTGTCTTCTTTGATAATTCGTATCAATTTATTGATATCAAAGAGATGTTCCAATTTTATTTCTAAGTAAAAAATTCTAGATAAATATCTTACACATTTAATATTTTACATTCTGTTTTCATGACTACCGTTTGCAACAATAACGATTAGCATTTCTTATACCACACAGAGCATTCATAAAACATCTTATCCATGCACTTTAATTTAGCGTAAAATTTAATATTTGTTTTTTCTTTGAAATAATTTAAAACGAACGAATCATTTTAATTCATCGTTTCTGCTAAATGTAAAATTGCTTGTTCTGATCGATAAAATCAGGTGATACATATTTTAAGCTTTTATTGTCATTTCAGGAGAATGCATGAAGTCTTATGATTATAATATCTCAAATGATCTGATTTTTTATTCCAGTTATTTTTCCACCTCAACTGTCAGCGAATTTAATCATTTAACTATCCTATCTTCTTTTTGTCTGAATTTAAATACTTATAGTAAGTGTTTTGAAGATATGCAAGCAATTTTATTTAAACCAGCATTCCGCAATTATGTCATTGACAGCTTTGGCCATTGAAGTTCAGTTTCAAAACGAGGTTTATTAAGTTTTTCATCTGTTAATGAATTACAATAATTTTTCAGTTGGTACTATAATCTTAAAATCTTTTTCTTTTGAGAAATTTTTTCCCTCGCGGTATTCTCAATCTAAAATAAAAGTATCGCTAAATAGTATGATGCACATTAAATGTTTCATATTTTACGCAGACACATTAGATACGTGATGTGAGACGTTATTAATATATATATATATATATATATATATATATATATATATATATATATATATACACATAAAACAAGTTTTTACAAGTTATTTTACTTTATTTAAAGAAAAAGAATGTACTAGACAATTGAATATGGATGTGGTACTTCCGGTAAATCGTTTCGATTGTAATAGATCGTCAAATCGGCGAAGGTAAAAACAGATACGTAATTGAAGGTAAAACAAATGTCAAAATAAAGTTACATTGAAAATCGTTACCCAAAAACTGCTTTAATTTACAAAAAATATACCGTTTGTGATTAATGTACTGTTATTAATATCAAGGTAATAAGCATAATAACAATTATAAATTTCAATCAAAGTATTTATAGTTGAGTTATATTAGAGTTTATTGTCTATATAACTACTTATATTAACTAACTGAAAATCATACTGACATTTAAAGGACAATAGACGTTTTAAAAAGGCTCAGAATCTATTAAAATCGTACCTATTAATTTCACATGACAGAATACGTTTCAAAATTCCTAATATCGATAATTTAAATAAAATTTTGGGGAAAATGACTTTTGCGTCCTTCACAGTTATGTGAAGTAGTATGTGCAGCCTTCAACTAATTTGAGATTATTCCATTCGCTAAAGACTGGTTCAAAATTATACATTAGGTAACGATTTTCATAATTTTGTACAGCCTTAAACATTATTAAATTCTATTGCAATTCGCTATTTACACAGTATTTATGAATTTGTAATAAAATTGTCATGTGATAAAAATATAAGTGTATATTTATGAATAAATGAAATAAATTATAATTGTCTTGTATTATTATTTCTGTTTGTATCGCAATCACAAGATAATTTAACATAAGATTGTCTTCGTAGAATTAATTTAATTTACGATAAAGAATGGTACGAACAAAATTCTCACTAGAGGTTATTTAAAATATAAATAAAAAATTACAAAGCTTCATTTTTTCTTAATCGGACTTTGATTTTTCTTTTCTATCGGTTTGAGTTGAAGGATATATAGCGAACAAAGATAACTGTGCCAAAGACAAAGTGAAACCAACACCATTCTGGAACTATAAATGTAGCATTTTAAAATAAATTCTATTTTTAAGTTTTTAAATTTTTTAATCTTAGCCATTTGAATGAAACAAAAAATGAAAGTAAATCTTACTATTATAAAACTGTCGTTTAAAATAAGCCCGTACACAAGCCATTGGAATGAAACTAGGGTTCCCATAAAAATAAGGGGGAATGGAAGAATTTCGGTACTTTTTGTTTGAATAATTTCCCCCTAAAAAACAAACATTTATTCGAAAATTCATAATTTATAAAAATAAATATCTACTCCTTACTAAATGTATTAGTGGCGATCCAACTAAAATTAAAAAAAATGCACTAGTTAAAACTCCATATCTAAATTCTATGTGTTCTTTGCTTTCTATCTGAGCATATCCTAAAACGAGCGCAACAAAAGCGGTTGCTTTAGCTAATACTGCTAATGTGTTCATCTAAAACATTAAATTCATTTCTTAAATGAAAATTCATAATTAATATTTAGTTGTAGATTTATAGCGCAATACCTTATTCGGTGAGTACAGGTAGTACACAGCCATGTATATCATATTTATAGACATACCAAACATATTAATACTTATCATCATCGGATCATTAACGATTAATGCATATTGTAGCATCATAGTACACCTATAAGTTAAGAAGTAAATTTTTTTAAGATATACATCTAAATAATAATATTGTGTAATTAGCTAATATATAGATATCCAATTGGATGGAACTTCATTTATATTAGTTTTGTGAAATACAAATGCGTTAATGCATCCATAGAACTAACATTCCAATTCCACCAATGAACGGCATTGCATCGAATCCTTTGGACGTTCCTTTCTTATAAATGTCCTTGCAGATCAACCTACGAGAGATATGTCACGAAATGTATAATTCATTACAAAACAATTAAAGATAAAGACTGAGCAATAAACACAAAAGTTAAAATTGTTTCTAAGTTATATAAACAAATAATTATTCTTGATTGATCCAATACTCACGTTCCAGATAGCATATGACCCATTGTGGAAACCATGGCGCAGGTTGCCACTACCTCTTTGTAATCTTCTAAGCCCATGATTGTCCTTGAAATACCTAATTAAACTCGAAATGTGTAAAATGAAAATAAACCTTTCTCAATAATTGTAGATAAAGTACTGACATTTAACTGGCTAGTAAAAATTAAGATATTGTAAGTGAAAAACTATTTTAAAAAAGGGAACAAGATTATTTTTCTTATACAGTTTAAGGTACAAGCTTATTATTATTATTATTATTATTATTATCATCATCATTATCATTATCATTATTATTATTATCATCATTATCATCATCATCATCATCATCATCATCATCATCATCATCATCATCATCATCATCATCATCATCATCATCATCATCATTATTATTATTATTATTATTATTATTATTATTATTATTATTAACAATAATACAACAAGCAAGAATAGAAATATATATCCTTTTAATAATTTGCCTCTCATTTACATCGCTAGGACATTGGCCTTATTATAAATGCATTAAAATGGTATAATAGTATTGAAATCTAAAAAAACAACCGTTTTTTACTTTTAATAACGAAATGTAATTATATAATATACAGTTTGTAATTTTCAATTTTTTAAAAGAAAATGTTAACTTTACTTAATCAGCGTGGGAACGAAATGCAATCTATCAGTTTATTAATCCTAAATTTTGTAGAACATTTTGCAAAGCTTATGCTTTTATGATTTTGTATTTCACTGTGCAATAATTGAATATGAAATTGAATTCAAAATGATATTGTATTAAAATACGGCAAAGATTGTAGGTTATTTTAGAGTTGAGTAAACGATTTTCTTATTCAGCATATATTTTTATATGTGAAGATAATGTTAACGTATAGATGGTTAACGTATATGTATATAATTTTTCAAGATAAATAAATTAAAATTTTGAAACACTACATTATTTAATTTATAACGCTAGAATTATTTTTTTTTAATTCAGAAAATACTACTTTTTAAAACAAAAGAATATAGATAAAACAGATTTATTCAAGGCTGATACTGTATAGTTATTTAGTATATTTTAAAAATAAATATAAGAAAGTAAATAATTCTTCGAGAATTAAATCTTGCTTTGGAAAGCGTAAATCTTCTCAACTTAAAAAAATGATAAATAAGTGTTGCGATTTCTTTTCCTTCGTTATATTATGCTACTTGAACGGTGAAGTATTTTTTATTCTTTTTAATTATATATCCAAGTAAATATAGAATGTATTTCAAAGAATATAAATTTTAATTTAATGCATTATTAGGAATTTTAAAGTTCTCTTTTTTCAGAAATACTTTTTCTTCTGCATTCTCCTTCGTATCTTGAAATATAAATACTCGGTTATGGGTGTAATATTGATAATTTAAACAATATAGTTCTATTGTTTATGTATTTATCATCAATCTATAAGCCTTTAATATCTCTAGACTCTTGCAATATGTTATTTTACAATTGTGTCAATAAATGAATGTACGCTGCAATTGAAAAGTACGTTATAGAAATAAAGTACTTCATACATATCATACATATTATACAAAATTGAAAGAAAAGTTACTATTGCTTATTCACTTAAAATTTTGCACAATACCGTATTATTGTACCTTATAAGGATCATTCTATTCTGATATTGCAAGAATGCATATATTTTTGTGGCTCATATCTTGTGTTTTATTTTAATTTAATTTAAATCGAATTTCTTATTTTCAACTTTAAAAGATTATACTAATTAGATAATTTTATCATATTTCGAAGAATATCTGATAAAATTGAATTTCTTAAGTTATATATTATAAACTAATAAATATTGAATATTATAGACTAATTAGATAAAAAACAGGAAGTTTCTCTAAATATTTTGTTGTAGTTTAAATATATTTTCACACTTACGGATAAACAACGAACTACGTTCAGTAGAATTATGTTATTTTGCTGGAATTGATTTTAATAATGTTTTATATTGCACAAATAATCTTTTATCGCTAAAGTACATGAATAATTGATAGTGTGATAGAAGTTATGAAAGTTTTCCGATTACAATTATCACTTTCATACCGCGTAAAATTTATATTTATTTTTTAAATAAAATAATTAATAACTTTCATTTTTTTTAGTTTTCTTAATAAGCATAAACATATATTTAAAATAACTAGGCACTTCTAGTAGATGATTGATTATGATACTTCAAGTTACTTTATTTTAAGAAAACATAAAGTGTACGTGGTATAAAGCTTATTTTGACAATTATAATTTTTGTTAAATATTAAATTATAAAATATTATAAAAATTAAATTATAAATTATAAATATTAAAGTGTATTAAAATATAAAGAGTAAAAATTATCTTATTAAGTAAAGATAAAAATAAAAAAACTAATAAGTGCTTATTATTTGTTTTCAATAGATAAATTTTAGAAAATGAACATGGTTTAATCAGAGATTGTTTGAAGCGTTTATGAGGTACATTTATATTTATGAATTATGATTATTACGTAAAAAATTTTATTTTTACAAATTTCTTCAAAATTGAATTTTTTTATTCTATAGTGATATAAATAAAGGTTCATTTTCATGATAAATATGTTTATACGGTGATAAAATTAACAAACAAATTATTTATCTTAGATTTTTTTAAATAAAATCTGATAACATTATGTACAGATGCTAATTAATTATTTCGAATTTTGCATTTGCAATCGGTAATAGTGAAAACATACTTTATAAATTTTATGGTTATTTGACTAAGAATTATTAGTTATATTATGAAAAAGCACAGTCATGTTTAAGTTTATGAATTATTTAAGCACATAGATATATGCGTACATGTTCTACGTAATAGTTCTATTATTTTTCAATGAAAATACATTTATTTATTTATTTATTTATTTATTTATTAAAAAGAACTAAAATTATAATTTCATATTATATTAATTCGATTAATTTCTAACGTTAGAATTAGCATTTTATAATAAAATTAGATATTTTATTATAGCCAATGAAAGGAATTGTTAAATTAAATAAAATTAAAAAATTGTAGCTTTTATACACATGACGTCACGGTTATTTAGTCACATGGCGAAGAAGACATCTGTTACCATATGCTACGTCGTATACAAGGAAAGTCTACCAAGTGTTTCACGAAAACTTAAGTTAAATTCAATTAAAATTATTATCCATAAACGGGATAAAAATAATCGACTAACTCTACTTTTCCGTTTTATAATTCAAAAACATGATCGCAAGAGTTTTAAAGTCTTTATTATTGTATACTCTTCGATTTTATTTAAACTATCCTAGTAAATGAAAGTAACCCAAAAAATGGTAGACTTATTTAGTTGTAAAAACATTTAAAAATTTATATTTAAATAGCATGTGCTACAAATTTTATTCTAAAATTTTCGAATTCGTTTAATATTTCTAATTTGACTATCATTAATCGCTAGTACCAAATTCATGTTTGGCGCGAAGATTTGACAAACGCGTTTGCTAATTGGTACATTTTAAAAAAGATTTTTACATTTTTTCTAAAATAATTATATAAAAACAAAATCGTTATAAAAAAATTATTTTTTATATTTTTTAATAAATACCATTTTTTAATTTTAAGAATAAGTTTTTTCATCAAAGAATTTTTTATTACAATATAAACGAGATAAGTAATTGGATGAAATGCAAGCTTTATTAATTAATAGAGAATATAGTTAAGGATTAGAATAAAAAATTTAAAAAAAAGCACTTCAACAATATTTCAATGTTTTAACATTTAAAACTCATATGTACATATGAAACTTATGAATTTAATGATGATACATTTGTACATGTTATTTATAAAAAGATTTTAAAATGTACTACCACTATTTTAAATTTTTTAGTTTTAATGCGATTATTTTTTTCACAATTTCTCTTTAACATTACGCTCGACTGAAAATTCTTTTAAAATCTTTATAATCAGATATAGAAAAAAAAATAAGCCTTGGAAGGTTATATAAAATGTATCTCCGGTAATTAATTAGTAGATAGTCAGTAGTATCTATGCAGCTTATATTATTACTGAATTAAGTTTGATATAATTGTAAAAAAAAAAAAGAAAACAAATGTTAAGTTTGTATTAATATTTAAAGTGAATAAAAGGTAAGAATAATTTAGCTAATTAAAACTTAATTACAATCGATATTGTGATGTATTATCCGTAAACCGACAATAATTGGTATATTTCTTCCAGCTAGTGTCACTTGCGTAGTTAAGTTGAATTAATTAACACTCCAATCATTGAAATCAATATAGCTACTGGATCACTGAAGCACAAATAGGCAAACAAACGAAAATATCATTTAAACACAACTTTCTTTCAGTACGGAACTACAGTTTCTGTAGTTGGATTGGAAAAAACGGAGCAAGTAGTCTTAATCATAGGAATGAAAACGAATCTCATTTTGACTCGACCGACTTGCACCACGTGCTACGAACACATACTACTGAGCATTCGAATCCGTTGCTCAACTACATGCACAAAACCTTCTATGACTGCGACCTTGATAAAAGAGTGTACTGCACGGACGAGTGTGTCGAAATAGCAGTGAGAGTAAAACAAGTGGTATTAAAGCGATTCACAAAAGTTACGAACAGATACTTTAATTAAGATAATAGTAGATTACAATTTTATGTAACGGATTCTCCCTTCTCCTCGTTTCTTTTACGTGCGTGCATGAGTCTATTAATCGATACATGTAAAGTTTAAGGTTCTATATGCTGCTGCACGTCTGCACTTTGTTTAAATGGTATTGTCATGTCAATAGTATTGTAGTATACAAGATATGCGAATATTATTAATGAAAAGATTTTCTAATTCATGCATCAATTTTTGTTTTGGACAAATATTTTTGATTTAAAAATGTCACTAATTCTCATCTCTATTTAATTAGAGAACTAAACAAAAACATAATTGAATTGTACGAAATGTTTAATCTTACATAAATCAATGAGTATTTTAAAATTTACAGTAATTAATCTTTTAACTTTATTATTACATTAACAATTACATTAAACCTTTTTTTGACATAATCACTTACAATTTCTTAAATGTTGTGAATTAATGGCCACGAATGAAACAACTGAAAATGTATTATGATAAGTTTTAAAACTCTTCATAATTTTGACTCCCTTCTGATGTATTGAAAGTGATTATTGTACAGGAAGTTCTTGTTAAGAAGAGTATAAATTATCTCGTTTAAAATTATTTGTCTAGCTGATAACTTTAATATCAATAACTTTGTCTTATTTCATACTTAATATATAATAATAATATCGTTTAAATTAATATTGAAATCAATGAAAGTATTATATTCCACTGAAGAACATAAAATAATATTTCCTTACATTATCTTGTTAAAAAAAAATTAATTTTATTCTATTGATACCTGTTACATCTTGTAATGACTAAAATTATGTGTACACTGTAATGAATTTCTGTATTTTTACAGTAACAACTTTTATAGGAGATAAATACAATTTTAACTAGGAATTTTATATTAACAATCTTGATTTTAACCTAATATTCAGCAACTTTCTCAGTAATATAAATCTTTATGAATTGGATTTAGTAGTTCTTCTTTGTAATTGTATCATTAATTTCTTTATGACAAGTTGTATATGCCGATCCTAAGCCAAAACCTGCTCCTGTTACAATGGGCCATTTTCCTGTAAAAATATTTTACTTAAAAATATTAATTTTGCTTCAATGTTTGGTAATTCAAAAATTGTTCAAAAATCATTTTGCTCACTATTGATAATTTAATCCTATTAATGTAAACCAAATTATTTAACGTGTTATGTTAAAAAAATTAAAAAATAAAATAACTATAGGTCTTTATACTTCTAATTGCAATAATAATTAAATTAGAAAATTCTGATATTATCTTTTTTAATACACTTACGCTAAATCTTCTATCGGTATTAAAAGTATAAAAATATGGAATAATTTTCAATTTAATAAAATTAAGAAATTATAAAAAATCCATTATTTAACAAATAAGTACATATTAGATCATAATTGTGATTAATATTGTAAATTTTAATAAGCATTCAAATATCTTTATTAGATTAAATGCTGGATGAATGATTATTGTCTTATATACTTTATAAAATTGAAAAAATATAACTTAAAATATAAATTATAAAATAAATGCTATTTATTTACTCGTTTGGATAAAAGTTGATTTCTTTTTTTTTTAAAGAGCAATATTGATACATAATCTGTTGAAAAGGTAGCGAATCAAGCTTAGGCTTCATTGTTGATCAATAGAATAAATTTAATTGAATAGGCACTTAAAAATACTTTATAATCATAAGCTAGATTACAAAGAAATTATAATCATAACTTACTCCTAATAAAAAGTAGTGAAATAATAGAACCGACGAAAACACCAGCCCCTGAAATATATACAAATAAAAGTTAACTTAATGGTCGATCAAGATTTTCATCCATATTAATGAAACTATGATTAGTGGCATGTGTTGTTACCAAGTTTTACTAATGCACTCTTAGTGCATTTGTCCCATTTTCTTCCAATTTCTTCCTCCGTCCATGCTGTCGTAGGAACCATTGTAGCTAGAAGAAAAAAATATGAAAATGTTACATCACAGAACTCGTAAAAGGTTAAAATCGATTGTAATCACAATTAACAATGAACTGCCGAATTTCAATGGTTTATTTAATTAGTAATTATTATCAAATGAAAGGTCGGGCAGAAATATAATTAATAATAAAGGCTACCATTAAGTTCATTTTTTCTCATTTTCGAGTTGCAGGGTACTTATAATTATTTTGAGGTTACACTGCTGTCTGCTACTATACTTCGCGGAAAAATTTATTCTACTGCACTGATGTATGACGTAAATGCCTTCTGCTGCTGAAAATTATTCGATTTTTCAAAGTACTGTTAATTTTGACAAATGCTAAAAGTAAAATATTCTTAAAAAATTTATTCGCTATAAATGTTTGTCAGGAAAAAAATGTCACATAATAAAAGCTTACGTGTAGTAGTTTAATTATAAAGGTATTAACATCGAAGGTGAAATAAATAATTTTCATAGATTTTTTTGTATATAATTTAAAATTTTGGAAGCGGCATTTTGGCTTTATATCATTTGTCATTTAAACTGCGTGATATCATTATCCGCTAGCAAATTTTCGTTAAGAGAGTGGTTGTAGATTCTTCTTTTGGTCGTCATAATCTGTAATTTGTATATCGGCCATGGCGCTACAATCAAAAATAGCTTCATAAATATATCTATACAGTTATAATTAACTATGGTACAAAATATATATTAATAATTTGATTTTCAATAAAAATAATAGCTAAAATACCAATCTATTTTTACGTCAAAGTGTTGATTCTTTTTAATGGAAAATTATAACATATCGAGGATAAATAATTATTTCACAAGTTTTTTTTTTTTTTACACTTTCATATTAAAATTAATCATTACATACAATTTTTATTATGGGTGAAGTAAAAAATTAAAGTTTATGTGGTTTGAAAAATTATTATTATTAGAAGTGACCGAATTCATATGAGCAAAGTATTTATATTTAATAATTATTTTCTGTAGTCCGTAATAAGAAATGATATTCTAACGTTTATTTATAATAAGTTTACATAATTTACGTATAATATAAAAACTAAGTGGTTGTAGCATGTGTAAAAACTGTATAAGTTATTTCAATGTTATGCGTTAAAAAAAACATTCCTAAACGTCAATAATTTTTTTAAATTTCAAACGTTCTTCTAGTTTTTCATTATTTTCATAAATAACAGATTTGCATTTGTAATGAAATGTAATAAAAAATAATATAATATTATACAATATTATATAATGAAATATCTAAATTTAAACTTTAACGTAAATTATAAGGCATGATACATAAAATATTTTTCTAACAAATAATGTGTAATATTATAAATTCCTTTTGAATATTTTGTGAATCAATAATAATTCTAAATTATTACGTTGCTGTCAATGATTTGAATTTTTTAATTATTTTCTTGAATATTGTATATTATATTTAAGAGTTAATAGTGCTACATTTAATTTCTAGTTTTGATAAAAATAATATCTTAATTATGTATATATTTCAAAAATTGCCTAATTTAGTTAATTGAAATTACATAGGCAACTAATGTATTATAATTATTTCATTAAAATAATTTTACTTAACTAAACTATTACAATTTACAGCGAAAGATAAATACAAGAATAACATTCTTCAATGCTATTGCGTATTTTTAACAATAATATTAAAAGTACAAGAAATTATAAGCTATTTTTGATATTTAATTTATCACATATAATTTGGTAACAAATGAATCCAAGAGATTTTGATATCACAGGACCTATCGAAGAACATAATATGTTGCATTTGTAAGCAAGAGGGCGAAACGCTATTCTAATAAATGAAATAACGATGATTTTGTGCCAAAAATGTCGAAAGCGACCATAATAATGCTGCGAATGTTTCAAAAGAAATCTACTTTTTCGAGCAGTGTATAAATTATTTTACAAGTGGTAGTGTGCGGTTGAATTTCTGGTAATATTATGACGGGTGACACTATAAGAAGATGTTTACTGGCTCACGAAGTAAAATTTAAATTAAACAAACTATTTAGTCGATTAATCAGTTGAACGGTTAGGAAAGTATACTGGCATTAAAAAATCAAGTGCGTTGCATCTACAACTTATTTAGTTTCAGATCCATTGATAAAATAATACGATGTGGCTACAAAACTATAAATAAGATATTCATAATTGGAAGCTTTGAATTAGTTAAATATACTTTTGATAAATATTGTGTACATTTTGTATATTCTTCCAGTCAAACGAGAATCCATAGTGTAAAAACATAATTTAAAAATTTGTTTATTATCATTAAATATATTATTAAATACACTTAACCACTTATAATTTACAAATGCGTTTAAATTAAAAAACGAATTACTTAAGTAAGGGGCAATTAATATTAAAAAGAAAATGCATCTTTCATAAAAATTTACGATGAATAACTAAGTCAACAACATACATAAATTTTAGTATAAGAATTTTAAGCTTATCGTCGTTACAATTTTATTTTATTATTTTATTTACGTGCGTGAAATATGGGTCATCGAGCTATTATGGGATTGTATAAAAATTTACCACCTATAACGAAGGAAATAAAATCATTTGAAAATCTATTAGTTCTTGATTTTGAAGCAACATGTTTAAAGGATGAAATTTTGTCACCGCAAGAAATCATTGAATTTCCTTGTATTGTTATTTCTTCTCCAACTTGGAAAGTGAAGGATGTTTTTCATAAATATGTTAAACCACAAGTACATCCAACAATTTCAGTTTTTTGTACAGGATTAACAGGGATTATGCAAGAAACTGTAGATAATGAAGAACATTTTCCGGATGTTTTTAAAAAATTTTGTCAGTGGCTGAAAGAAGGAAAGTATTTTGTTGAAAAAAATAATAGTGCTTTTGTTACATCGGGTGATTGGGATTTAAGAGTGATGCTTCCAAATCAATGCAAACTTAACAACATTGAAGTACCAGATTATTTTAAACAATGGATTAATATAAAAACAGCATTTTGTTCAAAAACAAACTATTATCCGTGTAGTTTACATGATATGTTACACCATTTGAATATGGAATTTCAAGGAAAATGTCATTCTGGTATAGACGATGTTCATAACATAATTCGGATAATAAGAACCTTATCTGATAAGTATGATCCTGAGTTTAAAATTACATCTAAAATTGAAAAGACATAAAAGACACAAGTATTTGTTTAATATTGTTTATTAAAAAATATTTGATACTTTATACTAATACTGTCACATTAAGAAATAAAATTTAACTGAGCTGTTAAAAATATAAAAATTATGTAAATGTGTATTAAATGATAAAAATTTACATTACTATTTATAGACATCATGCAGTAGTTTATTTGTACAATTTTACTTTGCGCTTCAGTCTTATCCGAAGGAAGGCAAAAATTTTCTTTTTATTTTTAATTATCTTATAAGGCACTAAATTAAAACTTTAATTAGTGGGTAAGAAACTTTCTACTCCAAAATGAGATTCATTGTTATGGTCACTACATAATGAGTAAAATGTTTGTGAATCGTCCATATTATCTTGAAGCATAGAAATTGTTTCATCTGCTAGTGTTTCTATCGTTAATTTCACTTCATTTTGGACAATCCCTTTACATAAATCACCAAGATTTTGCTAAAACAAAAATTCCTTTTTATTTAAATATATTTTAATAAGTATTTATTTGTTATAATTTATATATTATAATTTTGATATCTTACCACTGAGTCACCTATTAACTTTAAGTCTTGTGTAAATAATTCTCCAGGGAAAGCTTTACAGATTGGTTGGATTACGTCTTTAAATTCATCAGCATATCCTTCTATTTTATCATGAAGGCCACTGTCTTTTAACTTTTTGTATAGTCTAAAAATAATTTGAAATTTCCTATTTATTTCTAATCTTATTCCAAAAATCTGAACACACGATGTAAAATAGTATTAAACTTGTTAATTTACCTTCTTATTCGTAATCTAGTTGGTTCATCACCATGTGTTATTTTTAATGTGCCTACATGAATGACCCCTGTTTGATGAATGATTGTAAGATCATCTTTCCTTGGACGAAAATCCAATGTAACCCACTGAATTTCATCTGGACTTAATAATAATTCTGTTGGCTCTATATGCCAACTTGACAATACAGATGGATATAAAGCTAAAAAATAAATATACATTTATTTTCTTTATTCGCAAGTACTTTAAACAATAAATACAAACCTTTTGGAATCAGTTTTACTTTTGCAAAACATATTAAGTCCCCAGTATTATGTAATTTAATTTTTGCATGAAGAATACCTTCTGAATTTAACTTTCCTAAAGAAAGCCACATTTGACCACTGGTGTCTTTGACAGCTTGGGATATTTGAATTTTTCCACATCCACCATAACCAAATAAATTAACCTATGAATTATATTATAAATATTAATAATATAAAAAGTCTTTAAAATATAATTCTTTCCTTAATACTATTAATCAAAATAACTTACTACTTTTACAAGACCAGAAACTTGACGACTTTCCCGTACAGAACTATAATGTGAAAAAATTATTTTTCCTGCAGCTGCTTTTGGTAAGTTTGGTGCAAAAATAACAGACAAAGTTTTACTTTCCGTACCTTGAAGAGATAATGTCATAGATGATGCCGTTGTATGTCTGTCTTTAAGAAACTAAACATATGTATAAAAAAATTTAACGTGATATAAATTGAATATTATTTTTATATTACAAATATGTAAAATTATACCTTGAAACTTTGATCTTTCGCTTTAATAGTAACAAAAAGTTTAATTTTATTGTTACTAGTATTACGAATTGTAAGTTGTTTTGTATCTGATTTTCCAACTTTAACACTACCCCATACTACAGCTACATGTGTTGCTCTTATTGGTATAACAGTTTCAATTGCAACTCCACCAGAAGCTGTACTTCCTGGTGAATTTCGACCTGAAGTACCCGATCTATAATATAAAAGTAAGAAATTCGTAGAAAAAATTTCACTAGTTATTATAAAAGTTTAAAATAATTATTAAATACCTATTAAATATTAAACTGTGTGGTGATGTTGGTGAGCTAACAGATCTTAAGTATTGTGGAGTTTCAGCACGTTGTAGATGAAAACTCTCAGCCGATAACTGTTCAATTTCCACTACTTTTTCTCCAATAATAGGATAAAAAGATAACTTATTTCCTACTGTGATTCTGATCATAGCATTTCTAAAATGTTGAAATAGTATAAAATTATTTTAATAGAGGAATAAATGAAAATTATAAATAAAGTATATCATTACCTTTCATTATCAGTCTTATTATTTTCGGGTTTATAAGAAATTTGTAATGCTAATTTTTCACCTCCATTAAGTACAATATTATTAGGGCATATTAGAAAATCTCTACATTTACTTTGATCTTCTTTTGATTGTACTACATCTGCAGTTGCTGATATAGCAATGCTACCTGAATTTTTAAGATTTATTATTTTGCTTATTCTGGGCTGAAGAGTTAATGGAAATTGAGTATCAAGTACATCTAGTTTACAAGATCCAATTGCACCTGTTAAAGTTACTTCTTTAATAAAGTGTTCTTCATTTTCTTTAAAACAAATTGATAATTGTAGTTTTGCTTGAGCATCATGTACACCACTTTGTAAAGCTTTTCCTGTACATAAAAATGTTATATGTATAAATATTTATTTTGAATTATAAATGAAGATCAATTTATCATTTAAAAGCTTACCTCCAAGAGATTGAAGAGATATTCCTTTGAAATCAATATTTACTGTTACTGGTTGTCTAGGTTTTAAAATAAGATGTATCAATTTTCTTTGATTTCCTACCGGACTAATAGTATCATCAAAACAATCACCAATACTAAATAATTCTGGTTTATTCTATTTAAAAATTAAATTTTGATTAGTTTTATGCAAAATATTAAGTAAAATAATCATTCTAGAAATCATGACAAATTTAAAATAAATTAAATAAATAAATATTAGATAAGAGTTCAAATTAAATTAAAGTTAAAAATTATAAAATAATTCATTAAAGCTATAATCACAACAAAACTAGTAAAAGTAATTTAGTTATTATTTTTCATACTAATTGAATGGTTTACTCATACATTGAATTATTTAGATAATTTACCTGACTTAAACACAGTGAAACAGGTACATCTATACTATTTCTATTTTCAAAAGTAATAGGTAAACTATTATTTGTATCTTCTGTAATCATTTGAAAATTTACAGTACTTTCTTCAGAAGGAGTAGATATTTTAATATTTGGTTCTTCTGGTACAAAGCACATTAAATGTTTCATATACCAATTTTTCCTTGTTACCATATCTGAACATGGTATATGAAAAAAAGCAATGGTTAATTTTCCCATGCGTGGCATTGTTACACCAATCTGAATTGTAAAAAAAATTTGTAATGAAATATTAAGAAATGTTGATCTTAAGACATTCATTAAAATTATATACTTTAAAAGATTTCCGTGCATCTGGTTCAATTAAAATATCGTTAACAGGTAAATCAAGTTTAATATTATCTTTCTCCCCTTGAATCTGGTAAAGTTTTAAACTACATAAAATCCAACGATCTGTTCCGTTGTATAATTCAAAATCTGCTTCTTTATATATACCAACTAAACACGTACAGAGTTCTTGTGTTTTTTTCCCTATTTGAACTTTTTCTGGAAAAAAAAAAAAAAAAAAAAACCATTCGTTAAAATAACACACATCTATACATCAAGTACTAATTACATTGCAAACATCTATAAAAAATTACTTGTATCAAATGATTGATTCTTTATTACTGAATTTGTAAGGGTATCTGCTTTTAATTCTGAATCATTTTGCGTAAATGTTGGCTCAATCATATCAGATGGCCCTGTATCATGTATTAAACTTGAATCATTATTAATAGAAGTTGAGTTACTAAAATTATTTGGACAATTTGATATCTGTGACAATTGTCTTAATGAAGGCATCATAGAATATTCTGCACGTAGAACACTTGTATTTAAATCTATTTAAAATATGAAAAATAGATATCACATATAAACAATATATGAATAAAAGATTTTCACGCTCTTGATTGAAGTTATAAGCTACACAATTAACAAAATATATTTTATATATACCTGTCTGTTGATTTTTTTGAATAGATAATCGATCAATAGTTTTGTTTGTAATTTCTTTAGCCTTTAAGGTAACATCTGAAGGTATGATATCTTCCAAATTCGTTTCTAATAATTTTCTTAGCTTGGGGTTAATAAAATTAACTTTATTTAATAATTCATTGAAAGTCTTGTTTTCTAAATCATTAATATGTTTACTGTCTAAAGATAACTTATTTTCAACATTGCTTTGTATCACATTCCTTTCAGATTTATCGTTTAAAAAAGTTGTACTTGCAGAAATTGGTAAGGATACTCTATTTGATGGTACAACCGTATATGTATTACCAGCACAATTATTATTTTCTACTCGTTGTCTTCGTTTTTCTTTATTAGCATCTAAAATTTTATCAACTAATTTTCTTGGAGTTTCCGAGTCCATATCCTGTAGAATCTGAGCAATACTGCTCAAACTCATGACACTTGGTTCTTTAGTACAGTCTGCACTTTTACTTTCCTTATCATCTGGTTGAAAGAAAAATGAGAAATGAATATTAGTTGAATAAGTTAAATTAAATAAAAAAATATTGAATTTCAAATTAACTTTAATAAAAGCTGAATACTTTTATTATAAATATTTCTTTTAATAATTTACTTAATTAAAATACTTGTCAAATATTTGTTTTAAATTACTATTAATTAACTATTTTAATTCACTATACTTTTTGAAAATGTATTTCATTAAGGTGTATAAATAATTTTTTTGATGTACTTTACAATTATTACTTTGTATTTTAAATATTCATAATCTATGCGTAAAGAGTTATAACTTAAAAGTTTTCTTTTATAATTAATAGTATGATTTTTCTTTATTTTATCTAGTATTGCTTAAAATATATATATATTTTAATCATTAATATATAAAGAAAATAATAAAAACCTTCAGCTGTGATCGTATCATCAATTAATGCTCGCGACTTTCCTTTTCTTTGTGGACTCTTTATATCAATTCCAAAACTTGGTCTATCAGAAACACTCGCAGTTGATAAATGGCCTGTACCACCACATTTTCTTTTAAAAAATTCACCTACGGAAATTCTTCCTCCATCTACTGTTAAATCTAGGTCACCTATAATTCCAGAGAAACAAGAAAATTCTAAGCGTTCCTTATCGTTTGTATTATTAATTGGTATAGAAGTAAATTTGTTTTTTCTCCAAGACATTTCATCAGCTAGTATTTGACTACCAGCTTTTGAACCTGACATAAACTCCTCATCGCCAAATTGCGCCATCATTTCTGCTACATTACTATTATAACTAATACCACTAAAATTTTGTTGTGGAAATGGTTCAGTTTTTTCAGGTGTCTTATTAAGTTCTGAAGATCGAGCAGTTATTTCAGTGGGTTCAAAGATAATCTAAACATATCATATAATAAATTTATTGCTTAAATATTAAAAATTTTAAAGTTTTATAAATTAGGAATAAAAAATATTTTTATCTTAAATGTAAATCAAAATCCAAATAGTACTATGAAATCCAATATTTGTATAAGGGTTTATAAAATACTGTACTTAGTTAAAGTTTTATTTATATTTTCATTGAAATGGTTACTTACGCTAGTAGTCTTGGTTGATTTATCATCAAAATCATCCAATTGTTTCCGATTTTGTGTTCGATTTGAAAGTATGGGTTGTTTATTTTTTAAATTAGAATAATTAGAAACACCAGTTTTCTTTTGTAAATTAGAAGAATTTACATTATTTTCTTTGTCAGGTTCTAATGATAAAAATTTGTAAACATACAAGTTAAAATGATATAATGCAGCACTTATACAATAATAAAAGGCTTGAGTTAATAGAATATTGATTACATACTTGAAAAAGCAGTAAATCCAGGGTCGCTGCATTTCTTTAGTACATTACGGGCAAGTTCACGTTCGCGTTCTAAACAATCCTTTTTGCTTTTTAATTCATCCAAAGGATGTTCATTCAATACTATAAACAAAAGTAACTTTAATAAACAATACAATACCAGAATAAAATTACGTAATGTATATTTTTTAAAAATATTACAAGATGAAATATTCTGAATAATTCCCAATGAGGACTCTTCGGTGTAATGTGTAACATTGCTGTGATCAAAATTCAATTGTCGATGCTTTGTGTTTTGTTCGTCGATATTTGATTTTTGCAATTTCCCTTGTAATCTAAAAATAAATTAAAAAATGTTGTTCCTCGAGAAGTAAAGTAAGTATGTTGATATTTTTTAATTTAACATCTAAAGAAAATCTTTGAATCCTACAATAATCGAAAAATTTAAGAATGTTAAACGTACAAGGATCTCCGGTCGACCGTTGAGGAAGCTTGAGGTTGCGGTGTGTTCATAATCGTAATATCTGTAAAATCCATTAGTTTTTTAGATGGATATTCTCTTGGTTCTTTCTTTTTATGCTTATTCAACTCCATTGTTGGCCTTTGACACACTCCGAACGTTGCAATAGTGGCCAACAATAAAATAGCGGGGACTTGCCCCAAGGATGCGGTTGAGACGCGGATTCACTATTTTATACAACTCTCAATCGGCTGTTAAATTTGAAAATGTTTACATTTTACATTTGAAGAAAGGAAACGTGCAACTAGAAAGCACGATCAACATAGTTTTTCGAACTTCACTGTGATGCCGATTGTGTCGCGCCATCCATGGGAAGCAAATAAACAATCGCATTCATATCGTAATTGTAGCAAGTTCACCAAAATTCGTCCATGGTTCTTGTTCCAACTTCCGTTCTATATTAGATAGTCAGTTTAATGTAATTAAGTTACTAGAGTTAGACAAAGAAAAAATAATAGCGGGACGCAACTGTAACAAAACAAAATAACACAAAAGAAGTTATTGTAGATTGACTTGAACGAAAAAAACAAAAACTTGAAAATATACGGTACAGCGATAAGCGGTAGCGGCAACTTACGACAACCCGTACAGTATATTTTGTAGTAATTCGCAAATGACGAGTGGTGACTCGAATAGTAAGCAAAACCTTAATCTGCAGGTGGAGTTGAGTAATGAAGTGTAAAATTAATATTAGGTAGTAAATATAAGGATGGAAGAGTAAACTCATGTGCGTAACCTATTCCTAATTAATTCGTAATAGTGCCATATTAAAATGTATATGCTGTCTTTTTCGTTTAGGATATGTTTTTGTTTCCATACCGATCACGTGCTGCTATTTTTTAAATTGAGAAAAGCACATTTTTACATTTAAAATAAATCATAGGAAATATTAATAACTAAATTATTTATTGAAAAATACATTGTTAATATAATTTCATTTCAATGGGATAAACGCAAAGTGCATTAGAATTAAAAAGATTCTGAATTCCGATATATTTGGGTGGTTAAACATTGCATGTTAGTTCCCGCCTTATGTTCTGTATACGCATGTGTGGACACGCGCCTGTGTGCAGATTACGCATATGCAAGTTTACGCATTCTCGTTAAAAACTTTGGTAAAATTTTATACACGTACAATGGCCCATACGGCTTTTTATTTTACAAATAGTAGGCTAACAAAGTTGAAAGTAAATACATTGTATTTGATGAATTTTTTATAATTTTATGGCTTTTCCAGATTAGATTTATGTAAATAATATAAAATACATGGTCTTTAAAGTGATATTAAGATGAGCCAAGCAAATAATGAAGAGCTACAAACAAATGCAGAAAGTAACGAATCAGAGGGAAATTTAGCAAGTCAAGAAATACAAGGAAATAAAACAACTAACAAGGATCTATATGCTTACCTGGAAAGAGATAATTTTACCACTGAAAAATTTAAAATAGAAATAAGAGGCTTACCAAAACATTATGGAATTGGTGAATTAAAAAAGTTTTTAAACGATAAGCTTCAACTAAATGCTAACAAAATTAAGCCACCAAAAAGAGGTAGTGGTTGGGCTTACGTATGTTTTCGTAGCAATGAATGTCGAGATAAAGCAATTAATGTACTTAATGAAACAGAATGGAAACATGCTAAATTATCAGCTCATGTAAATATACTTATATTTTCAACTTGTATAATATTAGACATAGGTTACACAAAAGAAATTATAATTTTATAATTAGGTTGCAAATCCTGCCCCAGATCCTTATATGAAAAGAAAACTTGAAAGAAAAGATGAATCTTGTAAAAAAGCAAAAATAGATTCAAAAATTGAATCTATTTCACCAGAAGATAAAATAAAGTCAAATACAACACCTCTTTGGAATATGCCATATAACGAGCAAGTAATAAACATTTTATAGTTAACAAATATTATTTTTATATACTTTTTATAATTATAATTTTAATTTTTAGCTTGAGTTTAAACAAAAAGAAATGAGAAATGTGATTAATAAAATAGGTGAAGAAATTTCAAAAGTGAATAAAGATCTTGGTAACTGGTTAAATCACCAAAAAAAAGATAATAATGGTTTACCGTGTAATTTAGGAGAAATTGTTCATTCCAATATTACAGAGGGTTATAGAAATAAATGTGAATTTACAGTTGGTAAAGCATTAATCCTTTTTTTCAATAACAATATTTAAACTATTGTGCAAATATAAATTATTCTTTATAGGTGTAGATGTAACTGGAAATCAAAAAATGATTGGTTTCAGAATTTCAAGTTATGCTGCTGGTTCAACAGCTGTTGGACCAATTGATCATCTTTGTCATATTCCTGAAAGGATGAAGATAGCAATAAAAGTATACTTAGGATTTTATTATTTTATTTATTTAGATCTTATTATTTAATATTTTATAGATACTGGAAAAATTTATTCAAAATTCAGAATTAGATGTATTTGATCCAGTCACACATAATGGTTATTGGAAACAAGTTAGTGCTAGAACAACACGATTAGATCATTTAATGTTAATAATTGGTATAGATCCTCAAAATATGAATGATGAAGATAAAAAAAAACTGCAAAATGAATTGAAAGAATTTTTTGAAGAAGATAGTAATGCAGAAGCTCGTGTTACATCTTTATACTTTCAAACAATGGAAAAAAAGTAAGATTTTGATAGCACATATTTTTTAGGTTTTAACATCATTTACATTTCGTTAGTAAATTTGATTTTAGAGTTGCAGGTGGAGAAGGAGGTGGTACAATTGAACATGTTGGTGGAATTCCATACATAGAAGAAATGTTACTTGGAATGACTTTTAGAATTTCCCCTGAAGCATTTTTTCAAGTAAATAGTTTAGGTGCTGAAGAATTATATAAGACAGTTATTGACTTGGTAAAACCTTCAAGTGATACTGCTTTACTTGATGTTTGCTGTGGTACTGGAACAATCGGACTTATTTTTGCAAAAGTAAATTAATCATGTTTAGTGAATTTGATGATGTTAATTAAATTTAATTATTTGCTTTCATTTGAATTTTAAGATTTAATGTCATATTGTAATATTAATAGCATTGTGATGAAGTTTTTGGTATAGAAATGGTACCAAATGCAATTCAAGATGCAAAAGTGAATGCTAAGAAAAATAATATAACCAATTGTGAGTTTTTTGTTGGAAAAGCAGAAGATATATTATTACCTGTAATCAATAGAACAACGAAATCAAATATTATTGCAATTGTTGATCCACCAAGAGCTGGGCTACGTAAGAATGAACTTACTATTTTCAGTTTGATATACTTAATTTTTATAAACAATTTAAATAATTGTTTGTATTTATCTTGCAGATCAAAAAGCTCTGGTTGCACTACGTAAAGCTAAAAACTTAAATAAACTAGTTTATATTTCCTGTAATCCTAAGGCTGCAATAAAAAATCTAATTGATCTAGCTCGGCCAAATTCAAAACAATATTTTGGTGAACCTCTAGTGCCTATAAAGGCTATTCCTGTTGACATGTTTCCTTTTACAAAACATTGTGAATTAGTTTTGTATCTCGAAAGGTTTTCTCTTGTAAAAGAATCAACGAATGAATTGTGAAATCTGTTTAATTTATACAGTTTTATATAAATAAATTTTACAACTTTTACCAAATATTGAGTTAAAAGAATTCTTATTAAAAAATTATCATATTTCCTAATAACACAAGTAAAATAATATTCATTTTGTAAAAAAAATGTTTGGGAATTTTTAATTAAATTTCTTGCGTATATAAATGTAAAAAAATTATTTGAATTTGTATTATTCTTAAGGCCTCAAGAATAATAGAAGTTAATAATTAACCAAGGGTTAATATAATTTGTATTTTCATATAAATTTTTTTTGTTTTAAAAATCATAGAATAAAATTAACATAATAAGTTTCTGGTACTTGTTTAGTTTCATAATATATTTATAATATTAAGCTTTGAACTATTTTTTCATCCTGAAACATCCAGGCATAAAAGAGAAAATGAAGAAGATAAGGAAAGTGATTAATTTTCTTTTACTATTTTATGATGATTGCTAAATGTATAGTTTAGAAAGAAGAAGAATTCAACTTCAGTTTATAAACTAGCAATGTTTAAAAATACAAAAATATACATGAATACATTTCCAGTTGCATCTTACGAAAATGCCTTTTATTTTAACTACACTCCCTTAGTTGTTGGAAACAAATAAATATCCTCGTTTCATCATGTTTATAAAGACCAATTCAAAATTATAAAATTGCTGTTTTAAAAAATAACTTTCTTACCGAAATATATAATACTCGCAAGAATTTGCTTAAATACAGTGTGATTCATTTCTGGACCAATGCAATTAATAATCTTATTTTATATTATATATTATTATTATTAATATAATAATAATAATAATAATAATAATAATAATAATAATAATAATGTAGTTTGTAAAATCCGAAATAAGTTTTTTTTATAAGATCATTTTTCAGTGATATAAGAAATATACATATAAAAGTTCTACAGAGTCAACTTAAAATTTATATTAAATTATTTATATCATTAAACTGTATTTTATTATGTTATTATTTATTTATTATATTGCTCGTGCGTTCAATTATACCTTAATTAATTGTTATGGAACGATTTAAAGAATTTAATTTCGAGTTCCAAATCTTTAACGAGGATGTAATCATAAAAGATAAGAATGGATAAAAAATAATGTTATTTCTGAAAGTTTGGTCACTTTTATGTGTAAAATGAGCGTATTTATAATCGGATCTATGAAACAATACTAGGATGTAATTAGGAAAAATGTGGTTTTGCTGAAAAAGTAAAAAGTACACACGATCGTTTTTGTCGATTTTATCAAAAGTGCAATTTTAAAAAATAAAAAATTAAATAATATGTTGCATATTTGTATAGATATCGGCTTTTATAGAAAGATGAAAAGATATTTGTTTTGTTTAAAAGAGTAAGGAGGACCCTGTTTAGATAAAAGGCATTTTCGAAGAGTGCAATTAGTTAATATAACCGTGTATATCTTTCTTTGAAAATCAACGGCTTGTTGACTGTGAAAGGGTGGTGGGCAATTAGTACAAAAACCACACATACACATTGGTAAATCTAGTAAGTTATGAAAGAAAAGTATGTATAATGATAGCAATAGAAAAATAAATAGTTTACTTAATTCCGTAGTTGCACAAGAACTACAAAGTAGTGAACTTTCGGAAGGTTGAACATCGTTAGAGTTAAGTTGCATATCACACCGGCAGCGGTATTCGACGCATGCACATATGCCAACAAGTGTGTGCGGTACCATATGCAGTAACAAATAGATTCCAGATACATTTTTTACTTGTTGCACTCAAATTATTCTATCAATAAAATAATCTTAATAATGTTATTATACTCATTAAAGTCAGGTTTATCTTTAATTTCTCATTTACATAAATTGAAATGAATATTATAAAATGAAATTCAACATGCTATTTAAGGCAGTTGTAATTGATTTATGTGAAAAATGTTGAACAATGAAAGGTATCATAATGATATTAACGTGTATTCTAACTTTTTATCAATTTTATATTTAAAGTGTAATAATAATAATAATAATAATTTACAAGGTTATAGAAACATTTGAAAGCACCAAAATGAGTCGTATGATCTGGTGTATGGTAGTAATACTTTCATTTTTATATTTAAAGTGAAATTTGGTTTGCCTTTTTAAACATTTTACTACTGGCACCTCAAGAAATTACGAATAATAAATCAACAAGTATTTTTTCAATATTAAATTTGAAATATGTAATTGATAAATTCGTTTGTAATTTTCAAACTACAAAAGGCCGAACGAATCTCGGTTTTCCTATAAGTCGAAGTATTTTCTTTGATTAGACTGTTTTATATTGTATTAAAATGAAATTTATTAATAATCACATTCAAACAAAGCAGTATTTATTTAGTGTTTTCATGAAATAATTAAGCAGAAATGTACAGAACATTTTAACATTTTAATATTTTAATCTTTTATATCTAAAATAAAGGAAAATTGACGTGTATCATCGTGTCATTTTATGCGGTTGCACAACGTCAACGCGATATTTCTATCGTTTATTATAATTAATAAAATTATTTAGAAATGAATTTTAAAGGGACTAAAAACCCAAGCAAATAAAAATTTACAGTCACTTAAATTCACTTAAATTATAAGCCTTACCAACACGCGAGATTTTTAAGTAATTTAGTTTTTTTTATATACAGTCAGATTCAAAAAAATTGAAGTAATTTTCAAATTATTCTTCAAGAGTTTAAGACAAGATGCGTCTGGTCTTACAATTGCATGTGGCAGTTGTAGTCGCAGCCCAACGTATGTCCTGTGCACAGCCACGTGCACTGGATATGTGGGTACGAGGCTTCGCGATCGAGGCCTGCAACGCTGCAACGAATTACCGATAATGTATCTTACGCGCGCACCTTTAACCACGTGAAAGATCGAATCGGTGGCAGAGTTTGCGAGTCTCGTAAGTGCGGGGGTGGGGAGGTTTATCATAGTTTCGCGATGTACGCAGGTGTTCGATCGATCCGTACACGTGTATCGTTGACTTTTTGACTTTCGGTCCGATTGCCGAGTGCAGCCTACAGACGAGCGTTGGACGGGCGAACGTCTCGCGGGTCGCCGGAGCGCGGAGCGCGGGTGTCGAGGTTAACGAGTTTGTACTTGGCGCCGACGATTGGACGACGATTGGACGGCGATCGGACGGCGATCGGACGGCGATCGGACGGCGATTGGACGACGATTGGACGGCCGTTCGAGCCCTGAGCAAAGCAGTGCAGTGCACCGGACGACCAGCCGCAGCTCGCACTTCGATTCCGTCTGGCAACTTCTGCGATCTTCAGTTTTTTTTGGCTTGTCGGGCTCCGGCCTCCGTCCCTCGTCGTGAGGCGAACCGGGTAGGAGTGGAGGAGGGGAGAAAAGAGAGAGGGTCGCGATTCGCGACACTGCCTGGCGAGATTTCGTCGTGGTTGTGTGCATCGGCGCTCGTCGAATATCTTTTCTTCGCGGAGTGTAGCGGGGCAACGGTACAGCCTCGATCATGTCCGATTTGAAGCGGTAAGGGGACGGGTTCCCGTCCGTCGTGTCACCAGAGAAATGTAGTGCGTTTGCATCGGTTCGCTGTCGCGCAGCGCCGAGAGGAGACAGCAATCATAGGGAAGACTCTTTGGAGCAAACGCGAAGAAGTATGGCTTTCCTCTGCCCGGTGCGCATACGCCGCGGCAAGAAAAAGAAACGTGAGTGCTTCTTTGTATGCTTCGGCGATCCGTTTTCTTTTCCACGGAGCTTTTCCAGTACCTTCTTCCCTGTCCCTTTGCGTATTGTTTTTTCTCTCTTTTTCAAAACGTCAATGCGCCTGTAACTTATGTGCACTATGTATTTTTCCGCTAGCAGCGGTTGACGTCGAGGCGACGTTTGAGGTGGTAGTCGAGGCACAGCTCACGATTTAACGATAATTCATTCCTCGTGACTAATTCAGTATTTTGTTTCTTTTTTTATTACAGTCCGCCTAAATTATGTTTTTGCTTGCTGTTAAATCCCTAAAAATGTTAATATATAAATTAAAAAATGAATATATATATCACTCGGAGATGCAGTGTGTGTTTGTAGGTGTCTTGAATATAATACAAATGAGAGAAATAATTTCTTTAATTTATTACAGAGATAATAATAATTATCCTAAACATCGATGAATTTATAACATAAGAAGTTTAGTTTTTAACTTAAGAAGCTTTCCTTTTAACTCTTAAGCGTAACATTAATATTTTAAGTACATGAATAATTATACATTGATTTTCTAGTAATAATTAAGTTTAATTTTCTCTTTACATTCTGCTTAGTTATTCTTCTTAAATCAAAATAATCATTTTTTAATACAAAATTTAGTAAAATGAATAAAACTTGTGAAAGTGCTTTGGGTTGAATAAGATCTACTTTTGTCCGTTGTAATTTTTATTTTATACCATTTATTTCATTGCGACAGTGGGGGCACATAATTTTACCCTGGAAAAAGATGGTCTCGGTGGAACTGGTATGGGATTATCTACTAGAGTGCCGTTACCACCGGGTCGAATTACTGGAAGCGCTAGTATTGAAACGCTCGTAAGAGTGGGCATTGAAAAGGAAAATGGACTTTCTCCGGATAGTAAAATGGTCATTATACACGACTTCACTCCGTGCGTCGACGATGAACTTCAAGTTAAACGAGGCCAGGTAAAAGCTTTTATAATATTATTTTGAACAATCCATTCTTAAGTATTTTTATCTACATTTATGAAACTTATTTATAAATTTATATTTTAAGGTGGTCAATGTGCTATATAGAGAAAATGATTGGGTATACGTTATTGCTGCTGATACTCGAATGGAGGGTTTCGTTCCTCATTCCTATTGTGCTCCTTACACTTCTCAACTGGCAGAAACGACACTGGCTCTTATGAATAATGTCAAGAAAAAATTACCTCGTTCAATGGACGATGGGGATTTGGTTAGTTCGGGAAGATCCCAAGGCCTGGATAACCAGCAAACCGATACCGGTTCAGCTTCCGATTGTGAAAGTTATGCTCGTAATATTACAACTGCTGATATAAATGTAAATCAATCGATTTCTCAGTCGCAAAACTCAATTCAAACTACGCAGTCGCAGCCTGATGTTCATCCATTTTTCAAAGTATATGAAATATATGAAAAACGTTTTTTTTAAATGCATACAAAGTAGAAATTTGTAATAAAAGTATCGTGTTTTTTAGGATCCATCAGCTGGAAGGTATATTGTTTTATACACATTTGTGGCTAGAGATGAGAATGATGTAAGCGTGGAAAGAGGAGAATTTGTCACCGTGCTGAATCGAGATGATCCAGATTGGTTCTGGGTTCTTCGCCATTGCGATGGGAACGAAGGTTTTGTACCATCTGGTTTTGTGTATCCGGGTCACGTACTACATTCGTATACTACAACTGGAACAACAACGACGACAACCACCTCAATTTCTGGGGAAACACATAATTTAGGTACGTTCGATTCAATTTTTTACTTTATTTCATTAATAAAATATTTTCTTGTTCAATATGTACATGGAATGTATAAACTTTAATTAATACATATATGTTACATTTCATATTTTTAGCAATACATATTTTATTTCGATGATATTACGTAATTTAAGTTAATATAATGTATTAAAACGTAAAATCACTAAACACTTTCGAACAAATTTCTAAATAAAAGAACATGTTAATTTGAAACAAAATAATTAATTGAAGTATAATGACATTTAAAAAATTATGGTCTATCTTGTAATGTTGTTCCTCGCTCTCTTTACCCTTTTCCATAAAAAAGTTCTTTCTTTACTTATGTAAAAATTTTGTACAAGTTTATTTCAGAAAAATGAAAAGAACCCGAATGTAAATAGTATCAATGTAAATACACTTTGTATTTAAGATTTTGAAAATATTACGTCAAATGTAATCTATCGCTTTTAAAATTACGGTATTTTCAATTTCAACGATTCACAAAATTAATAGTAAGTAACACAGTAACACAAATTTCTTGCACACATGTAATAGAGAAAAAAGACGGAAAAATCTTAAATTATTGATCCTTCAGATCAATCATCCATCTTCTTTGATCATTCGTTTTCCATTAATGTGAGATGCACATGGTGGTTGCGTTACAGGTGCAGGCAACGGGAATGCAATTGGTAACGAGCAGTTACAGCAAAAGGATCCAAGGGACTTCCGAGACGAGACAACCGGTACCGAATTAGTTGTACTGTATGACTATAAGGCGCAGGCGCCGGACGATTTATCCGTGAGACGAGCTGATTGGATTTATGCGGATCTAGGCAATCAAACTGTCGACGGATGGCTTTGGGCGTACGCACCGAAAACGAGAAAATACGGTTTCATTCCCAAGGCGTACGCACGCCCTCCCGCGATGACCAGTTTATAATACAATTCGTAATTCTGTGTACTCTTATCTTTTATACTTATTTTCTAAATAATACAAAATTTCTATACAATGTTCGTGTATACGAATTTCAATTACACTTTTTAAGCAATCGGTTACAAATTTTCTTTCTTCAAAGAATATACTGGATAGAAATTTTCAACGCAAAAAATTAAAAATGATAAAAAAATTGAACCAACTTTTAGACTTTTAGACTTTTAGACGAAAGTTCTACTCTTTTCAACGATATTTCTCAAGTGGATGTGCTTAGTATTGCAGAAGTAACCGAGCCACCATCTAAACGTCAGTGTATAGTAACGTTGATGTTTAAATTTTCGCATCCAGATGTTATTTGATTAATAAATCCATCGTGAAGTATAACGCAGTCTCCGGTGAGAAAGACTTCTCTTGGCTTCTGAGCACTGCGTAGAGAATTGATTGGACCAGTGTATTTCAATGAACGGAAGGCTTCGTTATCGATGTTGTCGATTGCCTATACGCATATAGATGAATTTATTTTTAAAGCTTAATATACTCGTTTTTGAAAATATGTATACCAGTGCTTTTACAGTTTTGCAATAATCTTAAGATTTTTTAAAAATCTATTCAGTTTTCTATTTTTACGAAACGGAGCATATTTAAAAAATGTATAATAATACTTTTATAGATTGGAATGGCTTGCGAAATCATTCCTTTAATCGGTGACTTCATCCAGAATTGAATGTGTTGAAGCTATGTGATAAGCTCTTTTGTAATATTAATAGTGATAATTATAAGAAGATTATTAGAATTTATTTTTAAGGATAAATAAATTCTTGCTATTATTTGTACATTTGTATTTGGATAAAGTATTTTTTAAACACCAACGGATGTCTCTTAGCTTATAAGTAATTGAAATCTGCACGCTAGATAACCGCAGAATTAGAAAAAATACTCTGGCATTAAAATAGAAATAGAAATCTGTTAGCGCTACCTGTATACTGCAACTTAAGGCTCCATTCGTAGTTTTACCAATATCGAGACCCGCGATCCAAACTATCACGACGTCTCCGTACGTCTCACTGCGACTCTCGTCGATTGTGTGTACGCTGTCTTGGTGCGATGCATCACAGTGTAGGCGCGCAGCCAGTATCGGCAGTGGAAGCCGATTTTTGTATTGCGGATGCACATGACTACCGCTGAATTGCTTGGCTGCTATGCCTCTACATATTTTCAGTCGACGTTATTGCTTTCTCACGTCTAAATTTTCATACCAATGATTTCCTTAAGAAAAATACATCTCACACTGGAAATTTACTTAATTTAACTAGCTACACTTTTTTTTAGACCAAATTTTTAAACTAACATTCGCCGAAGCGTCCGAGCCCGTTTGTTCGTAAATTTTACTCTACGTTCTTTTACGACTAGCTGTTTTATCTTATTCTTTACAATTGTTAGCTATCTTGCGCACATTACGGTTATACGATGTATAAATAAGGTTAACATTATTAGTTCAAGTACGATTGCAGTAGAAAAGTTCATTATGCGGTAGTAGTAGAGAACTCCGGAAGCTTAAAAACTAATACTGAAATTGTTAAGAGTGACTGGCTGATGCTTAAAAGTAATTAATTCTTTTCGTTGAGTCTGTATGTTCGGATGATGTGTGTGTGTGCGTGCGTGCGTGCGTGTGCGTGCGTGTGCGTGCGTGTGTGTGTGAATATATACTCACGAGAGTTTGCTGGAAACAAGAAGTAGCGCTAGACAGTGACTAGAGTTGTAGGCAAGTCCGTCAAAATTAACGATAAGTGTACGCTTTTCACCGGGATCGACGCTAAGAATCGGCACTTCCGGATGGTCAAAGATGAAGTGATTCGTCAACGCGGAGAAAGCCACGTTTACCGCACAGTCGAGTAATGGGCACTGGATCGGCCTGCGCGAGTACTCGGACATCATTTGGCTGCTGATTTGTGACTTTATTGTATTACTCGATGGAATATCCTTGGTCACAGTGTAGTAGCTTCGTTGCTTCGTTTCCTTAATCACTGCACGATTTAAGAGTAATTTGTTTGATTTTAAATACGTTTAAATTAAGTTCAAATTGTAGTTCAAATCATTTAGAACGAATGAACCTGATTTATTATATTCTTTTGTGCGCAATCGAGCCGAATAATGTTTCAAGTTCAAATGGGATTTATTTTATTAATCGTTTCTTAGACAACGTGAAGAATCCTTTCTCTTGATTCTATTACGCAGTCAATATCTAATGAAATTATTTGCCCGGTTCGTAAGAAAATGCTTTAATCTAGTACGGAGATGACGTTTAGAATTGCAAAAGCGGAAAACCATTGCCGAAGCGAATGACACCGAGAGAACGTACGCTCAGAAAGCGGGAAAGTAAAATAGGAACCGTTACGTAGGAAATAAGCGAGCTTTAGCGGAAATGCGTGTTTTTCCTTTTATTTATTATTTATTAGAACATTTATCAGAGAAAGCAATTATTCCAACCCTGTGGTAATTCTTGGTCTAGCTCCTCCTCGTTCGTATCCTCGCACTCGGAGTCGTTCCAGACGTCGACGAAGTTCTTATTGTAGCTCATCCCGACATTGTAGCGCGAGGAAAAGCTGTTGGAGGCGACCATCGTAGTTGCGTAAGCTTCGCCATCGTTGTGCTGCTGCTTGCGATGTAAGCGCGAAATCAAACCGCGGGATTTTCTTTTCGGCCACGTGCGTTTAATGCTGCTACTTCGAGATTCGCTGGACACCGATTGATTGCACTGTGTCGCGATGCATAATACACAATTTGCGTCTAAATTAGCAAAAGTTACAATTATTGTCAATGCACGTTGCAAAATTCATTGCAAAATCAATTATTTCTGGTTCGAAACAATCGCAGTGCACTAATTAGCCGAATTTGTCAAATTCGGTGTTGTTTCAATAATCAGTTAATAGAGAGAAAACTCAACCTAATTTAATAGCAAATCGTTCTACGCATTGATGACACAAAAGGTGCCCATTCGAGCATACGAGTGCCCTTTCCAAAGGTGCTGGCCTGATATAGTTTTCTTTTATAGACAAGTGACAAATGCTGCAAATTCCCATCCTTGCATCGGAATAGCACATGTTGTCGAGTACAGATTTACTATAGTTTTCTTCCTCTTCGTCATCTTCATACTCAGTTGGATCTACTGACGTACAATTTTGTTTTCCTTTTAAAATTCCTTCGATAATTAACTGCTGATTTTGATCGTCCTGATACAGTGATTCTGCACCCTGAAAATCACCACGACTTTATAGTAACTAAAGCTGAATTATTATATATTTTTTGCGTATTAAGCAAATCGGTGAGCAACGGGTGTGTGTGTGTGTGTGCGCGCGAGCGCGCGCGCGTGTGTATATATATATATATATATATATATATATGTATATAGTTTAAGCGTCGTGTTTTTTATACGAAAGTTTCAAGTTACAGAATAAAATCTTGTAAATTACATGAAATTTTAAAATACAACTTTTTGTTAAAAACTTGATACGAAAGTTCGCGTTTCTCGCATCTACTTAACTTTTAATGCATCTCAGTCGCTATATTGCTCTTAAAATTGAATTTAACATTCGCGTAATCTTAATTGAGCTTACTCGATTCTTTATCAAATACAACTACAAATATTGCAAATAAATATAATAGTTCAACTGTAGCTCTCGCGTATTCTCGAGAAAGATGTTTGTGTAATAAATTTTTGAGATTATTCGTGCACGCAGTTGCGCGCAAATTGATCGAACCTTGTTGTCCGAGTCGTTAGACACAGAATAGTCAGGATGGCTCAACGGCTTGGTGTGATCCTCTTGCAGTTCCATATCGACGAGTCCGAAAGCGTTTTTTCTGAATCCTGCTGTTATTTTTTGCCAAATAAACGGAAAATCAACGTTGCTGCTTGCACCACATCTTACGCCGACAAATTTTCAATTAATTCGTGCATATCCGGATGCACTTGGATCGCGATTTGAGTACTGCTCGCCGGAATTTTCAAGGTTCCAAAGAAGAGAAACAAGTTAACGAGGTAAACAAGATTGAAACTAAGCCGGAAGATTTTGAGAATACAAGTAACCACGGTGAGGTGTTTTTAGAGGCAGATCGTGTTACATTTATCGAAAACAAAATTAGTTAATACGCGTCTCGCTTCACACTTGTAACTATTTTACACCCGCATTGAAAAACATTCTTGTCACGGTTAAATGTTTATCCTGTTTACTTAATTTAAGAAAACGTGCGCTGTGTTTTCATGTGGATCTATTGAAATTTTGCGCTCGATTGTTAGTGGCTCAGTGCTCACGAATATGAGACCAGAATTAAACGATTAAATATTGCAAGCGATCTTCTCATAAGTGCCCCTCTTTTATCAGACCATAAAAACCAGATCACTAAAAATTTTTTAATCAAGTACAGTGGCTTTGAAACAAGTGTAATACAAAATATCCAGATTTATAAATGTGTACAAATCCGTTATAATGGGTCTAATATTGTGAGCCTTACTTCATAAAGCTCGCATTCGTAATAAAATCAGTTGTAAATAACCAATATTGCGATTAAAAACAATTATTCCGCGTATTTTTATGTGTTACATATGAGCAGTTTCACGCTCATATGTCTTTTATTTGTTTTTATTCGTTATTTAAAATTAATCGACCTCCTAAAATATAGTTTTAATTTTTTTTATAAAATTTTTATAAAATAGTTATAATTTTAATTTAACCCAATGGATTTTTATGATTTTATAACATTTATTTTATAAATTTACGTACGCTTTAAGGCAAGTCGCCGGCAGTTTAGTTGAAGTGCACATTAATTGGCATTTTTGTCTATTTTAAAAAGTCTTTGTAAGAATTTCCGATCGCAGAGTATTACAAGTCCTTAATAATAACCTGAAATAAATATATTAAATTTTTCATTATTTTTTTAGAACTGTTAGCACCATAGCCAATGTTCAAATATTTCGAAACAAACTTGTTAAATTGCTTTAGAATTATCCAAAATAAAATTTAAATGCGCACTCTATTATCTGATGTATTTTACGCAAAAACAACTTCAACTGATTTTTAAATATTTTTCATTCGATGAAAGTAACGGATTGTCTTAGTAAAAATGAGATATTTTGAATATTGAATGAAACAGATGAATTACAAGTAAAAATTACGAGAAACAATATGGCGTTATAACAATGTAATAACGTTGGCTGGTGCTACTCATCAAGCGAGGAATGAAAAAAAAATGTACGCCTCTGCAGCTTGACTATTGGTTTTCGAAAATAAATATGCACGTGAACCAACTGACGAAGTGCATACATCGCAAAGTGCGGAAGAGCGACGCGGTGCAACGTATAACGAGCCGATATTGTACGGCAAACTTTTTTGCATCGTGCAGGCGCGTACTCGTTGAGTCAATTTACATACTTACTTTTTACAACCGAAGATCAAGCAACGAGAATGTACGTTTACCTGGGCATTTGAATGATGCGTTTCGTTCTGCCACGAGAAAAAACTCGACTTTTGATAGTCTTCGACTATCCAGTCAAGAATGCGTACCGTTTTAAATTTCAAGGAATTCCGTACTCAGTTATCACAGTTATCCTTCGTTTAAAAACATCTCTAATAGCCACCTTACTATTTCGAAACATTTTCAGTACGCAATAAACAAATATTTAATTTAAAAAAGTTTACATTAATTTTTAAATGACAGTGGAGAAAAATAAGAGTCTTCGCAATAAGATATGTCGCTTTTGCGATACTATTTTCAGTTTTATTCAATTTTTGCAAGATTAAAAAATTAAAACTGCATTCATTTCAAATTACTTTTTATACTTAGATACAAGATTCGGAGTAAATTAATTAAAAAAAAAAAAAAAAAAAAAAAAAAAAAAAAAAAAAAAAAAAAAAAAAACAAGGGGGCAGATGTTGTGAAAAATTATTTCTTTCTAGATAATAGAAGCTGTTGAAATCGATGAGTATTCACCACTGGCCTGAAAAAGGATAAACTCTTGATATTTGATAATCGTTCGCGCTTTCTTTATAAAAGAAAAGAAAAAATAAGTATCAATTACCTGTAGCCGTTTTCATCTGCTACGTAAGTTACGGTTACGATTGCTGAATTCAAATAATCTGTGAAACCATATTCTCCAAGAACTGTACCATTTCCGAATCGTTGCTCAAATCTGAAGTGTTCGTTCCCCAACGAGTCCTTCGCATTATCGTATCCGAAGACGTAGGATCCAATGTCCTGAATAAATTTAAAAATTTTTTCAAACGAATATTTCGCCGTAAATAAAATAATTTCTTTTATAGAATCAAGAGTCATATCCTTAGCCTCTAAGGTAAAAAGTAACAGAATCCTTTATATCTCCTTTGCAACGAACAGATTCTAAATTTTTCTTCAAAACTAAGGGACACCTCGTTAAATTTAATTCCCAAGTCCATAATTTATTTTCATTTAGGTATAATTTCCATTTAAGCATTTGATAATATCTTATTAGATTATGAAGTTTATTGGACTTTGGTATAGTTATCGGGGCATGCAAATTGGGTTCAAGAGCTTACCTTCGCGTTCCCAAGTACTGCCACAACTTGTAATTAAACCAACATTTAAATCTATCCCTTTTGAATTATAAGCCAATGAACTTTGGCTTGAATACATCTACTTAATATAGATAGCTCCTTACTTAAATATCCTTTTCCTGTGCCAAATAAATGTATGAAAAACGTGTCGCTACTGAATCTTATAAGTAATTAAATATATCGGTAAGTAGGATTTTCAAAGACAAAAATTTGAAATACTAACTTTACTTTAGAATAATGCCTACCAATAAGCAACGGAAAAAAAACCAAAATGAAATAGAAAGCAAACGAAGCCCTTGTACACTGTAAGTTACAACTCGCCGTGAAGCGACCTTCGGGCATCCTTTTATTATTATGACCCTGCAAGCATAGCTAGATACGCGCTAGATACGCGCTAGATACAACCGATGCACGCGGCAAAGAGATTTGGAGATTTACATTTGCCCGACGAATATTGTAGGCAGTTGATGCCGCATCGCTGCTCCTGTGGTGATCGAGGGAGAAATCGGACCGGTGCTCCATCGGTTCCAAGCGATTAGGAAGCAACTCGCGACTCGTATCGTTCTGCCGGGCTACTACTGGATCAACGGCCACTGCCGCACTCGCCGAAGTAATTAGCCAGTACCCGAGCCAAGCCGCAGCGGATAAACTCCGGGGCTTGCAGGAGTGCATAATGCAGTTGCGTTGGGGTGTCGTTTGTTGATTTTCAGTCTTGTCGTTAAGCACTGGACTCGAGCCTCGTCGCTGCGACACGACGTCTCGATAAGAACCGCAATGGTGGCAATAATGTAAAGCAATAACGATTGCGTGGTTTTCTTGAAAAGTGTGCGCGCCCTGCTGCTGGTTAGTACTCGGGTGATTTAAGCTCGTGCTTTTATGCAAACGAGGCTTACGTTTTAATGGTGATAGCTCCTTCTGCAAAAAAAGGACAAGAAATTTATGCGGTACTTTTATTGCTGGGCCATTTTGTACCGTTCGTCATTTATTATTCGAGCTCGAGGTGGCATTTGACTGTAATGACGTGCCTTTTTGTCCGTATGGTTGTACAAATTTCTTTTGTTAAAGTGCATAAGCACGTTGTATATAATATATATTTGTCATCTCGCTTCAGTTCGAGCTTCGATAAATTAAAGAACTGGATGGTCTTACGAGCTTAGTAATTTGCAAAGTAATTTCAAGACGAGTCATTTCTTGTGGCTAACGAATTAAAATGAATTTAATTGTAGAAATATGCGAGGAAATAACGCATGACAAATTTAGCGTAGATTCACGTGACTGATGCAATGCTTCGTTTATCGCGTTGCACGCGACGATCTAGAAGTACGTGTATTTTAACGAAAAACGTTACTTTGGAAATCATTATTTCGTTATACGTTCTGTGATACTTGGTATTACTAAAATTCATTTTCACACAGAAACATTTACATTACTTCAAGTGAATTTACACGCATATTTCCTGTAAAACGTAATTGCTGAAATATAAACTTAAACGGAATATACAATATTTACTATACGCTGCAATAAGACGTACCAATTTTTAAAAGTTGATTTTTTTTTAATGAAAACTTGTACTTCCTACTATCGATACAGAGCTAATTACTAGTATGCAATCAGTACCAACAAGTATATTAACACGTATTCTAATTAAAGCAGCATACCTCACTGATAAGTTGATTGTATTTTGTGCGTCTTCTTAGCACGACAACTTGTAGTAACGTATTGGAAGCAGGGCACTGAGAAGGAAGAAAATCCTGAAAATGCCTCTTAATATAGTCTCGAGCTTCTTAGTGCTCCCCACCATCAGAAATTACGATATAAGTAAAATTTGTTTATATTGGAATTACGTGAAGCGGTTGATTGGATTATCTTTCTCTAAACGATAATTAATTTAGAATTTTTTTTAGTTTTTAATACATATGATTGATCAGCAACTGAAATGTCATAAAAGTTTTTCATATGTGAAACGAATTGAAGCGTTTGAAGGATCATTTTTTTTTTTTTTAAATAAACTTTTTGTCATTTTTCAAACGTAACAATGCAATAAATAGAGATTTAAAAAGCTAATAGTTTGTTGGATAGAAATTAAATGCCTCTTGCAATAATAATTTCATAAGTAGTATGATTTTAAAAGAATAAAGGCATCAAAAACAAGATTTTGTTTCTAATTGTAAGAAGTTGTATTTTAAGTGTGACTACAATATCAAATGATAAAACTAGAATTTCTTAAACATATTTGTAAACGTATTATGTAATCTTTTAGCATATATTTTGTTTTATTTGAAATATCTTGAAATTTTGTTAGTAAGAAAAGGTACAAAATTACTATTCCTGTTTTAACGTACCTACCATTTAATATTAAAAGATTGAAACAAAAATTGTACGAAAGGTGAATTAGAAAAAAACAACTATACTTTGATATTTAATGCAAACATCTTCAAAGGTAAGTTAATATTATTTTAAGGAAAAATTTTCAAAGAATACGCCGTATTCTTTGAAGTACGTAAGAAAGTAGCTTTCTTACGTATCTGTAAATAAGTCTGTTCGTGGTGTTTGGTTTTCTTTATTTTGCGCGTGTAAACGTGTAACGGTGGATGAGATGCGTAAAGCTTCCGAGTGAACTGTTGTGAGGCTCTTTGTGAGGTCGAGCTAATTGTAACCACCCACAAAAATAAATAATTGAAAATGAACGTCACAGAGTTTCCTTTGAGTCTCGGCTCATTACCAGTCCACGTTATTTCAAATTTTAATTCGATTCCTTTGTGATTACTTGCATAATAAGCAGTTATACTCTGTATCCAAGCATATCTCTCTAAATGGCTGAAACGCGCTCAATCATTAAAATTGCAATTGTAATATTACAATGAATTGTGTTTTTGTGCGTTCGCAAATTCTTAGCTTCCCTTTTCAGTCTTTTTGTATTTACAGAGCGCGATTGCATTTTCACTTGCTGAGACGTTCGCGTAACACGGCATTTTTGTAAGATTCTTATTTTTAACAGTAAATTACAAATAAAAATAAAAGATCGAATAATTAATATTTTAATTATCTTGGATTTCTTATTTTAAGTCTCGGAAAGATAAGAAGAATTCGGTTTAGTTATATATTTCGAGATATCTTAAAATAAAATAATCCATTTATTTATTCAATTTTTGTTTGGAAAATTATCGGCCATAAGTAAACGATAAATTTGGAATTAATGAGAATTAAATCATAAAGAAATACTGAAGGTAAACTTGCCCCCACCCCTCCTGCGGCCATTCACATACTTCTATAAGTATGATACCTTATTGAAGAACATGTATATTCTAAAATATTGCAATTCTCTTTATCGTTTATATTATGATATCTTAGTATAGATGATAAATAAATATTTATAAAAATGTCTGACTACACTAACTAGGACAAAAATTAATATTAAATAAAAATATAAATATTTAGTATTTCAATATTTCTCAGTAACGTTCCCTTCAAACCAATATCTATTTACGCAGTTTTGAATAATGGAGGCATAATAATAGTACCCTAGTTTAGTAACGGCATTTGAGAATTTGTGCATTAATTTCGTACAATTACGTCATGAATAATATAAAAACTATTGAAATAAATAATTAATTTTTCATTTTCATGTTTTTTAGGTTGCTATTGCAATATTAAATATTTTTGTATATTCTTAATTAAACAAACATACGTAATTAGAGCTTTAACCGCAATAACAATAATAATAATTTTCTGTCCATTGTTTATTCAAACTATAATAAAAATTAATTGATTTAAATTTTGTTGAAATAGGTAACAACATTGAAAAACAATGGCGCATCTCGTTTAATTTAGCATATTTCGTATATTAAAATTTAGATTTCAGATGTTTTGCGTATATTTGCAATAAAAATATAAATGTCTTTCGGTGTTTTTAAAATGCCCAGAGTGAGTGTAAAAATATTATATTTACTCTAAATTCGAAATGCAAAGATTACGTAAATTTATATATTTTATAGAATACTTTTCTTATTATATAATTGTTGTATAATATTTAATATAATAACTGAAATGTAATATCACATTAAAAGTAACTTCTAAGTTAATTATTGTATATCATTGTCGTACGAATGAAGTTAGTACCAAAAATTAAACATCAAAGGACGTAATGTAAATAAGTTGGTTTATATTAAATAATCTTATTAAGGAATCAATCCCAGGAGTTACGTTTCTTATTTCTTTCACGTAGCTGTTGTATTTTCTTGTCTCTCTAATTAGATACTAATATTAATATCTCACGGATCTGATGTACAGATATACTTTAGTATTATTCTTCATCTTATGACTTCCAATACGTAAGCGAAAAGAAGTTTCACGACATACGAAATTCTTCATCCACTCTTTCTTTCTATACATATACGTAATCTGTATTTAATCTTTATTCGTTAACTATGAATATAATGTGTCGCTTAATTATTAAAGAATCAGAGAACGTTTGCTTGAGGCGATGGGTCCCTTCATATGGCTGATGCACTATTGTTTTATGTTATTACGTTGTCTTTTTTTGTCTGTGAATTAATTTTGGTGCTGAGCTTTGGTGCTATATTTAACGTTCACTTTGAAATTATTTTTGTTTTTGTTGTAACATTGCTTATTTGTACGTAACATAAAAGATAAAGCAAAATGAAGAAAATAGAAAATAGCGAATACGCTCAATTTTCGGATAATCATTATAAAAATTATTATACATTAATAATGTTTCTGAGATTAATCTAACAACATGTGAAAATAAATAAAAAAAAAAATTATAATTGAAACATTAAATATTATTAGAAGTAAGAATTTCTAACAGTTAAGAATAGTATTATATAATATTTTATTGGAAAATTAATAAATAAGTACAAGTACTACTTAATTATAAAAACAAAATAAATACGTTTAAAATATCCACACTGAAGTTCTTTCTTTTATTTATTGCAACTTTCGAAATCTACAAAAGTATACAGTAACACAGTTTTTGAAAGCACACTGACTATCATATACAAATAATATTTTAAAAATTAACGTGAGTATACAAAGAAGATTTATTAAAATAACAAATTTTTTTATATAAATGTTTTAATTTCTCGGTAAACATTTCAAGGTACGAATTGCTTGTTCTCGAATAAATAAAAAATTTTTTTTAATAAATAAATACTTAAATAATGTTTATAGTATAAATTTTCGAGTCAATTATATTGATTAGTCTTTAAAACTATTTGTTCATAAAATATTGCGTAGAAAAATTTAACTTATTAGATCTCCATGAAATTACAGACAAATTTGCCATTTTCACGATAAGGAATTCAAATTTTATCGATCGCTAACTATGAAATGCGCATTAACTATGTAACAATAACAACAAAGATACTTCATTTTCTTCATAAGCATTTTCCTGACTTACGAAATGATGCGGTTGGTTACAATCGTATGAAGATGAAATGATGACTTACAACTAATTGTTAACAATAATTTTGATTCTAGGTGATTCCCGTTTTTATCTACGTAATAAACTAATAAATACTTTTTAAATATTTTAGTCAAAAATATTTATTAGCTTTCTGCAAATTTTCGCAGAAGGTATTTCCGTTTCTTTATAATTATCATCTAATTACGATGAATAATATATTGTAGGCGTCAGGATAAGAAACGAGGAGTCAGGCAGGTTCATCATTATGCGAGAGGAAACCCTCAACCATAGTAGAAATATAATGACAATGTGCATCTTGAGATTCAGCCATGGCGGAGGGCAAAAGCAGGTAGATAACCACGCAAATATAAGGAAGGTCGGCTCGAAAAGAGCAGACTCCGATTAAATATTGTAGCGGGCTACGTACACGTACATAAACAAATATATTTCTATCAATGGTAAATTTATTCCAATTTTATCGATTGTGGGGGCTTTCTTTGTTTTTGTCTTTTCTCTGTCCGCCCGCCGCCTACAATGTATGTATTATTGTTGACTTCGCAGCTAAATTACATTCCTATTCTAATAGAACAATATAAAAAGGTTAACAGTTGATTATTGTTAAATTCGCAAAGGTGTTTAGTTAAGGTGGTTGTATTGAAATATCATTTACCCATGGATTAGTTCTAAAATTCTTATAGTACAAATAATAATAATAATATTTTATGATTGGCACAATTTAAGAAACGGAAATGTTTAAATTAACGTTGATATTAAGTATATGTAATATTTGTAACGAAAACGTTTTTACATCTAAATCTTCAATGCTTATACATATATAAACAGTTTAAAAACTAACATTTAATGTAAGCTTGCTATATAGAGCAATAAAAAAACTTATAAATATTCACGGCCTAGTTTTTAAATTGAATCGTTTTTCAAATAACAAGTATGCCAGTCTGATTGAAACAACAATGGTATATAGTTTGAAACTTCATATAAACATGAAAGAACACAACTTTTGACTAATTTTTAATAAGATTATAATAATGTATATTAATTTTTTATATATTTAAGATCGTGAAAAAAGCAAATATTTCTTAATCACCTGCATTATTAACTTTTGAATATGTCTTCATGTTACAACCACCTTAGTAGTCTTCTAGATTCGTTATACTTTTATATTATTTTGGCAAGAACTTTAGATGTCCGTTTTCTTTACTCCTTGCCAGTTTATACTGTAACAAATAATATCTATAAACTGGAAAATATCTGTTCTTGCTTTAATAATAAATTATGCACGGCGAAGATTCGTTGCTGCGACAAAACCAATATTGGTAAAGGAACTTTATTTGCAATTTGTATTCAATCAAATTGCATAAGAAAATTGACGTCAGAAAAGCTATAAAATTAATTATCGTAATTTTTAAATAGCGCAAAGAAGAAACGTTAAATAGAAAGAACAGTAGTTAAACATGTTATGTTTCAGATATGGATGTTGGCAAATTATTAAATTACAGCTTCTTTATATAAATTTTTTTTTCATAGAATATTTTTATCGTAATTGTAATATCTACGTTTCCAAAAATATCAGATTATGTTTAACTATCTCCAATCAATTTGTGTCTTGCATTTGCTAACTTTTCAATACTAACTGCTTGTATATTACCTAAATTAGAATGATTGTGTAGAGTTTTCAAATTTTGTTTTTCATGAAGATTTATCATACTACAGCTTTTATCTTTTGTCGGCTTTAGAATGGTTGATGTTTGGAAAAATGAAAGTAGTGGCAGTTCCTTGGCTGTAGATGACGAACAATCTGACTGAATGCCATTTTGAGCCTTTTTCGTTTTATCATTTAAACTATTATTTAACGAATTCGTGAATGCCGACGATGACAAAGACTTAACTCGTACTGGAGTAGAATCTAAACTATGCGTAGTTTTAAACAGTTTTTGTACTTGAGTATCATTATTATACAGCTGACATGGTTCTTTTTGAGATTCTATTTGTGTTGACAAATAATTACTGTTATGTATTTCGCAGTATTTGTTATGGATATTATGTTTCTTATTTACAGAGTCTGTTTGATTATCATTATTACTGGCCTCAAATTGGAATTCTTCAATTCCATTGTTTTCATTACTTAGATGAACGAAAGTTTTTTCTTCATTCTGTTCACATGAACTCTGACCTTTTTCATTACTATTGCATTCATCAGATACAATATTTGTATTTAAAATTTTGGACTTTCCAAAAGAAAAAGCTCCAATGTTGACAGGACTATTACTCAGAGATTTAGATATACTATTTTTAAAAGCAATCTTTGATTTACTTATTATGGAATTGATAGGACTCTGTGTTAAAGATTGCCAACCTTGATAAATATCACCAAATTGTTTTCGGCGATCGTTTCGATCATTTTTACAAAAATTTTCATTAGGTATTATGTTACCATTATTTTTTGAATACTGTGTGACATTAACAGTCTTTAAATCGAATTTGTTCACACTATTAGTGTTATCACTTTCACAAACTCTAAATGGCAAGTTATTTAATTTTTCCATGCTGGCCTGCAATTCTAATTCCCATTGATTAGAAGTTGACTCACTACCATCTACAGATCTGGCACTTAAATGATCTACTCTTTGCTTCAAATCCTTGATATCCTAAGAAAGAAAGACTATGTTACATGTTCAGTTGAAATTATTTGAGTAAATAAAATGTTGACAGCGAACAATCTTGTTTATTAAACATATTCAGAATTAAATTAAAAATATATTGTTTGATGCTAAAATCATTTATTAATAATTTATTTAACTTTCGTTCGCATACTTTTTTAATTTTCAATGAGTAACGCTGATGATAATGTAATAAATATTGCAAATGATAAGTCTTTTAAAAATGTATGTCAAATTAAAAATTAAAATATTTAAAACAGAAAAATATTAAATACAAGATATGGAATAAGAACATTTTTTAAATTTGTAATAAGAAAAATCGGTATTTTAAAATACAAAAATATTATAGAAAATTATTGGTTATTAATACTTTAAATACAATTAATTTTGAAAACAAATTTAATTAATTTTAACTGTGTACTTACTTCAAAATCTTGATTTCTATCATCAGCATCTTGTTCACTACTTGCTATTGAGTTTACTCTACTTCTTCTAATTTTATTTAATTCTTCTTCATAATTTAAACTTTCATCTGGTGTAATCAGCTCTGCTCCAACTCCAGGTTCTCGTGGTCCATTAGCTATAATATCTAAATATGGATTGTTGAAATTTACAATATTATTCATAAAAGGGTTATGATACTTAAGATAATATTCACAAACTTATAATTGTATACAAAAGTTATATCTTACCGTAATCTCTTCTTTTTTCATGAATTTTATTACTAATCTCTTCCAAGGCACGAAGACTTGCTGCATAAGAACACTTTACGTCCTTCACTGCTTTTTTTAAACAATCTACAACTTCTTTTTGTATAGCCAGCTTTTGATCACACTGTGATTTCAAATCAAAATATGGTTGTGCCTTGTTTATAGATCTACGGTATTTTTCTTCTAGTTGTTGCACTTTTTTTTCTGCTTCGTGAAATAGTACCGTTCTTTTGTGGTGTTCTCGAGCACATTCTGCCTTCTGATTTTCAGCTTCCATAACCTAAAATTACCGTGACTATTTAGACAATCTCTTAAAGATATTTTTTTCAATATACCTTTAATATTAATTTAAATTAAATTTTTTTAAATTAAAATAAATGAAATATAGTTGATAAAAAAATATTTTAAAATCAAGGTAAACGGATTTTCACTTTACAATGTAAGCATAATCAATTTTTGTTTTTAATCACTATTGTTTACCTTGAAAGTTGCATGATTTAGCATATCCTGCCATGCTTGATCAAAGTTCCATTCATGCTGATGAGACATAAAACTAGCCTCAGCTAACGCAACAGTTTCTTTGGCTGCTGCATGAACAACATTGGCTCTTTGATAAAATTGAGCTTGTTGCTGACATTTTAACTATGTATAAGGAAACTTATTATAATTATTTTACAACCTTTTTTAAATAAAATTTGGTTTGATTAAAAGTAAAACAATTTACCCTAGCTTGATACGCAACTTCACAAGCTTCAAAGTAACATCTTGCTTTATCTATGCAAGTGTTTCCTAATTTATTCATTAATTCTTTTAAACGACTCGTTGACTCAGAGAGTAACTGACCATAAGCAGTATTAGCTTCCTAATTATATTACAATAATTAGTTATAATAATATTATCAGTTGGAATATTTAAGAGATTATTTTTACAATTATACTTCATACTGATTTGGCTGTGATGATTATCATAATTAAAGTAGTACTTACATCTAGTTCGATTTCAAGTTTGTTTATATCATCTGTTGCATTGTTCAAATTTTCTAGTTCGATCTATAATATTAAATTTAATTATATTTTATAAAAGGAAAAATATAAGTATGTATAAGTAACATATAAGTATTTATAACATTGATGTTTATCATATGAAACGGCACTGCTTTAAAATACATAGATATGGATAAAAATGACTCAACAATTCAACTTCAAGTTTAAACTTGTGTTGAACGAAAAAGATTCTTAAGCTTTAATAGAATTTTAGAATTTTAAAGTATACATGCATTGAACGCCTATTAATTATAATTTATAAAAATTTCAAGAATGATTTAGTTTTGTCATAATTACAAAGCAACGCGACATATATATGGTTGTCACAGCGTTTTAATACTGCATAGTTTATAGAAGGTAAAGCAATTGTTTAAATTAAGTAGGACAAGGTACCAGTCAATACCAGACATATATAAAAACAAATGCGTTTTGCTTTGAAAAGTTTTCTCTGTCATGTTGTCTTGTCAAGTGTTTTAAACTATATACAATAAACGAATGCTCATACACATTGTCATCGCGAAAAATAATGTTGCAAAAATAAGAAAAATTAAACAAATACCTGAATGCGGGGATCCAGGGGCCCATCGGCGTCGTCCACGATGTTCATACTTCGTTTTCTGCGACATCTAATCTCGACTACTCGGTAGGGATCGCGACATTTTTTCGCTTTACTCCATCAGGTGCGACCGAGTGGTAGAGAACATTGACGATATCATTACGGTACCCTGTTTTAAATTTTACGTAGAAAGTAAGCGACGCACTAAATGAAGATGAGTCGACTCCATTTTGATGTGTTGTGCTTTTGTGGTAGAGCAAGAGTGCGTCGTTCGCTGTATATATGAGAAGGCGGCCAGGGAATAGAGATGCTGATGCAAGATGGCATATGTAACACATACAAGCCACAAAGTAACGAGAAGAGAGGCGTCGGCGCGTAGATAGGTTAGGTTATTGTTAGAAACAAACGGCTTTAGGTTAGGTTATGCGTGACTCCCCTACATTTTTTCTTTATTTTTTTCCTTACTAAACAATAACTATAAATATATTTATATATGTATTTCTAGATAGCACTGACAAACAGCAAGTGACAAATTTTACTGCTCTTTAATTTTTTCTTGTAACATAAAAAATATTTTTAGTAGTATACTATATTAATAAATTACATATACTATACGAAGAACATCATTGGGCATTTTATAATTCTATTTTATTAATAAAAAGTCTTATTTAATAAAGTTATAAATGAAATATCAACTCTATTAAATAATTATTTGCAAAAGAATAAGTAAATACATATTAGGTTTTATTATTACTTAAAAAAAATTTATTGTTTTTTGAAATTGATACGTACTGCTATTATAAAAAAATGTTTAAGGCTGTGCGTTACATTTAAAGCAAAAAATAATTTTTAAATGTTTAAGTAGAAAAACTATATGCTTCATATTAATAATTTCATTCTTATAACTGCACTTACGATGTACAGCTTTGAAATAATGCAGTAAAACAAATGATGCGTAAATGTTTTATTTATTACTATCTGCAAACACGCGTGTCTGAATAGTTTCAGTTTTTATTTTTTTAAAAATTATTTATTACTTATTCGACATTAATACATTTTTTTAAATTTAATTTCAAGTAAAACTATTTAGTTTCTAGGTCATTAAAAATTCAGACGAATTGTGAATATTTCGGTACTTAAATATTTTCATATTTTTGGTAGATTAATTTTATTTAAGAAATACATATTTTCTAACGGAAACATCAGTATTATCGTTAAATATCAATTTTTGTCTTCTGTTCTTTAAAAAATAACAGTACCAATGATAAGAATCATATGCTATTTTACGTATTCGATGTAGTAGCATTTTAATATAATAATATAATAAGAATATGGAATGGTAACAAATTAAAAGATGATCAAATAAAGCAAGTTTAACAATAATAATTACGTAGTCTCTGCATTACAGATATTTTTTATTTTTACACAAGTTTTTCATTCAGAATACGCTTTCTGAGTTAAAAAATATCTTTATTTATATAATATGGCTGCTCTCTACTGTCTTTTCTTTGAATTTGCATAAATATTTTTTATATACTTTAATTTTACTTTTCCTTCTATAGATAGATTATAAAATAGAAAAATATTTCGGATAAATATAAGAAATTGAAATCAATCTTTAATAATTAGAAAACTTTAATTGTAATAATTTATAAATAAGTTCATATAGAAGCGCCGTTAATAGGACAAAATCAGTTACTCTTCTATGTCTACTTTTTCTTTTGGTGTCGAAGTTAAGAAGCTTTTCGTCATATTTTTTAGACCAAAATATAATTTACGAAGACGAATTAATATTGCAGAATATTAGAATACTAGAGGTAGTTAATCAGGTGATCCCTTCTCTAAATACGATGTAAAGACATTTCTTTAAAATTACCTAAAATTTATATTTTTTTTATTGTAACGGCGATAAATAATATTATTGGTACCTATAATGTCACAAGCGCCTTATTAATGTAGTTTAAAAAAAGCAAAAATGATAAAACGTATTCGATACAATCATCAAAAAATATTAAATTATTCTTTTAAAATTCAAATTTTCTTTTTTATGTGTAATCTATTAGATTTAAGAATAATAAGAATAATAAGAATTATAAGAAATAATTTAAGAATATAAAATAACAATATATTTAAAAGTTTTTCTATGCAATTTTCAATCGAAATCTTTAATATGAATTGAATTATTTTATTTTCTGGAATTTTGACATTTTTATATAATAATATATGTACAGTTAATATTTGAAAATTAAAATCAGAACATACGATATACATGTATACATAAGAAATATATTCGTTTTTTTTATTTAGATTTTATTATGTTAAATTAGATTTAGATAGTCTGGCTTAGTTAAATGTTTTGTAATAATTAATTGTTTACTTGCAATTTATTAAAATTCCTCTGATTAACCGGAATATATTATTATTTTCAACATTAAATATAAAACAATATTATAAAATAACATATTTATTGCATTTTATTGTTCATTTATCATATAATATTCAAATAACCTATAAAATTATAGTAACGAATGCTGTTAAAATTTTATATGCGTAGCCTTTGCTATTTTTATTCGAGGATAATAATGTTTATGGATACATTTTTTTTGTTTATCGCTTTATTTAACGCTTTATTTATTTGACGATTTAGACTTGCCTCTTTAAAAATTCATGAAATTCCCATTTTAAAAATTACACGTTTATGACAAACAACAAATAATATTTATTTGTTTTTTGAAATGGTAAAGCATTAATTATTTGAAATTGATTTTATTTATAATTGAATATTGAATATTGAAATGAATTTATTTAACGGGGTTTTTGTAATTGTGATATACGAATAAATGTTTTGTTAATAATTAGAGCATAATTTATGCTTTTGTTAAATTTATGTTTTGAACGCTATCTCCATTACATTATTCTAGCTCTCTTTCGTTTTTCTTATATTTATTATTCTTGTAAATTTTGTTTGCACTAAACATTCGTAACTTTTATGCTAATATAACGCAATAAAACATATCTCAAGCTTTTTTGACAAAGTAATATAAAATTCTTATTTTCATAATACGTTTTTAGTAATATTTTTCGTAATTCGTACTCTGAAATCTGTTTAATAACTTTTCTCAAGTCATATATTTTTTAATGCGAAAGTGAGTCTGTACCCGAGACTCTATAAATGGTAGCTTAAGTAAATAAAGAATTTGCTCAAAGATATTAAGCTGAATTAGAATTTCATCCACAGTAAATATTTAATTAACAATAAGATATTTAAATTTCTCTAAAAAAAAAAAAAAATCCTATATTTCTGATAAATATTTATATTTTACAATATTCATTTATTGGTTTAGTGCCAGAAGAAAGTAAAAGAATTTTCAAATGTCGTATGACTTGGAGTAAATATTAATATTCGTACTACCATGTTGCACACTTGTGTCGTTGAAAGTCGTTTTAATGAGAAGTTTCAAGTTTTAATACATCCTTGTATTTATTAAAATTCTGCGACATAGCAGAAGTCTTATCGTTAAACCTATATGTTGCTTAACCTCTGTTAAAGTTTTATGTCTAAAGTCATCACAACGATAAAATCTATATTGCTTAGCTCATTACTTCTAAGAAGATTGCCATTGAAATATTTCAATTAGTTCAAATTGTGTTTTCATTTCGAATAATACGCGTATTATAAAAATGTAATAAAGAATGATGAAATGCGCCTATTTCATTATTTTCCATGGATTTAACGGCAATTTTAACGTTAATTACCCGTTTGGAATATTTCTTTAAACATCGAGCCATAAGTTTTGTAAATCCACATATTTGAGTCATTTATTTTAAGCGATGCTTAATAAGTAATTAATAATATTTATATATGCATATACAAGCTTATGCAAATGTCCTTTAAAATGACGTAGGACACATATGTATTCAAACTTTAAAACGCCTTTTAAGTTGAGACTCCGACAATACTTTGATGTTGCTTTGTAACCTTCTGCTTGAGGGTGTCATTTTTGTTTTTCTTTATTATTCGTGCAAAGGTTAAGGACGGAAAATCACAACATTGTTGGACGCAGGCACACATTCTCGTACGTTGGAGTATCTCAGCTCCCCTTTCACAAGAACTTTATTATTTCCCTTAATATTTTATAAATTCGTGTGGGTGGGTGGGCGAGTATTACTTTTCTGATAAGCATAATAATTTATATGTCGATGACTTGCAGTTTCAACTTGTTTCAATTATATTTAAAATATCCGGGTACTACAGATACAAAGAAATACCCCGATAACCCGAACCGAATAAGGGAATGAAAATTAAAGCTCGTTTGTGTAATACTTTGTACTAAAATAATTTTGTACTAATACCCTTTCGCAACAATTAATTTTTATCTTTTATTCCAAGATTAATGTTAAATTTTATTTTACTACTTTCGATCTACATTAAAATAGATATATTCCACTGAGATTTGTCACAGCTAATGCATTTTTATCTTAATAAATCCATTCAAGGGATAAAATGAAAGAATTTCCAACATTTCGAATACTGCGTTTATCTAGAAGTTGTAAAGAGACCCTAAGGTCGCGTTGACGCGAGAATCGGCGAAAAGCGCGGTAATAGAGACGCGCCCGCGAAAAATACGCGAAAACTCGTCGGCAATCGGAAGACGGAAAAAGCGCGGCAGTGGAAGAGAAACGAGTTCGCGGAAAATATCGCGAAGATTAAAGAGTGAGTGCGATCAGTGAGAGGGAAAAGGAGAGGAGAGTTTTGTACGAATTTCCGAGAAAGGCAGTCGTCGACCTGCGAGAGAGATGGAGACGACCGACGAACGAGCGAGAGACCAAAAAGGTAAGTGGATTTACCGCGTTTACATTTACAATTCGATCGCCAAAGTATTTATTGTTCGGGCATCTCTTTACGGACACAGCGATGCATGCACACCGTGCGTGCATGAAAAATTAAATAGCCCATCTGTAAATTAGGGAGATAAATTAACGCAATGAATTGTTCTAATTATAGACGCTAATGCGTAGTTTGCTCCTTAAAATACAAAATATTAAATTCCTCTCCTTGGAGCTGCGAGAACGAAGCGCACTAGGAAGTATGGGCGGAGACTCATCGCCAGGTAAGCTTGACGAGTAAGCGGAGAGCGGGGAGAAGTGCATTCCGCGTTGTGACGGAACAAAAGCGAGGACATTTAGCAGAAGGCGAATAAGTCCCGTTAAAAATTGCACCATTAATTTACAGAAATATTTGTCTAATTTCCTCGTGTATACTTCTCAATTAAGGCAGCTCATCTTATATGCGGTGCTAACCTTTTATACAGATAAACGTGCATGTGTTATATGTTGATAGCAGAAATCATAACGATTCGGTAACGATAACGCAAATGACTTTTATTGCCTTTAACAATAGAACTCTGGTAAACGATAAACGCCTTCATGTACAGCGCAAGAAACATATTAAGCGCTACTTACTTTTAATTATTTCTTTATACAGATGTCTTTATGAAACTGTATTCAATTTAAAGTTGCCTTTGTTTTTGTGTTTATCGCGCGCGCGCACACACATCGCTGTTAAGTTTTCATTGACCTCAGTGACTATATAATAATTTAATTCCAAGACTTCAATTTACTTTTTCACCCGTTGCTTTTAATTACGTACTCTTTATGGGTTAATGTTGTCTTTCAACGTCCGCTTCAGTATTATGACGTTGATGCTGCTTAGGGTTATCATTTTGCTTACTGCACTTAGCACATTCGCCGTGGGCATACATTCCTTATTGCTATTATTCCTCTTATCTAGTAATAGGTTTGAATGTCTGCGATCTCGCGGTCCTTCTCTGGACAACTGTGCACATTAGATATAATGTATAAGATACATCCTATCGCTTATGAGACTTCATCGTCGACGATACGATAGTACAGTCGTATGTACGATTATAGCTTCTTGGAGTAATTTTCGCCTCATTGTTATCCATCCTTTACTTTTCCTAGAAATGTTCCATCGTTCTGATTTGCTCCAATTATTTATTAGCACAGGAAAATCCTCGAGCTAAAATAGTTAAACGTTTACAAAAAATAAACAAATCTTTTATCTTCTCAGTGCTTAATGCATTTATGATAAATGCTAATGATAAATTTAAATAATGATAAATTTAAATTGATGGATCAATTCAAGTAACGAAGACAAAAGTTATGAAATGAAATTATACTCATTAATGAGACGTTGTCGAAAGTATTGTTTTTGCGAAATTTAGAATGAAATTGAATAAAATATTTTCTAACCTATTTTCTAATAATTCATAAAGATTGCAGGCGAACGTTGAGTACGCTAAAGCACTCATACGCTATAGATAAAGATCATTGTATTAGTGCGAGCAAGGTACAGGACACGGAATAAGTACCTCTACGAATTTTGACATGGAGTAAGTACCGTAAGTAGGACATCGCAAGAGTATTATCGATATTTTTGTAACGTATCCTAAGCCCGGAAAAAGCCCTCGTCAAAAGATTAAGAGGAATAATTTAAAGCCTAGTCGTTAAAACATTTACAAGGTGTTCAAAAAAGAAGAGCACGAGGTTTCAGGAAGAGCATCAAGCCACATATGAAAGATATATATGGATTTAAACGCAGCCTGGAGATTGTTGATCAATTTAATACTAAAATACTAAAATGTGAGCATCTGATGTCGATATGATATCGATACTCGATTAATGTAAATGTTAAGTCAGAAACGGAGGCGAAATAGATGTATTGAAAATGTACACGCCTAAGAGAATGTGCAATTTATCCTCCTTAAACGATACGTCGCTTTTAAATGAAACATCCACCCACGTAATGATACCTGAACTCAATAAACGAAAGATTATTTGGATATTACTAAGCTATATTAAACTGAAATTTTTATGTACGTCATCGTGTTAAGTTTATATTGGCTCGGTATATCGCGTTGATATTAAGAAGTAAAAGAATATTTCTTACGTTGGTGTAATAATTTCTTTTCAATTATAATTCAATTATAATATAACATTCTATTGACATTTAACTAAAAAGACTTTACGCAAATTGCATAAAAATATCTTTCCCTCTGATATAAATATGAAGCGTATGTACAACATTTATGAGATTGTCAATTTGGTAGTACAATAGCTAAAACTGAGAAACCAAAGTTTGAGAAGCATACAATTGGTTATGTTCTAAAATAAATATAATTATTTCGCTTGGCATAAATATTTCCTACGTTAGCAGAAATTTGACATCTGACATCTTTTCAGTAACAGTAATACGAGTTGCTATTGTACAAATTTTTTGTGAAATATGAGTTCTCTGCGATCAAGTTCCGCTTGAAATTTATTGATATGATCTTTTATATTGAATATATATTAAATAGACAGAATAATTTAATTTAATTATTTCAACGGATTTTTCTGTATTTATAAATACAGAATACAAAAATATAAAAAGAAATTACATAAATTTGATTCTTTGTACATATTTACTACAACTCTTGAATATGAATTTTGAATAAAATCTGTACATACAAAAGTGCAAGAGGAGTCAAGTAATTGCACAAATGTTGTGTATACACATAATGTAAATTATTTAAATTGCATATTAATTTAACTTAAAAATATTTATTTTATAAAAAGATGTGGTGAAAGTTATGAATTTAAAAATTCGAATAATATTTATAAGTCATTATGAATTTGTATATACATTTCTATAAATGGGATACATAATTTCGTTTTATTGCACTTTTGATTACATTACGTATTTGCCTTTAATTGAATAAAGCGCTATAAATGAGTAATTTTAATTAATTTCAATAACATAAATTTATTATAATCATGATAGGTATTTGATACATTTACGTAGTTTTCAATATTTATGATTTCCATTTACGTATTAAAAAATGATTCACAATGATTTAAAAATTTAAAACAATACTGTAGCTTGAAGCAAAAGCAAAATAATGAGAAATGTGTTTAGTTTCATAGCAATTTATAAAAGGGATATTGTATTGAAATACTTTTTGCTCGTAGAAAGTTTTCTACGGGTAATCTCATTTTGTAACAGATAGTGTATATAATAAAACGCATATCTTAGGAATTAAAATTATTTATAAGCTTACTATTACACCAGGGTAAATATTTGTTTATTGCAATAAACATTTAATTAATTGAATTCGACGGATTTAACGTGCATTTATATATGAAATATTTATTAAGGAAATGCAAAAATTGTTAAAAAACGGATTCAGTACATTAAAATCGTTGTTATTTTGAGTTGAAGATAATTTAAGAGTAAATTATTCAAAATCGTCCTGCAGTCGAAATAATGATTTTATATTTATTTATTGCTGTCATTATAAGCCTTTAGTTCACGATGTTCGTAATCACTGGAGTCAATATCACATTCAGTTTTATATTTTTTATACAACCTTAAATGTGGGGGTTTTATCCGTTGAAAGGAAAAGGAACGAATGAAGATACGCTGGAGTACTTGCAATTTCATTTGCGGAATTTAAAGATAACTACAAAATTGCAGACGGTCGACGCTTTTCGTTTAATTCCGCTGCATTATCACCAAATGAAGTTTATAAAATAGACCGTACAGTCCATCTGAGAATATTTTTATTTTGTGTACAAGAATCTTACGTTAAATTAACGAGGATCCTTTTAAGTTTGATTTAAAAATCAGTTCACACTACTACGATATTAACGCAAATAATTACGTATACTTTACTTTAAGAATCTTATAATATTTATTCAACTAAAAGTTTTTCATGTATAGTGTGATCTCTTACTTTATAACAGTGGATTTGGTTTCGCTAAAGGATTATGAAATATATTTAAAAAATTTAGAGGTAATTAATTCAAATTAAATTTAATTCTAATTGATCGCCTGATAATTTTTACCTGTATAATATATTTTATTTCAACAAATATAACGAAATGTAAAAAATGATATATGTACATCATTATTTGGTTCCCTGTATTTCTGTATCCCTGATTATTTATCGCTTGTTATAAAATTATTTTTATTAAGTTTCATAACTTTTCATTTTAAATGCTAAAAATCCATTAAAAATGGAATATTTTAGTTTTACTTATTTATACTGAATGTAGTGTCAAAATGGGTTTAAAACTGATATGTTGAGAAAAATTGAATAGAATGGAGTATAAAAGTCTAGTAAAAAATCTAGTAAAATAATATACAGTAATAAGATTCACACCTGTAAATGTTTGTTGCAAAAAAGGAAGGCAATAGTACAGTGTAATTGTACAGACGAATCACAGAGGATAACGCATATAAATTTTTATGTTTAGTCATTTATGTTCCAATTAGCATTTAAACTGATCAATTTTATATAAATCCTTATCAATTTGATTTTATGATTTTTCACAGTCTTTTCATATATTAACAAATTTGTCTATGATACTATTAGGTAAAAACGCGATGACTTAGTGATTGACGAGGACACTTTAATTTTTCACATGCTTTCTTAGCTCGTCTCATCTGTTTATAAAAGATCGTTACGCGAGGCTAATTAATCATGAACTTTTTATCGAGTCTCTCAAAGAAATCTTTTTAATAAGTTAAGTTTGTTTCCTTTTAAAATAACTCAAAACTGACAGAGCTTAATGCTACTTGTGTAAATGTATGAACATTATGCAACAAATTAGTATTACTTGTTGTTGGTAAAAGATATTCCAATTCGTAATTTACGTGTATAACTTCTAACCGACTCATGTATAAAATTAAAAATTAGAGTTTTCCCTCGTAAATATCGACTTTTTCCAAATAATCATTGAATCATATTTTTTGAAACAACGTTTAACAATGTATATTTAATTCTAGTATCGAATAAAGGGTGATTAAATTAGTGTTACAAAATATTAAAGCTAGATAATTCTTTTAACAGGAAATTTAAGCAAAAAATATTATATAACTTGATATACATATTAACGATTATTGTTTATATTACATTTTGAAATAAGTTCATTGAAAAGTTGTAGTTATATCTTTAAAATTCCTTTTGAATATTATATAATATAATATAACGAATGATAAATTTTACTTTATACAAATAAGAAATTCAATTTAGACTTGAATGTTTAAAAAGAAGAAACACTTAAATTAAAGTAATTTCTTTTTCTATTTAACTGAAAAACTTTCTCCAACAATTAATGTCCCCCAGAAAAGGGCAATGAAATCTATATGTTTCTAAAAATTGAAAAAAGATCTCTAATTTTTTATTAAAAGGTAAAAATTGTTTTAATTTTATTTGAAACATGTTTGTTTTTAAATGCAATATAATAAAATAATTAATATATAAGCATATGTTTAATTAATTAAACATATAACTGTCATATCATTATTTTGTCGACGAAAAATACAGTCAAAGATTAATTAAAAGAAAAATTTCAAATTACTCACATGTTCAACTACTTTAAAAAAATAATACCTAATACATACGTTCACAGAAGAATGTCACATTAAATGAATGTTTTTACTTCGTAATTATCTTCAAATATAATTAAAATTATAATATACAGAAAAAATAAAATATATTTTCTAAAACTTTTATAACTCCTTTTCCATATTATAATTATAATATTGATGACTATTTCATAATAATGATAAAATAAGAAAGTACCCTAAAATTATTGTTTCTTTTCCCCTCGAAAATAGATCTTTGTTTCAAATGATTTTATAAAAGCTCGATTTTTGAAAAAGCTGTCTGTGTTAAAAAATGAAAGTTTTGGATCTATAATATCTTCTTAAATAGAAGCGTGTGCATTTATTGATTTATTTTATATTTTTATACTGTCTTAGTTTAAAATATGGAATTCATAGCCATTGTCAGTTGAGTTATTTGTCAGGTCTTATTATTTTATCGTATTCTTTTATTTTTTTTGAATTAATTTATTCTTAGTATATCACTACAAATATTATTTAATGCGATGTAAACTTACGATAAAGGCTTAAAATACGACAGAGTATTTTATTTATCAAAATTATTTTGGTATTGGTTATAGACTATCCGTTAATAACTGTGGTTTAGCTACTTTTCGGTCACTGAAATCTAGGATTATGCTTTTGTTGGGGTGATTCATGTTAATTCCGTTCCATGTTTGCTGCATTCCCTCGTTGATAAAAATCTAGAAAAAAGTGTGTATTGTGAAGAATATAAGGTGCTGTTTCTATTTAAAGTTAATAACATCCGAGGAAAATGCTTTTTTTTAACAATAGTGGGGTTATATAAGTAACTTTTATTTTTTGTTTCTGTTAGTACAATTCATACTATTCGTACAGTCATATATATATATATATATATATATATATATATATATAGGTAATTGGTAAAAATAGAATTATTTTCTACGCATCTGTCATCTTCAAATACTTTCCATTGTTATGATTAAGGATTATTCTCTTAGTCTAGATAGAATTTGTTAAACTTGATAATTTATGAACTTTCTTTTAAGTCGATTTAAATAAATCGTGATAATAAAAGTATCCTACATTTGGAGGAACTTTTATTTTCGCCAATAACCTAATCGTATCCTTTTCAATTTAACGCTCATTTCGTTTTCACAAAAAGAAGAGTAAAATATAACAGAACGCAGGGCTTGGCATTAGAGGTATTTTTGAATTTTAGTAATCGTATAAAATTTTCATTCTATTTATTTATGATAAGGTAATTTTTTTTAATTACGTAGAACTGAAAAATAGCACTGAAATTTATTCCCTTATTCAATTACCTCTTTAGTATTAGTAATAGTAATTAGTTCTTTTCTTTTTAATGTTTCACAGAAGTTGATTTATAATTACATTATAGGTACAGATAGCTTTTGAATATAACAAAGATATTAAAATAGAAACTGATAACGAGATTAATCGAATTACTAGTACAGTTTCATTGTATAATAAAGTCTCACCACTTGTGCTTGTGTGTCTTAAATTAATTGGGAAAATTAGGTCTTTCCTCATTATTATTGTTTCGCTCAATAACGTTTTAAATGTAAATAGATACATTTGGAACTTGTCTGCAAGGTACTAATTTAATTAATTAAAGTTACAAATGAAAGGTTATATTAGAATTAGATTACTAGCATCAGTTTTCAAATGCAATCCTACAACGATGAAAAAATGTTTCGATGAAATCTATCGTAAAATATGAAAACAAAAGGAAAGTTAATTAAAAATTTGATATACACGTTTTCGGAGCGAAAGCACGCAATTAAAGGCAAAAAGAGAATATCAATCAACTGTGAAAACTTTTATAATTTACTCGTGCAACAAACATAAATCTCTCTATTTTAAAATAAAGTTAAAAGCACGGGGTGGCGCTCGGTAGTGTATTGCTGACGCGCATTCGTTTACGTCCCTCCATTCGGACGGAATGATCGCTGAGTATTAAACATTCTAGGTATTCTTATTCGCTGCAACTCTACAACTTTTCATTTTTAATCTGCAGCGTTTATAATCTGAACAAATTTTCAAATATTAGAGCGAGTTCATTACGATCCTCAGTATTGTGCTGGTGCATACGTTTGTAACGACAAGCGTTTTATATTTTTCAGATGGACTGGTCACGGATTAATAAATGAGTAGAAATTTGTTCGGTAATCATGATAAAAGCAAATATTTCAATGTAATGTACGTAATGGAATGTTTTTAAAAGTAAATGCTCGTAAAAGAAGAAAAGGAATATGAAGCATAATCTAGCAAACGGGCAGTATTATGAGTTCGTAAGAAAGCAAATTAGCTATTACATTTCAATGAATTCCATTGTTCTTGAGGTTGTAATTAAGGGAGTTTTAAAATGCAACATCTTCGTCATATTTTGTCATACAATTATGAGAATAAGAAGTTTAATCTTAGTTTTCAGGAGTAAATTGAAATATATAATTATTTGTTATTTATTCTTGTATAAAACTATTTAAAATGTAACTTAATTTTATGAAACGTTACTCAATTCTTTCAGTCTATTCAATTATCTGTAAAATATAATGCAAAGTATATTAACTTTCTTTGGCTTCATTACGTTATATTTCAATATTTTAACGTATTAAAATGCAATTTTATTATTATAAAAGTCAGCGAATCATTATAAAATTTTCCCTAATGACATTATAAGAATTATTTAAATTTTCTAGGATAAATATTTAAAATGTAAAAAAACATACTTTAACTTTTCTTCCCGTGGTCATGAATTTCTTGCTGATATTATTACAAGTACTCTTTGACTTTATTTGTAATTTAATAATTGTCACAGATACCAATGTATTAATAACAGTCTTTATATTTGAATTAATGAAATACTGTAATAATAGTCGAATAATTAATCGGAAGCGATACAATGTACTTTGTATTAGTCTGATATTTGACGTGTGTCGCGTATTAGGGTTAAAGAAAATTGTATTTATACTTTTACTTTCTTGTGATGCCCTTTCAGTGTTCCAGGAGGTAAAATTATTTTGTTTAAACTTTATCGGTTTACTTTTTGAATAGCTCAACATTTTTATTCGTGATGTTATATATACAAAGAGAGAGAGAGAGAGAGAGAGAGAGAGAGACAAAAATAAATTACGGGAAAGAAAAAGTGAGAAAAAGTTAGGTTGTAGCATTAAAGAAACTGTTATGCTTAGCCTTCATTTATTTATTTTTGTTTTTCGATGATAAAAAGAGAGTAAATACTGACATGTTGATTTAAGTTTGTTAAGAAAAAGCATTTACTTTGATTTACTCTTTCATATTCATGAATACAGCTGGATTTTGGGCCTTGAACCGTCAATTCGTATATTAAACTATTTGCAATATTGGAATGCAACAGAATTTCCAATGTGTGTATACTTATTTAAAAAATGTTTATTATTTAGGAAGTTTCAATGAAATCTGTTTAGTTATTTCAAATATTTATATAGTATTTCAGAGTTGAATCTTAACAAATTAAAATTATTATTTAAACGTTACTTTACCTGTATACTTACCTGAGTATTCGACTATCATTTTAACGTACCTTAGTTTTCCTGAATAAACTTGAAAGGATTATTAAATTTGTAATAATTTTATGTTCCATAGGATACATTTTCATTAAAAGCAAGTTCCTTTGTAAAATCGTAAAGTAATAATGTAAGGTAAAATTGAAATAAATTTTAATATAAAATTTTATACTTAACCAACTGATGCTTAATTATAAAATGAGTAGAAAATTAAAAAAAAAATTTCTTTATTTAAAGATTTTTTTTTATAGATTTAAGGAAAATCTTGTTTCTATGAAATAATCCGGTATAAAAGCAAATACATCAAAAGCAGTTGATTAAATAGAAAAGTCGTCAATTTTAATACGAGTATTCCCGTAAAAATATGATATTTCTAATTTAACATAAAGTTTTTCAATTTTTTTCAAAAACAATTTATTTCAGTTTAGAATTTATCTATAATTTTATTAATGAAGTTCTTATTTTATATTATGTTTTACTTAACCGTGGCAAGCTTTTTAAATTTAAAAATGAAAAGTATTAAATTTTTTTCTATTAATAAGCGTTGTACAGTAATCATCTAATAACTAAATAACTTTAAAGTAAATATGTGTTTTTAATAAAATGAATTTGGCTTTGTCAAGAATTTTTTTCGAATTTCCTTCACTCATTAAATAAAAATCCTTTTTATGATTTTGACCTATTAAAATTTGTGCAACTCATAATTATCATTATAAAATAATATCACAGAGAAAATGTAAGAAAATCTCTACGAAATAAAGACGTATATTTAAAAAATTAAGAGAGTATATCTCAGTTGTTTCACTTCGTTTTTTCATATTTTTCACTTATCTTACATGAAACTTTTGTCTCGAATATTTTTGTTGCTTATGCGTCATTATTTAAATTTTTTACCCGAATGTAAAATCTTTTTGTTTGTTAAATTACATAGTTTACTCAGACTTACAACAGCTCATCGGTTTAGCGCAGTGAAAATATTTTCCCGCATCGTAGAAAATATCGTTGAGAGAGAAAATGCTGTTCTCCTGTAAATAACTTATACTTCTTTTTTCCGAAATGCTCGACCGGATAAGGGACATTTTACGAAGGAGTTAGAAAAGGGGTCGACTGGATAAAGATATATCCAGTGATTTTTCGCAGCGTCATCAAGAAATCGATTACAAATAACACAAAAATATGAATTACTGTCTGTCCAAATCATGAAAAAAATATTATACCTTGTAATTGTGAAGCGAACATTTGCAATTAAAGTTTTTAAATTATCTACCGAAGACACGTGAAAAGTCTGATGGGAGAAAGTAACAATGCGGTAACAATGTACAGAATGGGTTTTAAGATCTCATGTGCAAGCTAAAAATTTAGTTTGAAAAATAAATCGCTTCATAAAAAATCTTATTAAAAAAAGAATGGCTCACTGGCGCAAGATCTTGAAAGTATACGATAGCAAAAAATTTATGAAATCACAGTGAGGAATAATTCAGCATCGTTTTCTAGAATGTCGGTAGTAATATTATGGAAAGAACTCTGTAATCGTGTCTGTAGATAAGAATCTAGAACAATAATTTTGTATAGAAAGAGCGGAATCATGCTTTGGATGCAAGAACGCGAATGTATCAAAGAAATTGAAGACCAGTAAACATTTAACGGCACCATCAGATATTCTAATGGATATTAGAACAAGTATTTTTGAAGGGATTTCGATTTTGGATATGACGAGTCGATATATTGAAGGTAAAATTTAGAATATAGTCTGGAACATTGCATTAAAAACATTGATCATGAATCCATGGAGATACCACTTTGTGCAATGAGAATTTCACGTTTGAAAATTTAAAAAGACTTTATCGTGCCTATTAAAATGTATCAATCTACGAAAGTTCAATCAGCGAGTATAAATATCGAAAGATTTTATGCAGTATAATATAAAGGAAGCTTGTAAGAAACCGAAAATAAGAATTAGTAATAAAGATTTTGAGTTCGATTCGCCTTATATTAGAAAACAAATTTCTTTTATAATATTATACTTATGTTCGCATAATATAATTTATGATTCAAATGAAAGATTTGTTTTAGCTTTCAAATTCATAGATGAGAGTTATTATAAAATTTTTCCCATTTAGAAGCATATGATATTATTTAGTTTTCAAAATATTGAAATATATATATATATATATATATATATATATATATATATAATTCATCGAAAAGAGAATATACCTAAACATATCACTTTCTTTCATGTACAGAGTTAAAGTGTATAAGAATACTTTTACACAATTCAGTTCTTCGTAATGCTATGAAAGTTAGACGAAGGATTATAAAAGAAAAACAGAACTTTCAACTTTCTTAATGCATCGAATGACATTGACCTTACACGGGTTGGTCAATTATTTATGATAAAATTAATAATCAGTAATGTATCTTTAAATATGAAAATTTGGAAAATACACAGGCATGTGCTTGATACGAAGGTCAATGGGAATTTTTTAAAAGCTTACATCGAGTTTCTTTAATCACGCAAAATGCTAGCTAAGTTTTATTTCTTTTCTAATTAGATCATCGAGTGGAATCGTTCCTTATTCAACATTTCTCATAATAATAATTACCTTTATCGTCATAATACTTTTTCATTTTAAAAGATGTATTGCTTTTCTAAATCATAGAAGATATTCTAAATCAGTAGAAAAAGACGATTCGTCACGAATGCAGAAGTTCCTGGATTGAAGTTAGGCCGATAAATCACGCCTTTTACCACTTATTTTGAATCTCCATAATAATCTTTTAACTGTACTCAACAAACACGTCATCCCTTGTGAAAAGGGAGGAGACTGGTGATTAGAACTCTTTCCAGTATCCGAACTCACTCCTTTGCGAGTAACGAGGAATCAAGTAATTAATGCGATAAGTAGAAAATATCGGGTCCAATGACGTCAGAAGTTCCAGACGGATTCGAGCGACGATCAGTGATTTGAAAAATGTAGAAATGTCAAGGACAGTTTGCTCGCAGTGCTTGTTGTATAACGTATGTAACCTGTTGGATTTTGCATACGAATAATGATACGACATGAGACATTGGCATCAGTAGTCCAGCTGAAAGAATATTCGTCGCCAAAGTAAAAGATCCTTTAGAACTTTACTAGAAAATAATTTAAAACAACGATAATTTCTTTGTACAGGGAAAACTTTTTCTCTCATCCACAATATTTTTTATTAAGTTTGCGCTACAATTTATAAAATTTTTGAAATATTTCATTAGGTAGTGGAAAAGTTGGAGCGTAAAAAGTGTCAATTCATTAGAAAGAACGTTACAGTAATTTGTATTCTACTGCATATATTACAAATGTATAAGTTAAAAGTTTTGTTTTTTCTTATATAACTTATGCAGATTAAACTTTTAATAATATAAATTTTAACAATATTATATTTTCTGATATTTTGCGCGACGAAATTAGGAAAAAGTTTAAAAATTTGTAAGTTAAAACAAAAATTTCACATTGACACTAAAATTCGAGCAGAAGATAATGTTTTAAATATCAGTGTAAACATATATTTTCCATGTGTTACTTCTAATACGTAATATTCATATTTAAGCTTAAAATAAATATAACGTGAAGCTAACCGCAGATGCTTCACTAATTTTACGCGCTTTAATTTTGAAATACGAATATCATGTAAGTTCCTCTGGAAATTATATTTTGCGAAGGTGATGAATAAAATAGTTTGAAAAATATGCTATATAATGCACGTAAAATCTGCAAGTATATTTATTTTAATTTAAATTATATTTATTTAATTTAAATTAAATAAACTTTGTAGATCCGCGGTGACGCAGTTGGTACAAGTGTAAAGCATAAGTGAAAGCACATTAAATACTTGTACACGATGACTTGTTTATTATAAATTATTACGTATAGCTTCAGATGCTCTGATCTTCGGGAATAAAACAGTTAAATCAACATTCATTACAGTTTTACTAATTTAATGTTAAATCATATATTTGTGCGTACCGACGGGAAATCAGTTGAATGAATTCATCTTCCCCTCATTCTATGTTCTCTTACCGCAAAAAACTTATTCAAATATATTGTAAATATACATAGATTTTTAAAACACTCGTAAAATTTGTATTATTATGTAGCATTATTGTAAATTCGATTAGATAAATAACAACTGCGAAATCTTTCATAACTAGCGATTAGTTTTTATCAGTTTTTTTTTTCAATATATTATTAATAAATACGTTTATCGAAAAATTATGGAAGCACTCGTTATTTTTTTCAAATAAATATAAAATAATGTGGCTCATGTTTAAATATGAAAATGCGGAAAAAGACAAAAAGTAAAATAAAAATTGATTTTCTCATAACTCAAGTTCAGATTGTACCTTTATGTTACTGGAGCTTTCGTGCTTATGAATAAGTCACAAGCGCATCTGAAAAAGTGAAATAAAAATATGTAGTCAATATGAATTATATATAAAATTTTCGTTGGTATTTTACAAAGTATACTTGATGAAAATTAATGATTTTGAAAGAAAAAAATAATTTTTATCATTCTGATGATATTTATGTCGGTACTTCTAATCACAAATTAAATTGAATAAGTAATTAGTAATTATACTTTATATTAATATTTGTATAGACTGACATGACACATAATGTCGTAAATCGTTGAGAGCACGTAACACATGTACCAAGCCAGGGATTTTTTTTAAATCGAACAATTTTATTTGAATGAAATTTTTAATCTAGCACGTTCAAAGCATCGGCATTTTATCGGTTGACACAAGTCTGATTATATACTGAAAAAAGTAAAAAGTGGAATAGAGAATATGTCTTTACTGAATATCGAGAAACGGCCGAGTATTTTCCCCTACGGAGTAAGAGTAACAGACTGTGAATTGGAAAGAACTTGAAAAACAATTTCAAAAGTTCAGACGCAATAACTGCATGTGTGTTCACGCAATATTTTTATGATACTTTTCGAATGTTTTTTGATACTTTATTGATACCATTACAATAAATGTCGAGAAGAAAGGAAATTAAGATTACGAAAATAAGAATTAACATCAAGTTTTGAAAGTGATGCTCGAGATATATGTGGAGCTCCTGAAGATTCGACAAACTTGGCTATACTATTGAACTTGTAAGACTGGTTCGTTGTAAAATGGAAGCGTAACTGAACTTTACTTATCACTATGTAGTCGGATCGAATGTTTTAAAATAAGATGGTAACTTTTTTAGTTAAATTTTTCGTATTATTGGTAGATCATTAGAACCTACGGGTTAATGGCGTCATCAACGGAATATTATAACACTCCCTATTCTGTGCTAAGTTAATTTGTGAAACTTGACAATACCTTAATTCTTACAAATCTAATAAAAAACATATAAAAGCTCTTAACTTTGCATTTTTCTGCAAAAATTCTATGCATTATATTTTTATTTTCAATCAAATTATGGATCTGGTATGTTTTCATTTGTGCGATTTTATTAATTTTCCACTTCTGAAAGAAGTATAAAGTTATTCGAACGAGTAGTAGGGATATAATTTTTAATTTTTTGCTTTTCCCCTGTCACTATATCTGAAAATATAGAATTTTTAAACTTCGTCTTTTACAGGAATGCAATTGTGATACGCGTGGAAAGCTATCGGTATAGTTACCATTTTCTTTAGCCAATTTTGAAATTACGCGACAGTAACCTAATTTCAATGGTTTATCGACCGGTTAAGCATATTGTGCTCCTTTAATACAATCTTCTTTTCATATTTCACTTTACATTATTTGTACTACTTATTTAATCACTTATTACAATCAATTTTCATTTATATTTACGAAAGCTAGATAAATGTCTACTATCAGCATAATATAATAGTGAACTCACATTGTATATGTGACTCATATATTTTATTTTATTGCCTTATTAAAACGAAATTTATACTTATTTTTAATTACAAGTTTTCTGTTAGCTTCCCATAAATCTAGATAATTTGTATTTAGCGATTCCTGAGTTTCACCACTTGAAAACTTTTTTTCTTATATTATACAATTTCACGTTTTGAAAGAAAATTGAATTAAAAACATAATAATAAGTCCTCTTAAATTTTAGTCCATCAAGAACTTTAATTGGTTTTTGATGGATTACCGTATTTCGTCTTCGTATGATGCCATACTTGACGCGAACACATATTTCTATAAAATTAATTAGTTTTTCAAATATTCGTAACGGAACCAAGATTTAATGTTTAAGTTTACTCAAGAAAATGAATCGAGTTCTTAAAGTAAATATAGTTTATATTATAAATATTATTGCGCAAAATTTATTTTTATTTCCGAGAGTGTTTGATTGCAGTTGATAATGTCTCATAATATTGTGTGCAAGGGCGGTGAGTGTGTTAATAAGACGCTAGATATAATATTATATGTAAGGCAGGCGGAGAAAGCCAAAGGTATCTCTGTAATTTTTATAATTTAGTTTTAAAGAATTACATTTTGAGAAAACTTTAGGTAAGGAAAACTTTTATATAATTATTTTTCTCTATTTAAAGACTCCACGCGAAATCATAGTATTTTACAAGAATAATTTAAGTTGATTTATGAATTACTGTGTAAAAATGAATTATAACGAGTTTTCAATTTGTATTTGAATTTGTCTACGAGTAAAATAAATTAACTCATCGATTTTCGATACTTTTTGGAAAACCAATATCTTCGTTTTCCAATAAAAAACGAAAGGTTTTTCCGTTGAGGGAAGAAAAGCGAATATCCATTGAATTGATAAAGTGTTGACCGTTGTTACTTCCAAGAGAGATAATGGCACGAGCCAACATTATTTTTTGTAACTGATTTGCAAGCCTTTAGCATACATACAAATTTCCACTTATCGACTCATTCGTTATACGCAGCTTTTAAGATCTCTGTCCACAACTGGTAATTGTAGTACCTTTAAAAATTACGCGGTTTTGCTCAAAATTCTAACTTTATTATCGATCTTTCGTTTGTATGAATCTTTTTTTTACTCATATTGCTACATATTTCTATCGGAGATCTAAATAGACTCTTACTCTACAGATTACCATTACTCATCTTGATAAAGGTATTAGGCATACTTATGTCAACATAATTACGTAATATTGTTAATAATATTTTTTAAGTTTAGAAACGCTAATACAGGGAAAATGAGGAGTGGATAGGATTTTGAAATGAAACAATAGTAGTTGCATTACTTATCATTTCTTTTATCGTCCTCGATTACTTTTATTTATTTATTTGCGATAACAATAGTCGTAATCTCTTATTACATTATCCTCGTGTAATCCTTGTCGTTCGCTTGTACCTAGTGATTTGTAAATACAGCGGAGCCATATATAAAAGTCTAAACAAGTCTTTGCGAATGCACGTTCGTGGCTTCGTTCAAATTCGGGAGCATTTTATTGCTGCGAAATCAAAGTCACGAGTTGCGGTATCTTCCGTCGTATCTTATTTATCGCGACAGTACTTCTTCTGCTCGCATCTCGATTGTTCTCGATTTCGCCCAACAAAATCAGCTTGTGCAGACTTTTTCCTAGAGCTGCTTAGATATATTTACGTACAATGTGCGGCCTGCTTCTCGCGAGCTTTCGACGGTGACTATTGAAGTAGCAACAGTAATATGAGGTAGGCTTAAAAATATCTAGATCCACGGGAAGAGAGAGAGAGAGAGAGAGAGAGAGAGAGAGAGAGAGAGCGAGGAAGGAAGGAGGTGTTCAATTATTAATATCTAAGCTTTGCGCTGACATCGAACAGACGCGCCCATTAAACTGATCCTCACTCTCTCTCTCTCTCTCTCTCTCTCTCTCACTCACTCTCTCTCTCTCTCTCTCTCTCTAACGATTATTCACGCAATAAATCTTTTTTTAAAAGTTAAGGGAGCAGAGATTTTTATTTTTATGTACAACGCACGTTTGCTCAGCAGCATCGAATACCTTGAACCATAATTTATTTTGTTACATTAAGAAAGTTACACAGAAGAGTTTGAGTTGTTACAGGTTTTGAAATTTGTATGATTTTCGCTATCTCGGTGAAGCATCAATTCCATTGCCAAGCACAACTTTATTATATTTCGCTTATACTTATAAAATACTCAATCGAATCTTCGTAACAACGATGCCGGTTTTTTACGGCGCCAGCAACTTTTTTTTCACAATTTAAGCAAACGGCACTGATAATTGATCTATTTACAAACGAAAAGGTCGAAACAGTGGATTTGTTTTTTGATAACAAAAGTCGGCCGAGAGCAGGCCGCTCGTTGTTGATATCGTATATTTTTCGTCGCTTTTATGTAGTATAACCTCACTAATCCCCTAATTCCATCGCCCGTATTCTGCGCTGGACACATTTTTTCGCGTTTGATTTATATCGAAAGACATTCAAGGATATCTCTTCATTTGATTTCAAGTTATACTTAGACGGCTTCGTTAAAGAATTATACATACCTTTGGAATTAATTATTTAAATTATTAATTAATTATTTAAATTAATGCATTACTTTACCACGTCATACATATCTTAAATTATGAATTTCACATTTTACGACCAATTTATAAGTAATATATTATTGACCAAAGTGTTACCAACAAATGTAGGAAAACACTGAGGAATTGAGACTATCATCGTTGAACAGGTCAACCATTTCTATAATATATAGTATTCTATTATTTAAGCGTAATAAGCTTGTATCGCGTCACTGGCAGAATCCGAACTCTGGATTTGCATTGTCGTCGACCTTATGTTCTTGGCGCAGTATATCAGATTTAATTGTGTGATTGTACCTCACAGTTAATGCGTGTCTATTTATTCGTTACTCTCTTCATCGATAAATTGCAATTTTCGACAACTTTTATAACGATATTTATATTCACTTATCGTATATAATGGTATAATTTTGTATTTGCTTTATTAGGTCTTATTTATAAGATTCCCGTCTGTAGGTAGATACGAGTATCATTTGATAAATTAGAAAATAATTGTATACTGCGTATTATGTATTAATAACAATAATCAAATTTATTTCTTCTCCACGTACATTATATGCATATTATAATAGAGTTCTCTTTTGTTCATTCCATTCATTCAACGAACATTCTCTCGCGCTTATAGTATCACAAATATAATTAAAGTATTCATGCATACACCGAGTACTCATACAATTATGATACACATAGATTTGTTGCTGTGACCAGGGTATATTATTTTTTCATCGCTAACTTTATTTATATTTTTACTTTTTATTTTAATTCACTTTATAAAAGTCCATCGATGCGCATGTCGCAAGATTTGGAATAATCATCCAAAATTTGTTATAATGCAGTTAAACTCCATTTAAGGTGGTTTTATTGCAATTTGTATTTTTATAGAAATATTTTAAAACTTCCATTCACTGCTAATAAATGTGGAAAAATTCATTGTAGTATTAAACTCAGTTTACGCAACGATAATTATATTTAAGGTCAGCACTTTCAATTATCGTCTGTTAAAGTCAGTTTCTGAATATAGTTATCATTTAAATAATATAGGCAATCTGTTATTCGTTTTGAACCTTACTTTCCTATTTCAATATTTTTAGGAAAAATGCTTATTTGAGAGAGAATGAGAGAGAGAGAGAGAGAGAGAGAGAGAGAGAGAGAGAAAAGAGGGAGATAAAGTGAGAGAGAAGTACAGATGAAGATAGAGGGAGAGCGCTTTACAACATACACAATTCTATCTAAGAATTAATAGAATAAAGCTTTTAAATAAGCTTTAAAACCACCTTAATTTAATTAGGTAATGTTAAATTCGGACATACAGAATTACGCATGAAAACATTAATTATTTAAATCTCCTGATTTATTCTATCATTATTATTATTTACATTTCCAATTTTAATAATTACTGCTTTTAATTAGGCAAGTAGAAAATGAACAATGAAACTGGAGTCTACAAATATGTACTTTATTGCTATTAGATTTTTTAATGAACATTTCTGTTTTTCAATGAGATAAGTATTATAAAGTTAGATTTGTACCATTTGTATCTTTTAATAAAAATTCTTAACAAGTATTGCAATCAAAGAAAAGATGTAATGTAACGTTGAATTTAAGTATTTTAAAATCGATATTATCGATAATCTGTAAATTGTACTATCGAATGGAATTTAATTTTGTAATTTCATAAAAATAATATTCTTCGGAATATTATACTCTTGTATTAAGTAAATCACTATTTAAAATCAGTGATATACTCTAAGCTATCAAACAATGAACGGATATTGAAAATTATATCATTGAAAACAATATAGATTTTAACTACTTTAGCTAAGGATAGATAACGTATAGGAAATAAATACACGTAGAGTTATTAAATAAAGTGTCAAATTTTTGATATTTGTTTACGTTTAGTTTTCGAGTTGGCATTTTGTGATTACACTTATTACGCGATAATTAAGGATAGAAAAAATTAGAAATTTGAAATATAAATCTTTATATGATTATGTACGAGAAACAACAATTGTTCTCTATAAGAATAAATAAGCTACGTTTTTTCATTGGTGTGAAAGGCTTTGTCCCTTTTAATTTTGAATTATGCTACAAACATGAATTTCATGTTAATAATCCGAATTCCTTTGATTTTCTATTTTTCTAACGACTATTTAATATTTATATATAACGTTCAGGTACATATATACAGTTTTCTTTTTGTTTTTACATTAACGAAATACAATTGATAATATTAATTTCATTTAATTTAAGGTAAGACTAAATTCAACTATTGACTTTAAAAAGAAATCGTGAAAGAAAAGATATTACCGAAAGTACCTCATAGAAATTTTGATATTGACTTTTTGATACATTACCGTTACAAAATTGTCAAGTTTTTCTCTATTAATTTTCTTACTAATAAATCCATCTTTTTCCGATATTTGGTTTATTTTCTAAAACTTGAAGTATATTATAAGTAATTTTAAAATACAGTATAGTATTTGATTTTTATATTGGTAATGGTCCATTACGGAAAAGTTACTTTTCCGATTATTATTTTTTGCATTTCATTCCATTTGTGCACAAATTATTTGTTAACATTTAAATGTGAGCATACTCATGCAATTTAAAAAGTTTTAAATCCTTTATAAAATATAACCTTCGTTACTTTGTGATTTTGTAGAAATACTATTGCTTGTTTGTTCCTGAAAAATGCAAGTATTGCCAAGTTTTACTTCAAATATTAAAATTTCTTACAAAATATAACTTTCGTGCTTTCATGATTAAGAGAAAATATTATTTATTACATCATACGAATTGCTAAGCAAAATATTAAATAATGCTGAAAGTTTCGATCTGGAAGAAAATATTTTTTAACTCATGCAGTGCTTTTAAATGCATTAAGAGCCCATTAAAGTCGTTAAAAAGTTACGAATATTTTGGTTCAAGTGTAAAGTTAAAATGGCATTCGTAAGATTAAAAAACAACTTTTACAAAAAGACGCTAAATTAATTTTATGAAAAAAAAAAAAAAAAAAAAAAAAAAACTTACGAAAAAGGGGTTAAAATAGCTCAATTATTTTATATTACGTAAAAGAATATTTCACATTAAAAATATTTACAATTGTACAGAATCTTAACAAAAGCTCAGAATAATTAATATCTCATAGTAAAGCTGTTTGTAAATTTACCATTGTTGATTACTCGAATTATTTCTTTTATTTATGAAATATATTAAGGATACCATGGTCATTTTTAAGGTACACATTTATATATATGTATATATTACACGTGGTGATCATGGCGTATTCAGGGTTATTCCGTCTTATTCGGAATTTTTTCTCTTTGCGATTTCTGTCGGAGTTTATTCTTCCAGGGCTTGGAAGTTTTCTCTATCGGACTGCCGGATATTGCGACCTCGATACATTATGCTTGGTGGAATATTTCATTCGGAATTCCCTACCGACCCTTTTTTACCTTCAGAAGAAGGTGTAACGAGTTTTATTTTTCTTTATGTTTCTTCGGTGAAAAAATGACGGTCAACGGGAAACTGTTTTCTTTCTTTTTCTGAATCAATTGTGGAATTTGCTTAGCTAAAACTAAGCTTCGATGATTATATTATTAATCATTGGCATTGTAATAAATAGATAATATGTCATCGAGATGTGTTATGTAATAATTGAAGAAATTCGAAGAAGTATTCTCATTATTATACAATTTTATCGAGCAAATTTATCAAGCAAAACATCAGCAGTTTAATTTATATCTTTGACATGTTACATAATTTGAAATAAAGTGCAAAGTTACTGCCTGAATCGAGCTAAGAGTTATAGTTGAATTAAAAATCATCTGTATACTTATATAATTAGTTTATATAATTATTTATTAACAAATGTAGTCTTAATATAACTCAGAAATTATCGTTGTAACTTACATTTAGTTGTGCCTTGACGAAAATGTTTCTCAATCGTTAATGTTAAATCATTATTGCGTAACCCACAAGTGTATCGACATTCCTTTTATGTAAGCAAAGTCTAACGGCGTATGAGTAAAATCTAGTGACCATAGCTACACTTAAATTAGGAAAATATGTTACGTTTAAAAAATTTCATTCGAGAATTGATTCAAGTGCTCGTATATTCTTTACGGATCAACCATGCAAATTGTTTCTCATTAACTGTAAATGAAGAACATCAGAGCGAAAATATCGGCATGATTATATTATATTAATTATACCAATAAACCATAAATACTTTCATCACAATTACATCGATACGCTTTATATAGTAAAGGCGAACCAAAATTTCTTTCTCTCTTTTCCGAGGATAATAAATTGTTTCTTAACTCTTCTTTTACAAAGAGTTTAATTTAATAATACCGAAGGCAAAAAAAGGCCAAGAAAAGTTTTTGCGTTTTTGCGTATTTCCCATTGTTTTGGAGAATAGTCGTTGTGGGAAATTGAGCGCGATCAGGATAAGGCGACTCTCTAACGAGATTCTGGCGTACTAATGAGCTTCTTGCCGGAAATCTCGCAGAGCAGCCCGAGTGGTATCTGATAAAAAGGGTTTAAGCATTAGATAATTACTTAATCTTGTTTCTTCATTCGAATAGTACAAGTTTCATTAGGATTGAGCAATAGAGAAATATTTGAAACTGTTTACGAGCCCAGCATGTTTCTTATTAATTAAAGGCTGTTTTACCACACGAATCGAAGATAATTATGACATTTATGCTTTGTTATTCTAGTCTTAAGTAGCAAGCAGTTTTGTACTAATCAATTTGGATATAAGCTGTGGATGATTTTTTCGTATTGTAATATTGTATTATCCGTATACTGTACTTAGTAAAAGTTAAGCGTAGAATTAAAAATTAGCTCAATTTATACTCATTGTCTTAGAGTCATTCACCGAACAAGATTGCGACCATGAATTTGAAAAAGGTATTACCGCGAGTTCAATGAGTATTTCACGTTGAATACCCAAAACAGTACATTTGTAGTTCAGCCCGCGTTCGTAAAACGTCTTTTCTGCTGTTTGCGCAATGTAGCACTTCTACATTTTCTTAATTAAACTTCTTTCTCAATGGACGCAGGATTCATTTTCCGGTCTTTTAAAATGCCGTGCACTCGAAAAAAGTTTTTCAAAGACGTTCTTCAGAGGCGTCAATACGTGGATCTTGTCTCATTTTGGTCGTTAACAAAATAACTTTCATTTGATCTATGATTTTATGAGCCCGTACACTACCGCGATCTTAAAGAATTACTACCAACAGTACCTCCATTTCAAACTAACCAGTCGCAATTTAATCATGTAACGTCTCAGATATCGCCAATTGGATATTACACAGTTACATTAACAAACATTGGCAATTGAATAATAATCCGTTATTAAACGAAGTGGAAGAAAAGCTAAGGGAAAAGGATGCTTACGCGATAAATGTACTAATGAAGAAATTGACGATAGAAGTATATTTATAAAAAATACTCTTAGGAATATGCAAATATTTGAGATCTTTCTAACTTGATAATGAAGAAATGGTATTTCGTGAATTTATACTCTTATTAAATAATCTTAAATTTAACATTCATAAAGTTTGTAAGTGATTTATGTTAATATTGAGAAAGCTAATACAAAGCGTGAACGTTTGCATTTATTTATCGAGATCGGGCAATACAAAGACATTTCATTATACAAAGTATTCAAATTTCGCAAAGAAATTTCGGAGAGACTACGGTATTTTCGGTCGTTAGAAAATTTCACATCTCTCACAGTTCGAAATTAGAAAAGCGTCAATAGGATGCGCGCCGGCTGTTTCAACTGGACTACGGATGAAAAGTGTCGGAAAATGATCGAGTGAGGTCATAAGGTTCATACGCGTATATGCGTACCAAGGCCGTACTGAGGAATACTCGAGAACACCGATAATATCGAGGCGACTGCATCTTTGTGAGATACGAAGTGGATGTATGTAATATCCGTCGACGGTGTCGAATGAGCAACTTCGAGGTGCTGGAAGTCGAAGCTCCAAAGTCGATCGAAAATGAATCGTTGTTAATCTAGGTAAAGCGCTTACACCATGGCTTTGTACACTTATTACGTTTTCCTTTTCATTCGACTCCTCGTTATCTTTTTCTTTTACAGCGTGTCAAATATTTTGATGGATGGGAGGGTATTTGTGGCAGGAATAGGTAGCTTTTATGGCATCATTGCGTTACTAGGTATTTGAAGAAAGTGCTGCCTAATTTGAAAATTATATGTGTAGGGCTCATCTGTGCAAATTAGATAAAAATTCTTATGGACATCGCAGCCTTTACTTGTTTCTGGTTAATTGGAAGTGCAGTTAATGTATGTTTTATAACGTTACTTAGATTTACCTGACAAAATCTGATTATAAACAGTTAAGATATTCGTAATATAAAAACACTAACGGGAAAAAAGTACCGAGAAAAGTCTTTCCTAAGAATTAAGAATTTAAATTTTTAGTGAGAAACGAAAAAATTTAGCATAAATAATCTTGTTCGCGACGCCAGTTATAGTATTCCTTGATGGTGTACGTTATGATATTTTCATAATGCTCGTGGAATTGTAAGTTCTATGTGAAAGCTGTCATCCATAATTTTATAAATTTGCATCCTATTAAATTATTATTTACTTTTAGTGATATCTACTTAATGCTGACAAGCTTCTGTCAAATCATGTTCTTTACTATAGTTTCATGTGCTGAATTATGATAAGCGGTTGATCTCCACATGTGCGCAACCACGGTTACAGATTAACACATTCAAATTCAGGATTTCGAAATCTTATCAGTCCAGCTATAGGTGATCGGTGATAATCCTTTCTCACGTATAAGCAATCAGTGATCATGCTATATAGATATATCACTATTTAACCAATGTAATAACTTTATTTCCATAATCCGTGATAAAGCTTGAAATAGTTTATCTGATTCTATAAGTTTCAGTAAAGATTACTTTTTTAAATAATCCGTTATACTCGGATCTTAAAAAAAATTTTTTTTTTTAATTCAGATTTTTAAAATGGTGGTATTGACACAGTTTTTAAGCAGCATATTGTCATAAAGTTTGCAGTTTTTATGAAATTTTTATGTCGCTTATTAAAAATTGCTTAAAGCCTTTATGAAATATAACATAAAGTACAAAGTATTAAGTACAAAACAGGATAACAAAGTCTTAAGAATATATTTCATTGAAGCGTTATTTTTAATAAAGCATTGAACGACGCAAATGCAACTGCGCAAGTACGTATGTGTATCATATTTTATTATAAGACGCTAGACTTTTGAAGCATTTATTAAAATGGTGGTTTATTAGTCGATACTACATCTTAATAGTAATTTTCTTCTTCGTACCGAGAGGTCTGCACTGGATTGCTTTTATATCAGTCGCACACAATGAAACTGGGTATTTTTACATTTCAAAATAGTTTACGATTTCATTTGATTTAGTATGGATCTTGTACGGTAACCGGTTTACATACATACATATATACGTACGAGTGATGCACACTCTATCGATCATCGAATGAACCAACCGAAGAAAAAAGTTTCGCTTTATCATGATTACCTAGTCAGAGTTTATACTTGCTCTATCATTTATTTTGTTCCTTATTCGAGGAATAAGAAATATAATTTTTACATTGCTTTTAATTAAGTGTCAATGAAATAATTTACATTTGAAATTTTTTAAATATTTCTATGAGAATAAGAATTTTACAGAATTTAGCCATTTTAATAAATAAACAAGCGTTAAGAAAAAATGAAATTATTATTAAATATCAGCAAAAAAATTTAACAGTAAAGGTATCGATATATTTATATATTCTATAAGTATCTAATACTCACCTGACGTTATCTACTTCGATATACGGAAACAAATATTTTTATTGTATTTCTTTCATAAACATTAATTCGACTTTAATCATTTTCATAGGAATAAATTCTTTAAAAAGTAAGCAATTATTTATTAGACTCGTAGATACTGTAATATCCCAGATAATGTAATAGAAGGTATAATTTCAGAAATAGAATATTTCGACAGACCATTCATGGTATCATTAAGATTTCAATTTTTTACAAGATAGGACTTTGAACCTTATACGATTACACCTTGAACCTTATACGTTTTGTACGATAAGTTAAAAATAGGTTAAAGTGTGAGAATAACGGTAGAAAACTTTGCGCTCTCGAATATTAATCTGGAAGTGTTGCTGGGACGGCGGTAAGGGACGTGATGTACTTGTATTTTTCATGAAATTGTTTTTGGTAGATTCATCTTTGGTACAACGATGAAATAAAAAAGGCAGATGAACTGTCGCGACGTTTTCTACGGATTTGGCTTTTGATTTCCATCCTGAATCGAGCGTCGCTCATAAATGCCACACAATTGACACCAAAGCGCGCAGTTTCTACATGCACTCGCGCACGCTCGACACATTCCTCGCTCCTTCTTCTAGGTTTGTGCAGCCTGGAATTTTTAATTCCCGCGACTACTTTTACGGGACGCTTTAGAGCCATTGCACCGGATAAAAAAGTTCCTCGGGTCGCGGGGCGGTTGTTGTAAGAGAGACGAACAGCCGCGAGGGTTTTACATTGGCGCAGATCTCGAGAAAGGCGTATCTCAAAAATATGCGTATAAGGCGTTGGGGGGTTCGGAAGAGGGAGAAAATTGCGAGAATGCCCAGCCTTGAAATAGCCACCACCCGCTCTTATCTTTATGGCATTGACGGGGCGCGTGTACGCGTACGGTTACGGAGTCGCGGCGTCTCGATGATCCTCCTACTTTCATGATCGCGGGAGCAAATGCAACGGTGCATAAATTTCACAGACACGTGCGCGATGCGTATACGGGTCTTATCACCCTCGGTTATGCCTTTTCTTCTCGTCCTTTCTAACGCGCGTTGTAATAGTCGAGAGCACATGCCGTGACTCGTTCAAAGCGTCATTTTTCCTACGGGATTTCTCTCGGGCTTTTAAATGTTTCGACTCGTTGTTTTGAATGTAATTTTTTTTTGCCTGATTGCCGAGCTGCAACTGGTTTTGAAAAGATCGTTGAAGTCATTATTCGTGCGAACCTTTCTGGTAAATATGCGAGAAATTTCATTTTCAGTTCTGACTTTTCAATAGCATGTACTTACGATATAAATACGCATTTCCTTTGCCAAAGTGTATACTTGATTATGAATGTATATTTGTCGATGAAGCGCTTTATATCGAACAAAATGTAACCAAAATTATGAATCTGTTAACGAGTGGTTCTCTGTTAAAGAGTAAATTTAGTTTTTTAATTAACTAATTTTTCACTATTAATAAGCACACAGCAATAAATGAGCAATCGCGTAGAATATTGCGAGTAGGTTTTATCTTGTAAATTATTAATTACGAATAGTGATCTAATGTGAGTCGGTAAGAAATGCTTAATTAAATCTCGTTCAGCGTTTATAAAACATTTCAACGACTTTAAAGGACGAATAAAAAAAGGTGGAAAACGCGTTTTCCTGCTTCTTTATAATTTACCTGCATTTAAAAGCGCTACTTAAAAGTTCTCGGAAATAATATTTATCTACGCGTCAACTTTCGTGACGCATTTTTCAATATAAATTCTTTTTCGCATGATGAGCGTATCCACACCTACGCGCAACCGCGCGCCCACACAAACTAAGTGTATTCAAGTCCGCACCCTGTGTGCCAGTGATAATTTGCAGCAGCTGCCGTTTCCCTTTTGCTCAAAGTCTCAAAACCTAAAAGCTTTGGAGAGAGCATCTCTCCCTCCATCTTTTCAAGGGATATGCTGCCGTAGTTCGTACGCGCGCGCGCACACGCGCACACGCGCACACACGCGATGATAATTCATCTCGTTTGAGATCCGGAAAGCTTTAGCTTGTGTCTCCTGCCTTTAGAGACACGACGATGTACTTGATACACGTTTAGAGATAGATAGACAGAATCCAAAATGAAAGAAGTGGTAGCTGCACGCGTTTACATGCAAGTACGCACGCTTCCTTCTCGGTGCCCTTTCACTCTCTTTCCCTCTCTTGGGACGGCTTTTTTAAGCCTGTTTTATCGAAAACAATGGGGACTGAATGGCTTTTGAATTCGCCAACTAAGTTGGTCCGTAAGTATGAAATTGTCGCGGGCGTAGAGAGAACGTGGTGGACTTTTATAATAATTTGTTATTGTAAGCCTAAGTTTCTTTAATAGATATTTATTCTTTAATAGAAGATTTATTGAGATATTGTTACGCTTGGTTTAACAATAAAAAGTATAAAGTTGTATAACCATTAAAATGAAAATTAACGCGTTAATAAAGTGCATGTTCGCTGGTGTATCATAGAAACGATACGCACGCTAAACTTACTGTTGCACACTAATGAATTAATGCAATTTAAACGATTAATTAACGAACCGTGCATTTATAAATTTAAAATGTTACAGAGAATAAATTCGGTTATTTCTTAAATATTTAAATAAAATCAATTGACTTTTCAGATGGAAGGAGAGTGGGTAACAATTATTGCAAAGTAAAGGCGAATGCTTCATTCGTGTTATTCTCTTCAATATTGAACAACGAATGTGTTGTACATGACTGGTTTCTACAATCGATGGAAGTCCAAAATTTTTAAAAAATTTTGTCAGAAAAATAATACCCGACTTCCATTATGTACGAATTTACATAAAATCGATTTACAGGAATTATTCGTATTGTTCTACGTGAGCAGTGGTGTGCAGTTAAAAAAAATAGTTTTAAAGTAAGCGTTATAAGCAACTTTAACAAGAACTCGTACCCACATTTCAACCATTGAAAAGTATTTGATATAATGGTACTACGTTTTGGATAACGATAACGAGGTCTATTCCATAACAGTTACATGTTTTTGCGGAAACGCGCGGAATTTTCACTAAAACGGCTGTGCTTCCTATAATTAACATCTCCATTTTAATAACGAAGCCATAATACACTTACAATTTTTATTTTCCGTCGCATTATTATGATTAGCCGTACGAGTGTCGCCGTAGTCATTCACCCAGGAGCGGTAGAATCACCGCTTCTCAACTGACGATTGCGGAACCATCGCTAGAGCGACTATCAACCGTCTTGTTATGATGTAAGCTGGGACAAGAGCGTACGAGAGAGAGAGAGAGAGAGAGAGAGAGAGAGAGAAAGAGAGAGAGAGATAGACAGATTTTAGACGAATATAAGCGACGTGAAAAAGGCGCGTGTCTGTCCTTTATTGCACCCTTAAACCCATTCCTACATGTAGTGTCGAACGCCCATCCTGCGACCGACACCGCGTCTGTGTCTGCAAAGTAGCCTCTTGAAGGCGTTCCGAAATTCTGGCGAGAATATCGTGTAGATCACTGGATTCAGAGTGGAATTGAAATATCTGCGAACACATTTTCGCAAAGTGCGGAGTTTAACGTCAAATGGGAATGCAGCTAGAGCGGAAAGAATCGCGAATAACATGCTGGCATTTGCTTCTCTATCAATATACGAGAGCTTTTGTATGTGAGTTATGAGCTGTGGTATAGTTGTGTGGCGCTTGTTCAGAAATCATGAAACCTTGACTTTTTTACTTTTCCGAAACTGATATTCAAATTTTTAAGCTTCTGATAAACTAGTTTGTTCATAAGTTTAGTTGTAATTCAATTAAGCCTTAAAAGCAACATCATTTGGTAATAAACGACTTTATTGTTTGAATTTTAAGCAAATACCTTCCTAATTCAAAATAATATTTTCATTCTAAAGTTCATAAATCTTTACGCTTGATTTGTAAATAATTGCTTTTTCTTGTTTTACTTTTCTTGCTATATAGAATAAGAGCGCCTGTACCGAACAATATCGTTGAAACTGATATTATTTTAATTTTTTCTTTCTCATTGTTTGTGAATACTTCATAATAGATTCATTTCAGATTAATTATTAACTTTAATCCTTATCAAGTATCAAATGAGAAGCCAGTGAATGTATATACTTGGGGTAAATAGCATCTACCGTCGACTAATTCATGATCGGTAAATTTTAATACTCATAACGTATATTGATGCACAGCTGTTGTTTTTGTTAGCAAAAAGTTAGCAGTTCATCTTATTCTGGCAGATATTCTTACCCCTCAAAATGCAAATATTTATTTTAACAAAATGTCAACAGAAGAGTCACACCTACCGATGGATAAATAAAGAATATATTAATAGCATAATGCAAATAAAGCAGACAAAGATTTATAATTAGCCTTATGATTTTAGGTTACATGTAATTTATTTTTATACGATAATTATTATAATATACTTTCAATTAAAAATTTCGTCGAGCCACGTAGCAATTTACGAAACAAAGCTTCCTTAAGTAATTTTATTAAAGTTTTTCATGAAAAATAATTTCAATAAAAAGTCTATTATAATTGCTGAATTTTAGTTATTCACACAATAAGTTAACTTATATTTTTAATTCAACGAATTAGACATTCGAATGTTTAAATTGAGCGCTAATTAAATTTCGTAGATAAATGTGAGGTGAAATAATCATTTTAATGCTATTCAAACTAGTTTCAAATGAATGTTTCAATCTAACGAAACGTCAATTGATCATGACTCTATTCTAGAGGCAATAAAATGAAATTTTTTAAAAGATAAAAAAAAATTCTAATATCTTTTTAACCAGTTTTCAATATTGTTAAAACTTTTTAACTTTCTAATAAACTTTTTAATAATTTTAAGCGTACGTTAATTATCCGTGAGTAATATAATTAAATTCGATAAAATATCATAGAAATAAGTCGTTGTTATACAACGACAACTAAATTTTTGCTATTGCTACGAATACATTATATTTAAAGAAATCTGAGAAAATTTACCAAATAAATTAACCACTTTCAAGAAACTTTCCTGCTTAATGATGCCCAGAAACAATAATCACATGTACTTAAGGTGTATTTGCATTAATGAAGTGCTTAAAATCCGACCCATTCGACTTGTAAATCGTTATGCATTTAAATATGTAATTTCTACGTCAAACATAAGTGGCTAGAGGATTTATCAATCTTGTCAATTATAAAGCTTTGTCTTGTATTTAGACTGTTTTCCGAGAACTACCAAAACAGAAGAAACATTGCTTCATAATATCAGACTCCGAAAATGCAATTAAAATAGACGAATGCGTAGACGTACCCCAGCCATTGAAAAAAGGCCACTAAATAATCGTTGATGTCGCAGGTTTTACAAACTGGAAGTAGAATGGCGATAATGAAGAAGGGCAGCCAGCAGACAACGAAAGCTCCCGTAATGATAACCAGAGTCTTTGCGGCTTTCCTCTCTCGCTTTGAATCGGCCGGAGCTTTTTTTTTTCGCGCCACTGCCGGTCGAGGCGAGGCTTCCATCGTTGATGGTTCCGGTTCTAGACCATTATGGTACGACGTCTTCTCGGGTGATGTGTTCGTCGAGCTGACGTTAGTAAATGCTGTTGTTGTGGTCTCTGTGAATTACGAAATTACGAAAAGTTTTATGCAAGAAATATTGTATTTTCATCGAACATTACTCGTTAAGAATTCCTTTATTTTATAATGTTGTGAAACCAAGGAGTAAAATAATGTTGAATCGCTTGCGAGCGGGCGATTACACTAGATTTAGACATAATTAGAGATTTTATCTCAAGTAGGAGAAATGCATTTATATACACAAAAAGAGAATGAGGAGAATTAGGTATCAAGTCCAGTGTACTTGGTCTAGAGAGTCCAGAGATCGTCGAGGAAAACGAGGAATTAGAATTTCGATGGCTTGTATTAAAATTATGCTGGAACATGTTGCGGAAACTGCCATTAAATTTATAAAACAGCTTAGCGTTGAGTTTTAGGAATTATTGGATCAAAATTTGGAAGACATACAGGATTCTGAAGTATAGCCTTATAGAGTGAGGAATTAATAAAATAGTATTGGGTAGGAAAGGAGTAAAATTTATAAAGTTGAAAATGAGCTGCAAAAATAGAAATAGACGTACGAAAACAGTAATCTCCGTGAAAAGATAAATAACGCGTCAAACGTAAGATAATTGAAGGAAATAGAAATTAATCTAGGGTAAGATTAAATTTCACCTTGCAAAAAGGATTACTAAATAAAGAATGAGGTTTATAAATTATTGAGTTAACGTCATCAGTGAATATTATACTTGCTCACATTAAGTATTTTATAATGGTGTTATGAAGAGCTCTATATTATCAATAGATGTCAGAGAACAATTAAGTTCATTAAATGAAACAATTGGCTCTAAATTTAATTATGGTTTAACGAGTTGCATTAATTTATGAAATTTTGTAATTTTTTTGTACTCAAATAAATTTTGAGTTTAATGCATTCCAATAAATAATAATGATGAAAACATTCGATTTTTGACAGAAAAATGAGAGAGGCATGATTGGATTTGAAAAAAAAAAAGAATGAAAAGTACTTTGCGTAAGAATTATAAATTATGAAAACAAAATTCGTGTAAAAACGCGATAATACTAAAACGAATGAAATGCCGACTCCTTATTAAATGCCATTATGAGCTTAATTTAGACTTCGTCTTACGAGCGCTATATCTATGCAGATGTATTAATAAATGAATTTAGTATAAAATTAATTTTATTTGCGAGATATAAATTAGTATAGAATATAAATTTTAATATTTCGCATCAATAACGTTGGAAAATGTAAATCAGATGTAAATAATGTTGAATGTGCAACGAAGGAGGAATGGATTTATTTTGTCAGAATTTTCCTAGAGATAAAATAAAATTTACGAAATTGAACTATCGAAATATTTATTCGATATCAGTTTTTTTTTATCTTAAAAAATTTTAAATTACGTAGAAGCTTCAAAAGTTCATCAAAAATAAAATATTCATTATTCGATATGTTTTAGAATAGATATTGTTCTTATAGGATTCTTATAGGCTTAGTAAAATAGAGTTTGAATGGATTTGTAAGTTATTTTACGAATGTCAAGCAACAACTTGCACGTTCATTTCTTTCATATTTCAACATATTACAACACACACACACACACACACACACACACACACACACACACACACACACACACACACAAAATTAAAATACAGTTTTAGGATTTCAATGCAGAAAATATTGGAGAAGTTATTACTTGGACTTTAATAAGTGCAATTCGGATTACGTCAGTTAATTATTACGGAATCAAGGGTATGAATTTATAAAAATAATTAAGCTATGAATTCTTCATCTATAAAGTTCTGCAAAACAAGTGCAGAGAGCAGAGAGTATGAGGATCTCCTCAGTGAGATGAAAACAAGGGACGGAGGATTATGTAAAATAGATATTAAAATGGATTTAAAAGAAATAGGGCATGAATATAAATTTTGGATAGTATTAGCGAGAATGATACAAACGAATCTTATTCGTGTGCCAATTAAAGAATGAACTTCCAGATCTCAAAGAACAATGATAAATTAATTGCTACTTTTGGATTCGAAATTTCCGAAAATAAATTTCTCTTAAAAAGAGCCCTTTGCTTCAAATGTAGTTGGCGAGCAAACAAATGTTTGAGTTAAAAAGAAATATTAGCTCGTGAAAGTAGCAACAAAATATCACTTTCATCGATGGCGTAAAATTAAAAATCAGAAGCAATGGTGAATAATTAAAAGAAATTTCCTTTTCGATTCCACCCAAAGAATTATCGTCTCGTATTATTTTGTAATTGATAGCAAGGCACATTCGTTTCTAAAACTCATCAGGGTATATTGAATCGTTATAGATATAATTTTACATGAATATCGAGTAGTTGCGTACGGAAGCTGCCAGTATCTGTAGTTTAAGCGCTGAAACACATGGTGAAATCAGTATCACCCACGGTAATTTACAAGTTACACGCACACACGCACAAGCTCACGGAAGCTCCCGGTTGAGAACTTATAGACGAGCACGGAAATAGGCAAACACATACGAATAGGTACGCGCAGGTGTTAGCTCGTAATGCGCAGTAGAAATCACTATTACGGCAACGAGTACATAACTCGTCGATTAACCCACCAAATGATATATTTGTCCACGTCTGCACCCGCGCGGATCCTGTTGCAGGACTCTATTAGCGCCTGGATGAATACCAGGCCGAGGATTTGGTAATTAGTCGGGGTTTGTTGTGCCCGCGCGTCATCTAAATATACGTTCGCGTAAATTGAATGGCCTACCGTAAATTGACGGTGCGCGTTCGTATCCACGGCTTTAATAATCGTGCCTCGGCTGCATTAAGGACCTCGGGACCGAGGGTCAAGAGCGAGGGTGCCGTATATCCCATTATGCACTCCGATGGAATCGACGTCGCGCGCAATTTCGCCGGTCAACGAGATAAAACACCGCGAGTTCGGGTTTGGCAAAGGGGTGAGGCGGGAAGGTGAGCGCCACGTGGTTGCATTATAGTCGAGGTACTCGAGCACGGAGTGCTTCGGCCAATGTAATTAAAATCCTTGAGACTTCGCGAGTGTTCGGGCAGGACGAGGAGCCGGATTTCATTGGCAAACGTGCTTGAAGCGCAGGCTTAATGCTCGACACGGGAATTTGGTAAATTTTTCCGGGGTAGTCGGGTTAGAGTGAGAAAGCCCGTGAGAGTTTTATCGTTATGGCTGTGTATTATATTGTTCGTTATTAGCTTTCTACGTTTCTACGTTCATTTCCATTATCAGTTATTCAAAGGAAGCGATATTTCAATGCAATAATGATTTATATACTAATTTAATATTTGATTTTTGCAATTGTAGTGCAATTCTGCTGAATGTTCGACGATGTGACGAAAGTTGATTCGCGCAACGAAGATGAACGATACGGAATTATTAAACAGTTGCAAGATTAGAGTAAACCGAATCGTACAAGAGCAACCACTTGCACATTGTTTCTGAATTATCGACCTTAAAACTTTTCTATCTATTTTGTGCACCTTGATTGAGCGAATATATGGGCTACTTCAACTACACCAAGGGTTATAGGCGAGTTTACCCTTAGTTATCGTTGCGTGATAGAGAAGGCTCCTAGAGAAGGTTTCTAGAGAATTTTCCCGGGGACCACGGGTAGTCGTGGTTGGTACCCATCGGTGACACTCTTTCGTTCGGGAGATTTACATTCCAAGTATGCACCTCGAGAAAGAGAAAAACTAGCCGCTGGTAGAATTGAGTTCGTCCAAACGGGACATCCTGATGCTAAATCTTGAGCGAAGTGAGACTCGCACTCCTCATCTCGTGCTTATCGAGGAGATGAGATAGGCAGGCTTAGGCTTCGGGATACGTTATACGGTGGAAGGTATCGAAATTTCTTACTCACCGGATATCGTGGGCAATGGCCGACCAATAACGGCAACAACAGCCGCTGCGATTCCACCGGTCGCCTGCGCTTGTGCGAGTGCGCCGCCCACGGCGTGACTGCTTCCCATCTGTTTCGGTGGTCCGCCCATTGGTCTTGTCGCTGCGATTCATACGATGTGTTTTCTTGTGGCCTATACGTAAACGCGTGCGCGTTTCGCATGCATTTGTGTGCGAGTGTATGCCACTGCGTTTAATCTAGGATTTTGCTCTCGGGTTACGCTTACTCTTGCTTTGTGTATCCGCGGAGACGCGCGCGCCCGCGTCGAGATTAATTTTACGACCCGATTAATGCGTCAGACTCATTTTTATTTTTAAGCCATGATTCGATCATCTCGCGGATAGGCGCACGTAGATGCAGCAGTTTTGCGTTTTCAACATTGTCGATTTTGTTATTATGAAATGCAGCGACTGTTTATAATTCGATAAGTGGAAAATTCAATGCAAAATTTATCAAGTTCGACAATTATTCTATTGTAACGAGAGAATGTACATCGTCAAGAAAGTGCTGGATTCGAGAAGAAACTTACTTAGATTCTATTATTTATCCTTTTAACGCGATTGTATGAAATGAAATGTGCATACTTGCAAGGAAAGCATTCAACTTTGGGTCACGGGTTTTAACAAAATTTCGAAACTGTTTTCAATTTTGTATTATAAAATGAACTTCACAAGATGCAATTACGTAAACCTTTTCGTTAAATCTGAAAAGTATTTTAGAGCTATTTTGTTTGGTTGAATTATATCCTTTTTTTTAATTTCAATGATATCCATATGGTTACAATACAGACGTCTTAGCAAAGTTTAATAACAAAGTTAACAAAAAATTTGGTTTTCAAATTGGAAATAAAAATTTAATTTTAAAAGCGTTGAATTGTAGAATGAGTTAAAAATCTAGAAAGTAAATATTCTTGAAGCATTAAACTCCCTACCGATTAATAAAGTTTAACTTTTAAATTTAAATAATAAATTGTAACGTGTGAAATTGTACTTTATTGATTGAGTTATTAGAATATTAATAATAGAATGTCGCGAAGATATTTTTAAAGTGATTGCTATTTTCACAATAGACAAATATTGCAATACAACTCTATAAATAATTCATTTCATTACATAATCTTAAGAAATTTTCACAGAGTTTTATTAAAATATTTGCATGGAGTTATGATCGTTTTTTTAAGTATATCGTGAATCATCGGGGAAAAAGGAGAGTTACTGGATCCATTCAAATGTAATTAGATTATTGCAGCTCTAAAATATTTTCTTTAGTTTCTGTTTTCTTCTGTTTTTCATTTACGTAAGCTATTTACTTTAGACTGTCATTTTTCCGTTTTCATATACAATACACTCTTATTTTTTACATTTTACAAAAGAAAAATGTTTTGAAATTTTTAGCGGATAACTCAAAATTTTACATTACCTTGAGTATTTACAGGTTGGCCTACTCTTTTTCGAATGCGCTTTCGTGCAGTTTGAAATATTCGCCAGTAAAGAATAAGAATGACAAATAGTGGCAGGTAAAATGAAGATACGGTGGCGAATATCTGAAAAAGAAAATATGAGAAAAGTAAGCTTTGAGAAAGCAGTAAATAAAATCGAATTGAAATTATTTTATTATCGCGTGATATCAAAATTTTAGGCGAACAAAAATTCTTTACTCCTTTGCAGTCTAATGATATTTTGATCAACCTTATAACTCGAGCAGTGAATTTGTTAAAATTTAGAAGATGTAAATAATAATTTTAAAAAATCATCTGTTTTAAATGCACGATTAATCAGATTTGCATTGAATTGAAATTTCATTAAATATTGAATTTTGATCGATTTAAAAATGTACTCTAAAAATATATAAGTTGCTAGAAAGTATGCAGTTTAACAAATATGCGACAATATGAGAATTCTTTTTTTTTCGAAACTGAAAGCATAACAGTTTAATTTGTTCCAAACTCGTAGCTTTGACTAACGCATGTAAATACAATGTGCGTCTTTTGAGATATCCGGTAGAGTTTATAGATCGAAACATTATTTATAGTAGAAATATTTTATTGAATAAAGTCCACATAATCATTCAATACAATTAATTTCACAAAATTATATTTACTCTTTGTAAATTTTGTTCACATATTAAGCAATTTACAAGTAAAATTCAGTCTAAAAACCCAACCAATACATATTTATTTTATAAGTATTCGAGATATAAAATGAAATTTAATTTATTTCGTGCACTTGATTTATATTTAAAGTTAAATGTAAAATTTTCCCTGAAAAAATTACTAGTTTACCTTGTAAATATGCAGTTTTTTAAACAGGAGTACAGGATGTATTTCATAGACGCGTTCTGATAAGAATACAGTTTATCTAAATTTATGAATAGATATATATTCAATACACGTGGCATATATATTTTTAGAAAATTTAGTGTATTTGTGCATAAGGTAGAAATAAATTGTCCGTACATTTAATAGAATTATACGAATTATTCTTTGAGAACGGTCGATTAGAGCAAATTTATTTTGTGTAAGGAAAATATTATTGTAAAAAGAGGGAAATACAATTTTAAAATATACCTACAATTTTTATATTTCAGATCAGATTAACTTTTCTTATAATAAATATATACACAACGTTTCGATAAAATGTTATGTATCTGTCACTTATAAACGTTTATGAAACTTTTTCTTGTAAATTTCAACTTAGTTTAAAATAATTTTGAAATATCTTTAAAACAATCGTATTAATAAAAGAGTGCGTATTCACAAATAAGTATTATTTAAGACTTGTAGATTAATAAAATTCATACAATTTTATCACAGTAGTACTGTACGAAGAAAGCTATACGTATTTATCGACGAATGTCATAATTTTTTTGCTCATTGAATTATTTGTAATAATTGGATTCGTTCTTGAATCATTTATAAATATTTTTAAATACACAGCGTTTGTGAATATTCTGTTATTTAAAATAATATATCTATTAATGAACAAAACAAATGTGAACATTTTATTTTCACTTCGCTTATAACGACGAACGTCTTTTCTTACACGTAAGCATTAATACTGTTTTAAACGCTAAACATATTTATAAACATATTTATAAATATAAATTTATATATATATATATATAAATTTTTCTATTGCTCAAATTATTTTACTTTGTTTCATTAAGAGTTTCGATACGCGTGAAAATTGTACTTGTGATCTAAGTAGTTTTATTGCTAACTAAAATTCATTGGCAAATTGGACAATATTATTAGAACAGGTTTCTGTTTTAAAATTGGTCGAATTGTTATAAAGTACTTGACTGTTGGAGTTTCGTCTTAATTTTTAGCGCTGGATGGCATTACGTAATAAAACCGAAATACCATATACTCCATACGTATGAAGTTTTCATGATTTTTGACAGAAAAAAAGTTGCGTATAACCAAAGTTTAGCACGATCCGTGTATTAACCAAATACCATTTATAAAATCTTCATAAACGTTTTATAAAATCCTCATGCGACGGAATTAACAGAAATTGCAATGTATGGTATGTTAGAAGTTTTAGCAAACTTTATTAGAATATTAAATTTAATCCTTGTCCTTCGTATGTCAAAATTGTTTACAATTGGATTTGATGCCAATTGTATTTCTTTTAAAAATCTGCTTGTGTGCTTCTGTAGGTTAATATTTTGTTGCACTACATACTTACGATTATTATCATTTGATATTTTATGTGACTGTTTACATTATAAAAGAATTATAATAAAATACCGCAGTTGGCGTTGCAGCGTTGCACATATTGATAATGTAGGAGCCACGTCGAAGGTAATTTTTCCAATAGTTCATGAAACGAGTTTTAATAAAGATACGAATTCACGATATATGAGGTTGTAAAGTCATATAATACACTCAATGTCCACTTTCTCATTACTCAGCAAACTATTCCGAGAGAGCAAACTATTGTTCGCGTTCTAACATTTATTATCGTTTGATGCGTTGCAGATTAAATTTTTCAGAATTTTCGATTGGTACGTTTGTGTAATAAAAAACCAGCGAAGATACGTATAACGCGTGCCGTTTTATATGGTGATAAATGTAGAGGTCGTGTAAAATTACATAGAAATTTCTTTGAACGAAAACTTACGTTGTCTCATCCATAAAAAGTCGTATAATATCTCTATTGTTTTTTGCGTCAGCGGTGTTTCCTGTATAAATTCTCGATTCACGGAAAAATGGCGAGGCAGAATAATAGCTTTTCATCGTTGCGTAATATCAATTATGTGCCGCGTATATCGCGATAAAGAATGAAGTTGTTTACGTTTCTTGGACGCATAAATTTTATGTTAATGGGAAACGTCAGTACACGCTTATGTTCTGAGCTCGTTGTACTCGTGAAGAGTGCTTGTACTTTTATCGAGATCTATTAAATTAAATTTATCGCAGAAATTGGAGAAAATTATCGCTGAAATTCTATCGATTGCGGCACGCACATTTGTAAGTAACATTTATAGGATTGAAGAAATAATAAAAATTGCGTTACACGTTCACCGCGCGTATTTTCTGAGATTTCCTCGTGTACGAAATTATTAGAAAAATAGATTCGATCGACTCGTTTCTTTTCTTTTTGCTTCGAATGAAAATTGTCGGATCATCAGCCAGTACTAATAATTGCGACTTACAATTTTATAGAATTTGATTATAGTTTTAGTTCTTAATAAAAGTTGTGTTCTTAGCCCTTAACAAACGGCAGAGAACTCGCCCGACCCGATGACCACTATGATCCACTGCTTTCCTATGCATGACGCAACGAAAAGTATTTTCACTTGTCTTATTCCCAACACGCCGATGCTCATCCTTTCGGCATCTACGAAATTCATGGCTCCATGCATTATCAAGGAAGATCTCGAGCGGTAGAATGCGCACTCTTTTAATGTTTAGTAGCTCACAAATTGTAGCATTCTCCTTAGTCATGAAATTTAACGAAACTTTTCTCTTTCGCGGTTCTTCGTTGTATTCGGCGAAATCATGTTTTCGGAATCCAGAGTATCGAAGGCAAGCGGAAAGACGTCCTCGAATCTTTACGAGAGTGAATGAATTTGACGCGGGGGGGGGGAGAGATCCAAGTGTCCAAAGTTATGCGATTGCTAAGAAAAGCGAAGTGGGAAAGCAATCGCAAGTGTAGAGAGTGGACCCGGAAATGGATTACCTGGTAGTAGATATCCTGACTGACGATGCAGGATTTATCGAGCACGACTCGTTTCTCCCATTGGGGATCCTTCCAACCGAGTAATGGAGCGATGCACACGAGAAAGGCCACCAGCCACACCACCGCTATCATCATTCCTATGCGGCGCGCCGTTCTGTGATGAATGTAGTCTATATTTGTAACTGCCCAGTACCTGAAAACAACCGAAACATGAAAGTGCTGTCATTTTTTACTCATTACTTTGTTTCGGATTCAATTGCGCGCTACATCCTTTTGAATTATTAGAATTTTGCATTATTACGCGCGTCAGAATTTTCTGACCGGGATCGATGTGTATTACGGGTTTTAACCATCTTCTATTATACGGCTCTAATGCCGGACGATTCTCAAATAATTAATTTAACGTATTCAAAGCAGGACAGTAACTGTAGTAGAACTGCGTGTTAGTTTAGAAAATTTTTTCTTTGTCTTTTTTTCAATTAATTAATATGAACATTAGAAACAAAGTTGAGAAGTAATATTGCTGAAAAGTACGACCGAGGAAACTCGGTCGTCGGTTAATTCGTGAAAAATAACGAAGTACAGTTTCCTTAACATTAGCGTGGGTGAATGGATAACGGGTAATGGACTTAGTGCAGACAATGATGCGACGGATGTTCACATTTATCTCTGAAATTAAGCTGTTTAAGGAGAATGACGCACATATTTTTGAAGTATTCGAAATACATTTTTACCATTATAATTGATAATTCAGTACGAAGTCACGTGTGACTTTACGCGCACTAGATTAGCACTCAATTACGCGCGTCCTAGATTTTCTAAGAATTTCGACATCTCGTCGTCGCTTTTGCTCTTGAAGCAGCGCTTGAAAGTCGGTACTCTCCCAACTCAATGTGTTAGTTGAATACCATTATGCTCTTAAAGAGTTTTTCCTCCTCGTTCTCGCTTGCGCCTCTCCTTTGCTCGATAAAATGCTTCTCCGCAGGGAGAGTAATTTTCTGAAACTACTACAGTGTGACGGTCGAAAGTGTTTTCCGTTATTTTGCGAACGTCACGTTCGGGTCGCTTCTTTGGTTATCCCACGTGACTCTTCGCCCAAAACGATCTCGTCGCGTTGGTAGGGAAAAGACTCGCTCCCTCGTAGCTCCCCTTATTTCCCGCTGTTCCAGAAGCCTCAACGACCCCCTGGAGAAGATACACGAGCTTCCTGTCCTTCCACACGAAGGAACTATAACTTAACGCGTAGTGTAGGTTAATGTAGTCGTGGATCAGGGATGTCGATGTTGATTAACAGGGGCCATTGCTAAAGCAAATCCCCTCACACTCCATTTGAGTAACTGACCAAGTACCTCGCTAGTGTTCGAATTTCCCACGACAGGGGCCACAGCGAGCTTTCATGGGTGGGGCGGTGGGGAGCGCGTGGTGATCATTGATCGGGTATAATCGACCCAAGTTCAACGAGTCTCGTCTGTCTCTCTGATCTTCGCTTTAAGTTATACGCAGCCAAGTTATACGTATGCCTCTGTATAGGTTCTCCTATATTCTTAAGGTTCTCTGCGCTTGGCTTCGTGTAAGGTCCGCGATAAAGAAGCAAGTTCAATTTAATCGGTCATTGCTCTGATAGCTAGCGTAGCATGTAATTCGTGCCTTCGCTGGAGCAATGCGAGTAATAATTATCGAAGAGCGAGTATTTAAAATCAAATTCTGAATTATTGAGATGGACGCAAATGGAGAATAAAATAATAAATAATAGGGAATCGTTTGCTACAAATATTACAAACTCTTTTGCAAAATGTTATTATTCTCAAATGTACAAAAATAATAAAGTAAGGCAAGCATTATTTCAACATGACGTACTGTATGTAATACTGCAACAGTTTTTTTTAATATTTCCAACGCAAAACTTTTCCCCGTTGCAAATGTTTTAGTGTTGTGCAAATATTGTGCAGCAGGAAATAGATATAAGCATTTGTGTAAATTGACTCTTGTCAAATACATTTTGGAATAAAAAAATATGCATTGGAACTTCAAGTAGAATGAACTTTATGGTACAATAGCTTTTAAATCCTGACGAAAGTACACAATGTATATATATTTTTCGCGTGTAACAATATTGTCAGTATAATTTTTTCATGCGCTTCGATAATAAATTAGGACGAAACTGAAGCGTGAAATATAGACGGATATACATTTGAATAGACAGTGAGAGAGAGAGGGTGAGGGCTAGAGAGGAAATAAGGGAGATAAGAAAACAGAGAGAAGAGAGAAGATCAGCGTGGAGATTTAAAAGTGGATCAATTAGTGTTCGAGTAAAGTGGTTCTCGTTTTCAGCAATGGCAAATTTAATCCGATCTTCTGCTCTTGCCGAGTTAGTCGTTCCTTTTCTGAAAGGTATGAGCTTATCGGAAATTTGAATTATGGTCGGGGATTGGGGGGATTTTCTCCAACTGCCACGTCAACTGCGAGTTTCCCTGAAAATTTCCGTCATGTAGCCTAGTAAAGCTTATACGAATGGCTGGACGGTTTAACAGATCGGACAGTATGGCCGTACGCCTATTAATGTGGAAACTAATTATATTTATGTCAAATGGCATTAAGTTCGAATTGAATAGTCAATGAGTCGAGGTCGCGAGCGATTCCCGTTACTAGAAGCATGTCATCTGTTACGCTTGATTCCTATCATCTGCATACTGTCGACTCTTCTGAGTGCATTCGTATGAATTAACATTGTTTTTAAGTTCTTTATATAGTTACATACACCTTTCTTTCTTTTGGATATATTCACATTTCAAATTTCAATCAATTCTCAAAATAAGATAGTACTTAAATTACTAGGATAAATGGACTAGTTTGTAAGAAGAGTTGAAAGCTTTCTACTTTCGGAACGTAATAAATCTTAAAATGTAATATATATATATATATATATATATATATATATATATATATATATATACATACATACAATTATATTACGTTAAAATCTGGTCTATTTCTTAATATGTGAACTTAAATCTTTTAATCAGTACTTGATATCGTAATAGCAGTTTAACTATAAGCATTTTCGCATGCATTTATCCACGTATGTATGAAATTAATTTGTAATATGTAAAGGTTATGGGCAATTAGCCGTACGATTCAAGTTTATTTGCCAAGTATAAGAAATCAAGTTTACTCTCTTAATCTTGTATAAATTTACTACTGAATGCAGTTCGTTATTTACTAGGTACTTGAGATTTTCGTCACGCAGTTTGAAATATATCTAAAAATTACATTGGCGCCACAGAAGCGACAAAGTAGACTTACCACGGATCATTTTAGCTCTTATTTTCTTTCCTATCACTGCTCTAGTTTTTACGCGCGTCTGCTCACTTTACAACGAGTACAGCTTCTAGAAAATTACAATCCGCGTACGAGCATCGCAATAAAATTCTCGCGTGAATAAGACGAGAAATGTTGTACGGTTATGGCTACTGCTATTATTCTTATTGCTATTTTTTGTTGTTACTGCGAAAAGCGTTTGATGTAATCTTTCAATGCTGCAATCATTTGCTGCAACTCGATTATAGTTCCATCAACATTCAATCTGATTGTCTTCTCTCCTGTTTTATTAGTTATAGTGTTATTGTTCTTTTTCCTTCATTATCCATGTAAAGAATAAATCTATAATTTGTAAACCAACTTTAAAAATCAGTATTAAATTTATAAGTTATTTCATAATTTTGAAATCGCAAAATAGTTTTTAAACAGTTTTCATTTAAAAATAATACTAATCTATATTCAATAAAATATACGTAAGAGATTGCTGATATAGTAAAGACTGGTTTTCTTATCAATCATTTACTTTTTTGATGTATATCAAGAGTTCTAGATTTAAAGGCAAGTGTATGTACGTTTCGTGTACACTTAAATGTCTGAAGTATTTTGCCCTCAAATGACTAAAAGTATTTTTCTCCGAAATTTCATTAATCAGTTTTATTCTCAGAGCAAATACGAGTACATGAAATATATCTTTTGGATACTAGTTTCATCAGTCTCAATCACTGAATTTTGTTACTTTTCCTGTAGCTACACAAAACTTTTCAGATAATTCCAACAAGATATGTTCTACATTTTTAACTTACTGGCTTTCAGTGCTAATATTTTATCATACTCATAAAACTTTGTGTGTATATTATGCTTTAATAAGCTACGGAATTTCCACAATCGGGAGCTTCCTTATAATTTAAATTATTATGTTTAAATTAAAACCGATTTTTCTTATGTAAAAGTAAACATTAACTTTTGTTACATGGCGAAAGTACGTTTAAAGAACACAAAGTAAGCATAAACTCTAGTAACTCTAGTAACATGAAGCACGTATCGTATAATCGATTCATACTGCACTACCATTGTAGTGGGAAACAACGGAATCATCGAGATGCACGACTTTAGTATTTAAAAACAGCAGATATTCTTTCGTAGATATTGTCATGGAATTTCCATAAGTAATTTGGTGTGCCATTTTTGTGCCTAGAACTCTCAAACTCTTAGTAGTCATTCTTTTAATACAAGAGAATCATTACACTTTTACTAAATAGTCGGTCAAACTCTTATAGTTCTATAGACTAAATTATATACAACTATATTATATTGGAATAAGTTCGTAAATTATACATTTATTTTGACTCTTCAAATTCGTAATCATGTCTTTGATTAATTTAATAAGAAATAATGAATTATTAAACAATATTCAATAATTGATATACCATAATTGATAATAAGTAACATTTACAGATTAATAACAAATTTCTGGCAGTATATATTTATTTAACTTTCATACAGATATTTTGAGTAGCTAAAATTTTATAACGAACAATTTGAAATCATAGGCATAACTTCTTTTTGGAAAGCTTTGAGTTGAGTAGGAGTTTACAATTTTTTCGAGCTTCCAATTGAATCCAATTGAGTCGTCGTCCAATTGAAATAAATTACTTGATCAATGAAAAATAACTTCTTATATTATTATCAAAATATTCAAGTTTTTGCTGAATATAATACTATTTTAGTATTAAGTCTCTAAAAACTTTTCTAACCTTTACTATCGAAGAGTTTATATAAAATCAATGAAAAATATTAGAGGAGTATTTATTGTAATACAAGTAAAATTTTTTAATTTAATAAGCGTATAAATTTATGCATATACGTTATAAGTATACTTTTTGCCGCTTAGAAGGGAATCACTTTCGTGCTTCCGTTAATTGCACAAGTTATGAACTTGCGCTCTCCAAATTTAGTTATGAATTGTTTTGCAGAAGCCACAAGACATATTTTCTTTAATGAAGCATTATTAATTTTGAGCTTTGAAATGCTTTCAAATGGTGGCAGATGTAATATACATATGATTATTTATGTGATTGACATTGCTTTCGTTTTAAATGAATTATACAAATATAATAAAAGACCAAGAGCATTTAATAGCTTTGCAGGTTATATTGGAAATTTATTAATAATCACGAATTAAATATAAAGAAAAATTTTCATAAAAACTACAGTCTTAATATTGAATTTGTCCCCCGATTAGAATAGAAGTTGAAATAATAGATTTGCTTATCTTTTAAGATTGTACTGTTAAAAATATAATTTCGACAAATAAATACATTCTGACTTTTAAATATCTCTATCGATGCGTACGTTTTTAATTGCATAATGTGTACAAGTAAATTCAAAGACGAAAATCAACCCGACAGCCAGAGCTATAAATAAAACAACTTCCGAAAAAAATAATACGTTCATATTCTTATAAATGAGAAGGTATAAAAGTATTATAAAAATGGGATAATGATAATTGCCATAGCGGTTATTAGCTCGATCGACTAGTCAATGTTTGTACTATGAGGATATAACTTCGTTGCAGCTACTTATTCAAGATGTTTTCAATACTTTTGAAGCATAAATAAATATTTAAACGATGTCATTTGAATAATAATTCTGTTATAATTTTAATTAATTTCTATTCCAATTAATTGAAGCGATTTCAATTCGTCAAAAATATTTTGAGAGAATTTGAGCGTCACTTATGAATTTGCTTCCAGTCTGTAAAATGGCAATGGAACCGTTGTAATTTACATCATTGCTGTCTCGTTTAATTCCAATTTTTCGATTGTCAATAATTTAAAATTCAGTACAAGTCTTGATTCTTTGACAGCAATGTATTTTACGAAATCTCATGCTAATTCACTGCATTCGATACTTTGGATAATTGAATTCAGTATTATATAACTTGAATAACTTCATTAATCGTATTACTAAAGGCATACTTAATACGACATATGTCACGTAAGTTCTTTTATCAAACTTTTAATATTTTTATAAGTGAAAATCATAGTAAATACGCGTAAAATGTTGCGTACCAAAGCGAATGGTAATCGATTCTTAAATTTCGTAAAGTTCCAACAAATTCATGAATAATTATTGAAATAAGTAAGTTCATTTTTAATACGATCATTTAAATGGAACGATGAATATAAAAAAACTTAAATGAAACCCTTTATTATTACAAATAGATATTTGAATATGTGACAATTATAGTGTTTCGCTAATTTATAGGGTACACAATAAATATTTGTTCCGTTAACATAGTGCTGTAAAGCTTCAATTATCCCTCATTCAACGTATCTGGTACAGAATGGCCATCACGATCGCGAAATTTCGTCATTCGAGTATGTGGCTGTTAAAAACCACTCCCCTGCGTTAGTATTAGCGTATTAGCGCTATCCTTAGTATAACTCAGGGATAGTTCATAACGATTGGAGATTCAAGATGCCAAAAAGTAATTTATATATTAAGCCGAGTTTTATCAGCGACGACGTAGGTATTATCCGTGAATCTCGTGGTTAATTAAGCGTTGACCCAATTTCCGTAGTTAGTAGTACGTCAGTACCCGCGCCGAGCACCAACGACAGCTTGTGTCTCCACTGCTCTGCAATTTCTCTTCCTCTCTTCCTCTACCCTCAGCCGTTACTCTTTTCAAGCCTCTTGGGCACTCGGGAAGTCTCTCGTCGCATTTGCAGCAACGTGCTTCCGGACAAAAGTAAAACGGCTCGAGTATTGGTTCCTTTCGAAAGAGTGAACATTTGTGTTGTCTTTGCTCTGACCGATCAAGAAGAGTAGTATACTTTATTTATATGATCCATTATCTTGTTCTGGTCTTTGATTTTTGTATTCCCTTATGCCTTTAGAATTAACGGGACGAAAACCTAATGCACGGCATTGGATAAAAAGGAAATAATATGTATATATTTCGAATTTGATATTATTCGGCGGATATTAATCGAAGGATATTAATAGTTGAATTCTGTTCATATTATACGATCTTTTTAAAATAATCGAAAATTTATTGGAATGTATTTGATTCTTAAAATGCACCAAACTACTAAATAGGAAGTGAAAAATTAGTTCTAAATAAGTTAGCGACACGTATGCCTAATGGATTAACAAATCATTATTTATAATTGGACGATAATTAATGGGCAATTACAGTTTTAAAAAGTTTGTACGAAGTGGTATTATATTCTTTAGTTGAATGGATTAACGATGTATTTTATTCTTTTAAAATAGAAACCCAATATTTCTTACTTCAAGAAATTAACAGAAACGGCCACATAATTAGAATTCAGAAAGAAAACTTTTACAGGGGACTTTTAAGTTTAAAAAGGAATTACAATGAAGACATTTTGTATAATATAACAATGTAATGCTATTATCTATAAATATTTCAGATCCTTTTATCTTTCAATTTTAAAAATTCTTTTTTCAAAGTTTAATTTTATATTTCTTTTCGAAAAGCATATAACTTTAAAGTTATAAATGTATTTTTATTCTCTCGACAATCAAGTTATTCTTTGTTGCTTTCTTAAGAGCACTAGGCTAATAAAATTCACTAAGCTAACTCCGCTTATCTTAATACTTGTATCTCATGTGGTGTATGTTCTTTTAATGTTTTTAAGGAAAAATTTGCACTTTCAAATAATATTTCAGGAAAGATTTAGAGAATTGTAAATACGTTATCAAAATATTTACAGCGTAAGTAATATTTAAGCGTAAATATTTACTATTACAAAATCGTAAAAATATCAAAATCTTCTTTCCGTCTTTAAAATTATTTTGAAGTTTTAAATTAAAACTTAAAAGGATCCGGCTGTTGACGTAGACAATTTTTTCAATTACAGAGATGTAATTTGTACGTTTTCGTATCGAGCTACTTCTCCAAATGCAAAGTCATTTTATCAAATTTATCTTTGAAAATCTGTGCACATAATTCATTTAGTTGTTTTTTCTTGACAATTTCTGAATTTCATACTCATATTTATTTGAATATTTATGACAAATTGAAATGATCTTTTTCTATATTATTTTTTAATACACTTATGATAAGCCAATGAATCTTGGATCAATTTCATAACTCAATTTTTACCGTTTTTAATACTTATAAGTTTGAAAATACATTAGCGTTTGTGATTCTTGTAATAATTGGATATATAAACTAAGAATTTTGAAACTATATATTCCATGGGACATTATAGATAACTATTTCTTAAATATACTTAACATTACTAAGTAGAATAATATAAAAGTAAAAACAAAATTAATTAATTCTTTCATAGAATCATTAAGCCATCACCATTGTCCAGCCGTTTACGATAATTTTTAAATAGATTTTGAAAAAGGTTTATATTAATATTAAACATGTTAGTGAATGATTGAAATTAATTTTAGATATTTTGAACCAATGAAATTTCGTGTTCACATTATATGAATAAAAATGAAAATTAATAATTTAAATTTCGGTGGAGTACAGGCTATTCGAAAAAGTTGAATTGGCATAAATCGCAGTTGATAGAATTTTTAATCGAAATTTTGTATGAGCCAATACTTACTTCAAAAAACTCTTTTCCCACGTATTTTAGAGAATAATTCAATTATTCTCTAAAGTTGCATTTATTTTCAAACATCTAAACGAATCAGACACAATAGATTGGAAACTACACCCGAAATTCTTCATCTATATTATCTGCGATGTATAAGATACTGTTTGGCCGTTAATTAATACGAGATATTTCGCCGAACTTTTTCAATGTTATTTCTATATTTATAATTCAACAACGAAAATAATACTGTACATCTTGATATCTAAAAAAACAAGTAAAACTACAATTTATTTGAGTGCATAAGAATACATATGAAGTTCGAAGTAATATAATTGTGTGCTGTATATATTGTAAAGTAGGCGATTCCGTGATTGTTATCGACTAAAATATTCATTAGTAACGTTTTTATTTGGTAAGGTAATTTTTTTTAAGGCGTATATACTGCGAATATGAATTGTACTCTCTTTATTAAAATAAAAGGATGTACTTTGTAGACTGGATATTCTATTTAAAGGTGGGAATACAATTTATAGTATTGATTAATTATAGTACTGATCATTATTGAATATTCACAGTTGCTATTTTACAAATCTTACTGAAAGTATTTGGACATGGAAAAGTGTTGTGGAAGATAAATATTAATTTAACGTATCTCAAGGGATTCATCGGGTTTGAAGATCCTTATTGCATAAATAAACTAGGAGCTTAGCTCAAAGCATACCTCAGAGATTTCAGTCAATTATTGACGCTACCACTGCATAGATATACAATTACTATAATTGTACGTTAACTTATCTTGAATTAACCGGATATAAAGATTCCAAAAATTTTTGAATAATTTATTTAAAAACGATGTAAAATTCTTTGTTACACACAAAGTAGCGAGGTAGAATAAAATATTTTTTACAAGAAGTCTCAACAAGGGTTGTCTTGAGTCCCCGCACTTCTTCTCTGGGCAGAGGCATGATGACCACGGTGTCAGCATTACCTTGAATTGTCAAGTAATTTCATCATTTTTCTTTTAATTTTTTTATACACACAGTTTGTTCAGTTGATTTGCATGACATTCACGAGTTCTGGTAATATTTAGTCAAGCGTCAGCAAGTAGTGCGAGTCAACGTTAGCGCAGACTCCAGCTAGTGTCGCTCTCTGTTTAGGATTCGGTTATCGTTGTAGCGGGTTTATTGTGTAATCACGCGGCATCGTTATGGAGTTAATGCCATAACCAGCATCGTAAAATCAATCGGGCAATTCTCACCTTCGCAGCCGAAGTTCGAGTTATCGTGGGTGATAAATAATTGATGCTCGCAAATTGTACTTTAATATAATACTTCTAAAGAGGTTGATTCTTTCACGCTGTCTCTCTTTCTCTCTCTCTCTCTCTCTCTCGCTCTATCTATCTCTTGAGACTCGCCTTGCAAATAAGAGCCTTCATTTTTGGCGGTAGATGATTCTCTTCGCCGGCGAGCAGATTATTAAATTTATGTGTTCACCACGGGGTTTGATTACTCATTAACTTAACTACTAACTCAAGTTGTTTCTTTATCATTAATAGAAGATTACATGTAATGTATTTCATCCCAATGTAACTTTTGAAGTACTGAATTTTTAAATACATATTTCTTTAGTTCAGTAGTACAGAGAAAGAGAAACAACGAAGTTTGTATTTATTCAATAACAGAAGTAAAATATTTGTAATACATTCAATGGAATTAATATGTTTACAAACGAAAAGTATATGTTTCGTTTACAGATACACCATACACGTCTTTGCAAGAAAAATATAAATATAAGGACGTTAAGCAGTGCATTAATAAAAAGAAAAATCAAATACATTACAAAATTGGTTTTCTTTAAGACGTTGCACATCCCTATCAAAATTAATAAAGTACTTTTAAGAAACTGATCCTTAGCTTTGAAAATGTTTTTCAAAGGTTGGAATATTATTGAAAAATTTTTGATAATTTTGTCAATTCTATCACAATATAATTAGTTTCATAAAAAGAAGACAAAACTGAAAAATAATAAAGATTCTTCATTTATGTATGTCGATTATTCTTAATGATAATTCGTTTCTGTAGCGTATCAAGCAAATTAGCTTATGGACTATTCAAAAATACATTCAGTGTAACGAAATGCCGCGGAAATAGAACGCAATTATTTTTCCAAATGGCTGCCATAAGTAGAAAATATACATATGTAGTCAACCATTCAGTTTGACCGTACATGCATAATTTCACTGTTCTTTCTTTAAACATTCATTAGCCGTTTCGGGTGGCGATATATTACAGTTTTATACTACTGTCATGCAGAGAAAAAGGTGAATTGGCCGATTCCCAGTGCTCCATTTTGTTCTCAAATTTTAATGAGGTAGTTTTAATTATTAATGGCACGTGCTGATAAAAAATCTAATTAATGTATCTGAAGCCACGGCATAATTCTCAAGGGACATATGTTTTGATACTATGTATGCGCGATATAACCTCGCTGCATTAATAAGCGATTGTTTTCAGAGTATTCGTACAGGATTGTTGGTCGTTTAATTGAATCTTAAATAAAATATTGCGCATGGATTGAATTATAGGCAGCATGAGTATGATTTATTTATTCCGAATTAAAGTCTACTGGTGAAAAGCATATCAGTGGATTACAAAACGCGAATAAAACTGTAGAAAATATTTGCATCTAATGATAAAATAAAACTTAGGGAACATTTCTTTATTATGTTTTCAAAATCTTCATAGAGTCTTTTTATATTTGTATTTATCCAGTGTTTTAAGAAAAATTTATTTCAAAATTTATTTGAAAAATATGTATGTTAAAAGAAATATCGTGCAATGGAATACAGTATACGATGAGTAATTAATCAATTAATTTTTTAAATAGAGTAATGATATCAATCAATATTGAATGACGTTAATTATTAACAAATTGCTATTTAAAATAATATGTAAGGTGCACTTATTATAAATTTATGTTCGCCTATTAAATTTTATCTGTAAACTTTTCAAACTATTCATGAAACTAAATAAATGTTTCTTCACCGCATACTAACAGCTTATATAAAGGCATAAATTTATCTGCTGGTACATATATGTGGGTCGTTTGATAAGTTTGGTAAATTTCGATGAGCTGATCGCACAATTCATTTGGTGACGTTGTGACTAGTCGGTATTTCTCTTCGAACTAGTTCAAGCAAAACTTTAGAAGCAATGTATTACTTAATTTACGCAGATATTTGAAGTGATCGTTATATCTCTCGTCGTAAGGGTTTAAAAAATAGATTCATATTTAAATTAAATATTTAAATTTTATAAATTCGTGAGAACCTGAAGAATCAGAACGAAATTCATGGAAATTTTGCACTACTTTTAAACTCTATTTATTTTTAGATGAATAAGTTTAAACGAGGCCGAATATATTTTGAAAATGAAGATTACTTTGTAAATATAATAAAAACTATTACGATGGACATCGTAAAAAAATTCATAATATCATTATCGAAGATTGCCAACTGAATGTGTAGTGAATTACTAAAACTTTAGGCACCTCAATTAATGTATATGAATAATTGCGTATAAAGAAACTGTGTGCGCGAAGATTGTTGTGAACGTCAACTCTCGATCGAAAAATTACGCGAAAGAATGTTTTTATGTAGTGATTATCAACTTTAAATCATTATCCTCGAGATCACTTTTATTGATTCATGTGCTTGTACTTAATTCTGTTGTGATAAGGGTGGACGGTACATACCGGAAATAAATAAAATCTCCTGAAAATGAAGAGCACATCTAGATAAAATCGCTAGATATGCTTTAGAATTTGCATTGATTCATTTTTATAGTTCTTTGAATTAGATATCGAGCAATTTTTCGTTTCTTAATTTAGAAGTCTGTACAGGAAAAACTTCTCATTAAATATTTATGTGAATATTACGACTAATATTTATTAGTCTTAGAAAAAAACTTTCTCTTTAATAAAAATTGAACTTTTTAAAATTAAGTATATAGTTTCAGACGAAAAGTGCGTGATTAAAAAAGTAAAAGTTATTGTTTTTGATGATTTCTCGGTAATATATATATGTAAAAAGAAATTCACATGAAAAATGATTTAAAATGGTAATGGTACTTCAATAATATATAATTATAATAAAAGCAAAACAGCAATTCATTTACGAAAAGCAAAACGTCAAGAAGTTAAAAAAGTTCATTGATGCTTACAGAAAGTGTATAGTTGTAACTGTTATCCACACAGGCAAGTAATTTGCGGATACCACGAAGTTTTTTCGTTGGCGTACGAAAGTTCAGGGATTATTAGACCAAAAGGTGCACAGATTGTTTGGTGTTGACGATGAAGAGGAAGAAGAAGTTTCATTTTTACAGTTACATTCTGCCACGCGTGTACACATATAATTTGACAAGTTTCGAGTTGCATGTGCTGTAAGTTACTCGAGTGCAGTGGTTACTCGAGTTTATTATCGCTTACGGTATACCTTCTTCGTTATAAAGAGAAATTATCTCATATGTTTAAACTATTCCGAGCAGCTTATGAAAAATAAATGTGACAAATAGACGCAAAACGGTTAATTTTTCTAACGATCTCTTATAGACATTAGTAATCTGAAAAATGGTGTAACAAAATTTTCGATCGTCTTTATGTTTTCTAAGTTCGTAGTAAAACAAGTATATTACATTATTCGAAGTTTAAAATTGAAGTAACTTGAGACAAAAATGTATAAAGAATTATTGATATAATGGAAGTTAACTTTTTATGGCTCTTTTTGCATGTAAATGAGAATAATGAACTTCAAAATTCTTTCTGATGATAAATATTGCGATAATCTACAATTTAAAAATACAATTTTAGACGCCAATTATTGTGTTTTATCAAATATAGAGCAATGAAATCGTTAAATCTATCTAGATTCAACGATTAACCTTTTATATTATTTTATTTCAAACTTCTTTGGTTGTAATGTAGAAGTAAAATATTATTATAAAAGGATTTTTCAAATTTGTGATAATTTAAATTTGAAATAGTATATTCTCTTAATTTACAAAGCTTTCTGATTCAATTGCAAATTTATATAAAATACATGTGCATGTACATATATATATATATATATATATATATATATATATATATATATATATATAATAACTGCATGTTCGGCTTAGATGACTAATGTTATTTAACAATGACTGATTTTGAGCAAACACGCAGAGTAGAATTTTTTTTTCAAAGTCATAAAGGGACTTTAAATACTGTCTATTACAGATTGTGAATTTACAAAAATTGAATAATTTACAATTTAATTACATTTCATTTAGCTTATTATACTTGTAATAATGTAAGGATGATTTCATTTTAGTTCCCGATTATATATAATAATATTAAATAAATATTAAATTTACAGTTTCAATTCCTGCTAACTAATGTATATATGCAACGCATTACTTGAAATCTAAGTTTCCATAAGTTATAATAGGTATTTAAATATTTAATAAATTGAATAACTATCATCTCTGACTTCAAAATTCATCACCGTATTTTTATGCATAATATGCCTTTTAAACGTTGATTAACTTCAATTTTAATTGGCTTCACTGAAATACTTTTATGCGTTGAAGATTTTATATCCTAATATGTATTATTATTGCAGCTGAATTTTGTTAATACGATTTAATTTGAACAGTTCATTTGCTACCTTCTAATAGTAATTATGTAATAAATTGTTTACGTTTTCGTATGCATATTTTTTGCATTGCATTTGTATATTCAGGATTATCATTCAGTGTAGTTAACATTTCAAAAATTGGGAAATCAAATTTTTTCTTTTATAAATCTTGTTCAAGTATACGTTTGTGTAAAAAGAAAAGTGATAAAGCTCTCACATACCTACGTGTATTTATTTAAAGGCGTAAAATATTAATACGAATGTATCGAATAAAAGTGCACAGTTATGAAAAATAAGTTTAGAAATTTTTGATACTTCTAAAATAATTTTTTATTACATTTTCAGGCAGATAAATTCGGATAAAAATATATAGCATATTGTTTCGGATATATATTTTTTACTTGCGTAAATACGAATAATTAACGTAATTTATCCATATAAATGGATAATAAAATGACATATTTTTAGTTTCTGTTTATTGGAATATTTTAGAAAGTAGATGTTTGTACTTTTATAAAGAATTAATTCATAAAATATCTGGATTATTGTATAAATTGTATAAAAACTTAAATGAATCGAAAATATTTCATATACACTCGTTGAAAGAAGTTTAAGCCTTGGAAGAAAAGTCAGAATTTAAGCTGTTGTATTTCTAAGACAGTGTGCGCCTGCATCTTATAAGAATTGCTTAATCACGTGTGTACAATATTTAAAATAGTACTTACGCAGATTGAAAAGTTGAAATTGAATAATTGAGCTTGGATACGAGTTCGCAAGTTAAACCATACAGCGATATCTGTATTAATTAGAGATGAATATTTTGAATTTTCGTTTAAGTACCGTTGCCTCATTCCTTATGGCGATTTGTGATGGATGATGATTCTCATGAGATCGATAAGTAACGTAATTATTAAGGGTCTTCGTACCATTACGAAGTTAGGTACTATTACCTGGTTACGAAAAACGGATTAGCGTGTAAAATGAAATTTCATCGGTAATAAATATGGCTATTCAATCGACATTTTGTCATTTTGAAACTTCGAATGGTAAATAACTTGAATTTGTTCGAATCGTTTAAATTAATAGCTTTCGGTATTGAGTTAAGTTTCTACGCCATCTAGCTTATCGCGGTGTCATAATTTGTCAGTAGCCTTCGCTCGTTTCAAACGAATGAGCTACGAGATTCGTTCATGTACTTTCGGTCGCCTGATTTACATAGCTCGTATCGGACGTTACAAGGGAAATGCACAAGTTTGCAGTATTATTTCGCACATGCGGGAATCTTGAAAGTGAGTATAGATACGACTGCGACAATAATACGTGACTCGACAGCGGTGACGACGGATGCAGATTACACATTTCGTATACTGGCACCGGTATGTGCGAATAATAGAACTTCCTATTCAGCGGCCGTATTCTAATGCACTTTAATTTTATGCGCATTTCGTCATGGAATATGCGCAGGCGAAATTTCACTCCTCTCGCGTTGAGAACGGTTGTGCGGTTGTACATATGCGCACGACGGGAGGGAGAGTTTGGGGGCTGCCCGCGATCCCGGAAAAGAGAGAAAGGAATGATGAGTAAATAGATGGATGGATGATAGAGTTGGATACAGATATAAAAATGCAGAGAAGCTGGAAGTGGGAGAGAGGGTGGGAGGGAAAGAAGAGGCATCCGTTAAACAAATATTTCATTTTGCGCCCGGCTTGCTGCGCCACATGGTGCATGCACGTTAGAGTCCGAGCTCCATGGTATCGATAACGGAATGCGAATCTAGCCTCGTCTTTCCTCGCGCTTGTGAAATCAGCACTTGCCGCGTAAAGTTGCATTCTCGCACAACGAAATTCCGCGGTTTTTATGTCCGGTTATTCTCGCCTGATTTTCCACGCGCGTTGCTGGTCAGAATATTATCTGCACTTGTACAATTAATATTCTAAGGTTTTCCGCTTGCCAAGTATTTTCGAATTAAAAGGTAAACAGGAGGTACTCGTTTTATAATTCGGAGTGACCAAGATCATTCAGCCGTAGTAACGATGATTTATTCGTAAACATTTTCCGATAAGTTGCAACAACTCGATGTAAGTTTTGTTTGTTTTTCCTGGTAATTAAAGCTTTAAGACAAGTAAGAGTCCCGTAAGATGTTAAATAAAAATCATCTGTACGTAGGATTACCTTGGTGGATTTTTCGGTAATATTTGTTGAGATTAAAATGTAGATGAACAGCAGCCAATACTCATTAGCTAGATCAGAAGCTATGATGTCTCAATTTACTGAACAATAGATGAGGCAGAATTCATTGGACAAGAGCCAAAGGTATGCGGTGGAAGGAAGTTCACGAAGGAAAAAAGTACGCGATGCGCTTGGCTGCGGCAGTTTCGCGAGCTGCAACGTTTTCACGAAGAAAAATTGTCACTGCACAAAAATCCGTTAATCGAAGTCTGCGGCGCATAAAAAATTAACGCAGAGAATTTTCGAAACAATAACCATTTGTTAAATGAGATTTTTACGCTTCGTTTTTTATCTGTGGTAGAAAAGTATGTGCCGTTGGGTAATTTAGCAGCAGATTTGATTTGAAATTTCTCGAGACCATTTGGGATATTTTCAAGAACGAATATAAGGGAGTAAGTATATCGCAAGCTGGAAAATTGATTGAAGAATCGTTTGTTCAACGGATAAATTAAAGAGAATCATATCTACGAAACAACTTGTATTCTTGAATATGATCGAAGTATTAAAAAATTTTGTTATCTTTCGACGATTTGCAATAATTTATAATTTATTTTTATTCCGTTCATTATTGATACTTTCGATCGAATATTTAAAAATAAATACTTATCAAGTATAAACACGAGTAAGTATAGGTACGCAATGTTTCGATTCAAATTTATATTGACGTTTATGTAAGATCGGAATAATTACTTTAAATAATTAGTGCTCTAGAAAGACGATAATTCATCTCCCTAGACGAAGATGAAAAAGTTTAAAGCGCGTTTTTATTTCATTTTCCACTTGATGAAACTCAAAGAGAAAAAAATCTATGAGCAAGTCGCATTTGAATACGTGTCTGACAAAAAATTCATTTCAAGAGGCATTTAACTTTCAAAATTTAAATTCAATCGAATATTTATACATTTGAAATGTACGAGTAAATTGTATTTTAGGTCTGTTGCATCATGGAAAGTGAAACTGTTATTTGTTTCCTTATAATTAAAAAATTCTTTACCGTCACTTAAACGACTCCAAGTTCATCCTCGTTATTCTTGTGTATTATACTTGACTACTACATTTGGTAGTTCGAACATTTATATCGCGGAACTTGTTACGTGTGCTCTAATTACTCCTCCGAATGATGCCCATTGCAGGCATCTAACTTGGCAATATACCAAAGGATAGCGTGAACTATTTAGCCTCTAGTATTAGAGAACCGACGCTCGATAAGCTTAACCAATTGTAGACTTTTCACGCATTGACGAATCTTACTTTTGGTAATTATTTTTTAGTACAACTTACGGCACCACCTAATAGGCGTGACTCTCCTAAGACTTAGAGAAATAAGAATTAAACCACGTACTCACAACTTTCATTTCATCTTGTTACTCACGTTTCGTCGTCACAGATTCAAGCCACAGATTTTTTAGAGACCGTTTACAGCCAGATTACGCTTAACCTCCTGTTGTCAAGTTAACAGGAGATTAAGAGTGTCTCCGAGCCACGACAGCCAATCGTCCAGTGGTCGAATGCATTTATACGTTAAGCGTATCGTTATTACGTATTATTTTACTTTATAATTATATAGTTTATACCATATCCCAGCAGGATATAATATAATATTTTATTTCGGTATATCTGCTCGATATGAAAAATTTCGTATAAAACTCAATGTTTCCTTTTTGCAACTTTATCGTTACATTTTTTATCGAAGCCTTTCATGATATTATACCAACTTCGTAGGCTCTTTTATATTACTTTTATAGCACTATTACAGTTTTTGCGATTTTATTGCATACTGAAAGGAAGTTTTATAATATAAAATAATTAATATATAAAATTGTACGTCTTTAGTCTTAATCAGCAGTTTGAAAATGTAAGGTAATAAAGAAAAACGAAATTGGAGAACTTGTATAGCATAAGTATCATCAGTGGAGAATTATGCGTCATTAAGCTGACTTCTAAGGTAATTGCTGAATGCAAGAAAAAATTGCGCAAAAAGGCATATCATACTTTTAACGTGTCATGAAAGCGGGTTTATGCGCCAATCAATTACAGACCCGGTCTTTCTTTATTCATAACGAAGATCAAAGATAAATTTTGGTTTCGCATTCACATGATCTTAGTTTCCAGTTTATACATTGCAGTATTAATTTATAATTGCACGGCAAGATATATTTTGTTGATAAGTACGATTTAATAAATATGCAAGTTCCTGTGCAATTTCAATGTGCAAAAGGGCTTTATGTACTTTAGCAGAAATTTATGTTGTCAGCGATATAACGAGGTCAAGATATTTCATCAATAATTTCAAATTATTCTTTCGTTACACTGGCTCGAGTACGGATAGAATTATTTAAATTAAATACCCTTAAGAATACGCTTCTTTTTTAAATCTGTCGATCTACGTGGTAAAAAGAGCAGCTTTCAACTGCAAGGCTTTCAAGAAGCGAATTCACTCGTTCATCAATTGAAGACGAGAGTATTCCTCATTTGTAAAAGAGTCCAAAGTTAAATTTATTTCTAATTCCACTGGTTCACGGCCTCGAAATAACCAACGTATAATTGAACACGAGCAGATGGGAAAGCGAGAAAATGGAAAAGTGCCGCGCAGCCTGTGTACCTACTCGCGGGGACTGCGCCGAATCGTTTTTCTTTTCCCGGTATACCAGGTCGACGACCAGTACGCGATCCGACAGTCGCATCGGTACGAATGTTTTGGCTTGTGCGAGGGAATTGACAGATGCGAGCGTTGCATACGAATCTATTCAAATGTACAAAGACCTGGAATGGAATTGCGCCGCGGTACCAGAATTTTTCGCGCGAACCCTTGTAAACGAACGATTCGAGGCGGAATGGGAGAGTAAGCTTACCTATAGGGCAAATGATATAAGGCCTTAAGGCTTGGAACGTGGGCTTTGTCAAGGTTTTGCGAGCACTGAACTACGAGTGTCGTTGTTTAATGGATTATTTGATTTTTACATTTGTTTCGTTTATTTATTCGCTTACATTCAACATTACGTAGCTAACAAAAATAGTCGAGCATGACGTAACTATAAATTTAGATCTTACATCTATTTCTTTACATTTCATGTACGCACGTAAGAGTGTAAGGACGTCACGTATTAGTGCTTTCGGATCTTACAATCCGTTCTAAAGTTTCGATTACATATTCGACGTAAACGATCGACGTAACATCTGAAAATGAAGTTTCGCTATAAGTATTTAGTTGTTTTGCAACATTGACTGCGAATCGAGTCCGTATTTATTCGACTGCTCAATTGAAGAGGAAAAGCAGCATATCTTAGGAATACCGGAGTGGTTATTTCCTTTGTCGGTTGCTCATGAATGAAGTGACATCTGGGATTGTCCAAATGATCTGTCAATAACGGCTTTACGCTCTATTGGGATAAATGGTTAATTCGTTCGAATAAGTCAGTTATAAATTTATAATTTTCGTGAAAAGATTTGGAGAACAACTTTTAACAATTGATTTCTAAACCGAATTCTGAAACAAATGTATAATGTATCTGCATTAAAATACGCAGATAACACAATATGAAATAATATGAAATTATAATTATTGTTCTTTATTATTTAACGAGTTTTAGGTAATGCAACAATTTATGCAATCGAGTTAAATGTTCTTATTATCAATAGATAAATCGATCTTTCAATTAATAAAGTTCATTTTATAAATTATTTAAGATATTTGTTTCAAAAAATTTTCTGTTCCGTTTATATTTAAAATAAAAACTTGCTCTTTGAATTTTTTTTCAATTCTTTATTAAAATCAAATTTAATTTTTGAGGTTAATGAAACTGTGTATGATCGAATTGTTTATCATATTTATTCTTTTACAAAATATTCTTCAGTTTCATCGTTATTAATCAAAGAAACAACTTGGCGATCTTACCTGAATTGAAATTTCAATTGAAACGTGTCAATTAATCGAAAATTAATCGAAATAAAATTTGTTAATTTTCGCTACGGTATTAGTTCAAAGAAAATTTGTAAATCTCATTGTACTTTTGAGAAATGAGCTAATTTATACACTTATTAATTTAGATTCCATTGTTGCTTATAAAAAAACTATGCATTATTAAATATAATTTTTGATTTATTTCAAGTTAACGCGAATAATAAATCTAAATGTAATACCCATTTAACAGAAGTTAGCGTAAATTAAATAGTACTTTTGCCAGTTTTGAAGTTACGATCACGAGAATCTTAGTTTTTCTTTTATTATTTTATCATTGTATATTGGATTAAATGAAAATCTCTCATATCATGTTTTCAATATTTGTTTCGGAAAAAATGTTTATTTTTTTCTGAAACATCCATCTAAACTCATGAGCACATGTATACACATTTATTTTTAATACTGCCATAAATCATTCGTAAATAATTTACATAAATTTATCATTGAATAGCAGAAAGCAGTCACGAGATCGTTTAACTTTTTTTAAAGAAAGGAGGTATGATACTTTTCAATTAATTAAAATAGGAAAGTAATGAAAATATGCCTGTTCCAAAAAATTATGTATACATAAATAAATTATTCATGAAAGCTCTAAATACTGAAATACCATGAACTGTTTCAAATTTCAAATATAATTTCAATTAGATATTCTTACATTTTATTTAATTATCTATGAGATTATGAAAATATTATTTTTCATTTCATTTTCTTCTGTAATTCTTTTTCTTATGGATATCCAAATTGAGCAAGCGTACAATAAAATAGTCTTATTCTGCTTGAAAGTCTGAGATGAAATATATTACATACTTGTGAAAGTTCTTATCAATCGTAGAATTTTAAAGAAATATTTACACATAGCTTATGAATATCTCTCGTATAATAAAGTCTTTTTTTCACTTAAGAATGTATATGAAACAAATTGTATCGTTCCATATTATAAACATATCCGTTGGGTTTCAACGAGTTTTAACACATGTTCATAAGGAAATTTGGTAAATTTAGAGCTACAACAAAAGTACTATTTTTGTAAACTTTATAAGCGTCAATGATAAAAATGAATTAAATTACGTTTTCAAGTCCGAAAAGCGTTTGCAAAGTGTTGAAAAAATATCCATAAAATTTGATGAAATTCTAATTTTACTATCTTTTTACTATTAAAGTAAGAAACTTTTATGCTTATGAGCAAGCTAATTAATGAAAGTAAAAAGTATCCTTCGCGTAACTATAACACCTCGTTGAGTGAGTTGCCGAAAAGATAAAGAAGTTATGTATAAAATGCCTACGCATCTACTCGCTTAATGAGTTTTTGCGAACAAGTCGTCATTTTAAACTTTTCCGTCCAACTTAAAATACCACAGCTTCCATACGCTGATAAACAGATTTGTTCTCTTACAAAGTTGTATCCAAAATATTCACTCGTTCGAGTCATTCATACCGCATGATAAGTTAGTCAAGTATAAATACAACATTTAGTAATATGCATATAAAATCATATCAGATGAAAATAACGTACGTATGTAATAAAGTAGTTCTAAGGGAAAATTTTATGAATTTTATCTTGAATATACAATTGATGAAAGTAAGAATATTGACAATTTTTTCTTACATATTGTAAACTATGTTCAAGACTAATTCACGTTGATACTTTTTACCGATATACCTTAGAAAAATCAAATCTTATATTCTGGTCTGCCTCCAAGAAATTACTTGCAGTTATGCAGTTGAGTCTAAATAAAATATTATACACGAGAGCTGATTAAACTAAAATGGCAATTATTTTATTAGATGATCGATACGGACTTAAATTTATAATCTAGTTTCTTCTCATAAATTCGTAAGATATTTTAAAATATCTCAAACAAAATGAAAATTTTCCGTAAAAGTAACATCTAAATAATTTATTCAATAATTAAATTATTGAATTTAACTAAATATATAATTTCTGAAAGGATTTTTATTCGTCCATGATTTATGTTAATTCAACTAACTGCTTCGCTAATAAGATATATAATTTATAATTCTATTTAGAAATAATTTTTGGAGTCGATTTAGAATAGTTAAATGATTATAAACGTACTTTCGTATCTGTGCAGTAAAAAGTACGCTAAAGAAGATGTTGCGAGGTAAATGATTGAGCAGAAATTATTTCTCGAGTTTCATCGTTAAAATGAAATCATGATATACGTAACGTGATAAATGTACGTACAGGGCAGTCCTAGATGATCGCAGTAGCAGTAAATGTATGTACTATCAGTAACAGCCAGCAGCGAGTAAACTAATAAATATAGGCAATGGTGTGAGTAAAAGTACTTGAGTTCCAAGGGTTGTAACATTTAAACAGGTCACTAAGCGTTGGTAACTGCTGCACATAAATGTAATAAGAGTGTATTTCACATGAAGCAAAGTGTGCAGTTATATGCGCTAAATTAGTGCTAATGAACATTATGATTTGTTATAAATTGATTCATTTGTGGATGAAAATCTATTTTCAAAACAATGGAAGCTCTAACGTAAAATATTAAATGATTAATATTGGTGTACGCTAATGAGGTGTATGCTACAGGGGTGTGTAAGTTTATTATAATAGCGCTGTGTGTGCGTGTGCGTGTGTGCGCGCGTGTGCGTGTAAGGACTAATATTTTTAGACTCATTTAAAGTGAAAATTTTAGCGCTAGAGTCATCTTTTTTACGTTTCCGCGGGTAAATTTAACATAAATAAATAAATAACAAATAAATTGTTTTCAATTTCAGCAGCAGCCACTTATTTTTTATCTTATTTATTCGTTGATTGCTTTTTTATTATACAAAAAAAAAAAAAAAAAAAAAAAAAAAAAAAATACTATCTAGACTTTCTCGACCTCCTGTCCAATAAAAGTTTGAATAATTCGTTTGGCTTCCGAATCTGTAATCGACTGTTTGTTTTCAAATGAGGAAGTCTTGAAAAACTGCTCGTAAAATGCGGCTTTGTACAAGCGCCTTAAATTGAAATCAGACCTCGGTTAGGCAATTCGTGGAGTTGGAAGTCAAATGGCTGCTCTATTGGTCAAACTACCAGTGGTACGTATATACATCGGTCATAAAAGAGCAAGAAGGTGCGACGAGGCAAAAGTTTCGCCGAAAGTGTCCGGGCTTAAGCGCGCGGGCGTCGTTGTTTAATTGCTCCCGCAACGACTATTCCGACCGCGAACGAATGAAGCATCGACAAAAGTTTTAGCACGATATTTCTTACCTCTCTCTCCCTCTCTCCCTCTCTCTCCCTCTCTCTCCCTCTCTCTCTCTCTCTCTCTCTCTCTGTAATCCAAGTACCAAGTGACGTTTCGTGAAATATAATGACCGCGATAATAATTAGCGTCGCAAGCGGCATTTTTAACTCGCAGTCATTATGTAATTAGAAGTTATTCAATGGTATATGGGGTGACGAAAAAACTTTGCTTGTACCTATAATGCACATAATTACGGGGGTCGGGCTTTTATTTAATTTCTAAGTTTTTGAGTTGGCTAGTAAGTGAGATTTATGTATAACTGTAAAATTGCGCGGAATTTCGTGTCTTAGTAGTGCAGCTGCTACATTCAATTCCATTGGAATAAATCAAACGTCTTACAACTGCATGCTTTCTACCATTCATATGAATTATATTCTTAATACATCTACGATTGCCTTACGTGATACATGGGTTTAAACAAAAAGCCATGGTATTTTATTGCAAATGCAACTAAATATAAGATTTACAAGAGTTATGGTTTTTCTTTTGGAAATATCTAAAAGACCTTGTCACTCATTCGCGATATTACTTAATATAAGCAACAATGAGAAGTTTAAAGGGTATTAACATTATTCAATAACAAAATGTATACCTACCATCTTATAAATAATGCAATTATTTTATTTCGTGCAGTGATTATTTGTAGATAATTACGTTGGAAATAATGAAATATCATGCAGAGAGGAGAGAAATTATGATACAGGAACTTAATGGTTTATAAAATGCTACATATTTGCATTTTTCTGTTGATAGAAAAAGAATAACAAGTAAAAGTATTCAATGCCAACTTAAAGATTTATTACGCAGTTTGAAGGTATAAAAAGCTAAACAAGCATGTTATTTCTTTCGATATTCGTAAGAATTGCAGTGCAACGATATAAATGTAATACCTGGTTGATAAAATGACGTGACTTTTGTTTCACATTTAAAATCCAAGTCTTAATAAAAAATTTAATATATTTTTCATCGCAATCGTTAGAGATATAAGCTGGAAATTCGGAACAGTATTCGAGTTGATATACTAATGCAAAATTACCATTACGTGAAACATAAAAGTGCACTTTAACTTCGGTATGACTGTAGTTTCCCGCACACCGATATTTCATGCCCTATCGTTGTAAAAGTAATTTCTAACGCGTATTCGGCCCCCTGTGTGCATTATTGTCACGCTGGGACGACACCAACCAGCGAATATAGTTACCCTCTCCACCTAATATACACCGTTGACAAAGTCAGATCTCGGAGCGACATTGTGTATGCTACTGGGTACATGTATATATAACTCTTGAGCTGCGACTTGCTTTTATCTACAGCGAACTTTTTACAAGCCAGTCTAGTGTCCGAGGATACGTTCGATACATTTCAGGATTGCGTGGATATATCTGCGCAAATAAATGTTTTATAATGGAAACTAGAATTATACGAATGGGGCCAGTATACGTTTTCTTTTATTAATTTTCATACAAATAGGAACAAATTTTATTGCACTTGATGAAAATAAACCATTAGAGACAACTTAACTTTTTGAATAGGTACTAGATAAAGCAAGTGAATAGAATTCACGATTTATTATTGGTATATTTAAATTTTATAATTTAAACGTACATTTCGCGTAAACAATTGCATTTAATGCTTTCTCGGCTTCTTCTTTTGGATTTCATGTACATTACACACGAGAGATATTACAGTTGCACATAGTTTAAATTGATACTGAATTAAATTAATACTAGGACAAGTGTTTAAATAAATGTTTAATTTTTAGTTTAATTTTATGCTTAATTGTAAGCAATGAGACACTTTTATTTTTAAAATTTTTAAATATATAAGTATATAAGCAATAGGCAGTTTTGAATCAAATTTCTAATCACGTGCGTGATTAGATATTATACTATACGAATATAAATAATTCGCTGCTTTTCCCAAAGGTCATAAGCTTCCCTGCAATCTCGATTTCGTTCACATTATACTCGATATTACATTTAATAATCCACTTTTCATTTTGCCTTCTTATTGCCTTCTTATCGCTATTATAAATTAAGTTTAAATACCGATAAACACCATTTATGGTGGTACCATACTTGTACAAGTTGTATGTGGTGGATGACCATACTTATACAACCACGTTTCCTAAATAATGACTTAAACTCTATTATTCCTTTTTCTGTGTCTTTATGTGGTGCTTAAATAATTAATAAAATAAATACACATTATCTGCAATATTTTACATTTAAATTTTGAAGAGGTATTGATTACTGTAACGAGTGAAAAAGATAAAAAATCCATTTTTAATTTCCACTTAATTTTTAGGCATAATTTCTTATAACGTGCAATATTTAAATCGTACTAAAATATTTGTAATTATGAATTGTTTATTTTGCGCGATTTGCAAATAAAAAGTCTGCATTTTTTCCCATAAATTAATAATTAAAAATAATGTAGGTATTTCGACTTATTCGTCACTTTTCTATAATAAAAAAACTGTATTATTTTATTATTTTTCCATACTATCGCTCTTTTTTGGAATTGTAGAATATAAAATTAAATACGGCTGTACATAATTCGAAAGAATACGAAACATTAGCAAGTCTCTTAGAACTTAACAAATTATGCATTGTTGAAAAGAAATGACCAGTAGATGATAATATTAAACGCAATAGTACCGAAACTCGAAGAAATATAAATCTGTTTGAGATATCTTGTACATGGATGATCATTCGTTATTTTCCAAATTAATTCTTTAATCTACTTTTCATGCGTATTGCTTAAATTAATTACAAAGTTTTTAATCTAATTTGAAAGGTTAATAAATGAAATTGAATTTGATCAATTATTGGAATCATATAGTCGAGTTGCGGAGTTGAAAAAAATAATAGTTTGCATTTTGCCAAAGCCTATACGCGTTTGGTTGTCCTTAATTTACTTGATTAAACTTAAACTAAATTATTCAAAGAAATGTAGTATACTTTTCATTGTTGTTCGTGAGTTTTAGAGCAATACAGAAGGAAAAAGACAGAAAGTGCGTAACATATGGTGGTTTCTATCTCACGGTTCTCAGCTGCAAAATGTACTTTGATAAATAATATCATAAATAATTCGCATTCTCGCACTCATCGAAGAAAGAGGGTGAAAGATATAGGAAGCGAGATACAGAGAGAGAGAGAGAGAGAGAGAGAGAGAGAGAGAGAGAGAGAGAGAGAGAGAGAGTGAGAGAGACTGAGAGTGAAAGGGGAATAAAGTGAGATGAAAAGCAGAATCGAACAGCCGCGACCTCTCAAGTGCGAGTGCTAAAAATGAAGAAGTCGAGAATTGCAAGTAAAGCGCAAAGAACAAGAACTGCTGCTCGAACAATCAAATCTCATATTAATAAAACGAAGGAAAAGAAAGTTGTACGTGTATATACGCTCGTACATACGCATAGCTCACATGTATGGGTTTGAAACGATGTTTTCCGTGTATGCCCCCTCTTTTGTGCATCTACTAATGTATTCAAAACGCGATCCTTACGAGGTATAGTTATGTGAAATATATATATATCCACATGATATATACATTTTGTATGTTAAAATTAGAAACTGCTCTCTTTAACATCTTTTATTGAAGCCTGTACCTATGTTTTCAATACATATAGACAGTTTGTCGATCGGCGCTTCATTGATCAGTTATAGACAAATAGATGCTTAGCCAAATGAATATTTTGTCAAATGAATGTTTCGATGATCGGATATTTCATCGAGGGATATACATTTCTATTCAGCTACGATGGTTTTTGAATACAGCGATGGTCATCTTTGTGTGATTTATGAAAATGATAGTCTGCTGAATCTATTCAGATTGCTACAATGGGGGTATTCCTGTCCACTCGGCTTAAAGGATCTTTTAGCCGAATTATAACGAAAATAGAATATTTAATACGTTTAATACGGAATGGATAAACCGAAATTTCTTTTAAAAATATTTGTATCATTGATAAGATAAAGTTGGTGCTTTTATGAATTTTCCGCTTATTTGAATACTTCTGCTAACTAAATAGTGATTTGGGTGTATTTTTCAAAGAGCTATTCAATAATAACGAATAACGAACAAAATAATTGTTCGATAACTAATTGATAAATAATGTATAGAAACAAGTCAAAATAAAAACTTACGTACGTACTCGTATAAGAAGACAAGTGGAAAGCTACGTATTCGTTTAATGATATTTTGAATTAAAATAGTTATATTAAAGTTGAATATTTCGAGGTATGTGGTTCGATTTAAATAACTGTTCGTCATAAGAATTCAATTAAAAAAATGGTAAAATAAAAGAGTATTTTAGAGACCGATATCGTGTTTTAATATGAATGTTTGTGAAAAGTTGAGAAATTTGTATTCTCCGTTTATCTAATTATTGCACTTACAGATATTTGTGGCCATGCGAACGCATATACATTGTGAATTGTGCCTGAGAATATTTCATTTGGAGTACGTACGTCAACAGAAACGCAAGATTCTAGGTTGAAGTCGTTTTTGTCTTTGTAGTTTTTATCTATTTTACTTTGTTTACGTACGTGTTCCTTCATACGAAAATCTTTATATAAGCGCGCGCATATTGTCGACATACATCCACACACGTCGTATTATACATCTGCTTTTTCGATTTTTCTCAAACAGAATCGACTCTCCTCTATCTGCACGCGAATGCATGCATAAATATACAGGAAGGCTTTGGAATGCGTATTTGCAAATTGATCAATTTATTTCGCATCATTCAAGAGCGGAAACCACAACACGTGAAACCACAACCGAAAAAGAAAGGTAAAATGGGTGGAAAAAGAGATTGGACAATAAGACGATATATAAAAAGCGATGATGTATATGGAAACTGTACAATCTACTACGGATTTACGGAATAAGACAAAATCTCGAGGTGGATAAGACAAGAATGAGTTCCATTTAGAATCTTTCATTTCTGTTCCCGTACGCATTGCACATGAAATATTATCGCGCGAAAGCCGCCGCGCTACGTGTGCATTTCCGCAAGTTCGATTCACAATACTGCGATGCTGCGAAGTGGAAACGAATCGAGTCCATCTCTTATTCCGTCTCCTGCCTTTCGATATATATTTACGGAGATTCCTCGGCTTACTGCCTCAATATCGGCGCTTTGGGTGAGTTAGACGTTCAAGTGGTGTGCGTAAATTGCCTTCCGCTATGTTTTTGCCAAGATCGGAGGAGGAATCACTTTGCTTTGTTAGAATGGAGATTAACAAATCTAATTCCGAATGGTATTGATTTGTCTTTTGAAGAAGATTGGATGTTTATCAAAACATACGGCATTCAAGACGAGACTTGTGTACTACTACACATTCACACATTTATAAACATATTTTAATATAAAAGATCTTGTATAAAAGTACACGTACAAATGTCGTATCGGATATTCTTATACATAGAAAAGCGTATAGATGTAGCTAGTTCTATTGTGAAAATATTTCACTACCGCATTTACCGTAATAATATAATATAAAAAAATTTTGATAGAAGCGTATGTAAGTGGTCAAAGAGTGTACGAGATTGAAATTAATTAAAATCTTAAACTATAGAGAAAATAATAAATTAATGAGTGTGCGTTTTTTAACTATTAAATATTTTACTTTTATGTACGATTTTCTGATATGCGAAAGTATTTTTTGTACGTAAGTTAGCCTTCCGTTACTGAAGAATTTCAGTTAATTATTAGGGCTTGACAAACTTTAATTTATTGTATTCATAAACATAGATATTAAATCATATTTCACATTTGCTATTCTCTGATTATATTTTCATTAAATTATAATTTTTTAGCACATTACCTACTTCAGACAAAACAAACTAATACTTTCATTTGTAACTAATGAAAAAATTTAATTTAACAAATAATACGAAGATTTTATGCTTATTCAACATTGAAAACGTGAAAAAATGAATTGCACTCGACATGTTTAATAAAAAAATGGTAGTACTTACGTCTTTCTTATTGAAATCTTTGCATTATCATGATTGAGAGGGGAATTTTTATAAAAAAGGAGCATTTTTATAAATTTACGTGGAAAAGGATATATTTCATTTTTTGAATAATCTACAACGGACTTTAATTATTATTACACTTTGAATAGTCTAGTAATCACATCTTAGTTAAATATCACGGATAAAATCAATTTCCTTAAATAAATTAATAGCATAGAAATTTGATAACTTATTTGATAATTTAATTACAAATTTAATAAATTTGAAGTTTTATAAATTAATACGATAATTGTATAGTACGTCGTAATGTACAAGGAGGTAACAGGTGTGTATTATACGAAATCAATTAAATTTGAATTATTTGTAATTATTTACTTTTATTACTTGTAATGCAATATTCCCAAAATTAATTCCACGCTTTAATATAATTTATGCTTATTATAGCATTGAAAGCGATGTGATGATTATTTCAATATTACAGGAAAATAGAGCATAAATTAAAATTGTGGAATATTGTAAAATAAAAGTTAAATTTCAATCTAAAAATATAACCTTTGAAAAATTTTCATATATTATTCCATAAGCTTGCCTTATTGAATAATACATAAAATAGGATTAAAATTTTAAAATTATGGAAGAAATTCTGAATATATTCTTTATTAAGAAATCTGCCATTTAGAAGAATTATATTTGGAAAAAACAATTGAATAATTTAATAATATCATTAATTTAAAGGTGTGGTTGAAGATAGTTATTTAAATTTATCACTGATTTTGTAAAATAAAATAAGTAGGATAACATTTAAGTTTCATAATTCGATAATTAAAAGTAAATTAAGTTGTATATGTTAAAGACTGTTTTAGTAAGTTTTGTTTACAAAAGTTAACGCTGATTAGAAAGTCTAGCATAACATGCATTCTCCGTTTACTGCTAATGCAATTATCTCACGAATTATCGAAATTCTTATTTTTACACACACACACACACACACATATATATATATATACGAAACGGAGACATTTTATCCATGAATACGGTACTAGACACTTGGATTCCTCTCTAAATACTGCACGAGAAATTAACGTATTTTAGGATCATTTTAGTATCATTTTAGAATTCCACGCTGTATATTGACAAACAAATGCATATTTATAGAAAATTAAGAAATACTTTTTGTGGCGAAGCAGATCAGCTGTTGTACCTTATCCCATAGCATCGAGGAAGCAGGTCATGCGATATTTGCGGTAGTGAGAAAACACAGCAAAGAAAATAAAGTGCAAAAGAGTTTTATCGAGCCGCCGTGTAACTCCATTTATTTGATTTGTCTCCTGCCAGAGTAGGAGAGTACATACGCTTGAAATGCTGCTTTGTACGATAAAACCTTCACGCTTCATTGGTTATCTACATGTAACTATTGTCTATAATGCACGGCATTATAGACAATGTCGAAGAATATCCAAGTGTACGTCAACTATAAGAGTACTTCAAATTATGAGTACATTTTATATTTAAATTCGATCAATAGTATGTTTTTGAATTGACGCAGTTTTCGTTTTATATTCGGTGATTGATAATAAATTGGATGAGTTCATCATCGAGTTGGTTCATAATTCTAAAATAATGGTGCTGGAATAATGTCGGTACATTTACAGTTTCTTAATCTTGTCTTAGGAATACGTACGATATTTTTATTCTACTGTACAATTAATTTAAGAATTCGTTTTCACATTTGAACTAATTTCGTAAATTAGGATATATTCCAAGTTCATATTTTGAATTTTGGTAATGTAGACTTGAATTTTAACGTATTTATCATTAAAAATGAAAGACAAATCCATGACTTACATGTAAGTGTTGAAATATGTATATTTATTCTTGACTGACCTAGAAAGCAAATTGTCGATCATTTGTACGATATACAGGCACATTTGTGCGACATAATTTGTAGCTTATGCACACATAAGGTACTCCACTATCCAAAGATTTGAATTCATAAATAGTAATTCAATTTTGAAGTATAAGTTACAAGTTATATATCCTATTAAACGATAATAAATGATCTACTATATATTTCTAAATATACATATATACATATATATATAAATATATTTATTTATTTATCTACTACAATGGGTAATATAATATTGCAAGTAACAAAGTAATTTTTTATAAAAAATTTTTATCCCTATTCGAATTAAAAATGTAGAACATCATATGAGTGTCAATGACACGTACATTTTACTTGCGAAAAGTACATGTATTGGAGTTTTTATGGAATTTGAGGGTTTTTTTAAGCATCGCATCGTACTTACTTTATGTTTCTTTTTCAATTTTTTACGTTGCAGCATTATTACAAAATTCATACTGTGAGAAGAGAAAAATTAGTTCTGATATGGCTTAAAGATTAAAATTTATTATATTGTTGCAAAATTTATGATTATTATGATTTTTGCTTCTGCATATTTGCTTCTACATATTTGCTTCTACATATCTCGTATAATATTTCGTATAATTCTATCAAATTCTAAAACACAAGCGTTCATACGTTAAAGTAGCCACATTCTCTGCATACTGTACTTGTAGTCGAGGGCTAATCACTCCGTAAAGGCCGTTTTCTCTAAATTGAAAATAAATTTAATCGAATTCGTATGTCACCATCTTGAAAGTGCTATTTAAAAAGATACAAGATAATTCTTTACATTGTCCAAGGGAAATTTGTGATTGTAAGAAGGCTCGTTACTATATTGTATATATAATATAATACACTGTCTGATATACATAATACAATGGCATAGTAATTGATGTAGATCCCAACCACATATTGAGATTGGTACAGTATTATCGATGCATGGAATATCGTTTTAGAATTTTGGAAATTAATCTTGAAATATAATAGGTAGAAAATAAGAATAGATTGAAATCAAATTTTAATTTAATAATGAAAAATCTCAATTAAAATAGGTAATGCAGTATAGAACTAAAAATGAAAAGATCTAAAGAAACTTTGTTGATACTAATATTTAAAGTCTTTTATATTTTTAATCTTCAGAGTATGCGGTTAATACGATATATTTAAAAAATCATATGATATTTTCAGCATAAAAATGATAATAGGTTAAAATTTTAGGAGAATAAATTTAAATTAAGAATCGCCAATTCTATAAGTTCCTTTTAATTACAAGTATTTTCAATGGCTGTCAGAGTGTTTATTAATTTTTCGAGAGGTTTAGATTTTGGAAAATATTTCGTTTTATTATTCTTGAATATTATATCATTTCTAACGGAAGATTGGGTATTATATTTGATACTTTGAAAGGAATTATAAAATGTTTGTTTTGCGTTAAATTCACTCACAAATGATTATTGTTTATCAAAATAGTTATCTAACTTTATTAAGTTGTGAAGTTGATTATCATTAACAGTAAAGATGTTAATTAGTTTTTTTTTTTACTTGAAAGTAAAAAACACTGTTACATGCATCGCTTTCAATATTTCGATACATGCAGTACTTTCCTTCTTGTTGGAAGATTCTCATAAGCATATCGAAAGTGCTTGAGGTTTCATTGACATACTTGAAATCCTCCTTCATGCCGACGATCCTACACTTTTTATATTTTTTTACAGATCGTCAAAGATAGCTTTATATTAAGTAGTATGGAACGCCTTTATAATTTCTCGAAAACCGCGTATCCGTGTGAAACTATTGATTCCTTCGTGAGTCCCTTGTTGTTCGATTTTCACTCCTTTGTACGTGAGCAACGCACAATGGCTGGATGATATCTTCATGCGATTAAGCTCATAAAAGGTTTAGTACATCTATGTGTGCTAGGTGGCTTAATATTTTTGCGCGTATAACCGAGAGGTAATCTCTGGTTTCATAAAATGAATGCTAACTTTTAGCTGTATATTCTTAAATACAAACATATTTTCTACCTAATGGTTAATTCTGTGTTTTGTTGTAGTTTTATACAAAGCTGAAACATTACACATTGAAAATTTTTAATAATTTACTTGAAATAACTCATTATTTTTCGAGGTTATTTCGTAATTGAATTAAGATTTTGTCTTGAGAAGTATCACGTGCAACGATAAGAAAATGACAGTATCCATATGTATTATCAAGGTGGTATTCGGAAACAAAATTATAAAAGGGCAGAGCAAGCAACAAGAGTAGGATTTCAGGTTATTACCTTTAGGTATTTTGAGATTTGGCTCTTGGTTTTTGCATTTCAAAAAGAGTCCATGCTTTTGGATCTTCGAAGAGTTATTTTTGATCAACTGGCGATAGTAGAGGGCTATCATTTTAAACAGTAGTTTTTATTCACGGTTCTTTAAGTTACCTTCCGTTTAATCTTGTTATTAATAACGCGACTATTTTACGAACATGAATCAATACCGACGCAATTTTTTTTTCAAATTTTCCAATCACTATAAATTTATATTATAGAGAATATTTGAAATAGCTATGATAGCTGGAAAACTATATAGTTGTTATCATTGGAAGTTAGCGGATATTTATTTTTTCTTAAGATCGTTCACCATGCTTATTATTTTACAGATTAATTTTTGAAAAAGTACTGCAAGACAAATTTTTTAATGAATTTTAATGACCTCTAATGCAATTTAAACGAATATAATAAACTTTATTGATGCGCGTATGTTGAAAAAAGTTTCATCGAGTATATAAACGGTTGAATATTTCAGAAATTTTTGCAATATATTTTAAATGATCTTCATTTATAGTATTTTTTATGTCCAATTGCTTATTGCTTTGTGTTTTCATTTGTGTAAAAGTTTTTAATACCTATAAAACTCACTGAGAATGATTTATTAAAGTGTCCTTATGTGTAATTTCGTTCTTGTTTAGAGAAGTTCGTAAAATAAAACTTATTTATTTATATGATAACCATTGTGTGTATAAGAGCTTCTGATCTAAATCTTGCGACTTTTCTCTCGTTATATCTCATATATTATTTGACAAGTGTTAAGTTTCGCTTGTGCAAAGCACGCGTTTAATTCTAAGAATGCTAAAAGAAACTGAACACAAAAAATTTCAATAATGACGTTATCGTTTTATACTTTTCTACCTCCTTAAAACTTATTATCGATTAACTACAACAAGAACAATACAAAAGAAAGCAATTCTTAAATTAAACATAATTGCTTTACGAAATACACGGTATCGCGCTAGTTTCAAATTAATTACAATGATAATTCCGTCTGGGAAATAGGCTTACTTCTAAATATCAAAGTAGTTACTACTGGCTTTATTGGAGCATTGAACGAAAGTGTTGGTAAACGTAGTAATAGCAACAACAAGAACAAGACGGTTCAAACGCGGAAGCTTCATCTTTGCGCTGATGAACATCCGTAACGGGAAACAATACGAAATTGCTGTAGGAGGACTTGGAGTATTAGATAATAATAATAAAGAATGAAAAATCATGCGTAACCGACCTGTCAAGGGCGATGGCCACCAAATGTAAAATGGAAGCGGTGCAGCACAATACATCACTGCTGGTCCACATGTCGCATAATTCAGGACCAAGAGCCCATTCATGGGCAACCTCGTACACGGCTCCTGCCAACAATACCGCACTAAAACGTCTGGACCATATAGAGCTACCTATGATACCTACACTATCCACGTATACGTCTGTGCTCTAGTGCACATAAATGAATGCAAGGCGAGACGCAAGTACTCCCGAATCACTTTTATATATTGCATCGAGACTAAGAGCTTCGAATGTGGATTGGTTATAAAAAAAACTATGCGTCGGCTTATTATTCTTTTGCTCGTATTTTTTCAGAATTACGGGTGATGGAATGATATCTTTATTTTGGATGAAGCAAAAGTAACTCTTGTTAATACTTTTAGCTATTTTTGTTGGCTCAAAGAGTTTCAATTTACGACTAGGATACAAAATTTTTACTCGTTTATAGTAAGATTCTCGAATGAAATGTAAATTTTGATGTTGAGAACGATATCTGAATTCACGGATTAGCTTTTATATCGAGTTTATAATAGAAATTTATATAAAATCGATTTGCAGTTTATTATGTCAACGTTAGTAATAACTTTGGATGATTGAATGAGAGAAAGTTTTCAGAAAGAAGTTGCTCCTTTAATAATTAACGTCTTGGTCACAATCTTAACTACATAATTAAAAGCTATTGAAAGTTGATTTTTAATTAATGAATTCGTTCCTTTATGCGATCGTAGTTTTAAATGACAATATCTCATTGCACGACACGATTACCATGTCATAACATCTAATATTAATAACGAATTTAACGATTGTTAAAAATTTGTGAATTTATGTGCAATTATAAAGTTTTGAATTGTTTTTAATCTGTCGTGTCGAACGAATTTATAAAAATGATGTATATGCAATCCATAGTCAATGACATTACAACAGATTTTTCATTTAAGAAGATTATTTATTTCACTGTTTTTATCTAGTCATCTAAAGAAAGTTATATTTGGTAAATTGGCTTTCTTTTTATTTTTAAAAGTATTGTAAACGAGTGTTTGAATGAATATTATATAAATACGAAGCGATATAATGAAAATAGTTTTTAAACAGGAATTTGCCAATTAGAATTCATATCGATTGGTAATCTATTGTATTTTGTATTTATTTAAAATTATAAAACTGAAATTTTTATGCCACCTGTACTGTCGTTCACTAAATAATATAAAATCAACAATTATAGAATTTAATACTATTTAGTTTAGAATTCACCTTCACTCGAAAGGTCGAATCTTAAAATCCATATACTTTTTTGCATCGTAACTAACAGTATATATTCACAAAGAATCTTTCACAAAGAAAACTGTTATCCGCATTACTATTCCTGTTATTTATCTACGCAATCATCGTATTTACTGTTTAGGATAAAAATGAACGTAAATACATAAGAATTTGAATGTCCAATCGAATGGACTATGCCGGAGAACAATGAGAAGATATTATTTACGAGCATTTGGGTAACGAGGCGATTGTGTGCAAACGAGCCACTTAACATCTTGCGTTCAAGATCTACGCATAGAGTGTAAGAAAAAATATACTTACCCAGAGGCATGACGAGACAAGCTACGAGAAGATCAGCGACAGCCAACGACAGGATCAGGTAATTCGCCACGCTTTGCAAGTTGCGTTCCAGCAATATGGCGGCTATTACGAAAACGTTGCCTGCAACAGAGAAATTAATGGACGGTTGCCGTTACTTCACTCCTTTCGCACATACGTACATTTACAAGATAATTCATAATATACGGGTGTATTATGGGCCAAAGTGGAAAGATCGCTCGAGCGAGATCTTGATGTTAGCTCGTGGATCGAGCTTTGAGAGGCTGAACGATATATTTTTACATGGAACTCGGTGGGTTTGTGCTCAATAATACTGTTTAAGGTTCTGCATGAATGCCTATCACGTGTTAGAATAATGGAAGAGCACTAGCAGAGTAATCGATAATTATATTTTTCGTCAATTGCAAAATGTAAATAAATGTTTAGAATGTAAATAAAAATAAATTGATCGAATAATACACTCTCATGGATTTATTAATTTATTATGTGAGCCGATTTTACAGTTTGGAAATACTTCGTTATTTCTCCTCTTGGATATTTATTGTAAACGTCACGTATATTATTGCTTAAATAACACTTACAAGAACTTATTTGATATAATAATTTTTTATATCAAATTTACTAGTATCTACAGCGATTCTTATATAGAAATGCCCGTTGAAAAACCGTGCATCAGCAGCTGGTAAAAGGCCGTAAAAATTTTCAAAACTACGTTCGTCTCGCTCTGGAATCTATTACTTCCTTCGTACGTATTCGTCTCTTTTTTCCGCAGACATTCTTCTATACTCTTCCATACAGAAGTTACAAGTTAAAGGAATCATCGTAGTTACATGTACCTTATACACTCAATCTGATGCTAGGTTAACTCAAAGAGCGAGTGGGTAGAACGAGGGAAAGGGAGAGAAATAGAAAGTCAAGCGTAAAAGAAGATAAAAGCAGTGGTGCTCGAGCTTTTGTTTAGAGATTTCAACAGGAGAAAGGAGATGGAATATCTCGAGGCTACGCGCGAACGATAAACTCAGGAGCAGGAATCGTTGCTTGTGGCTTCGCTCTCGAGCCAGAGCTCCGCATCCTCGACCCCGACTTCCTTCATTGTACAGCCGCCGAGGATGCGCGCAAGAGTGTGTGAATCGAATCAAGGCATTATGTTCATAGGGGAGAATATTTTCTAGCTGCATTGCATGCGCGAGCCGACGAAGGGAGATACGCTTTAGAACTGTATTTGTAATCAGGGCGCGCTATATAATTAAACAGCGTATTCAGTAAGGTTTATTGTATGCAGTGAACGTGTTTTACACGTATGAATCTCGGTAGGTGACAATAATATATAATGGAATAACATACAATACGTGCGTAATAATTTGTAAGATGCATTAGAGTAACCCAAATAAAAATGGGTATTCAGATTGAGTAACGAAGTAAAGTTTCATGAGTAATAATAGCTGTCGAAGGGATCTTTTTAGATGTAAAAAGATTTTCTAATTAAAAAATTTCTCTGAAGAAAAGGCAAGAGTATCGAGTATTCTAAATATAATGTGCGACTTGAATTAATATTTTTTTATCTCCTCTGACTGTATAACTTTGTATATTTAGTTTCAGTCGTTACAATTTTTAAATATACAGCAAATGTTCTTGCTCTTATTGGTTTGCTCCTTTTCCTTGTCTCTCTTCTCCGGTGTCTCCGAAAAGATATATTTATCAATAAATGTGTGTCCATTTTCTGCTTGAACTTGTTCATAATATTGCATTATGAACGCTTTGTACGCACTAGTACTGTAGGATTCTTTTTTACTGTTTGAAGCCTTTCGAACATTGTTGCGCATGTAATATAAATATATGGTATATATTTATATTTATACGTGTTTGATATTTATGCCGATGTACATAAGTACGGTATTCTACTTTCTTTTATCAACCGATTCTGCTCTTCCACTTTTTATTACTCGTTTTGTCTAGCTCCTTGGAATTGTTATATAAAACGTAGAGAAAGAAGCAAGAGCTCGATTTTGGCACGGTTCTTGAGAATTTTTATTATTCCTAATATAATCTTGTTATACTAATGAGTACTTTAACTTGAGTTTTGATCAGAGCAAGTGGATTACCGTAAAATGTTTCATCTGCGTATATTTTGGATAAGGAAATTAGGGCAGGTTACTCGTTAAACTTATTTTTATTCAATTCCATTACAAAATTGAAAACTTTTATCCGAAAGTGCAGTTCATTTTTTATGATTTTGAAAGCCTTATCAAGAGATTTTATAACGCCTTATCTAGTAAGTCATAGAGCTGAACAATTTTCCAATATCAAATCGAGTTTCTTTTTCCATATGGTGTGAACTGCATGCAGTAATTTTTCAGAAATTCATAATTACTGAAAATGTGTCGGTATAAAAATTAACCCCTTTCTACTGATCTTCTTTTATCTTCCAAAGGCTAATTTTTAAAGTACCCTGTCGATTTAAGTTACTTTTGTGTCAGGGGATTTTTTTCTATTTTAATTCTTTTATGTTCGACTACTTTCACATAAAAGTGAAAATTCATGGCCTGATATTTAAATTATTGAAAAATAAAAGAACATTTTAAGGTATACGTTTCTTGGATAAAATAATAGGAATATGTAAACAAAATGTAAACAAAAATTTCGCTGCATATTTTTTTTAATGATGCTGCTGCAATTTAAAACATTCTGTACTTAAATAAGAACCGTTAATTTTGTTCATATTTAAAAATATCACTTTTTGTAAATAATGAAAATCTATTATCGTCGACATTATTTAATTATATGGAACGCCCTACTTATCCTCTAAGTTTTGAGTTTCACAGATTTTACCGCTTTAGTTTTATAATTTCTACCACAAAATGTTAAAGAAATTGAAAATTGAAGCAGAAGAGTGTACTTGTAAATTTATTCTATCATAAATCTTCTACAAAATTTTGAAGGACTTCAATTTCGATATAATTCTTTTAGGTTCGTGGTACTGACAATATGAATATTGAGTCAATTGAAATACGATAAACATTTTATACTGATAAGTAAGAGTTATGAAGTTCAGAGTAAAAGCATATTGAAAAAGTGTGATTCACAAAAGCGTAGGAGATACGAATACGAAGTCAGTTTTCAGTTCAATTATCTTATACTTCATTCAGTTATGTAATCGTTAAAGTTAATAAAAAATTAAATATAATTAATATTTCTAACGACGCTCTATTTTTAATGAATATTAAAGTTGTTAATATTAAATATAAAGATAATAAACTTGAGTGAGACGTCAAAAAAGTGGGTCGGCATTCTTTTCATAGTACAATGACGGATGATTTGTTTGAAAATTAAAAACACGTATACTCTTGTTATACAAAACTCAGTTAAAGGATCGCAAGCCTAATCGGAAATAATTTTTCTCCATTAGCATTTATTTGAATTTACTTATCCATTTTTCTATAAAAACGTATCTTTGTAATAGTTCTCTTTGCAATTAACAAAATTTAATTACACGGTGGATTGTGGTTGTCTTTGATGTTCTTATTAACGTACAGTGTACAGTTTAATTTTTTCTTTGAAAGATATAAATAATACACGCATAACGAAGAACAAGGTATTGTATTAAAAATGGGTGTAATATATATCGAAGAAACTCGTTCCTTTAAACATCCACAGACTTAACGAGTAACCAATTAGTTCTTGCCAGAATTAACCGAAACGTCACTTCAGAGCAAAAGAAACGCACTTTAACGAAAAGTCGATCGATCTCGAAACAGGTGAAATCTTCCTTTATGTAAAAAAATTGAAGAAGTTCACCGAGCAAAATCGATTGTTTAATACAAACAAAAATTTGCGTAATTTATCAAAGACCTAATTTTAGCTAGACTAAATCTACTTTTTATGAATATATCGATTAATTACTGAAAATGCTAAGCTTCTTGTTTTTACAGTAGAAATTATCCTTGTCTATAAAAAATTTGCTTCCTTCTGCAAATATTCTACATAAATTACTCTTCCGAAAGTACCTTTTTGTCCGAGTTAAGTTACTTTTAAGTAATTAGAGCTACATGTAAGGCGAAAATAAATTTTTTCATAATTTATAAACTAACTTTCTTTTACATAACTAAACGTCAAATTATTACAGCGGGTGCATCTAAAGCGATAAAGAAGTCCTGTTGAAAATTGTAGTATTTACTCTTTAATTATAATGTAAATGTGAAAATCCGATGTAGAGGGAGAGAGAAAATGACAGGTTATTAGAAAGTGCGCGGGTGCGTGAGAGGGGGGCAGTGGCCAGAAAGAAAGATAGACAGAGCAAAAGGGTGAGGCTTTACTCAAACTTTACGAAGGGGGCTGTTCGTGATTCGTCGTTTGCTCGATTGCCAGAACACCTGCTATTTTAATAGCAGGTGAAAGCCCGCTTCTCAGATCTCTCGCCGTTTATAAGCGTTAATGTTCTTCATTATTCGTCATCACTAATTACCATTTTCAACGATTATTGTTAATTACCTTAAGTTTAAAATACTTGCTCAATGGTTGAGTGGGCAATTTGCCAATCTCAGGAAATGTTTCCTCTCTTGTAAGCGTACTAATGACTTGAACTTGATTAATAGCCGAAAGATTCACTCCATAGTCTCTCGAATTTAATAGCAAATGAAAAGAATATATTGTATTTACACAAATATGCGGCAACAGGTATCATTTCCCTGGTTTGCTTTTTTCAAGTTAAAATTTCCATATTATTTCAAGCAAACTAACTGTTTCCTTAAAGTCTAATAATGGTATTCACCCCAAAACTTAGAAGAGATGAAAATCAATTTCACTCTTACCGTCTCAAGGGACGATTTAAAGAAGTGGAAACTTTTTTGAAGACGGAAAGATATATTTTTTAAAAATTCCTTAGAATTAGTTTGAATGCAAGACACGAGGATAAATTAAGATAAGAGATGATGTAAATTTAAATCATTACGTCCTAGAAGTTATTCTATCAGCCGTTACATAAATGTTAATTTAAACGAAAGGTCAGAGTTTATAATTAATACTAACGTGAGCGAATATTACAGTGGAAATTTCATAATGAAATAATAATTGACTTTCAATATTATAAAATTACAGCAGCAATTTTTTGTTTCTATTCTCATATCGCTTGAATTAAGAATTTTTTTATCACAACAGCAAAATATTCGTTAATGCATTGGTATTTTATATTAATTTTATGTTAAAAGTTTGACAAATTTTAATGATGCACCATCGTTATTTCAAAATTTACATATATATCTCCCAAATTAAGGAGAGTAACGTGTCGCAGCATTACCTCAGTTTAAATATAAATTTCATTTACACGAATACTTCAAGAATACGAAAGCTTCGCAATCAAAATCGTTCTCTGCCACCGAATCAGCAAACCATCATAATTTGGCGCGACAGATATTTAACAAGCAATAATAAATAACGTAAAAAGAAGCTTACAAATAGTTGTTTACTACACAAAAGTACTTACTTTTTATATATCTTTTACCGTGGTAGTACTTTTACTAATATTACTTGGAAGCCCTCGCTATTATTTGAATTCTGGTATTAACGAGCTTCACCGCGTTTCCCTTTTTCTGCGTGTCGCATTGTTTTCGCAAACACAAATATACACATGCGCAGAAAAACTAGCTTTTTACGATGTGCCTTATTTTCCTGAGCACGCAGCCGGAATAGAATAGATATAAGGTGGATGCGTTTTGTAGGTTGTGGCGATTTAACGGCAGATCTGGAAATCGACTGCTTCACCCTCTAAAAGCCTTATTTAGATACAAAAGCGGATCTGTCCTGCATAAATCCAGTCGTGCATTTTATTATAACTGCATTGATGAAAATCCCAATTACGTTTTTTTTTTTTTTTTTTTTGCAAACTTTCATTTACTTATAGTCTAACTTTTGGGAAAGTGGTTTATGACTGAAAATTCTATTACTCTTGCAAGAATGGAGTGGACTTATTTATACACCGTTGTTGTTTTATCCCGTAAGGTAATGATTTTTAAGGAAAAATTAATATTATTAACGCACGGCATAAATAATTGTAAATAGAATTTTAACGGTAGCGTTTAAATTCAGGAATGGCGTTTACTCGTGAAGGAACTCGTGTCTCGTTAATCAAGCTTTCGTATAAAGCGTCATTTTCTATTGTCTGCTAGAGGATGAAAAGAGAAGTGCACATAAAAAAAGTGTGAGTCTTGAGCAACTGCTTCTTGTAAAGATAACTACTTGTTTGTAAAGGTGAAATGCACAAAACTGTACTCGTTAAAATTGGCGTACATTAGTGATGCTTGTTATTTATTACTAGCTTCCCATGTGGACTTATTGGAAATTGCCTGCTAGTATAAGCATCATTGATGATTTCGTGCTTCCTGAATTATTATAAAAAACTCGATTCTCTCAAAACAATGTTGTATTGAATTTGCATTATTATCGATGTTATAATTCCTATTTAATAATGATATTTTCAAGCGCTAGTCAAAATATTTCATTAGGTTTTTAAATAGCGATTAATCAATGTTAAAAGTTTAACAACAAGAAACTCAGGAACCTTTGTGTTTATAAAATAAAATGTATTACTGATTAATTTTGTTTAAGTGAGAATATTTATAAACTTTTGCACGCTGGAATATTAAATGTTACGTGTAAACTAAATTTAAATGGTATAGTCGTAGTTTTCGGAAAATTTTATGTGAAAAAATGACAAAGAGTCAATGTAATTAATTGCAAAAGGATAATGATAATTTTATAACAAACCGAATGAAAGCATATCGACTATAGATCGTGTAATTTTAAGCAATAAACTGGATTTAAAATTACATTGAAATTCAAAATCACCTGGTAAACTTCGTTTGGTATAGCGTAAGATTACCAACAAAGTTTTTAGGAGTATAAAATATATTCTTGTCGTATAAATACCATCGTATTATCCTAGTAAAGCGTTGTAATTGCTCCCGTCATCGTAGAAACTTGAGAACAGTCTTGTGAAGGAGATCATGAGAAGGAAACTAGCTTCATCTAGAAACCCTATAGTAACGAAACTTTATCCACTACAAGACTTGAAACTTCAAAGAACAATTTGTCGCTTTGAATTTTGATTATTTTTTGAATTTGTCAATTGTTATTTCCATGTGGAATCATATTTCCGATGGGATCCATTCCATCGGACTTTCATCCGGATAAAAAATCTCGAGTATTTTCTAGGCATGAAAGTAGAGCACAAAAATGATGTCATTATACTGCATAGGTTTGTACATGTACATTTCATTTACAAATTCTTAAATAAAATTAAGCATTTGAAATTTATAATAGTTTCACAAATATCAGAGCTTTTTTATAATATCGTAAATATTACAACATGTATTTAATGTTATGGCATTGTAATAAGCAGCTTTTGGTTAGAAAAACCCATTCCTTCTCCAAATCACGTTTACTTTGAAGGTTTCGTGATTATTAATTTGTATTAGTATTTTCTTGTCTATTATTAAGGTCAACTCACTTGCAGATACTGAAATAAATAAGCGAATGAGCTTCATTATTTTATTCAGTCAAGGTAACAGAATAGTCACTGAGTAGTTAGCTTATTTTATGCCAGTCACGTGTTTATTATTCTAGAATTTCAGGTTGGAACCGTATAAATTGTCGCTGGTGCGGATGTGCACAGTTTCTTAGCGTATTAATTTGGAACGTACAATATAGATATTTCGATAGTAACGTACGAAATAGATGCGCAATTAAAAGAAATTCCAGTTCTTTCATAAATACGTCCTACACAGACAAAGTCTTAGTTCTAAACGTATCTAGAATAAATTTTCAAAAAATGGTTTACTTATGAACTGTACGGCCAATTAATCTTTTTAAGTTTGCCAACATTTCGCTAATGAATTTCGGTAAAATTTTAGGAAATATGTTCTGACAACCAGTGATAAACTATCGACGCGCAGCTCATTTTCATTAGCTCTCATTATCCAAGTATAAGCCGAGCTGGTGATACGTTCTAAATATTTAATAAAATCTGCTTTTAATGCAGCGGTACTACCAAATTCAAAATGAAATGTGTGAAAAAATATTTTCCAAAATTAAATGCAATTCGTGGTTATTGGAATTTGTTTTAAGCCTTGTTTCGATTTATAAGAAATTATCTACGACATTTAGTTGAAACTGTTAAAATTTAAGCTCACTTATGTTCTAATTAATTTCGAAAACTTCGTAAAACGAGAGACATCTTCGTCACTAATAAAGTCTTTTGGGTTACACTACGGATAGTTGATTTCATAATTGACTGTCAATCTACATTCTACGGCTAAGGTTCTCGCATAGTAAGTGCATATAGTCAAATCTTGTATAAACTGTAATTGACTTTCTATCAAAGTAATTCAGTTGTACTAGCTTCCGACAAGTCTTTCGCTGAAACTCAGTCAATTTGTCTACGTCAAACCAGCATGACTTTAAGCATAGATTTTTTAAAAAAGCAATCAACGTTTTCCAAATTATACATTGAGATTACAAATTATTTATTACCCCGAGCCGATAACGTGCGGTAAATTGCCTAAATTAATATTGCCTTCCCAGTATTTCTGACTTCTCGTGTCGAAGCCTGTGTAAGAATTGTCGGCCAAGGAAGCGATTACTCAGGTAATGAAACAGCGAGTCCCGTGTCGAGAGACGAAACGTGCACCCATTAAAGGAACGCATTTTCAGTAGATGACGTAGGATAGTGCAGCACCTGACCACCACCGAAACTTTCTGCCCTCTTTTTCGTCACGCGTGAATCCAGCGGACTCGTCGGGGTGGTCGCCTTACCTTTTCACCCCGTTTCTTCAGTGGTGCCGGATAACCGCCCGGCAGGATTATTTGCTTTTCACGGGGGGCTTTCGGAGTTTCTGTGGTTAGGGTCGTGCTGCTCCATATAAATCTCGGAAAAGGGTGTCGCGTCATCGCCGGATTGTCTCACGACCACGGCTGCGACTCATCATCGAGCGCGTCCGAATAGTTTACGACTTGCGTCAACTTCCTGCGCAGAAGTCGTCGTCAGCTTTGGTTCATTCGGGAGCTTCTGCCGAGGGTCGACTAACAAGTTCGACAGAGCCTCGAGATCACGTAGAGGCACCCGTTCTGAGCGACTTTTACGGAATGATGAGTACGAGGCGGCAGCCGAATGGCTGAAGTGGAGCCAAAGCTAGGATTCCTGTAAATTTGAGAATTGCCGGACAGAATAAGTTTTCCGAGCCCCAAGAAGCGTATTAAGATTGCATTCGTAATGTACTTGAACGAACAGTCTTGATGAATTTTTATGCCGAGTGGATTAGGTCGGTAGAGCCCGAATCGATCATTTTTCTTTATTGTACATCGTTGTAGAGCAGTGCCAACTGCTTGTGAGAAATTTGGAACGTCAGTTTTACAATCTCGTTTTTATCAATGAATTGCTTGAAATTTAGTAACAAGAACTATTCGTGAACTTTTTCGTTCCTTGGAAGATAACCTTTCTTCGATATAATCTGAAACATAAACACAACTCTGACGTAACTTAATTCTACCGAGCGGAGATTGTCTTTGTTGACATCCGGCGTCACCTTGAGATTCGAATATACTTTTTCATTTTGAAAAATTATTTGAACATCTTTTACGAAGAATAAAACTGGTGCAACGTTCTACTGAGAGTTTATCAAACCGCGAATCGATCACGAGAGAAGAAATTTCTTTTTAGATTTTTATGTACGTAAATTATAAGGGCTTGAAACAAATTCTGGCACTTGAAAGAAGCAGTTTTTGATAAGAAACTTTATTAAACAGTTTGGCCGAAAAAACTGAAATAAAGATAAAAGGTTCTAGTGAAGACGGTTAAGAAAATCGTAAAAATTTATTCTCATAATTTTACATAGTTTACTTAAAACTGAAAAAATTATCCAAGACCGAAATTCGACTGTAGTGTCATGTGACGGTGTTATATTATTTTAAAAATTATTAAATTATTTGTTGGATTTAAGAGCAAAGTTATGCATTGTAGACTGATTCAAAATACAATTTTCATAATACAATTGTGAGAAGAATGATTCTAGGACAAAAGGTAATTTCATTATATCTTTGTATTATATTCGATTTATGCATACGTGTAGCTTAAAGAGAATGTTTGATAGAGAGAGAGAGAGAGAGAGAGAGAGAGAGAGAGAGAGAGAGAGAGAGAGAAAGCGAGATAAATAAATAAGTTTTTATATAAATAGAATATGCTCAAAGTAAAGAAATATAATAGTACCACATTTCTATACTATTCTTTGTTGAATCCTCAGTGGTTCAAGTCAATATAAAAGAAAAATATGAAGAATTTATAGCATTTAATATAAGGTATTTGAATCCCGTAATTATAAAATCATACATGACGTTATGTCAACGTATAAGTATAATATAAAATGAAAACAGTAACGATTGAAAATTTATATAAAGTATGAGAATTTACTCATAGTCAGTGTAATATAATCGTAAAGTATTAAATCTTGGTAACAATCTAATAAAGAGTTGTAAAAGATTGAAAATATAGAGAAATTTATGGGAAGAAAAGGTATAAAGAATACAGTTGCGGGAAAGGGGGGAATTTGACTCATAAAGGTAATCTGCTTTTATAATTTCTATTAAATTTTCCTTATTTAAATATTGGTTTTATTATTATTATGAAATTTATACAAAAGCTGAAAATGCATTTTTAAAACATATCAAAAGGATATATAACAATTGTTTGAATCGAGAGAATTTGTATTATTTTAGTTCTTTGAAAAATAAACAATGTATTTCTTCTAATTGTTTTCGATGCAATATACGTGGTATTATTAATGTTCCTTTTTTGAAGAACTTCGAGTTACAAATACAAACACGTTTGACAGTATGCAGTCAGAACACAAATATTATAACGTTAGCTGAAACAACAATCGATATACCGATAAAGATTATCTTGGCGGAAAAGTCCGTCACGATTTTAAAGTGAAAGACGCTTACGAGCATTTGGTAAAGTACCTCAATATATGTAATGATATTTTTTTATGATCAAGTCACGATCAAGGTTGTTAAGGCAGGAAAAATTCTTAAACGATATTATTGTTCGCGTATATAGCCGTTTGACCAATATAAATTGATTTCAAATGTTTGTCCGATATAATGTCTACTTTCAATTGGTTGGAAAATACCATTTAACATACGCACCACAACTTTAACGTTACATTAAAATTTAACTTTTCAAATATTTTTATAGTTATACTGTTATTCACGCTAATTCTTCTAACAATAATAATATTTTTCAAAGAATAATTATTTTTATAAGAGATTATTATACGCTTAATAGTTTGAAAGAATTTTAGTGTGGAATAAACAAGGCCACTAAAATCGATAACTGAATTTAAAGTTATAAACGATCAGAATATTTTTAAAACGATACTAAATATTTATCTTAGTTTTCTTGATTTAATCGCAAAATAAACACGCGACCAGAAGAATTTTGTAAGATATAAATCACTGATGTACTTTACTGATACTTTACAAGGAAATTAATCTGATCATTTAGCTTGCAGAACATAAAACATTAAAAGAATGATCAATTATTTTAGTTGGCTATCTAATAATAATTCATTATCAATTAAATTTGTAATTAAATTTGTAATAAAGTAATTCGCGAAAAGTCATAATATATCGGTAGATAAAATTTAATGTTTCAGATGTGTGCAAGATAACTGAAAAGAAAACCAGAAAACAATTTGTATTATTGATAGGTGTAAGACTTGTGTAATCTTAAAGTTTCATTCGATATCCTCCTTTTTATCATTAGAGTCTTTTGTTGTCGAATGATGCTTAACAGCAGATAACATAACGAAAGAGTAGATGGATAACTTGTGAGCTTTGCCTTGTTTTTGTTTCATCTTTTTAGTTCTAGATGTACTTAGGATATTGCCCATTACAAATTACTTCTAGATTTGTTAAAAATAAAAAATGTGTAATTACCGTGCAAAATAATAAGTAATCTTAGTATTCCTTTTTATCAGAAAATTCTTGTATATAATTTTTAGAACTGTATTAGCGTTCGGTAGTAGCGTTTGAATATTAAGTAAACGATTTATATACTATTTTCGGTTTTACGTAAAGGATTAAACGTAATGGACGAATAGAAAATTGAAGTTTAAATATGAAAAATAATTTGCTTTGACAAGTCGAACGTAGCCAACGCATTTTAGTTTAAGAACAGAAAAAATCTCATTATACGAATAACGTAAAGAACTTTATAACGTTTCATTAATGGTACGATGAGTATTACTAAGTAAAACAATCAATGTACAGAAGTAACGTAGGCACATTTTACAATAAATAATAACTTAAAAAACAATAATAAATTGCTAATTTTAATTCAATAAACATTTCTTACGAAAAGTTTCTTTCAATATCCAAATAAGTAAAAGTAATACAATGGCAAAGCACCTTGGCTGATTAGCTTAGATTGAAATTCGTAACGCAAAATTTTCTTCTCCTATTATCGTTCTTTGCAATGTACAAGAGAAATCTAAAAAATTTGCCCTTAGCCAACTAAATTGTAAAGCTCGAGGATTACTCGAGAAACTGCAGCGCTTCTAATCTAAGGATCCTGTTGCCGAGGAAAACGGCCGGGAGATTACCGCTTTTGGGAATGTCCCTTGGAATAAAAGCAAGTGGTTGGGAAATCGCGATAAAATAAAATCGACCATTAGGAAGTTGGAGATGTCCAGGAGGACTTCAGAGGGAGAGCGACCACATGCAGGGCGATCCTTGGACTATTGAAATATCTAGGATACTGCGCCGAGTTTCGCCTCGCGAGCCCCGGAGGACGTGGAAACTCGACGAGCTTATCCTGCGATCTGTCAGTTAGTCCTCCCTTGGCGAGGTTCCGATTGCGGTGAGCCTCGAATGTCCTTGCGGCTACGGGCACATTCAGGCGTCGCACCGGGAAACGAGCGAATTCGCGTTTCGGATTAGCCCGCGAAGTCGACCGTCGAGGTCGGACCAACGTGCGGATCTCCTCGGCTCCTTGTAAATGTGCATGCGTGGCTGGATGCCGATTCGTGGGTTATCTACATTTGAAAGGGCGCCTTAGCGCACTCGAGTGGATGCGGGTGGCACGGAACGAGCGGGACAGCATTAAGCGCTTCATAACTCCGTTTTCGATTAACGTTAAATCCCTCACTCTCGGCGAATCCCTTCTGATCTCCGCCGCCTGGGGGAAAAGAGTGAATTTTTTAGTTTGATTGAGTACTTTTTTACTTTTTGGAGTATCAATCTTATTGTTTTGACGTGGGCTTCTTTTTTCTCTAGACAAGGCTTTTGCAGTTGGACAGTTGGATTATTTTTTTTTTTTTTTTTTTTTTTTTTTTTTTTTTTTTGAGAAATTTACTATTTAATACCGAGTTACTTGACATTTCTACTTTTGCTCGTGTAAAGGCAAATGCACCTGACATTAATTAATTTTCTTTTGATCAAGTGCCTCTCGTCAGGGAGATGAAAAATAAAAAATAGAAAAAAATTGTTAAATATTTTTATGATTTTATCCATTCCATCTATCCAATCCAACGAAAGAAAAGATAGTGTACGAAACTTAACGATCACCGTGAAAAATCGATTTAGTTTCGTTATAAGCGTTTGTCTTGACCTGGTAAGAATAAAAGTTCCGATGTGGAATAACAATCTCGCATAATGATTAACCATTGAATTTTTAATATTCTGTAAGAATTACACATTTGTCAAAGATAACATTTAGAAGAATAAACAGAGGTAATAGTAAATTTAGAATATACGTAGAAAATTGTAAATACATAAATTAAGTAATAAAATTACTAAATTGTACGATCGCTGCAAAAGTAATACGTTTATCGTTTAAAAATAGGAATTTACTAAATGGCATTATATTTTGACTCCATTTTCTTGAATTTCAGTTCCTCCGGTATGAGATGGTACGATTAAAGGAACATAATTTAGATGTATCAACGTAACGAACGCTTTCTTTTTGCGAAAAATATTTTACGCCTGCAATTTTTCATCGTAAACATTTGCTTAGAAATTTTTCCTAATAAGAAAATTGAACGAACCGTTTCTGATAGAAAATGATAGAAAAAATATTTTTATCAAATAGAAAAACATCACGATAAAAAAATAGGCAGTTGAATTGAAGCAGATAATGTATTTTTTTAAGATGATGCAAAAAATTAGAACTTTACAAAAGAATAGTTATCTTTGATGCATTGAAAAGCCGGGAGTTTTATTAGACCAAGTAATACAATTTTTCCGGAGAGCTTTCTTTCGCTTATTTATTTGAGAAACGTGCCAATCCCCTTTCCGCAACTAATCCGAGACAAAGTCTTGAGTCAGCACTTTCGTATCTTCCTCGACAAGGTCCGTCTCCCTGAACGCACTTTCCGTCATTAAAACCCGATAATATCGTCCTTTTGACGGACGAACGTGACATCCGATTGTCGTGTTTCCGCATCGTCGTGGAACTGGATTGTTCTTCTTTCTTTCCACGCCCTTCCTTTTTCCCGTCTTCTATTGATTCTCTTCCAAAGAATGACCGGGAAATCCCACCGAAGTTCCGGACATTCGATGTACATTCTATTTTACCGTCGATTTCGCACTGACTTTTCGTCTTTCTTCTATTCTCTTTTCTTTAGTCTTGATACATTTCTATACTATATTTCTTTTTCTTTTACCACCGTATTTTTTCTTTTCGGCGCGGCTGATGCTGTTATCAACGCTTAGTTATTGCTTCCTTTATCTTTATCTTTTTGCCAACGCGTTGGACTATGACGATAAAAAGCTTTTTTTTCGCAAAGAATCCGAACAACATTAAGATCTCTTTAAATTCATTCTCTTACATCACATTGCATTTTTAACACATAAAAATGCAATTTAACATACAGAAAACTAATAATTGAAAAAATAAATTCTCCTTTACGTCTACTCCAGTATCATCCTACCAAGTTTCTACTATTTTCTTTCGTTATTCTATGCGCTGTACATTGTCATTACATGCACAAGAATATACATAGTGCAGGGCAGCTGATGAGCAAGTCACCTATACTAAACATTGAATCAGTAGCTATAAAAATAGCATGTGATTTTCAGCGTGCATTTTATAAATTGAGCAACACATGAGCAGCAGAGATCCGTACGTCGAGTTCTTTCAATAGGAACGTTACGCTCACAAGTAGAAAGACGTTAGCTGCGGATCATGAAGTGCAAACGTAGGAGTAATCCGAATAAACAGTGATGATCTCTGTCGAGAAGGGAATCGCCGCTTGATGTTGAGAATTTCTGTGGAACTTTGGGGCCTTTGAGCTGCCGTAAATCCACGCGCTTGCAGCTTTTGTCATCCACGTTTATCTTAGTTGCGCGATCCTGAACATAAGTAATGGATTTGCGTAAATGAAAACAGACTGTCCATTCGTATTCGTATGTCGCTTTTTCGCTCTTAATTGCCTAAAATATTTGGATGGTACGTAAATCTGGCTTTCTGTGTGTTTAATTGAATGTCTTTTATTTAAATGATTAAATTACTTAATTGTACTTTTCATGAGAAGATTTACTATTCTGTTATGATTATAATGTTTTTGGGTCTCGGGGTTCTCTTTTCGAAGATTAATTTTATAATTCTTCCTCCTTCGTAAGCCGCCGTATCAATCACCATTATAGTTAAGACGACTGCAAGAAAAATCACTTCTACTCGATTCATGTTAGCGAACGTTTACCTTTCTCACTATATATATATTTATTCGTAAAGAATAATTATTTAAAGAAAAATATTTCACAATTTCTGCGCGTGCAGTTTTGAATTACTAAATTAATAAATACCGATATTTCTTTTATAAGCCTTTTTTTACCATTAAACGACGTAAAATATACAGTCGATAAGAAAGAACTTCACGAACTTGCTGGATACTAACATTAGTCACGATTAAGATAGCACATAGAAGTGTAATTAAAGGGTTACGGTCTGTCGCTTATCCAGCAAATTCTCCACCAAAGATTACTTTCGATAATCAAACACTTTTTCAGAATTTATTTGAAAAATTAATGAGTTATAAAAATGAACTATAGCCACGAAATTGCCTTCGTGATGTACGTTTTTTATAGCAATCGTAACTCCGATTTGAATTTAAATCTGCGAAATAATTAAAAAATTAAGTAATATAATGATTTGTTGAAATATTATTTGTTGATATTTATGAATATGGGTGCATAATAACATTTTTATTTATTAATTTAAAATAATTTTTAATGTACATGTAAAGAATGACGCTGTACAGTACAATTTTAATTAAATAATAGACATAAATTTTGTTTCTTATGTTTATGTAATGATACTTAAAGCAATATATAATTCTACTTTTTATTAATTTTCGTGACCTGATAAATAAGTAGTAAAAATAAGTATTTATTAATTATTTATTGTTAAAATTCAGATTAGTAATTCGTTATACTGCCTTACATTTATCTTTAATGTATTTTAATTTAATGTATCTAGATTTGTGTTGATTAACATTTGTGTTGATCATTATGAATAATTTTGAACACTTATGAAAAATATGTGTAAATAATACCGTGATGTATTATATTTCTTCAATTCGATGTTTGAATGTTACTGTACTCTATTTTGCAAATTGACATTAATAGAAATATTCTTATTATGTTACGATAAAATACAATTAAAATAAATAGAAATTTAGCTAGATGAAGATGTTACAGAAGATTGGCTTATATAAATATGAAAGATAATTTAATGCACTTAATTTGTGTTTTTTGAAAAATAAGTAAATACGTTTGAGTATACAAAAGTGTTAAGTATAAGTGAATATTCTAGTTTTCTGATAAATCAATTCAAAATAAATATATTACAAAATATTATTACGTATTTTGCAATAATAAGTAGTGGAAAATTATCATTTATTTACTAATAATTTTGATAATATAATCAAATATGTAAGCTATAACGTAATTTATCGTTGTAAAGGAGAATATATCCTTAACAAATTTAAAACTCAAATCACAATGAAAAGTAAAAATATTACTATAAAAGCATCATTTAATCGAAAGAATATGTTTATGTTATGCTCAGATTCATCAAAATACATTAAGCCATTATTGAGATCCATGTACCGTAATATACCCACCCACCCACCTACTCACACACACACGCACACGCACACGCACACGCACACGCGCGCGCACGAGCTCAAATACACTTTTTCCTTTTCCTAAATTGTTGTATTTCCATTATCTCTTTTCAAAACTTCTGTATGTGATGGAAGAACAGTTATACATATGTATGATTAAATATGAAGGGGAACTCTAGTACTTCATCTCTACAAGATATATTTGATCCTTTTATTTTCTTGAGATTTTAGACGGACATATTTTAAATTTCTCTGAAACATAGAATAAAATCATATTTTGATATTTTTATTACCCTTTACTCTTCAGAGATTTATCGCAAATTAATAATATTTCCAGCGTGTTATTGAAAATTCCTTCAATTATCAAAAAGACTTTTATGTAGAAAGTATTTACTTTATTTTATGCTATTATATGGGAATCATTCTTCTGTAAATCAGTATCCACAAGTATTAAAAAAAAAGATTTTATCACTTAATAATTCGATAAAATTCCTCTCTCTGATTTATGCAATATGTATTAGGTAACGAGAAACTAACGTTCATTTCCTTCATATTTTCTTTGTGTTGACCTTTTGATGAAATTCAAGGATTGATATTAAAGAATTAAAGCAATTAACAAATATTCTTGCCCTTCGTTTTTTCATTCATTTTAGTGAAGAAACGTCTAAAATGTAAAATTAACCGTCAACATTAGGTCCCAAATAGCAAAGACACGATGCAGAGAATTTTTGTCGTATCCTTGAAGATGTTATCTTCGTTCTCAATGAAAAAAGGTTTCACGTCGCTCAGGAAAAGAGATACTCATGCGTGACAACGTATCCTTTACAGGAGCACTTATATCAACGCTTTTTGCTATCCTCTTGTTAAGACATATGAAACAAATAAGGTAAGAAGCTCATACGAAAACGTTCATTAATTTTAGCTCTGAACTTTACTTTTACTTCCTTTCCTTGCTGCTATACTTTCTTCGGGTTCGCGGATTAATGCGAAGTTGTCAGCCAAGTTTTTAATGACCTTCGTTAACAGACGAAACCGCAACGCACGAATTCTCCTTGAGCATCTTCTTCGGTATGATAAAAACGGAAACATTAGCTGAAAGGAATGCAACGTGTAGTTTTAATCAGCATGAGCTTGTTCTCCAAGTGTCCACAATTACCTCTTGAGTATAGTTTCTCGTAAGCACGTAAGACAAAACCTGGCACATTCACGGAATTCGTTTGTTACGTTTTACACTGCTGTAGTCCTCTGAAAGGACGTACATTTCCTAATTAGAAAAAGTTTTGTGGAACCGCTATCAATCTCGGTAATTAAGTAGAGAGAACTTGTGTAGAATGAACTTGCGTACATTTGTCATTTTAGGCCTCAAGTTTCTTCTCTGAACAAAAAACAGCCACAAGTTGTAGCGTCATACTTTTTCTTTTCGATTTAATTTCATGGCCATATGCGCATCTTCGTCGAGTATTTTTTATTCAGTTTTCATTGTTTTAACGAATATTTTTATTTTTACAAAGTAACAAAAGTTGAAGGAACGGTAAGACATCTTATGCCATTGAAGGTAATGTCTGTTAATGTTAAATGTATTAAAGTATTTGAAACCGTTCAACTTCATTTCGTTGAAATGTGATCGATCACGTTGCATAATGCATAATTATTAAATATTAATTAATCTGAATACACACTTATAATTGTGCTCTTGTATGTATTTATTTAAAGCAACTTTTTTAACAAAAAGTTAAAAAACATACTTTTGCTTTCAACAAATTTACGTGATCGTTGAAAATGATGAAAAAATAATGTTTAAAATAAAGGATATTACGCGGAAGAAGCATTGAGGTTTTAAATAAAAGACGGCGCTCTTTACAAATTTTGTATTTCAATGCGATGTGTCTCAACGAGGCTCTTCAGTACAATCTTGTCAAACGAAGTGGCAGGATATGAGATTTTGATTGACGCCAACGTTGGATCCTACGAGTGCACTTCTTAAAGTTGGCACTCCTTGGAACTTGCAAGGAGCTACTTTGTCACGATTTTTTTCTTTAAGAATTTTAGCCTTTTATCATTCGGTCTTCTTTTTTTTTTTTATACGCGACCATACTTTGAATCGTTTATTATTCTTTTATCACTTGATTGTTTCACCTATGTATACCGAATATTCTGAGTTTTACTTCGATATTGCATGACTTTCACCTCCTGTTTAAAGTAATGAATATTACTGCGATCGAACAGTTTTACGAAAAGAAATTTCCTAAAATACATCATCCCCTAAAATGTAGTTGAAATTAATTGATTCGTTCAAGTAAAGTCTAAAATTATGGTAAATTTGCGTATCGTTGGTGAATTATGCGATCTCTGGACTTAAATTCAATATTCGATTGTCATGAATCAATAGTTTGAAATTCACATGCGACTCCCTCGCTTCGAACGTCTCTAAGAGTTTGAACATGCCGAACATAAAAATCGGTAAATTACCGAGTTATTCTTCGAGTAATTTGATTCTCATCTACAAGTAAGATGCTAGGAGCTCGGTGCTGCTTAAAAGCTAAAACTTGTGCTCCATCTTTAGTAGTTTCAAATCACATACGCTAGCGTGCAATCAAATTCCAAGGCGACGAGAGAAAGTCGCTTAAACTTACGGGCTGATAAATAAATTCGATCCCTTTATAAAATGTTTCTTTGAGGAAATTTTTTGCGAATAGATGGAATCGTAAATGCGCATAACTTTCTCTGAATTTGTAAGGACGAAAATCCGTAGGAAATTTCACTTGGACGAAGATGACAACTTAAGGAGCTTCTTAATTTCTTTAAAGTGTATATCTTGAAACCGTTCTGAAATGTGAAATATATTTTTATCCAAAAGAAACTTGAATAAAAAGAGTTGAAATTTTTACTTCACGAAGATTAAGTATGATTCGTATGAAACTACCCAGAGCTCGTCCATCATATTATTATTACGTTTGCAATATTTTACAATTTTAACAATTTAACAATAACCGCCGTTATCTGTTTAAAAAAGTTACACGATGCACGCATAAACTTGTAAAATACTTGTAAAAATTGCCTCTCCCGTGGTAGTCAAAAGGGCTACTTCATCATAAAGAGAAATAGAGACAAAGCGTGGAAGTCGCACAAATACATATAAATGCGCATATTTATATTGACCGTCAATACGACTGAAATATCCTCCGGGCGTCTGCAAAGTTTTGATTAGCAGTCCTCGTTCTTTTCATCGCATTGCACTGCATTTCACTCCTCGTGAAAGTACGTCAGCCGGTATCTGGCGACGTACTCCATTTCCACGACTAAGTCGACCAGTATATAAGCCTGCGTTTTAATTGGACAAGAAATTCGTCAAGTATATAAGATTTGTCCCGATGTCCTTCGGATTCCTTTCATCCGCTGATGCAGACATATGTAGGAATTGCGCCGCAATTAACCAAATTAACGCTCGAGTAGATACTAGTTCTTTGAAGCACGTCGTGTCCTTCTTTTCTCTTCCTTTGGCGACGTTGACTCAAAAGATTAAGGAGTAGTCCGTTTTTTATTCCTTTAAAAGATCGCAGTTGAAACTTGAAAAGGAAACCCCGTTTTATCCTCGGTGGACGGTGCTTGGGAAGCTTTTTCTTTTCAATGTAAATACACGATGGAAGTATAGTTTTGGTGAGATACATTTCGGAGGAAATAGTCTCGTCCGAATCTGCGTCTCCGATGTTGTAACTGCACTCAAGGTTTGCCATGGGGTTGTTCAAACAAGGAAGAGAAATAGAAAGCACGTTCCTATTGTGTTTGCCTTTTATATTCAAATTGAGCGAAAACTATTAAACGACGTTTGTACAAGGTATTTAGAAAAATTACTAGGAGAAATCATAATTAACCACTTTTCATACTATAAATTAGATTTCTCTGTACACTTTCCAGCAATACACGAGCTTTTTAGTTTTGATATTTCACATCTTTTCACGGAAAGCAAAAACTTATTAATTATACTTACCTATCCTTCATATACTAGCTAGTTTACAAATACTTGGATCAATATCATATATATGAGTGCAGTCTTGTAATCTAATACGACGAGGTATCAATGAATTTCTAAATTTTTGGTTATTTTGCATATAGTACGCTGAAATTCAATGCACGTACTAGCAGATAAAGCTTAGAAATTTAATTTCCTAAGCGTTGAAAAATTATTCGTGCATACGAATATTATTATGTGCAGCGTTTGTTCAACGTTTTATGCCTCGGTAATATCAAGGAGCGATGTCCTTGGTATTTAGGATTTTCACCATAAAATTCGTACAATCGTTTAATTTTAAAAGAGACTTTAATTTGAAAGCAAACTTCATATCTCTGAGTAAAGGAAAAGTTAAATGATAGTTTGACAAAAGTTAGCCTCAATTTCAAATCTATGAAAGTAGATGTGGAGTAAGTTTGGAAAGCCACTTGTTTTTCGCGAACTTTGTACAATTTTTTCTTAACTCTTTATGGAGTTAGAAGGGATGTCGTGTGTCTTATACCTTAAATGATTCAAAGTTTCGGTTTCTTGATGCGAATAACATTTGGATATATTCTCGAGTATTAGCCCATTTCTAAATAAATTCATATATTTTCTAAATTATCATTATTTATCTCGTTCACGGATAAGCTCTCGATAACGAGTCATTTAATTACGCTTGAGAAAATTACGCTTTGGCCATGATCGCTTCACAAGTAAATTAATCAATCATTCGATAATCATTTCTTCGTAATATTTGTCGAAAGGTCTCGCGCTACAAGTCTTTACATAAACAAAAACGAGCCTTAACGGTTTCTTAAACCTTGTCAGAATTTCCAAATGAAAACGGTACACCATACCTCATTAGCGTAACAACGGATATTCCGGAATACTGTCGCGCGCGCGCATCTTGGAAAGTTGACGCTTTAATCAGGGCTTTTGGCATCATAACGATGCCTAATGTTCCATGCATCAGCGATGGCGTCTTACACGGTTCCCTGAGATCGAGGCTCGCGCGTCGATATCGGTTTTGTCTATCTTCGCGCTATTAATCATCGCATCTGTGACGCGGGTGGCACCATTTATTCCGGAGCTTTGGATGTCGTTGAAGGCGCGCACGCGCTTATCTTTGGCCCAGGGCGAAGTGACCCGTAAGAGAAAGGATTGAAAGGATTCCGATTCGTTGGGAACTACAGGAGGAATCGCGCAACGGTAAAAGGATTTCCTTGGTCTGGATGATTTTCTTTCTTTTTCTATAGTCCCTCGTGGCTGAGAATATAGCAAGAGGAGATCCCCGTTGCGTTGTGTGGCCGTCTGGATCGTGTGGAGATCTGTAAATGTAATGTGATTTTCCCACACTTCTTTTACACGTATGTGTAAATGATCGCAGGCTATGGTTATGGATAGGTATGATAATTTTGAGCTGCTTTTTTGATTACTTTACGGCTCGGTTTAATGTTTATTGGATTTCTCGACTTTCTTTTAATACGTTTGCAGTGTAATCGAAGATTGAATTTTCAAAGTACTTTGCTAAAGTGTCGACTATCATCGTATATTTGTAAAATACACGCTAAACCTTTCGGTTTAATTTGAAATATCTTTCGTATATCTGAGTAAATGAAATATTTTCATGGATGATTAGAAGTTATTACTCTGTAGAATAGAATAGATTCTAGAATAGATTCTAGAATAGATCGTTAATATTCGGTTTTATGTTAAGTAAATTTAATTTTTACCTTTTCATTGCTGTAGAATCTTGTTAACGCTAAGCTCTGCTATTTATATATTTTATGATTCATAAACAAGGAAACTACGCTTGTGCGAAATACGTTTATTTATAACATTTTTATTCGTATTTAAAATCTCGTTTGAAGTTTAATATTTTCAGCTTTATATGCTGAATATGATTTTACCATAATAATAATTACGTTCATTAGTATCCTATTATACTTTCGTTCGTGCTATAATTTAAGATACTTTATAGACATACTTTATAGATTTGACGATTTAAATATTTTTACAAAATAAACATTTTGCATTTTACCAAACCACATACTCTTACTCTATTTAATAATTATAAATATAACTTGAAAATATTTCGTTAAATTACATACAGAAACAAATATCTGATACAGGCATTTACTACACATTTACTACAATAGCTTCTCTTGTTTTTCTACAACTGATCTCTCATCTTTGATTAAACATTTAACATCGCGTAGCAACTACAGTTTCATGATAATAATTTATTGTACGCGTTTGGGTTCTTATTCTCATAATTTGGTCTTATCATGTATTATCGAATGAAAAAATATTTGTTTCGAAACAGTTTCGTTCTCCTACGCGTTTTAAAATCTTCCAAAAGTGACTTTACTTGAAAAACTACTTCAATTTGTACAACGAAAAATAAATAAATCAAGCAAGCTCTATTTCCTTTTGAAAATAAGATTTGTACTCGTAATTCTTCGTGACCGATGGAAGTTTGCATACAAAAGTTTCATTTTAGTACAATGAAAGATTCTTTTCTATCCACCTGCAATCCCTTTCTTCGCGGTATTCAGAAACCTTTTCCACAAGCGTAGTTGTTGAGACCAGAATTCAAATCTTTACTTTATGTAAAAATCGCCATTTTAAAGACTGATGATTTGACTTTTCAGAGGCAACATCGCGGAAGAATACGCCCGATCTTAGTTCGTATGGCTTTTCTCAGATTATGTGTGTGTGTGTGTGTGTGTGCGCGCGCGCGTGCGTGCGTGTACGCTGTGCAGGCATTCGTATCCTGTGGATTCTGTATTTTACAGAGAAGAAAAGAGGGAGGGAGTGAGAGAGTGAGAGAGTGAGAGAGAGAGAGAGAGAGAGAGAGAGAATTACGTTTATTTGTCACCAAGGCATTCTATATTTTTATCGCCTCTCTTTTCATTCTACACATTGAACTATGTTCTTTTTATATTTCACATGTATCCTATCGAGAATAATATCGCATGATTTGATGAGGTAAAGAGTTTTATTCCGTCTTTCTGAAAGCTACCGAAATTTCTCTTACCAAGATGTAAAAAGCATTACCGTCGCATAAAGAACGAATGCGCGCGGATATGCAAAGACTTTCGGAATTGTTAATTCACAGTAGAGTTTCGAATAATTCATTACTCCAACGTTAAAATGTAATACTTATAAAAAGGATTGCTTTCATCAAAGTTATAACTAAACAATAAAGGATCTTTACAAATATACCGCAATAATATCTTGGTACGTAATGTTCACTCAAATCTTCTTATTCGTTTTCTTCACTAAAATACTAGACGACAAATCATTATCTCGAGACGGCAATAATATTTTTCATTGTGCATATTTTATATAATGCCCGTACAAATTACTCAAATAAAGCATCAAGATCACTAAGAAATTATTAAGTTTTGCTTCTAATCTTGTTGACATTTCTAAACGAGTACGTTTTCCTCCAAATATATAGTAGTTAAAAGTTGTTTATAGTATTTGTATATTTCTTTTCTTTTCAAATAAATTGCAAACCCTAATTGAAATATTAATGTTTACGTAAGATTTATGAATTCGGAATATCACGTACGTACGTATAGCGACAGAAGTTCTTATGCAGCACAGTCAAGAGGCTAATAAATGAATAAGGAAGTAAAAGGAAAATTGGATAGCACGACGCTACAAAGCGCTAATTTTCATTGAACTAAACAAGATCGATAAGGAAAGCATCAAAATCACTTGACAAAGCATTCGATCAATTTATAGAAGTATATTAAATACTTCGATAGAGAAAGAATGAGAAATTGCGAACGAGAGAAAAAAGGCACTGTGAGAGCTAGAAAACGCCGATGGGTGATTGACAATGGAAAACAATAGATGTATCAAGATATAATAGCGTCTACATTCGCAGACTCACTCTCAGCGTTTTTACTTGGAACGATATCCAACGGATGTGACTGTCTACAAACTATTTCCTGTTCGCGAATGAGTGTGGTGACTTGTCTGAGATAAGAAATGGAACTTAACGCATATCACTGATTTAGTTGATTTGCGTTTGAAAGAAATATCAATGAAAGATACGCACCGTAAATTGTCATTATCGAGAGATTAGTAGAATTTCTACGCGATGACGTCTGAAAAATTTTATAATTTAACGTTGACGCTCGCAAAAAATTACCGTTCCAGATTATTGGACTTCATCCATCAATGTGTTGATTTCCAATCATCTTTTGTGCCATTAGAGCGTCTAGGAACTGATAGGACGCGTCACTGCAGACGATTATTATCTTTCTTTTTCCATTCTAGAATTTATTCTCCCGCTGGACGTTGGACGCTGTTTTATAATAAATTATTTGTTCTGGAACAAAGTTTGCTTCGATCGACGCTAAAAAAATATAGTACTACCAAGTCTTAGCCGAACTAATTATCTCGTTTATTACATTTTAAAAACAAGCGCTGCAACTGTAAAAGCCACAATGGGAGGGAAATTTCATTTGCAACCAATTCTGAAGCTTCTGTGGCTAGAATTAACGTGAAATTACCGTAAAGCATAACGATCTGTTTGAATCGTCGGTAGATGCAATAGCGCATAATAGCACACAAAATTTGTAATAGAGCTTATAGTCTTCGTAAAAGGAACTAATCGCCCGCGTCGATCCAACTCACCGTAGTACATAACCAACTTGAAAAGAGATCGGTGACAGGCGGGGATCAGCCAGAAAAATCAGTACTTTCATTCGGGCAGTGAAAATCTGCAGCGTTCCAAGCTGTCAGTTGAAACGCCGCTCGTTTTGCGGGGTTAGTGCGAGGCAGTTAACAAGGTGCACGAACGCCGCGTTTCCCTTGAAGAAGATACATCGGCTGAGAGAAGGAGACCGGCGGGCGTCGTAATTAACCTATTTAACATCGCGAACCTAGATAAAGCATCTTCGGGCTCCTCGTGTGCTTTTGCGAGCGTGAAGAGTACGCGACTGAGGCGCAGTGAGCGAATCGCGCAATGTAAGCACACGACGGTGCACCGCTGGGATTGAGTGTGTAAGCGTTTGCATGGCTTTGGCTTTATTATCCGGCGGTTTGGACGCATCGTTGGGAATCCACGTCAGTTGTTGGAATGTCCTTAAACCCGTAAAATGAGTTGCTCTCCTCTTTCTTCCGCACTTCCTCTCTTTTGCGCGTCGCGAGTCTAGAGTTTGCCCTTTATGACTATCTGCGGACTTTGGACAGATTTATATTGCACTTTCTTTCGTTACGTTAAATTTAAACAATTTTCAACAATTTCTGTCGCTAGCAACCGTTCCTTCCGCGTGCAAATTAAAACAACGACCCACAAATTCCATTGAAAATATTGAATTTAAAAGAATGTAGGACTTAAAACAGATTGTACTACTGCGAAAGTTGTTACAAACGAAACTGGAAATTGTTACGTCTGTAAATATTTCACGGGTACAAACAGTGTGCGCTTCGCTTAGATAACTAGACTAGGTTCGCTATAAAGTGTATTCCGCGATGTCTAATCTATGTTTCGTGTTTCTTAATCTCCATGTTCCTTAAAATTATAGCGATGGATAACTTTGCACTAGACGGACTATGAGTCAAGATTTTCTTCCATTGATATGAGATTGTTACGGTTCGTGTAGAAAACTTTTACAAAACATATCAATTACCTTAACTTATCCTATACGATACGTTGTAATGGAACTGGTACATCATAGATAGTAGGCTTTAGCTACCAAACGGATTTCTTCCCGAATCAACTTTAACGGAAGATAAACAAAGTATTGTAAACATAAAAAAATATTCGGCTGGAGAAAATAAGCAGGACTCCAGGCTTAGCGGTAGAAGTTTGGTCGTTTCGCTGGAAATTATCAGACCGCTTCAGCAGCAGTCGCGTATGTGAATTACCCTCTTAACGATAAAAGATCTGCTCCACAGAAGTAGGCTTCCTTTTGCTCCTTCTTATACTAAATTAATTACGCTTCGCGAGTGGCAGTATCGAGTATAACCGCGTTTGCACATGCACTCGTCCCTCGCCAGGTTTCTTATCGCGGAACGCGTTGCCACTTACGCGTGTTTATGGCTCCCGTTGGTTCTCTTATCCTCAACGTTTAACCAAGTGTCGGCGTATGCGAGGGTGCGATTGCGATTCGTTTTGCTGCGGCGCCCGCGAAAGGTGCCGAGTGAAATATATTTTCACGTAGATGATTGTTTTTTGTCCTTATTTGCAGAGAGAAGTTATTACCGATGCTTTATTGCGAGAGAGTTTAATATGGATTTTAAGTTGAGCGAAGAATTTCCAGTTTTGATGAATGACCGCGCTCAAAATAATGTTATTAATTTCTCGGTTTGGGCCATTCGTCAATGGCTCTAACCGATTACTCTGACTTTTAATCGGAGAGTATATTCCATTAGACAATTATAAACTTTTAATTTACATCAACTTTACAGGTACATTGGTACTTACTACCCATGCAAATGTCAGTGCGAATATATAATTTTCCATCTCAGGTCTGATTTAGATTTTTGTGTGCGCGCGTGCGCGCGCGCGGGTGTGTATTCAATTGAAATTCTAGGCTATACCATTATTCAATTAAAACGTTGATACTTCGAATCGAATATCGTTTATTTATATTTCACTGCTTTCTATATTATCTTGTTGATCCATAAAGATAATTGTATTTGATGTAATATTTCAGTAAGTAAAATTTTCGTTAAAAAGACCTTCTTTGCAAAATCTTCTAATGTAACAGTGATAAGTCGAGCTGCAAGATAGATTTTCACCTTTAATAAAAGGTATTTGACGCACTGCAGTCACGAGTAAATTCTTTCGGTGAAACAAGATAAAGTATTCGATGTTTTAAATACAACGTAGTCGTTGTGAAAAGAATTGGTACTGATCACATGGAGGTATGTGTGTACTTCGAAAGAATGTCGTCAGAGTTTTCGAATGTGGTGGAGCTTTCTTTCGACTGTGGCTAAATAAGTTCTCCAAAAATTTATTGGTCTGCTCTGCAGTTTTCCACTGAGAAAGGTTGCTAATACGAGTTTACATGAGTTTGTACACGTTCAAGGAAATTTATTTTTATTCTTTTACATTTATAGTACTTTGGCAAAGTCGATGTTTTACTAGATTAACATATCATCATAATGTGTCGTAGATTATTTTTAAGCCTAAGCTCACATTAATAAAAGCATTCTCTCCTTTCTTTTTGCCTCCACTTGTTTATTTCTATTGTCTATAGCCGTATTTATCTCCATTGTCGTCTTCTCTATAATTTATGTTTCAAAATCTATATGTTTACAGCGTTCAGAAGCTTATCGAGCACTCGATTTTATATCTGCATAATTTTCAAAGTACATCGTAAATTTTATGATTTTATCTTATATGGGTGCATAAGAAATTTAGATGCTCGAACGTATATTGAAAGAAAGAAATCACGAATATTCTATTTTAGTTTCGATCCAAAGGATTTGCTTCCTAGATTTTGTCAAAAAGATATGAAATAATTTCTCTATATCTTATTGTACCTTTCGCGCATTCTATAATCAAACGTTTAGTTAGCATTACATTTATAATAATTAACTACAAGATATACTTTTGAAATCATTCAAAGTGGAAGCAGAAAATTTTAGTAATTCGCAGATAAGTACAGGTTTCTCAGTTTTTCTGTCACTTAACTTGCCCTCGTCACTTCCGTACAAATAATGTAATAAATCGTCAGAAGTGCGCCGATTTACTACAAATTTTCCATGCACTTGAAATAAATTATATGACATATAATCTTAACATCTATCTAACTTGCAAGGGTCTTTCAAGGTGCAAGTTTTCCATGAAATAATCAAGTTTCAGCGACAAAAATTTTAATAATGCAAGTCATTGACCAAAGAAAATTTACATATAAATAGCTGCTGTAACCTATTAGAGGCGACGGGTACGAAGGAAAGCTTTTTCGGCTAGAGTGCTCGCACACCCTCGTGAGACGTTGAGGTTTTTCGTATTCTTTACGTCACGAGTTCCCAAGATGCCGATCCTCTTCCCCAAGTGCCATTAGCCTCTCGCAATCTCTCCCCGCGTCGACCCTCGAGAGCCTCCCAAGCCACCCGTCGCCTCTTTATACACGCAGACTCGATCGGAAAGTAAAAATTAGCGAAGCTGCAAATTTTACAGCATCTCGATGATCCACGACGAGTGACTGCAGTCTTAGGTCACTCCTCTCGGACGAGTCGCTTACGTCGCTTGAGTATCGATTCGAGCGTTACGATATGAACGCTTACGCACACACGCGATCCCGCTTACCTACGATTATACGAGGTACCTACCGTTAAACAACCGCGTGGCTCCGCGACTCCTTAAACTCGGCCGCGGAAGTCCGAGGCTTCTTCTACGGCGACCGCGTTGTCGCGTGACTCTTGCCTGTTCCGCGTAGAAGGGAGGTTTCAACGCGGCACTTTACGATCGACAGCTGCAAAGAGCGATAGGTCCTCGTTTCGGATTTTAAGGCCGATACCTCTGAATCAGCTCGGGTGCGCACATTGAATAGCCATTGAACAGGGATGCGCAACCTCGCCGTTATCTTTCGCCTCTTGTGTGCACAGTTTTATCAGAGAAAATTCGAAATCGCGATACATTTACTCGCGCGGGAGGTGATTTTATTTTTACAACTGCAAAACTCTCGTACGAATTCTTTTTCTTTTTTAAGATCTTACCCTGTCCGCCCTTTTATGTGCCTTTTCTCTCCTTTTTAATTTTCCGGCAGAGCTCGACTCGGTTCCATTTATTTTTATCTCCGTAGTTAAGGTACATATGACTGAGATTGTATGCGTATAAAATAAAATCACCGACGTTATTCATGGTGAAAGCTACGTTTTTCTCTCATTGAAAAGTTCTCTCTGAAAGGTCAGAAATTCAAGAGCGCTGGTTTCGAGTTTAATTCTTTAGCGCTGGCTTTTTGTATCGTCATTGTAGAATTCACGTTTAGGGCTATAAATTTTTATATTGTTTGACTTTTTATCTACGAGAGTTTCCCTTCTTATAATTGTTGTTTGCTATAAGAAGATTCTTATATTAACCGAGAATATAATTGCGAAGGATTTGTTCATTTTTTATTTGGAACTCAATTCTAAAGGTTGCTTATTAGAATTTAGGTTTCGTATAATAATTTATTCGAAACATTTGCAGGTTTGTTTAAAAATACTTAATGATTAAGGAAGTATACTGTATTTCTGATTCCTTTTCCTAGAAAATAAATATATTTAGAAATATTTTAAATACTTATATTTTAGACAGTCTAATAAATTATTTATTATATAATTCATTAAATAATTAGACGCTGGCATTCATCGTGCATTTTAATCACGAAAAATTGATATTTGAAAACCCATTTATGTACTCTTTTTTGCATAAACTCACAGCTAATGCAGTTAATTGGCCGCGTAATTTATTATTTTATAAATATCAGTTGACACGTAACAAGATTTATCATTGTTCGATTGTAAAGAAATTCCATTTTCAGTGGAAGGAGTATGAACAATGATGGAATATAATAAATTAAGAATAAATTAATATTATAATATATTATTTAGGAATTAAAGTACAGTAATTTCATATGAGTCAAGTAATTTATTTAAGTATTAGGTTAATCAGCAGTAAGTTTATTCCTTGAAAACTACACCATAGATAGTCGGTGCTTTATTTTTTATTTTTTATTTATACTATTATACACAATTAGATTAATTTTTTGAAAAACTTATTTTGTTGAAAATAATCATATTTCATTAATATAAAATTAATTTTATCTACAATTTGTATCTCAATTTGTTTATTGCCGAAGTATAAAGAGTTTATGAACTATGATATGATAGAAACCAACATTTTGTTATCTTGAAACCGATGCGTGTAAAAGACCATCGTTATAGTTAACAATTCGAGACAAGTCTATGCCTTATTTGCATTTAATTCGCTGATTTACTACTAATTTGTTTCATAGAATATTTTACTCGAAAGATGTGAGCTAATATCCTATAAATAATACTTTATTGCTTCATCAATCTTGAGAGAAAAGAATTTTCTCCTTCTCTTATCTCTGCAAATATAAACAATAATATTATCTACGGAAACCAGCAGCATTCCACTAGGTATACAAGAGTGAAATAATTTCTCTTACAAAATACTTTGAATTACTCGGTATACTAAATTTCAGTATCTATAATTCAAAGTTTTATTCACAGCTCTAGGTAAATTTTACTTTTAAGGTTGCCTCAAGAGTGAAATATTTTTGTAAAGTCAAACGTTTATAAAAAGGTGCTAAAGCATTATCGAATAATGACGCGTATAACAAATGATAAAGTATATTATGCCTATTGCGTTGTTACATTCTTGTTGGGGTAACTGTTTCAAATAGTGACGTATAAATAACTAAAAAATTAAATTGACTTCGATAACTGACAATTAATAATTAATAACTCAGCAGCACGTATCAAAGAATTCCTACCGAATAAATAAAAAAATATTTACATTTGATTTTAACCGAATCACTGAAACAACACATATTGCTCTTAATATACTTTTTTATGACAGGGAAGCATTCAGAATACATTTCTATTTAGAAAATCGTAATAAAATTTCGAATGTGTGTGAAATTAAATTTCATTCACTGGCGATTACACCTCCAACTATTGTTATATGTCAATATTATTTAGGTAGAGACACCACAACTACTAAGTGAATTTTGATGTAGAGTGTAGAGTTTGAGTAATCGTAACTGGGAGGAAAGATGTATCGTGGACAAGACTCAAGACGGACGTAGAGAAAGCCAAAGTAATAGTATCGGGTACGTACTCGGGCATAAAATTGCCCGACAACCAGAGAATGGGATTTCGTATTCACCTAGAGGTAGTAGTAGTAGTTAGTTCGAGATGCTTGAGTCTGGACGAAAGGCGCGAAGCATATTTACATAGAGTACACCCGTATAATGTTGCGTTGATATGTATGACCTGGGTTCTCTGATAATCGTGTCCCTTTCGTACTTACGTGGACCTCGATAAGCTCGGTTGAAGAGAAAGAATTTACTGAGTAGGAATCGTGGCATATATTTGCGACCAGTTTGATTCTATCGTCGTTATAACTTGTTATACCTTTGGAAATTTAATTATCGATTCTTTTAGGAACCAGCAATTTAATATTGAGAAGGTTATTATGATCGCTTTTCATGGAATATTATACAATTTATTAAAGTGAATTAAGAAGTATTTATGAGGGAATTCTTAAGCACAGGCGTATGCAAACACTGTTTAAAATTATATTATTAATGCTTTCAATTGATTTCGTAACTTTATGCATTTCAAATTTCAAATTCAACAGAACTTGCACGTATTTTTATATATTGATTGTGTATTTACATTTTCACATTTACGTGTAGCAATATTATATTTTAAAAATTAATTCTGCGTACAAAATATATAAGAAGATACGAAAGAAGCAATGAAATCCGAATAAACGCTGGTTTACATTTAAATATCAAATTTTCGCCTGAAACAAAATGTGGCGCATATAATTTATTTCAAATAAATTCACGAACTTTCTATTATTTAAATAATATTTCTACCGAATGCTTTAATAAATTCTTATTAATGTTCTGAACGCGTTCATATTTTACTTGATTCTTCACTTTCTCTGAACGTTTAAAGAGGATACACCAAATAAATAAACGGTCTACTTAAAAATCTTCCATGATTAACAAAATTATTTCAAATCTTTGATAGTATTTCGATTTTTGTAATATATTTTAAGCATTATAATTTGTTAATAAAATGTATAGTTTTTCTAATGACATTTGTAATAAAATATCAAGCAAATATAAAAATATTGTGCAGTGTGTATAATTTTGTACAATCTTGTATTCATTTATTAATTACAAAGATTTTAATAAGTTAAATAATCATCACGTGAAATATGCTTAAAGTATATTCATTTGTAAATCGAAATTTCTACAGTTTCAATATTATATATTTATTATATAATATATATTTAATGACTGTATTAGACATTTTCATTTAATAATACAGTTGAAATAGTAGAAACTATAATTGAAATTTTGTTCGTCATCCAGAATTTTCTATTAATATTTAAAATATTATTACATAATTTGTATGCAAAATATTATGTATCGACGTTTCTCGATTGGAGAAAAGTAATTTTAATTAAGACTCATAAAGTCACTGGAAATAAATTCCAAATATAAAAAAAATTTATGTTATTATTATTACTAAGGTTTTAGAAAAAGTATCGAGCTAATAAATTCTGTACTGTTTGCTTGCATTCGCTCTTAAAGCATTATATAGTTGTAGTATTTGTAACGATTAGTATGCGTAACAATTTACGTATATATAGAGTGATGACACATAAAGGTCTCACAGTGAATCATGTTGTAATTATGTATTTAAAGGGAGATTATTTACATTAAAAATCCAACGACGTATATTTTGCACACTATTAATGTAATTTCATGAGATAAATTTGTGATAATCGTTTAGATGTGTGACATTTGTTTCTTTTCTTGCACACCACAGATTAGTACTTTTAATGCAAATTTGACGTAAATCATAATTCTACAACACTATCAAACTTCGTTGCAACGTGACGACGCAGTTCTTGATGTACTTGGTAAGTGAATATTACGTAAAAGCGTTGAGCACACGTGATGGATGCGTTGTATGAAATCGACATGTAAGTGATGTTTAATTGTAAGAAATAAGTGGAAGTGTTGCGATAGTTAAAACATCCAATGAAGTCGAAATAGAGATCAATCATGAATTGACTTTAAATGCAAACCAATGCTCCTAATACTATAGTCTAGAAGCTTAACGATGAGATTTCTCATGGAGAAGATTTTCTATGGATTTTCAAACATCGTCCATCTAACTGTGCATTTGAAGGAGATAAAGAGAGAAAATAAAAATTAATTCTATAAGTCTTGTGCTATAATACAATAGTAAAGTTTTCAAAGAAACAATTTTTTAGAAATTTTCGAAAGCTGTTGTTGCACACTTGAATATTGATATACTAGGATGAAATAGTTTATTGGGAATATTGTATATTAACACAACTGAATTTTAAATTTATACAAGTTATGTAAATTTATGCAATTATAGTCTGACAGTCAGGTTTGGATACCATACATACATGACTATTTTATATTTTAGTTGTGCATAATGAAATATCCATAACAGTTTGTTGATTAAGAAAATTTTAGTGCATTTACAATTTTATTAAAAGAATGTTAAAAAATTAGTAAATATTTGCACGAATGTATTTTATTTATAATTCGGAGTATATACAAAACATATTGAGTAACAAATAATATTTTAACGAAGGCCTATTAATTGATAATAATATTTCTGCCAATAATATTTTCTGCTTGCAGTATGTAACAGTTATTTGATTAGAATGATACAATTGTATACAAAGAATTAAATATAAAAACAAAATTCAATGTTTTTGCGCGTATTATTAAAAATATTAATCTAACAATTAGTAAATATACAACAAATAATATTGAGTTCATTATGTGGCAAATAATATACTATGTAGAGTAGTATACAGCAATGATTTCTTTATACTTGTAGTAAAAATATGTATAAATGTCCAAAGGTCTCACAAACACATTAGAGTATTCCTTCTGCAAAAGGAACGAATGGATAATTTTTGTACTTACAATTTATCATTAAATTTTAAATAATAATGTAACCTAAGAAAATAAAGTAAATGTAATGTAATAAATGTGATAAACTTCATAATATACCATTAAAAAATTGCTATTAATTACGTTGAACAATTTTTTTGTCTTTTTTCATAATGAAATGTCAATTTTCGTTTTTATTTAAATTATCACAGCTGAAATTAATTTTCTCAATTATCATAGGTATACGTAGTTATACCGAATTTTCTATTGGTTGAAAAAATTTTTTCCATTGTTTATGTATTAAATAAACATTAAATAAACTTAAATAAATTTATTTTTAAAATTATGTTTACAGATAAAATTCAAATGAGTGAGTAAAATTTAAATTTATTAAAAGTAACTTGATCCATATCTTCGAGCAACATGTCAATAAATTAAGCTTTGTTAAAGGTAATTACTATTGCATTATTTTACGAAAACATTACAATGTCATTTATTTTGATTAACTTATGTGAGATTTTGGTTCTAAAAACGCTAATTAATAATAACTTTATTCTAACCAAAATGACGTTTGGAATACATTATACTTGAATATGCTATTACAAATAAATTTAGTAACAATCACGAGGTTTTTTAAATGTTGCCCTGATATTGGAATAATTGTAGTTATTATGATATAAAGGGCCCTCTACGAACTAATATTTTTAAGTAGCTCCGAAGTCTGTTTATTCAGCTTCAAAGATGTAAATGTAAGTAGACCGATAGCTTTGTTTGCCTTTGCCTAGTTTAGTTAGCTTAAACTAAATTCTTTTAGATCGTCACTGTTTATTCCACCAAATGCAAGTATATTCTTCAAATTTTCAGAAGAGAATAGTAAAGTACATTATAATTTATGAGACGAAATAATCTGGAAATGTGTGATGTCAAAAGTTGCCATCGTAATTTAATTTCCGCTTCCACTCTTTCGAGCTTTTTTACGAGCTTTTCTATTCGGTCTGTTAAGTAACGAGGCTCATCAATAAGGTCGAGTAATTTCGCAGAAGCTAAATTTGTGTCTAGAAAAAAATCTATGATCGCAGTCACAATTTATAACCACGATATAGATGGAAAAACGAGCTTGGTTGCGGAAGAAAGAGAAAAGAGAGTTAAATAAGGGAAATAAAAGGATTTAAATGGTGTTGTTCGAAGAGTAGTTTTTCAATTTTTCGAAAAGTTATGCAAAGTACGTCGGGTTATTTGAGAATTGATTGCATCATTAATTCTGAAATAGAAAAATGAATGCATATGTGAGAAAATTTTTAAATAATTTACTAAATGTGTTTTTCTATTTTAATTGTATTTTGTAGACATTTCACTTGTACATTACGTTATCGTGAAATTCATTTATTTAATCAAAGCTCACTAGCCGTACTCACAAACTGAGTAATAAACATAAAATTTTTACGCTCAGCTCAAAGTCTATGGATTTTATGATCGTACTGTATTAAGAACTGATATTCAATTTTGATTAAATTTAAATTTTTTAATGAAACTTTACATAACATTATTTAACGCGTGAACTTATTCTTAATTATTACTCATACGTAGTAATTAGTATGAGTTTTGAGATGTTTATGATCATTTAATTATACTTAGAACTGTACATACTGTAACATATTTAATGTTTAATACGATATACTCAATAACCTATTTCTGCACTGTATCATCATATTGTACAATGAAACACGCACACACGCGCATGCGCATTTCTTTTAAAATATTATTAAAAGTAGTTTAGCGATAGTAATAGAGGGATATAATAGATAATGTTTAAGTTAGTTACGTGGTGACCAAAATATTATTATAAATTATTTTTTCAGATACTAAAATTTTGAAGAAATTTTCAAGAAATGCCAATATATTTTCAAGTTCAAAAATATAATATTAATAAAACACTACGTGAAACTTTATTGCATAACTAAATTATTCTCCTCAAAAATAAAATCTAATAATGTTAAACAATGGTTCTGAGTCTACCAAAATCAATGTTGTAAAAGCGAGAAACAAGCAGGTCTTAAGTTTTTTATAATATCCTTCTGCTGAAAAATGCAACTATAATTTTTCAGAAGAAATAAACATAGGAATGGAGATGAGAATTAAAATCAATGTGTACGAATAAGAGGAAATTAGTCCCAGAAGAAAGTGTGCAAGGAAGGCAGTTTTTTTTCTAACTTGGATTTTCAACTTATCTTTCAGGCTGTATTTCGGTGGATTTGGAACTTTGCATTTACATTGAAATTCGTAGGTTTTTTTAATAATTTTTATATTCATAGTTTATTTTCAATAGCAACTACATTAGCATTTACAAAAAAATACTTTTTGAAGATGCCTCTAGTTATGTATTGAGATGTATTAGGCATATTTTATTATTTTATATATCAATTATCTTTTTTAATAAGGTATTCGAAATTTTATAGTTAGCGCAGGTTAACATAAATTTTAATTGAATAACGTTAGCTTTTATCTAATTATAATTACGATTTATATTATACTGATTAAATCGATGGTAAATATGATAAAAATTTTATAGTTCGGTATACTTGAATTTTACGGTATTCGCTGTATAATTATATTTTACACGAATACTTTTATAATTTGTAAGGATATTTAAACGCATTATTTTATTATCTTATGATTATAATGTTGATTCTGACGCGCAGAATTTGTGGTACAACATGGTAGATCTAATAATAAACGTTGAAAAAATTGTGTCGTTTCTTTCTCTTACTTCACGATCGTATAATTTGGTTGCGTATTCATGGCTGTTAATACAAAAAGGAGAAGATTATATATTTAAAATATCAATACAAGTTGGAATATAATTAAATATTTTTATTAACAATTAGATAAAATTAATGTAATTTAAGGACATGTTAGTCGCCTTTGTTCATGAAAATAATATAGCTGCTGAAAACATTTTATAGGAAAAAGGTTGAAAATCAATTTCCTTTGAATATTGTTACATTCTTAGAAAGTTATTCAGTTTTATTTAAAGGAACATAACTCAATCATAAAAATTGCAAATGAAATGAATAGAATGCATATTATAATCAAAGATTTAAACTTTTAAACTTTTGTCGATTATGAGTTTTTCAAAAAGCTTTTAAAGAATTTCAATGTTACGTAATGTTTAATGTATGAAGTTAAGTTTGAATTCCAATTTGCTACTTTGTTTTAGTAGAAGGTCGAGGTAATAAAAACAATAAACTAAAGTGATGGTCCTTTATTAACAAGAGACGACCAAAAAGACTCTCCGAGAAGTCAGCGCGCAAAAAATTTTCTATTATTGTTTACTTTGACATTTAATAACCCTTCTTCCCGTGTAACTTGCACTTCTTCGTATCGTTTCAAGCCATAACTGATGCTATAACTTTCGACTATGTACTGTTGCGTGATACGAATTTACATATAATTAGATGTCTAGATTAACATACCGACTGAACATATCCCAAATTTTAAGAAGATATGGTTTAAGCAGATAACAGTCGACATCCGTTAAAAATAACGCTAACGAAGTTTTTCACATTTTGTAAATAATTTTGTACTGAGTCAGCATTCAGTCACGTTACACCTGACAGTACTTGAAAAAATCTTAACGAAAATTAAACTAAAGTATAAAATGTATGTATATATTTTTTCATACATTCGCAAGCACTAATTTAATCCATTATCTGTAAAATTTGAAAGCTTTCTTTATACTCAAATACGTAGTTTGTCATTTCACTTCAGGAATATAATCAGGTATGTAATTTAAATATTTATTGTTCATTTTTGTAATCGGTTATCGTGCAGAAATTGATTCGCTGAAATAAAAACTTCGTAATTCCTAACATTCCAAGTATCATAAACTTTAAAAGAACGAAACGCAATTTCCGTTACTAAGTTACGTCAATTCAAAGTGCAGCGACTGAGAATGTAGACCAGGATTTATTACAATTAGAAGTCACGTGCATCGATCGCTTTCTCCAATTTGATTTAAGATTAATCCGTATATTAGTAGTAAAATATAAATTTTTGTTTTATTAAATTTTGATTTTATTACAATTATATAAAACACCGAATTTTTGCACTCCTTCTTGCTTCACTAAAGTCCTTTCGCGTGAGCTTCGAAATTTAAATTTATTGAAATTTATTAATAAAAAACTAATTGACTTTAACTTATAAAAAAAAGATTTCGTATCGGTGTTTATGGAAGTAGTCATAGATTACATCGATCGATCGCGCAAAGGCTTCAACTAAAACCATGATTCGCGAGTTCTTTCATTGTTTGGTGCGACATTTCGTCCTTCTATATATTTCGACCTTTCCTGCAAAAAGAATCGAGAGAAAAAATAGGATGCGTCAAACAAAGATTTGAAGTGCAGATCCATTTTAGCGTATGAAATGTTGAATGTCCAAAGCTATAGAATTTATAGAAGGTGCTGGGATGAAGTAGCATTAAGAGCGACTTTCCATTTCGATCGAGTAATAAAACGCGATGGTGCGCAATCGTTTAGCTCCCACGGTGCTTAGCTCCGTTGAAAAGAGAGTCATGTCTTCTCCGAGCACTAGAGGTCAGAGGCACGCAGCTCCAAAGATAAACGGCAAGTTTGGCGGCTTAGTTGTGCTTGCTCGCGTAGTTGATGTTGTTGCTGGGACTAATTTTGCATCGGAAATGAGCCAGGAAAACCTCGGGGAGGTTGTAGACCGCGTCGACGATCCGATTCGGTGCCAACGAATCTATATACTTGGAGTACTGCGTTTTGTTAAAACGTCTCGTGGTTAGATCGTGGCGTTGGCCGTATGCTGGTTACGACTGTAATCGCAATATTCACAAAATTTATGCAAATTACAACCGGTGCGAGATACCAGCTCGAATTCGTGGTAATGTGACGTTGACATTAGTATGATTCTTCGTGTTCTAACGATGTTAAAGGATCTACGGCGAAAGATGTAGATTGTCGATACTTCCTTTGTCGTTTTCCTTTTTAATACGGTAAATTTGCGAGAGAGTTGTTTTAGTAACTCCAAAATTTTCATATGCGACACTTCTTATTGGAATTATTGTTCTCAGAGTACAATGTCAGTTTTATTTGTACTCAAAAATATAATTTTTCTACTTTTTTTACTATATCCTTACGTTGGCTTTAAAGGTCAGATACGAAAAAGCGTAAAAGAAGAATAAATTTGACATAAAAATGCAATGAAAGCGAAACAGTAATTGTTATTTGTGCATCGTCATTAAACGATATAAGTTACGCTATTCTGTATTACGAATTGCCTTTGAGCAACAATATTTTTAATATTCTAAAGTCCGTATTTTTTTTTTTTGTTGGAAAAATAAAACGTCTTTTATAATTTAATGATTACTATTTTACTCCCGATAAAAGAGAAACTTAGAGTAACCCTTTAATTATAATTTGCGTTCCGATGAAATTAGTATAAAGGAGTTGAAATGTAAGAAGAATTATAATAGATCGCACTTATGTAATAAGGCTTTATTTTTGTGTTATTTATTCCGTAAAATATATTCTTGAAAAATGTGAGTTAAAAAATAATTCCGTATATTCAGAGAAATTAGTCATAAAACTTTTAATACATGACCTCGGTAGTTTGGATTTCGTGTAATTAATGAAAACTTACGTTAGTTATACTCAAATAAAAATTATTTATTTAATATTTTTATAATATTTTAACTGTAATACGCATACTAGTATCCATTTTTCTTTATTACGAATACCGCTTGACACAAATTGAAAGTATCTGGATGCAAATAACGTAGAAATGAGAAAAAAGATTGTTAAAAAGAAATGAAAAGGAAATGCTACTTCTTTTTTAATTTAGTTTTTAAGAATTTGTTATAATGTAATACTTGGAGTTTTTCACGCAACGACTAAGTGTTTAATCCTAATAATACAATTCATTCGTTCATTCGCACAAAGATCTTGTAATCTTGTATAACTTGTAAATTCTAACAGTTTGTCGTTGTTTCAAAAACTTATTAATATTACGAACACAGATAATCGTTCCGTGAAATTTTCAGTATATATTTGTAGTGTTAAATATTATTCAAACCTGATCGAACGTTCATAACAATTTAACGTTCATAACTTCTTATATTCGTACACATCAATTCAATGGAAATTTTTATTCATAATTGTATGAGCAATTCTCTAGAGTTGTAAGACATTCAAAATTAATATTTTTCCATGTAAACACAAAATAATACCATAATGTCGATAATAGCTATTTTATTTCTTTTACATTTTATGTCTTTAATCAGTTATATTAATGTAATTCTACTTTTTTAATATTAAGTAAAGCAAGGCAATATTTTGCGTACACGTTACGTAATATTTTCCTTAAAGCATTTTAAATATTTTAAAGTATGGCAATTTTCTTTTTGTAAATTACATTTAGAGCGCATAAACCAATTTAATTTTGGCGTCCAGTGAGATTATATCCATGTATTTATTATAATTCTAGCAAGATTTCAGTATTACGTATGAATTACTACGTTTTTCAAATTACGCCTGTAATTTGTAATCGTCTCTTTTCGAAATAACTTGGTATAATAGTCAATTATTATTAGAAAGCCATGAATACTTTTCATATTATTTATTTAATAAAAATAATATGAATTAGTTTACGTAATTCACTAACATTAGGACTTGCGCACAAGCATACTTTTTAGTTTAAAAAGTTATTGGAATTAAATAATAAGGAATTTAACAATATTTTGAAATTAGAAAATAAGATTTGTCAGTTTATTTTCGTCAATTTTATGTAAAAAATTTTTCATCAATTTTAGTATGAGGAGAAAAGAAAAGATTTATGGAAAAGGTAATAAAAGGGAGAGAGAGATAGAGCTATAATAGGGATGTATAGAATGGGAAGAAAGATTAACTAATATTGCTTTAGTAATACCACCTATTGACTATTCAATAAGATTTACTTTTCTGCTGGTTGTGCTTGAATTTGTTGCGTACTACTCTAGGGCATCCACTAGATAGTAAGATACGTGGTCACATACATCTGGTGAAAACGTCTACTAAGCTATTTTATGATAAACTACCTCATAAAATATTAAGGCAAGGTTATTAAATTTTATTAAACACTGAATGTTTGAATTTAATTAGTTTTGTTAATCGGCAACTTACGAGAAATGTTCATTATATACGTATAAAAATGAAAAAAATTAAAGGTAATTAAAGAACATAATTAAAAATACTTGAAATTATTGAATTTACTTGACCTGCGAAAATAGTGCCAAATTATGGCTAAATCCCAGTTGATGTACACTCCGACTAATTTATTAAAGTTGCTTCAATTATTCGCAGAATAGTTAGTACATTCTCAGTTATTTGTATTATACCGTGTAATACATATTTTCATACGAATGAAACGAGTGGCGAACAAAAATTGTACATTTTATACATTTAATCGTTTTATCATAGATTCGAAGGAAATGATAAATAGAAGAGTAATAATCATTTGCATAAGGTTCGTAATCTATAATTATAAATTGAGATTTGTACAATTATAGAACTATAGCAAGAGATTCGCACAGATTTTAAACTAAACCAATCAGAGTGCAGCAGTCGGATGCACTTTGAACTTAGTTTTCAACGATCTTCCGCGAATATTGCACATTTCAGCTTTGCAGTGTAAACGTAATCATTCCGATTTTCAAGCAGAGATTTTGCATACTTTCGTGCGATTTCAGTTCAAAAAAGACTGCAAAAGACTGCATCCAACAAACCGTTGTTATCTATATTCATCAAATTTAATTAGATTCATGTAAATTCGATAAACTGTCCCTTTTCTGTACGATTTATTCTCGTAAAACTATCGTAAAATATTTGATTCCTTTTAGTAAATATCATCGAGGTGTCGAGTTATTATCATCTTTTAAATTATTTCAAAGTAACATTAATAGAGAATTTCATATAGATTATCAGATTCGGAAAGAAAACAAATTTTTCTATAACACGCGTATTTTATTGCATTCGTTTTACGAAATAACATTATTCTATGTTTTGAAGAAAAAGTCATAATTTTATCGGAAATAATTAAAATCTATAGTGACCCTAAGAATTACTTTAAGTGAAATTTTAATAATACAACGAGAGAACCCGAACTACAAGTCTGAATATTTAGTCATCTTGATAAATTACAAGATATGATGTCGATAGTTGAGTAACGAGAGCCACAAAGGCGTGACATATTCAAGATATACATATACAGTTAGTTAAAGTAAGAGTTATAAATAGTGACAGTAAGAGAGGGGGAGAAAGGACATGCCTTAGGGTGTATCTACAGCTGGTGCTATTCTTGAGAAGCTCTTACGTTCACACAAGCAGCCCTTATTAAGTCGCGCTTTGTTCTGGCATCTCATGACAACAACGACAACGACGACTCAACGTTACGCGCTACGAGAAGTCGTAAGTTGTGTTGACGGTCGCGTATGGCTTTAGCCTACAGTATGCGTTACTACTACCACTACTACCACCGATATTATTCCATTGAATGCGTATTTTATCAAAAGTAATCCATCTGTAAATATGACGAATATATTTGAAATTTAAGTTTCATACAAGGATTTATGAAAACAGTTTTATTTTTCAATATGATAAATGGTAAACGAAGGAGAGCTTTCTTTTGTTTGGATTTGTAGGAATCAAGATTTCAGAAAAGAATATTTTTTAAAAGTGTTGTTTTTCTACAACATATTGCAAATTATGTCTTTGGTGCTACATGTACATTTTACACAAAGAGTGTACTGATAAATATACGTCTTTAAAAAATAATAACAGGTGTAGCGATAAAAAGTATTCCGTAATTATTTATAAGCAGTGCTCCGAATTAAATACGGAATTTCAATAACCTATTTTTATAGCGTACACACACGCGCACGCACGCACGCGCGCACGTACATCTATAAATAGTTGATTTCAACGATAAATGACACTTGATTCGTAGAGGACAATCACGCTTTTCTGCGACTCTCAAGCAATCAGAGTACTTGCCTGCTCGTATGCTGGAGCTGATGCGAGGATGGGAGTTGATATTTCTTTTTCCTTTGCGCAGTTATTATTAAATGCGACGCTTTACGAGGCCGTTGATTTGAAATATGTTCGTGTGAGGTTTGAACGGTATAATGGTGTTCGTTGCCAATTTTAGAAGTCTTTTTTTTATATCACTAGCAGCTTTACTACGTTATTCGAGTTTAGGGAGGTGCGGGTAGGAAATTTGTGCCAGAGTATTATTTTAATACATGCGCAGGCCGCCTGTACTCAACTAAAATGAAAACGAGTCATGTAATCTTTTTTATTAACCTAATATTATTATGAAGCATAATCTTGTAGACGTTAAAGCGATAAAAAGTTCAGCCTGCTGCACTAATGAGAAAACTGAAAAATGATATTTCGTGCGCACATCTAGCCAAATCCGGATATCATCTGCTTGGATGTACGGAATTTTAAAGATAATATTGCTTTGTTTACGCCTGTGATATTGTTTTTTTCAGTCCTTCGGTAGGTAACGTACTCTATTCGCGAATTTGAATTATATCGTTTTTTCAAGTCATTTATTCGGTATTAAAAATATACCGACGTTACCACTATTTCAAAAACGATTTCCTTTAATCTTTAAGTTGTTTAACCACGAGTTGACGTTGTTATCTTGCCGATAAAGTAATGTGATATGTCTCTGCTGTATTAATGTACTATATACGTGAGGTAAATAAACGTAGGAGATGGTAATTTGAAAAGAAACGTATATGTGAAGATGGATCGATAAATTTCGCGATACTAAGTAATAATTCGACACACAGTTAGAAATATTAAGTTGCAAATTTCACGGTTGTGAAAAAAAAAAACAAAACTTCAGCTGCATTAGTACATCAATGGATTCTATTGGTTAGGTAATTGGTTACGTAAACAGGTATAGATTATTAACAAAAAATAAGTAAACTGCAATAATGATTTGGATTTAAGGGTTTACACGAAAGTATTTATTAAATAAATATTTTCGTTTCATGATATAATTTTCAGAACTTGTAAATGAGAAATACACGTACACACGCATCCACACAGTTTAATGTAGTAAAAAAATACTAATAGTCCATACGCATATACTCATCTATATATGTATACTTTGTTTCTTTTATGTTCGTTAAGATCTTCTATTAGTTCCTTCTATTAACAAGAAGTTTTTAGCATACAGTAATTTTCAGTGAAAGTATGCTGGAAGTTTCATTAAAATTCCTATATCAAGTAAGGAAATGGCAGACATTTTGACAAAAAATAAGATTTCTTTTAATATTCACTAATAGATCGCATGGGCCTTTTATCTTCGAACTGAGTAAAGGGTTATTTTTCCATGAAAAATCTTCTTGCAGAAAATTCAAGCACTTTATTGTGCACTGTTTCTATTTATCTCGTTCCGCATCTTTTGCTTTACCTTATCTCTTTCCTTTATTCCTTTTTCGTCGTTCTTTTATTTTCACGTAATGCTTAATATTTATATTATGTAAAAATATTATTCTTCAACTTTCCATAACCTACTTTTCATTAATACTGTAATTTATTGCATTTATCTTTAATAAAAACGAGGAAAAATGCCACGTGCGAGTTAGATTAAAAAGCATTACGTTCGTTTTAAAGATCCTTTTATTTTTACAAAATAACCCAAGATAATTAGTTGTTTTGTTAATATAATTATATTTTACGTGATTATTAATCACTTACATTTAAATAACACTTAAAATTACTCGGTGACAAATGTATACATTGAGTAGAGCAAACTTTTAAGTACTGTTTATAAGTCCAATAGTATAAGAAGTTATTCGCAACTTGAAGTTTTTATTTATTATACATTATTATCTTAAAATTTACTTTTAAATGATCAGTTTATTCTTTTATTGAATATAATATTAATATTTATTTATATAAAAAGTGAAGCTAATGCTTGGAAGTTTAATTGGAATATGCGTCTAAGAAATTATTTTACGAATACAAAGTTTTCTAATGAAATTAATTTATTACAAAAATTATTGTTAATAAAAAATTTATCATATTTTATAATTTCATTTTAATTCCCTTGCAGTTATATTTCGTACTCACTAAAAGTTTTAATATTAATTTAATAAAGTAATGGTTATCTGCACGAGAACTATGGTGTTATTAATTAATATAATAACGGTACGAAATAAGGAAGAAAGTTCAGTCAATTATTATTTAAAAATATCGAATTAAAACTGTAATTAATTTGCATTAGAAGATAAGTATTTTTGTTTATTTTAAATATAACTTAGCTTATTATAGAGCGAAAGATAAGCATTGTTTAGTTTTGTTTGACTTATAAAGTACTCGTAAACGTACTGATACTGAGTTCTTTATGAAATTAGTTTAGTAACAATATGCTCTAAATTGAAAACTTAATAACGTAGATTATTCATAAATTTTAATCATAACTTGTGCTGTAAGTACGTCTAGTGTAAAGTTACTGGTAACTACATCTGCATAAACTTGGATGTTTAAACGATATGTGCTACATAGATGCACGATTTTTATTGTTTAATAATCAAAGAACTTAAATGTTTTGAGAAATACTTTATATATACATGATTAAATTTGCTTAAGATCTTTTACGATGTTTTATGCGAACCCACGGAAGTACGTCGATGTATTTAACGACAAAAGATTAGAGGCGGAGATTTTTTCTGCCGCACGTATGCGCTGTCCTTAAGAAATGACGGAAAAATACTTAGAACAGTAAAATAACTAATAAAACGTAGTTACTAGCTTTTGGGATTAAGATCAATACGCAAGTGCGGGCAAGAAGAAAATCGAAAGACTTGCTGTTCCACTGTGATCACTTTTACTATTTCGCACGCATATCATTACGTACGTTTGAACTCTATGTTAGTAAATATTGTATTTAATTTACTATTAAAAACAGATGTAATTCAAATCTTCGATTAGTTCATTCAGGAATCCCAAAAGAAATGTACTTCTTGCTGGCGCGAAGTACACGATTGCATACGGCAGCACGATTCTTCATTTTTAAATTTTAATTTTCTACCAGTTATCAATATTTTTTCAAATGTTTAAATATTTTCCATACTCTTAGATTCATTATTTTATATTCTTAGGTTGATTAATTTTATTCTTATCTCGTTCAATGCATGTCAAGTGTTTATTATTGAAATAATGGACCTTACACCGTGATAATTACTTTTCAGAATGAATTTTACTAACAGCTCAATCGGATAATGGATATTCTTGTATTTTGCAAAGTTTCTCTTTCTAGTTCTATTTGAACTATTTATTATACGAAATGAAAAAGAAGACGACGCTAAACTTGATGTGGCTACCTATACTTGGGCACGTGAGTCATTGGGATTTTTCCAAAACTAATTCTTAAAGCACTTTGGGAAATTACATTTTTTATCCTTCGCATTCCTTTACGTGCCATAAACTTGTTAACTTTCGCTCGCACACCTTCTCTCGCAGTTCCTTTCATGTCGTGTCACGAATGATCACCGCGACTGATTGCGGTAAAGTGACTCATCCAGCGAATTGGTCTTTAAATGTTCCGTGACTTCACTTTCAAACGAGACGGTAATTCGAACCAAGCGCTCTGTACTCTGTATTTACTAGGTAACGGATATCTCACTTAGCCATCTCACAATGCTACTATTAACTTAGCTGTTTCGATTTCTCTTTTGGATACTGTTGCTCATGTGGTTAAAATCGTATGCAATTCTTGATGATTCTTTCTTTTTGAATTGAAAATTGAAATTTATAACAGATGTAAGTTTATTTATAATTTACGCAATTGTAGAAATGTTTTGTTTTAGAAATGGAAAAAGCGAGGTAAAGCAGATTGGCGATTAATGGTATATTGTCAAGAGTATCGTAAAGGATGGTGAGAAGGTAATAAATATTTGCCGGCAGCTATTTGTCCACTATCCGAAGTGATAATACAATGGAAAAGATTGTAATTCCTAGTCAGAGGTGGAAAATAAATATAAACAAAGTAATAAAGCGACAAATCCTTATTTTTTTTGTTATTACAATTGCTGTAATAAGTATCCGACGTTGTATCTTTAGTTATAACGAGGAACGACGTAATTAGCGAGTGTACGATGTATGTAAGTGAGATTCGATGTTTTATAATTTTCATTAGAATCGCTGCTTTTGCAAATCTATAAATCACAAGTATTTGAGTACATGTTGCGTAAAGGTGCTATATCTTTATTATTATTATTTTTATTTTATAAATATTTATTATTATAACGTAAAATAATTCAAGCGATTTATTTAGAGATTATAAGAGTTATTGTATGAGAGCGTTGATTAACCACCATTTATCAAATCGTGTATTGATTAGGATAATGTGCTATCATTCGAGGAATTTGCTTCCAAAGTGTCGCCTGAAAATCTTAAGTTTCTCGTTGTCACTGTAAATAATACGTACGAAATGTACGTAAAATCGGCGCGAAAACTACCCTAAAATAAGATACCTGTCTGCTTCGCGATGAGATTTTGCGTACAACGCCTATGAATCAATGAAAGGAAAGTTGATCAATGACGGCAGTTGGAAATTAAAGTTCGAACGAGTACCGCTACGCCGGAAGTTGACGAGGTTCGAAAAGTTTGTGAGCTTCACCTAACTTTGCCTCTCGATCTCTTCGGCATTCAAGACGAGGACATAAAGTATTGACGAAGAGAGAAAGACCGATGAAAAGGTCATACACGGCAGATATATAAAGTCCTGTCAGTAGACAGAGTATGTTCTGCTTGTTCGTTTCATAATGTTCATAATGGAGTTTATTAAATTAACGAATGAGTGATTTTAAATTATTTTACGCTGCAAGAAGAAGTTCTATGTAATAACAACGTATAATATTTCATATATTTAAGATTTTCATAAATTCTTAAATAATCAATACAGATCTGTTGGCCAATAATGAATTGATTATAATGTAATAAAGCAAATTAGTAGTGGTGTTGAAACGATGTTTATTTCATGTGCAACGAATATTTATATTCTATACTTCTTTTATACATATACTCTGCTTTGTGGAATTTCGTAATTTCGTAATAAGATTATAAATATAGTATATTTGAGTTAATTGAAGGAAACCTTTGAGTCTTGATGAGCTTAATGCACTAAATTAGAAGCATTAAATAACTTTCAAAAACAATAAACGCGTATCCTAGCATAACACATACTTTGGAATGTTATTAATAAAATTCCTTAATACTGTTTGAAGTTTATCGAATAAAAATTGCTTTATTTTTCAAATTAGAAGCCTTTTAATATATCATAGATTAAGATTCAAAATATCTCTTTTCCAATTTACAAAACTTATAAATGTGTTAATTATGAAACTCTAAAAAAATATCGATAACTAAATAAGATTCTAAGTGATGTTCAATTGAAGACTTTGAATTCCTGAATCAAAATGCCAAATTAGGTATTTACATGAAATAAACTGTTCGTAAACGATCGATATGGTATTGATTAACAAATTTTTCTTTATGATAAGAAGATGAGAAATCTCCAGTATAAATCTGTTTTGAAACTTATCATTTTATCCAAGTTTTTGGAATTTTTTAAATTTATGTTTCTCAGGACTCAAAGAATGAGTTATATATTTTTAATTGAACTGTCTAGTAGAAATTTATTATAAATACCTACTTCACAAGATGATTATTGGAATTTTAATTTGAAAATCTTTGTGTTTGATTTTTTCTGATTTTAATAGATTTCCGAGAATTAGGAATATTTAAAATTGAAAAAGTACTCTATAGATTTTAATACTTTTGAAATAGTTTATAGAGAAAAAGGATTAAATTGTAGCTTTTGTTTCTTTTCAATATTTGATAGTTTAAAAATGCAATACGCGATTTATGATATAATATTATCTTTCTAGATTTACGAAAGCCTTTTAAGTAAAAAGTTCTTTTATTTGAACAGTTGTACATATATCAGTAGCGAAGAATGTGCATATGAATATAATCAAGCCTATTTTCGTAACAAAAATTGATAACATTTTTACATTTATAAACTGTTTGGTCGTGCTTACGTGTTTCATTATGTATATTGCAAATAAAAATTCTGGAGAATTATTGGAAAAAGAGCAGCAAAATTTGTTTGTTTCGTGTAGTTGTTTTTATATCGTAATCGTTGTTCTATGATATTTGCGCTTCATCGCATACGTGACGATACCCAAAAGGGTTTTCCTATTCGATGAATGCATTTTTATCTCATTTTTATCTCATCAATATTTGAATGTTTAAGCGATAGTTACATTCGTGAATTGTAGGAAGTAGAATAGAAAACATCAATTATCCAAAAGAATTAGCACTATATTCTGTAAAAGATATCAAGGAAAATACATTACAATTACAATAATCTACTAAGATGTCAGAAACTTGGGTTATGAATAAAAAAAATATTAACTGCTCCTTCATCGATAAAAAATAGATTATTCAACCTGTAAGAAGAGACAAAATAGTAAAAAAAAAAGCCGATTTTCTTATAGGTGCATAAAAAAACGATAAAATTTGAAATCATTTTCGATGATATGCATATTAATTTCAAATGAATAAATTTTCTAAATACTGATTGTCTAATACACAACAATAGGATTTCGAGAAAATTGATAAATCCTTTATGAATGAAATACGCGTGAGTAAGAAAAGTAGCACGTTCCAACTTAGGGAATGAGTTTTATTCTCTAAAATGATCAATATGTGTACTTTTAGATGTTTCCCGAAAGTTTCGAAAGAATCGATGCTCAATATCAACATATATCTATCATTGTTAGTCTAAAATCTTCCGTTTTATAGATAAATAGTATTTCTCTGAAATGTTTACGTTGAAAAATCCGATACTGACGTGTTCTTACACAACTCCGTGACAAATTAATCTAAAAAATTTTTCATTTAGTTTGAAAGTAGATGCCGCGTATTTTAATTTAAAAATAATTCCAAGCGCATATTAATCGTTCGAAGATTATACAAAATAAAATATAAAAACATTTAATTAAAGGAGTTATACGAAGCAAAACAATTTCAAGCTTTTTAAATAAACTTTGATTTATTCATGTGATTTGAAGCTGCATATAACACGTTTAGTTTTGCGTGCCTTTTGAACAAGTCAGAATTTTATTTCAACTTTATTTTGAATTTGAACTTACAGTTCTTAGTTCGTGTACGAGTGAAAAATTTATTCTGCATCTATTTCTCTATGATACATTTAAATTTATCCTAGTTAAAAATCTTAATATTTAAATACAATCATTTAGGTGAAATACTTTTAATTACGGAATAAATGAGTGCTTTTTTAAATACTACCTTCCATGCGTAAAGTTAAAATGCATTAATTAGTACAATATTTTTCAAATAATAAGATTTAGTAGATATATTAAAAGTAAATATTCTAATATACTTATCGTAAAACTCCTTCGATTCAACTGCTTCATACCTCATACATTCATTCACATTTAATAAAAAGCTATTAGCTAAGTATTATTATTCTTTTTAGTTAGAAGAATAGAAAAAATAGCAAGTAAGATGAATTGCCTTTGTCGAAATAGAAAAAAACTCACATTTCTGTTTGCAGTATAAGTGTATTTCGTGCACAGCCAGGAAGAATTTTTTCTCGTTTTGATTTAATTTTACAACTCAATAGTAGCATCCTTGTACTCGCTATGAAGAACAGATGCTCTTCAATTTGTCTCGTCGAGTGGGTTGAAAAAAATAAAACGAACAAAAGCCAAGAAAAGCGAGCATATTCTAGCTATTAGTTGCTTTTCATGAGATGTGAATTACAAATTAGAGCAAGCGAGAACATTTATTGCGGGATATAAAACTCGTCTTTTTACGAGTAAATGTATCTAATTCTAGGATGAAGAGACTTCCTCTTCTTCCTTGAATTCAAATCTAAGAAAAGTGTGAGTGGAAGAGCATAATGGGGTCTCGTTAAAACGCCCTTTTAATTGTTCCTCTCTATTACTCCCAGAGATGCATAAACGATGCAATCCTTCAAGCTGCTTTAGTCTTTCCTGTCTTCCATCTTTCAAACACGTAGCCATTCGCTCGCTCTTCTTCCTCACTTTGCAATTAATATCTTTACATTGATATTGTGAATGTCAAGGTATGCTGAAAGTGCACTAGCTAAATTATAAATTACCCTTAAAAAATGCACGTACCTGTCGTTTGATTTGGTATTTATCTAATGGTGTATTTTCTTTCTTCCGAATTTCATTTTAATTTGATTTCAGTCGATCGAAAACTTATTCTTTGCTGGGAAGCCTTCGTTAAGAATTTTTTCGCGTTCCAGCGAAATGTCATTATAAAAATTCATTTTTGAAAATTCAATTCTGGAATATCATTATTTAAGGCTCTTTCCCTTGTCTGGTTTCAGTGACTTCACAATGGTTCAAAGGAAAGTGGAAATTATAGTAATCATTTGTGCATCACTTGAGTAGCATTATATCTAATATGCATGAATACTTATGGAATGTTTTAGAGTGGATAGCAAAAGATAGAGTGGAAGGTTGACTTAATCTTCTTATAAATAAAGTAGGCTCTGAATACAAGTTTGATGAATGTTTCGAATGGGGAGATAAATTCGTAACTATGTATTTTATACGATAAATTATGAAGTAGTCTGAAAAAATTGAAAAAAAAAAAAAAAACAGATAAGTATACTTGTTCACGTTTACGCGCAAGTATGTATTCAGTTATACACAAAGGATGTGTTACTGCATGAATATATGTTAATGAAATACAAGTAGTTTATGCGAATGAAAGTTTATGTAGATGAAGGGAAGGTATACTAATAGTCTAAAGATATTAAATCATTAATGACAAAAAGGAGTTGAAAAAAAGAATGATCGAAAATTCAGACAAGTGATTAGCCTCTTTGTCGTTACGTACACATTAACATTCATTATTATATTAAATTATGATTGGTACGTGCATAAATGTATAATATTAATCAGTATGAAAAGTAAAATAGTGTAAAGTAGCTTAATATTCATAATCTTTTCTTATGTATCTTTTATTGTCAACGTATTTGTAAATAATAAACGTAATGTAAGCACGAATCAAACTACTCTAATTATGCAATTTAAGTATTTTACAACGGTGTAATAAAGGCGCCAGACAAGAATATTTGCAGGTAATATTTTGTGATAGGGAAAAGATATTTATTAGTACTAATTTACTTTTAATAGCAACGTAAGTAATTTAAGAATATTAAAATGTTTCTAATTACAATTCGAATAAAGCTGGTATTGATTTGCTATAAACTGTAAGCAGAAATAACATTAATTATAGCACAATTCCGGATATTTAAATGGAAAAGTAATGAAAAACTCAATATCTGCAGAGATTGTCTTTAGTATGCAATTCAAATGGTGGTTTTTGTATGAAATTCAAATTAGTATAAATAAGAGGATTAGTAAATCGAAGTATTCGTGATTTTTCAAGTAATGTATTTATTTATAAAATCGATGCTGTACAAAGTCGCTGCTATTAGAAGGTAACCTTATTAAGTAAAATCATAGAAGCCGATTTTATGAACAGGAGATTACGTATAGGATATATTTTTAAACTATATGTCTTTTTGAGATGATAATTTCTGTTAAGTAATCCGATCATTAAGATTTACATTAATATAGTGAATTAGATCATATCTTTTATAATTATTATATTTGATTTCGAATATAAATATAATAAAAAAAATATACAATACAAAAAGAAATACCTTTTAATCGGCTTTGTTTTAAGCTAGTTTGTTTATGAATACTTATGTACATTCAAAATTTATATTTTTGATTAATTGATGGATTCGATATTAAAAAAACTTAAAATTTGTTCATTTCTCGAGCACAGAAGGGTTCTATATATTAGTTATAATTAAGCTTATAGATCTGCGATTCTATTGAGAAATGTGTCCTGGTTTAGATTTTGATTAGAGAAATGAGTCGTTTAATTTTACAAGGTGACATTAAGTATAGTACAATATATAATAAACGATATACAACTGTCAATCATAGAGAGAAATCAATTCTTTGCAATTTTTTTTCCAGATTATTCAATGTTTTACTTTAATTTATCTCCAGTTATAATAATAATAAAAACTTTTAGCTTTTATCTTCAAAATTATAAAGAAATTCAAGAAATTCGGCAATAAAATGCTAACGTTTTCAAAATTCAATTATCTTTATTTTGCAATTAACGTGAAAAATTATATTACTTTCATATTACATTTATATCGTTTGAATATTTATTGACTGTATTGAAAATCTCAATGTTTATTCATTCTGAATGCAAAATTAATTTTATTACGTATCTCGAATATAAATTGAACTACCTCTTTTTTTATAAGAATTTAAGTTTAATTCGTCAAAAAGTTCCATAATAGTATAAAGTAAAATAAAAAATTAATATTAAAATAGTAAACGCATTATTAATTCTATAAAAGATTCAGAAAGTAGTTTTCATATTGTGTGGTTGTTTTAAGTACACTCTTATAAAATGCATAGTTCAATGTGCCATTTACTTTTTATCGAAGAGTCTTGAACGAAATTTTCCGACTTCATACTTTTATCGTTATACATTAAAATCGATTGCATGTACTACTGTATGTACTACTTTGAAAGAGAAAAGCAAAAACTGGCCACTAATGCGAGAAAAATCTATATACAGGAACAACTAATGTTTCCTGTTCCTTAATCTACAAAGCTTTTAGATTATCTACTAAGTTCACATTTTTCAAATTCTTTTTTCGTGCGTAATGATTCAAATAAGATCTATTTGTGAATATTTAAAGTAGAAAACTTATCGGTATTTATAAATTTTCAAAGTTTTTACACTTCATTTTGAGTTATTGACAGATTTTTACTCTTTATTTTCCTTTTTATTCGATGATCGATGACTACCGTTTGAAAAATGAAATTCTGTACGTTTTTATTAAAGTAATTTGATCTTTACTCACAGTCGAGTCAGAAAATTTCAATAATGAATGCTATTTCACTCGAATTAGTTATACTGAATATTGTACATAACGTTTAATTCAGATGCTCCATCTTCTCTTTTGTATTAAAAAGTATTTATAAAATTTATACGAAGTTTATACCTATTATAGTAGCCTAAATAAATGTTTACACATTTCTAATTAGCAGCATTACTAAAAAAGCTAATCGAATCTTTCTACCAATTAATGCCAGTAATTTGCGGTCGATTAAGTAGATTAATTCCTCCAGCGCTCGATGTTTTTATCCCATCAAAATGATTCTCATATTTAGTAGCTAATATTTAGTAGCTCTCTTCGATTATGCACCAGTCATGCTTCTGTTTTGCTGCATAGTTTTCACTGATGACTTGACTGAGCGAATATCTTGACATCGGAACAAAGATTTTACACTCGCTAGAGCAAATGAGCTGACTTATCGAGCTCTGACTATGCTGCATAAATATATTATGTTTCTACTTGGCCGCTCGTTTTGTATTAGAACATTAGGCTCGGATATTTACCGAAGCGATATGATTGTACCACCTACTTTGATAAACTATAATTTAATGGTTTTCACGCAGATAAATGTACTTCGATGTTTTCATTCGAGAAGGCGTATGTAAACTACAACGTACTACCTTATGAAAAATCTTAATTCACCTATTATTGTTGTATAACAATATATCATTGCAACGATATTAATCTTGTTGTTATTATTTAATAATACATCATTCTATAAAGCTTGAACGGCGTGTGAAAATTTCAAACTTTTTGAAACTTTTCTTTTAAAATCAGTTTCAATCAAAAGCACTTGTAAATATATAAAATTTGAAATATTCACATGAATATGCATGCAATAGGAATCGAGGTTGAGGGTAATCAATTTATATTCCAGTTCTATTCATTAGCAAGAATCAATTATTTATTTATTAATGCTCTTTTATTACAAAAGAAAAGAAGAAAAATACCTACAACGGTCAGCGTAAGATTTCTGATTATTAGTACTTCATACAATCCTTAGAATAATTGGGCATTTTATTATCTTGAAAATCATTTAAAAGTAAATGGAATTTTTCTTGTCAATTACATTGGTTATTATTATTCGTCTCTACTGTAATTTAATGTCTTTTAAAAATTTCTATGTTTTCCGTAAATTTTCTTTTTCACTTCTTAACAGAATTACACGTGAATACTAATAAAATATACATTTAGATCCTTTCTAATTAACTTTCAGCTGATGTCCAATCTAATTAGATTATTTGATTCCTAATGAAATATATTATACGAGTAAAATAGCTTCATCGTTATAAGAATATGCTTGAAAATTTTTAAGTGTTCATTTTAAATTTCAAGTAGAGCACGATGTCTCGTTTCTAACGAATCAGGCGTTAATAAGTACGTCACTACTTTCACAAAAGATGCACAGACAAAGAGCCTGTCAAAGATCCGTCACTCAATATTAAAGTTAATGCAAAAGTGTAATGTAAACATATAATATAAATATCGGATATCAATCTTAATATATCCAAACAGTATACCGAAAAATCATGTATTAGTCGGCAATTAAACGAAGAAATAGACGTCTAAGGTAATTTCATAGATTCGTAGATCTAATTATTTGAAAACAATTTTAAGAAACATGTAAGTGGCGAATTCAGTGAAATATCACAGTGAGTATGTAAAAGCAACAGAAGCATACTTGATTTCAATGAAGCAGCAAGTGTTTCGGTTAAATGATAGAGATACCGTTGATGAAATATTTAATGCGAAAACTGCAGATATTTATCATGTTTTCCGAATGTTTCTAACGATACGAAGTGGTACCTATTCATCAAGGAGTGAGACAAGTTAATAATAAATAATAATAAAATAAATCGAAAGAAATAATACACTTCCTTCTTAGTACAGATCCTCAAATATCTCTAGAATAATCAACAAACGTAAATGTGCGTGCACTGGTATGCAGTGTTAACTAAGTGTGCCGCGTGCAATTATTCGGGCCTCCACTTTTAGAGATAAGAAGGCGGAAGTTTCCCAGTAACGAGGTGATGCTCCGTGATGCGTTTCGAGGTGGAGGTGTAAGCCGTAGACAGCAATAAACCCCCGAAGACAATAACGCGCGCACGAGGAATAAAGAAAAGATGCTTTCGCGTAGTCGAGCGTGCAAGCATCTGAGGGAAAAGCTGCACGTCGATTCGGGACAGTAAATATTAAGGCGCGCAGAAGAAAATTCCACAAGCGTGGAGAAATCGCTGCATCGGGTTACGAACGCGACACTCGTGCGCTTCTGTGTACACGTACATTCGAGAAAATTTGTCGTTAAATCAATTATTACGAAAGAATTGGAATTTTCCTAAATATTTTCATAATAAAAATCACTGATCATTTTTCGTTGTAAATTCATTCTAAATTACGTATAATTTACGTGAAATTCTTTATTGTTACGAGTGCCATTTGATATCTGATTACAATAGTTTCATTCGAATATCATATTTGAATCGATAGCAAAAATTGTTAACTTGGTAAAAAGTGATAGTAATAATGTAATAACGTGAGATAATATTCATTTAAGAAAACTTGTAAAGAAACAATTTAAAAGTTCAAATTGTTGAAAAAAGTTTTTCTATCATTCTTTCATAAAAAGCAAAGAATAAATATATTTGTATTTTGTGAATTACTTTTTTATGAAATACCTTGAAAACCTGGTAAGGTAATTTAGAAAGTAGAGTAATTAATTATTTGATGTCATTATAGATATTTCAAGAATTTTTATCGGAATTCATTTTACTACATAATGCGAGAAATTTTTACCCAAATTTATGACCAAAAATTAATTGAAATTCGATAAAATAAAAATCCGAAAACTATATTTCAATATGGTTTCATGAAATATTTACATTCCGCACGAAAAATTTGCCATATTGAAATTTAATTTGCGCATAATCTTGTATTCCTATGAAATAATAGAAATCATTCTCAAAAGATCTTCATAAAATCTTCCAATTAAACGAGCAAGTAAATAAAATGAGCAGATTTGCGTTTCATCGAGGAAATTATCCTACGTGAGCGTGGGTGTATCAAGGAGGGAACAAGAGATTATTTATCTTAAGGGCCAGATGTTGGTTATAGTTTAAGGTTAATCCTATCTTTACGCTAGAGTTGCTTGCAACTCGCTACACTCTTCGACTATTACCGAGGTTCCAGATGGAAGAAAAGCGATAAAGTCAGAGAATAGCCAAAAAAGGATCGAAAGTGTGAAAAGTTTGTCGACCGGCTCGCAATAGAAATCATTAAAAAGAGTTAATAGAGCAAAGTTATGAGCTAGACAGGGGACTAAGCTAAGAAAAGGAGAAATGGTGAAATAGGTAGGAGTTGAGAGGAACTGAAACTATTGCATCGGTGCTACTAGTGCCAAGTCGAAGCAGGAGAAAGACGAGATAGAAGGAACGGTCTGGAGTATAAGTGTCTGCGATTCCTCGAGTTCGCTAATACTATTACGTCCGGATCGACTTGGATTTTATGAAACTCCGATGGGTCTCGATTAGCATTTAAGCCTTGAAAAGGCATCGGCATTGAACAAGATGGAGAAGAAAAGAAGAAATGTATCGTAAGCGTCGTGAGTCCAAGTATTGTATTATCACTCACGACGATTGATCGTTTTTCGGTGATATCTTATTGAAATCGGTGTTTGGTGGTACTGCCGTATACTACTCGTGTCATTTGAATTCCACGCACTGACGAAGGTGATTAATGCCTCCAGTGATGTCTGAAAGCATAGTTCGAGCAATCTTTTCGATTGCCACTTGAATTCTCAGGTTCGAGCTAAGCTTTCATGTAAGTTGAAATCGAATTACCAAATGTTAAGAATAAATAGATTGATTGGAAAACCTTTTGGACTTGTGTTTTTCGAAAATTAAAATTGCGCTCATTTGATGCGGTGAATTCTCGTTAATCTAAGATACAGATATTAACTTAAGTATTAAGTAAACGTGCATTCATCATTCAATTTATTCTCGATTTGTTCGAGCTATAAAAGAATTGCATAAATTTAAGATGAACATCCTTAAAATCATAAAAATGAAAAGGTTTTTTCAGGTTTTATTACTGTGCATAAAAACGTCTGCTCATACTGTGACTTAAGAAAAAAGAAAACCATTCAGCAGGGGGAGCGATCATATTAATATTCTTACCGTACGACTTGATATTGAAAATCTTTCTAGTTTCATTGAAACTAAATTTCATTTTTCTATGCATCGGACTTTTAAATAACAAGCTTTTCACCTTCAATTTAGATTTAAAATAATTACCCACCATGGGCACTGTAAATGCTATATACATGTGCAAAAAAGATAAGTAATCACGGAATTTTGACAGGCGTAAAACTATTATTACCCTTATTAATGCAAGCAAAAGTTTTAATTTTATTAGTTGCTAAAATAGATCGAATTATTATTGTTCAATGCACAAAAATATTTGTTGATAATTAAAAGAGCTTTTACAATGAGTTAACGACTTCTTTCCTCAAAGACAATTTTTCGTTCTCATGTGCTATTTTATTTTATAATAAGTAATATTTTATATATACTTATTTTAGGAAAGGAAAATAATTTCAGTAATTTCTATATGCTTCTATGTACAAGCTGATATATATTAAATATTCCTTTAGCACCTGTACATTTTCATTAGAAAACTACGTCCGCCACATTTAACCACGTTTAAATTAATATCAAAAATCGTTTTCATCCAATCGAAAGTCTTTAAATAGAATTTTAATGGACATAATGTTAAATATCTCTACCGTTATTATAAGGGATACAATTCGATTTTAATTAAATTTTTTTCATAATTTTAATAATTACAAATAAAACTTGATAAACGAGTAAATACAATAAATGATGCGGACATTTTGCTGCGCTTACAAATTAAATGACTTATACAATACGTATCTTAATGAAAGTGCAGATAATGATATCTACTCGTGAATAAATTAAATTTAATAATTATTTGTAAATTGGATTCAGCAGTTAAAAGAGTCACACACTTTTAACAATTTTGCTCACGTTAACTTTTATATTTTTTAAATTTTTATATCCAAAGATTGAAAAGTGGCAATAAAATAGAAGTCTCCTCAGTGCTGCTCTTCGTAAATGTAAATAGAATTCATTACGCACATTTTTATTGAAAAGCAATAGAAGTTTCTGCCATCAAGGTCTCTTTTACCCAATGTAACTCTATGCATACATATTGAGGCTCCATTGATTTGGAGGCCAATGGGAAATTTCTTTTCTCCTACTTTCCCAGAGCTGCCCCCTTTACGCGCATTTACCAGCTTCGGTGAACATATTTCACAATAACATTTAATTACACGGCCATAAATCTAAAATGTAAATATAGAACTAAACGCATATAAACTCTCGAAATAACGAGGAGAATGTGAAATTAATAGTGGAATGGCTTCGTTCGCAGTTCCACTAGGCAGACGAAAGCGTGTGCAGGAGTTTCTCTGGTAACACGTGGCACCACGGGAGCAGTAACTCGCGGGTGCGCCCTTCGAAATTCAAACCTCGCAGCGAACGTGGCATCGAATGGCTCGACCCGATGCGACGCGCCCCGACGCTTCTATCGCGCGAACCCAGATTCTAATTAAACGACTAGACGGATCACGAAATGCCCAGCCTTACAAGTCTAACTGGGACGCCCACCACCTTGGCTCGATTAATCGAGGGGGAGATCGATCGGACCAAGTGGACTTATGTACGGCCGACGGATCGCGGGATGTCTTACCAGAGGAAGTGGATGTCGGCTGGATAAAAGAACGAGAGAGAGAGAGAGAGAGAGAGAGAGGAAGATAGAGCGCCTCGCTGTACGGCTAGAAGGAGTGCAGCAAGCCCACGAGAATACTGTCAACATTGACAAAGCGAAGTAGTCGAATCCCGAAAAGTGCACTTCCCTCGCGCTGCTCTTAATTTCGTCTGCAAAAGCGGCTGAAGAACGGAGATTTCCGATTAAATCCGCTCGAAAAGACTCGCGGGAGAGTCCACCAGGATCTTGGATGTTTTATACTGTATTCTATTCTCTTATTCTCGATTAAGTTTGCGCAGCGCTACTTCCGCGGTAAGGAAAAGGGCTTTAGTTTCGCTTAAGCGAATGCATTCGCGATTAAGATTAGCTTGGAAGGTTTTTGAAATATCTAGGATCCGTTTCCATTAAAGTTTGCTCGTATTTCATTCCTACGTGTAGTCTGCAAAATAATAAGAGTGCTGTAAAGTTAATTGCGCTTTAACGGGAGGCTTTCAAGTAGAGGACGCATCTGCTACCCTCTTTATGCTCCTTGTAAGAATATATTGACCCTCGATTATTTCGTCGTATGTGCAGTCTTCGACTCGATGCTGTCTTTGCATTGAAATTATTTTTCAGTCGGCGTAAAAGAGAAATCCCTGTTAAAGTACTTTCAAAATTATCCGAAGCGCGGTCCAACGAACTCAACGCACTCTCGTACACATTCGGAAACATTGTTTTTCGTGTACACGTAAATTCTCAGCTATAAATGCATTTCCTTAGAAATGAGAAAGCCATCGTGTTTGCATTTTGGCGAGTACGCGCAAAAAAGATACGCGCATACGTACATAGACGAACTGCCCATGTGAACGCGAGTCGAGTTTACATGCAAATGTACATCTGCTTGGCCAACAGTCCCAACCAGTCGCAATTCGACGAACGTCATTCAATGTACGACCTGCTGTACACTTTCATTTTGAATTGGTCTATTGAATTGCGTGCCAAATGCGCGATATTACTTTTATTGTCGTCGTGGAATCTTTATGCATATGTATACATTGAAATTTAAGTTAACGTTTCAAATTGGATTTCTTTCCGCTTGAGAAAATGATGTGGAATAACGAATGACCTTGTTTTTTAAATTTAAATTTGAAATTTGAAATTTGAACTTTTGCTTAATTGAAAATGAAGAATAAGCTTTTCTCGTCGTAAAAAAAGTTGGCGTAATGCTCGCCGTATGAAGAAAATTATGAACTTAAGACAGCGATGCACGTACGTAGAATTAACGTTCGCTCTTTAATGGATGTCTACAGTACATGCTAAAAAGTATTTTATGCGAACGATAAGATATACGTATAATAGGTAATTTTGGTACGCAATACAAGTACATCCAGTTTTAACCGAGTAAAATACTTTATTACTCAGATAACGTAAAATTCCCGCTAAAAAAAGTATTTAAATAAAATTGAGATTAAAAAATTAACTTTCTTTTAAATAGCTTTGACCCCTAGCTACCTATTATAAAATATATACAGTTTTCTCCTTGTACGATAGTTTTTCTATCATTATGATTAAATTTAATATATTGCATTAACTCGAAGCATAGATTAGTTTTTGCGTGCACAAAGACATTTCGATGGCATGCTTTGAATGATCGCATGCGCCGCGTTTGCCGTACGCAAGCTTTAAGACTGTACAACGGCTCGGAAAGCCTTCAGCGGCCGATTTTTGTCTCCACCGTTTGTGAAAAATGTTACAACGTACACGTATGCCTCAAAGTGTTTATAAAATCATACGTATACCTATACTTGCGAGCGCGTATACGTGCATTCATCTTCGAAGCAGCAACTGTACGTTACACGAGGCTTGCAAATTATCGATCGATTATGATTTGCATGCGAATAAGTTGCCGGACGTGAATTATGGACCCGTCAAAAGTTCCCTGCTATGCTGATAGTAGAAAGCCGTCACCGGTACATAATTCGCGGTATGGGTCGGCGATAGTCCCTTTTATCGTGGACGAGACCTTCTTCAATATCTGCCATGTTTAGGTTATACTTTCCGACTTTCCTCCTCAATCGATATTTAAAAACAATTGTTGGCAATTTACGTATTTACGTCAGTAGAGATAGATTTTTAACTTGGCATTGATTGTGCAGGTTTGCACATCGAGAGGAAAAGTGCAAATTGCGAAAAAGACATAAATCTCAAGGTACACATCGAAACTTTAAAAACGATATTTTATCTCAGCGCTGAAAATTACGCAACAACAGAAATATTAACCGGTGACTAGTTTACATCTAATGAAGAATAAAATTTTTTTATAGCTATATAAAATTGATTTAGAATTCATTTACCAGGATATAATCATGCTTATTTTCATGTTGATAACATATCAACTATCGTTTTTAAAATATTTAAAAAATATTGAATAACTTTTGATTTTAAGTAAAGTGTTCATTTTCTTTTTGTTATGTTAAAAAAATAATGAATTTAAAGACGTTACATCGATAAGATTGAGCACCGAGCAAATATTTATAATTGTGTGTTTATTGCAAGCGTAATTTAAGTACAGAGGTCAATTATATACCTATTAATTATAATTTGCAAAATAATGAGTAGAATAATTAATTGTGCTCAGGGCAAAACATCTGTCTCGCAATGATTAATGCCAAGAGAGGAATCAACGTAAAACATGGATGAAACGAGAGATCTTGCACAGCGCTTCTTGATTATCGATATCGATCATTTAATTGTTTCTTAGTCAGCAAAGTTCTTGCGTCTGTCTGACCGAACGCTTGTACGCATCACTTTAACGGTGTTCATGTGCAATAGCTTCCGCCGTGTTTCTGGTTCTACGCATATCAGTACCGCGCAATTGTACCAGGGTATTATTATCAAACTCATGGATACGTATCACTGTTTCCCTAGCGTTTAGGGCTATCAGGTGTGAAGCTTCACGGTTTTTCAAGTTGATCCTTCCGCATAAATCCTCGCGAAGACCCGATTCATAAAAAGACATTTATAATTTGGAAAGCCGTCGAATAACAATTTTCGCTTCTTAATATCTAAAACATACGAGTAGCTCTAGAAAATTGGAGATTGCGAATGAAGTATGGCTGACAAAAAGCTGGGAGTATTCAGTTGAGAGCTGAATCTCAATTACGACAATCTTATATTTAAAGATCGTTTATTACTCGCAAGTCCTTGTTTTTCACGTAATTATAACTAATATTTCATTCAATTGGCATACCTTTCTTTGTTACAAAATTTCAAATTTAAATAGTATAAGTGCAGAATATTACGGAAATATACGACTTATTAAGTTAATATATTCAATCATTTAATTACAATTGAATGTATGTTTTGAAACGGTAGTAACTTATAGAAAAATGATTTGAAGTAATAAATGTACACTATTCAAAACGATGCTTTTTTCAAAATTGATATTTTACTTAATTATATAGCCATTCATATTATAATATATCTGATATATATATTTATAATTAAGTTTCTCTAGCTTTTTAATAAATGCATAAATTGGAATGAAAAACTTTGCTTGAGAGTGTGTATTTATCTTTAAGACATATTTTTAATCTTGCACATAATATCTTACGTGATATATTTTTTATATAAGGATTATTAAATAATACCGTATACGACGTGATTGGACCTTGCTAATGCCTAAAAATATGTTAATCCAAGTACAAAATTAATAAAAATATGTTAATGTACACATAAATAAACATCTCAAGAATTCTAAAATATAATTATAACGGTATTTGCAAAATGATATTTATACGTGTAATGTGAGTTCTTTTTATTGCTATTCACGTTTCAAATACTCGCACAGTATTTATAGAAGCATTATTTTACACAAAAAATTTTACTTTTTTAGAAATGAATGAGAAAACAGAATGCAAATTTTGTGTCAACTTAATAATGCTTTCAGTATTTTTTTTTAAGTATTTTTATTTAAGAAGATAAAAAATAGACGGAAATTTATGAAGTATTGATTCATTTAAATATATTGCAAATATGAAATAAATAAAAGAATTACAATAAGAAAGATCCTTGTTTTCTTTCATTTTTTTCTAGTTTATCAAGCACTACATGTAAGCTGATAATTTGACATAAATAAAAGACATCGAATAAAAGCATTATTGAAAGTGCATCAAAGCTTTCTCATTTCCTCTGATAATTTAAATTATTTAAATTGTTTCAGTTATTTTATTGAGAATCGTCGTTTATGTCTTTGGCTGCATACATTACTGTGTAGCCAAGTATCAGAAATTCGTGCAATTTAATTTTTTCGCAGCGGAATGTTACGTTAAAATTTTGAAATTTAAAGTATCGTTAATGACTTTATAATAAAAAATGCATTTTTTTATTTCAAAATAATTAAAAATAAAAACTGTATATCGTAGAAGTATCTATATTTAAAAGTTATATGCATCTTTAAGATTTTTATATAAAGCTGTACCTTATTTATTTATAGAGATTATTAGTAATAATTATAATAAGTATCAACATTTCTCTCCCATTAAAAGTCATCAGCTACGAAAGATATATCGGAGTAATTTATCTTAAGACTTATGAATTTAAATTATTCATTGACGATAAAATCAAACATAAATTTTGTTTAATACAGATTTATGCGAAAAAAATTATATTGTACTATTTTAAATGAAATGCAATAAAGGTTTATTTAATTGCATTCAAATAAACTCTATTATAAATTGAGTTTAACTATATTAAATAATAGGATTCTGTTTTTATTTAAATAGTATGCAAATAGTAATATTTTTCTAGCTAACAAATATGGTATTCCTTATGAGATTAATAATTTGTGACACCTATGAGGATGATGGTGATAGTACGAGGAATAACATTCAGTTCATCGAAGAGGAGAAATAAAAGGTACTGCAGCTGTCGCCGTCTTATATGTATATATATGTATTTTGTAAAATTACTCTTTGATGTATGTAGAAGTTAGTGTTAGTGACAGTAGTGATGGAAGACTAGTCAACGTGACGTACATTTTACGAATGCCATCGATTTATAATTGATTCGAAGTAGCATACAGAGTAGTAAAAAAATTCGCTGGCAAGATTGCAGAACAAGGACGAGAAAAATAGAAAGTAGAGTGCCATAGGAAGAAGAAACAGCTTAAACTACGAAAATGCTCGCAGCGTTTCGCTAAAAGGTGATAGAAACGAGGCAACACTTTTAATTTGGAAGCCGCTTAGGAAGTTTGCCGGTGAAGCTCTCGGTGGTATACGAGATAAGGTCTTTCTATATCTAATGTGCATTCGGATAGATATTGTATTTGCTAAGATGTGTGACATTCATCTTTGAGTGTAAGTTCGTGTTATTGTTGATTTGCATTGTATGTGAATTCGTACGAGAGTCATTTTTACTCACTCTACTGCACGTATAAAGCTTACATCAATGATTCATGAATTTCGTTTAGACAACAGCCGGTGGCTTTCCATAAATTTTCTTGTAACGCATGAGTCGCGGTTAATATTTTGAAGCTAGCGACTCACATTCTCTTTACTATATCGAATACCAATTTTCTTATTTGAGCTGTTTTCTTTAGCCGAAACAGCTCGATTGTAAATGAAATAATTTATGAAACGTAATCGATTTTGAGTTACGGATTTCCAAAGTTAAGTAAATTTTGATATTGATTTTGGTAAAAAGTTACTAAGGAATAAACGCATATCTTTGAATATAGAAAATATTTTAGGTATGTGTTATTTAGTTATTAGTTATTTTACAAAATGTAGAGTTGTTGAAGATTCCCTAATCAAATTGAGTGAAAAAGTAAGTTAATTATATTATTCCAATGAATTTGTACAAGTATATATATATATTTGTACGTCTTTTTCAAACTCATTGAAACCTTAATTATTTATGAAAACTTCCGGTATTTTCTTATCGTAATGCATTCATCTTTACAATTCGTATTAATCAAAATTTAGAAAAATTCAGAAACATTTATATGCAATATTGAATTATTTATATTGCTTATGATTATTTTGTTTAAATATTTAAAAATTAAAGTAAAAATTAATTAACTAATCATTAAAAAAGATTATGACTCGATACCATTTGTACTATTGCACCTTTTTCCTCAAGACGAACGTAATCAGTAAAATAGAAGAATGAATGATGGAAATTCATGGTTCCTGTGCAAATTTTAGTTAAAAAAATTTTCTTCGTTGTTTCTTTTACTTTACAATACTGAAGCTGAGAGGTATGAATAAATAATTTGCAAATGTAAGAGAACCGCTTCTTTATTTTCTGAATTCTCTATTACGATAAGAGATGTAAAGACGACCAAGTTTTTTCCTCTTTAAAATACTATCTAGTTGAGATAAAAGTTTGCAACTTTTTACTTGTAATGCAAGTTACCTTTGTAAATGAGATTTTATTTAAATTTTTAAGGAACTTCTTGATATTTAATTCGTTTTTATACACATTTTGTTGGACTGAGTTAATTTTACTGCATCTAAATATTAAATATTTTAATCTGTTTAATTTATTGTGTCCTCTAATATAATTCAAAATTCAAATTAAATTTAAGGTAATCAGATCTATTTTATTCAAAATTTTATTCCATCTTTTAAGTGTTAAAGAATATTTTTTTATTTCGATAAAGAGCTTACAAGAAATTAACGCTAGATCATTATTCTAAAAATGGTTGAAAATGAAGAAAATTTCCTTAATATTTAAAGTCGAATAATGTTACTGATTATATTATTAATCGTTATGTCTTTAACGATTAACCTATGAGATTTTTGCATTTAGCAAATATTCGTAAATCATTCAAATTGGAGAAAGAGAATATTTAATATTATAAACATACCGTATTGACATTAATACTTTACCGTTGTGCATTGATGGATAATTAAACGAACAAATACAGTACTAGCATTCGACATCGCTAAAAGAAATCGAATTCTTTAACGGATGTATTTTTTAATGCACGCAGAGATCCAGCTATTTACATCACTTTTAGAGATCCAGTAATGTCCGAATGAATTAGCACGAAGCTGAACGGTACATATGAACTTGTATCCTGCATAACCGTAATTTTCATTTCTAGATGACGGACATTACGAGAGGTTTCATTACCGTAATCGTAGATTATGTATCGTGGATCTGTTGCAGTTTAATGCGTACTGCACCTCGTGATATTGTAAGGGATTTATGAGCGTCAGAATAATCACTCACTGTCGCGCTTCTAAAGGTTGACGGTCTAAGGCCCTTATCATCATTATCGATGATAATATTCACTGCGGAGTTATTAGGAAGCTAAATTCTACTTTGTGAATATGGAACAGCATTGATTAGATGCAGTTTGAATTACAATACGACTTTGTCCACACTAAATTTTCAAGTTCTTATGCTCGTTAAGCTGAAAAGTTTATTCTCCTTGCGTTTTTACGATCTGAAACTTTTTCCCAGGGAAAGTGAATTTTTAACAAATTGACAAATTGAAATATACGTTTATTTCGCTTATCAATATACTTTTTTTTTAGCGTAAAAAAGAAGCAACTGCCATCTAAAGTTCTTTTTCCGCGAATAGTTTTCACATTTTACTGAAACATAGTATGGACATTTTAAAAGTATAGAAAATGTTACATATTCAGTGCTGTCAATAATTATATCAATGGTGAATGAAACTATTTAAATTTAGTTACTAAAAGTATTTATAAGATAAAAATAAAGCGAAGAAAATATATTTAAAACTCATCGCCATTCTTATTTCTTCTTCCCTTAAATTTATTACATACAAAAAATAATACGGATACGCCAAATGCTACATTTTCACGTGTACTAGTGTTGAAATACGATAATTAATTAAAAATAATAGAATCTTTTGCTACTTTCAATTAGCAATATATCGATGTCAGAACGTGGTTCTGCTCATGTTAACAATCACTTGAGCAACGTTTTCACTCGATAACGAGAGAAAGAGAAACGTCTCACAGAATTTTAAGCTCGTCTATATAAAATTTTTTACTCTTGAAACGTAGAATTTTTGTTAAAATGGATACGTTATTTTCATATTGTTAATATTCCTATTACTAAACTAATTAATATCCATAAATATAATATTTGGAGCTGAAGTATAAATAGTTTAAATATATAATATCCAAACGAAATTAGATGAAACAAAATTCGTGTTAGAATATGCTTTTAAAAATAAATTTGAACATTGACGAACTTGATGTATTTTTTCTTTTAATCGTTCTGTGTATAAATCGTGCTTCGTTACCTTGTATTTCAATGAGCATTGTCAGCGCAATTAATGGTATATTGGGAAATGGTATTATGTATTACACAAAATTCTCATGTATATGTGTTTTCTCTCAATTGATGACGAAGTACTGCATAATGATAATTATGCAGAATTAACTTCTCTAGTCAAAATATTGTATAAGCGCGTGAGATGTTTGATCGTATATTAATTGTGGGTAACTAACAGATTCAAATTTCAAATTCGGACAGTTAAGCGTTAATTGAAATTTTATTTTGTCGTATGACGTTAACGAATATCTCAGCTAAAATTATTCAACCAATTCGTAACATATATCGTACATAACATATATTGAATATTCATCGAGACGCCTAAATTAATTTTATTAATACGAGTTAAAAATTTCCATTATACAGAATCATTAGAAACAGTATACGTTTTAGAAATTTAGAAATTAAATGTACATCGGTGTTTTGTCAATGTAACGTTTTTAATAGTAATCTGTAGAAAAGGTGTCGAAAAAGGTGTCCAATCACATACGTCACGAACGCAAACGCTTGTTGAACCTTCGCTGCGGTTGCTTTGTACATAACGCGGACACGTCCATTATCACAGACACGGAAATACCTTTCGCACTGTGGCCGTCGCGTCTGAAAGCTCCGCCCTGCTCGTACCTGATTGATTTACAGACCTTGTCTGAGTCCGTGGAAAAGCATTCGACAACCTGATCCCTCAATTGCGCTTTCATTTTAGCTTCCAGGTCTCAATTCTGAATAATTTTCAGATTGTTTCGCTAGCAGATTGTTTAACGCAGTCTTACTGAATTCGAGGTTATCAGCAATGTATAGCAATGTATTGCAGTAGTATATTTTAATTTATTTCTCCTCGACGGATTGCAGATTGAACGTAAGTGTAAAGCTCGAAAGAGTTCAAATTCCTACTCAATTGTCAAAAGCTTATAAATATTTAGGAATATTGAAATCCATTTCAGTTTTCTATAGCGATGAACGGATAGCCGATTTGAAATCAATGTTCGATCATTTACTCGGGATAATTATCTCTGTAAGCTTAATAACGCAACACTCAAATTTTTCTTTCTTTCTATTTGAAATAAAACTACACCGAGTATTTCAAGAATAATTCATAAACATTGTATCCTTGAACTTGTTCTACATTAATATTTTAATATCTGCATTTTAGATATTGCAAGAAGCAACGATTTAAAATCTTGGAAAATAAAAGTTCTCAACAAGATGAAAATGTACTATTCTAAATGTTCTATTAATGTTTAAGCAATTGTTCATACACGCGCAAAATACACTCTCTTTAATTTACTGCTATGCGGATCTACACATTCAGTTAGACCGTAGATGTAAATCTAATTATCTAAATAATTTTCAAGAATAAATGTCGCGTTTATGTCGCGTCATTAAGAGCATAGCGAAGGTAGCGTGATATAACGAGTGAGGGAATGAAAAAACAGCTTAAGAGGATTAGAGAAACGTGGTGAGGGAATGGAATGTTTGAATGAAATTTACCTACGAGAAGGACAAAAAGCTTGAGAAATAAATGGGCCAAGAAGTATTTACATCGCCCATCACTTTCATTGCATCGCGGCGTCTATCAAAAAGTTACTTATTTTTCTTGGTCCTCGTAACATCCTAATCTTGTCTATTTCCTCTGCAAACTTTCCAACAATGGCAACAACATACGTAACGTCTTCCACTGTTTCTTTATTGTGAAAGGGATGTCCTTGAAATTATGCAAATAAATTCCATTATTTAAAAAGAAAATTCTGATTTTTGGATTAGTAAAATTTGCTACTCGTTGATCCTGCTGCGTTAAAAAAGCTAAAGTTCTATGCTATTGTTAAGTTATACATTATTAAATAAATAGTATATAATACTGTATTTACAATTAGTGATTGTAATTGCTGAATAACAAATAATAATTTGTCAAAGCAATGAAAATCGATAATCGATAAAAAACGATTTAAAGACATGATATTAATTAATTGAAGAATAATTTTGTTGATACGTATAAAAAGTCTGATAAAATAATACTAGGTTGAAGATTTCAATGATTGTGCACAACAAGACACTTTTTCTATTTTTATGTTGTAAATTTTTTTTTATTATACAAATTTTGACTTTTTGTCACGTACTACGTTTAAATCGCAATTTATTCGATTGAAATGATAAATTACATTTCCCATTTAAATTTCAATAAATATGCAGTCATTAGTTTCATGAAATCTTATTATAGCTTTATATATGTATATATGATACGTGATAATTTTAGCCACTAGGACTTCTACTATTTTCAGCCATATTATATGGCTTTGTGGACTCGAGCTGAAATTTTCAGGGATGTTGCGGTTTATTGCAGTTGGTTATTGTCTCTTTATGATCTATACTTATGTTCGAAGCCGTATAGTTCATCAAGTTTGTTATATACAATATATGTATCTTTATTTTTATGATTATATACTGTTGATATTATGTAGTGTAGTTCACTTTTTATTTGCAAGAGTATCAAAAAATCTCATAATTATTATTGAGATAAGGGTATTAAAGGCTTTGCTTTCAATTAACCGCAAAGTTATTATATTCAAATTATTATTTTTATCGATATTCTTCCAATCGTATAAATTAATAGCTATCGATTAAAGAATGAGCTTGTAACCTAATTACTGCATATGTAACACGTGAGCTATTCATGTTTATAATACTGAACCTATAGAATATTAATGTAAGTATTAAATAAAAATTGCATTTTCTTGAAGTACTTGTTATTATTTTAAATCTCCACAAATGAATAATAAATAATTTTCAATGTATTTTTACAAATTATTATCCGAATGACAATATTATAATCGGCAAAGGCTTTTCCAATAGTTATATCGTTATTTCATTCTTCGTATCGTCTTAAAAAGTATGTTAGTTTAGTTTTTGTCTGCGTTTGTACAAAAAATTCATAAAACAATGTGAAATAATAGTAATTTTTTAATTATCGATAAGAATATAATCTAGATAAATAAGCTTATTACAATTTATTATGATTTATCGAAGGATTTAAAGATAAATTTAAGACTTTTATAAAATAATTATTCCTTTATTTACGACATGTTTCAAAGTTAACTAGTAGACTAATTTCAAATTTCTGGAACTCAGTTTTTTCGTTGAAAAATTCTGTTTGCTTGGGCTTGTTAAATTTTTTTCTAGTTTCACAAGTAGATAGGTCATGTAAAACTTTCTCTACTAGACAGTTAATAGAAGCCACTTTATCTCTTTAATTTAACACTTTAACGATGATAGGTCTTTTTTATGAATATTTCAATGTATACTACATCTAAACTTATGTTAAGCAAAGAAAATACAAGACTTATTAAACATACGTGTACTTTAAAAGCTTCGTATTCTTTATATTACTTATTGTACAGATAATATAAAAAAATAAAGAAAATACGAAAAAGACGTAATATTAAATAACGACGTTCAACTATTGAAAACTCGAACGTAATGAATATTAATAACACGAATAAAAAAGAAAAACAATCCGTGGTAAAAGAATGTTTCTGTTCACAAAATTATATTAGTCAAAGAACGCTTATCATATTTCAGGGGAAAGAATTCCAGCGATTCAATTTTTATAAGAAAATTAATCGTATGACTGTAAAAAATCCGATGGGAAGTTTGTCTAATAGTCCACCCTGGCAAGATAGAATGACTAAGAAATATAAAGGTGTAACGTACGGGTTAAAAAGCTCATTTTCTTTTCTTCGCTTCGCCTACAAGGTGAATTCATTATTAAAGTCAAATAAACGTATCGGTAATAAATTAATTAAACCAATTTTTTATTTTACAATTTTAAAAGAACTTGGCAAAGTACACGTCGGTTTTATAAATGGGACGAATACTTTGTAGAAGTATTCATACTATAATTGGTATACAATGAATCGTAAGCAAAAAGATTAGTCTCGATAAGCTGTTTTATTGTTAGTTTACTTTGTTTAGATACAATCTAAAAATTGATCAGATTAACGTAATCTGAGTAAACCAGTTAGATAGCGAATTACAAAATAGAGTAATCTACGCGGACTATTATGTCTGTTTTTGTAATTAGAATTTAAGCCATTTGATTTTAGTTTAATATACTTCAGAGTTCCCTAATAACTGAAATCTAAACTATCTATTATGAATCAGTGTCACCTGTAGCTTCTACTAAGAACTACACAGTTACTTGAATCTCTAAACACACACGTGCAACACATTTGCGCGTACAACTTACACGGATGCACTTGTATGCGAATGCACAAACGCACGCATATAATAGCGTATCATAGTATGTACTTATCAACTTACTTGAAAACTTTTCTAAATAAATGTATTTATATTAGAACAGGGTTTTTATATTTAGGACCAAATTTATAAAGTTTATTAAGAGTAACGAAAAATAGTGGAATGATATTTTGTAAAACTGTAATTTTTTGTCACTTTAAATTTTTAAGTTAAACTTCAATAATATTCCGGTGATGTACATGTTTTTACATAATAAATATAAAAAACTATTAATTTAAGTTAAACTTTATATTGGTAACTATAACAGTTTAAGAGATATAATTGAAAAACCATTTTATACGTACTATCGGAAATCAAAAAGTTTCTAGTAACAAAAGGGAATAAGCACATGTAAAATGTTATTTCAAAATCAAATGAAAATGAAAATTTGCAATCCTAAAATGCATTACTCAGTAATTGATCACCTTCGTTTCCAATTGTGAGAGTAAGTAATAACCTATTCTATTTTATTGCGGTTTTACATCAGCTCCTACATAGGTATACATAATTTATTTTCCAGTGATCATTTAGTTTTAAACATTATTTTGGACGGAACACAAAAAACTTGTAAAGATACACTTTCAATGCTTTCAAATATTAGTATTTGGATAATCAAAATTATAATAGAAAATGTAAACTTCAGTTCAATAAATCATGAGGAGCCTTTATAATAAAACTATATAAATTCTGGATATTTATAGAAAAAGAAAAGAAAATTTTACTTACCAAAACATTCAATTTATTTACATTTGCACAAAAGCATGGAAATGTATATTTTGCATGTTACGTACAAATTTGTATTAAATTTACTTACACTCAAAGTAAAGTGCCGGGTTAGTTTTATTACACGCGAGTTATGTACTCGTGTATGTCTATTTTCGAGCAAGAATTAATTCGAATGAATATCTTTTTATATTTAAGAATTTTTCATGAAATTTATTTTACATTGGGCAAGTTATTATTATTATTGTATACGATATTACAGAAAAATACAAAGGCTACAGTTTACCTACTCTTTTTATTTTTGTAATTATAATAGTTTGAATCAATCTCTCGAAATAAATTACTTTTAAAAGGTTTCGGCTTAATAGTTGAATTAGAACTCGAAAGCGGGAATGAAATGACGCAATCGTTGAGTTGGTAGAAGCTCGGTAAGGTAGAAACCAAAAGGATTTGTATCACAAGTAAACATGTACGTGTACATAGTGGATGCACTTTGTGGTTCAACATATGTTGACATAGAGCACTTACATCTTTTCACGTCAAATTCCTGCTGGGTCTTTAATATATAAAAAAGTAATAAAGTGTAAGAGTGCCAGTTTTATTACACAAGCGACAGCATGAAAGGCTTTGAAATATTTGAAGTTAAGTGCTTGAAATATGAAATTTTTCTCATAAATTACCGTTCGCTATTCATCCGTCGATTAAACATTAATTTCAGCCACTAGGACTTCTACTATTTTCAGCCATATTATATGGCTCTGTGAAACTTTGTTTCACCTGAAAACAGCAACACAAAAACACGAGCGAGTGCTCCTGTTTTTGCCGAGCATTTCAGTGAGAAATTACTCACTGTTGGTATTTGTATTTGCTTTCACTTGAAAGAGCAATTTCAAGTGACATTGTACATAGAGTAGATCCTTGTAATTATAGAAAAGAATGCACGATATACGAACAGCAGGACGAAATCCACGTTTTACAATCTCTTATTTGAACGCTTATATGCATAAAGTTTAATCCACTTCAACAGGTCTGTAAGTACGGTGCAACAGCGGTATCGAGAGGACAGAAAGTTGAATCTTCACGAGAGCTTAGTCGACCGGAAACTGACAACGGCGAAGGCTTTCGAGGCTTTTCGAGACAGATAGTACTTGTGCATAAACGCGATCCTCTTTAGCGTGCGCGACTTTAAGGATCCCTGGTCTCTGCATACATGAAAACTGTGCTAGATAAATGCAATAGCAATGGAGTGCAACCTAACGGACTATCGCGAATGTAACAACATGATCCACTTTATCAAAACGATATTAAAATAAAGATTTATGTACAAACCATATTGAACACTTGGTCAGAAGTAAAATCATCGTCTACCTCCATACAAGCGTATCGCGATGAGCGCATTTTCGTAAACACGTTAAATTAAATTTCAAAGTTGCTCTAATGTTGGCACGTCAACATCTCGTTGTTGGCTAAACGATTCGTGTGAAAAAATTAAAAAATTAACCGAATAAAAGAATATCGATTTGCTGGTAATTGAAAATAATAATTTTCGTGTTCTCTTCGATAATGTTGATTTATTCCTTATTTTTGTAGATGCTCGTGGCACACTTAATTGGTGTTCGCGCTGTAGAATGTGTAAAATGCAAACCGGAGACAGAGTATCCGGATCGCGGTATCCATTGAGCCCTTAAACAGCGGAATCTATATTCGATGTATGTAACGGAGTTTCCATGATATTTCAGATCGTGATTTAGTAGCCAAGTACAGGTTGTGCGTTCTCGCTGCAACTCGATGCCTTCGTGCAAAATAAAAAAGGTCGAAACAGAAGAGAGTTGACGCGAAAAATTCGTCCACCCGACGAATTTCAAGACCCGTGGAATATGTTTGCGTATTTCTACGCGTAGTTGCGCGTAACTCGCAATTTTTCGATTCAGTGCATGCGAGGGTGAAGCAGGGAATTTGCTGCTTTATTATTTATCGCTTGCGAGCACTTGAATTTCGCAGCCAACAAAATCCCCTGACGACATCAAGGTCGGCCATTCGGTGAACTTCGACGAGCTCTATATAATTCCCTCTTTTTATGGCTTTTTTCTCTTCATTTTTTCCATTTGTTTCGCAAATCACGGATTTCCATAGACCGTTCGAATGCGAGCTGTAATCGTGGGATCAAGAGTTCGGAAGAACTGAGAGCTACGAAGACAACCATTTGGACAAGCGAGCGATGCTCTCAGGGTGACCATGATATTTACTACCTGAGAATAACGATATCTTTAGCGATAATGCTTAAGGAATGTAATTGATCGAAAATGTGCAAACATTTAAATTACCAACAATCAGCAAATGGAAATGGAAGGACATTGCGGTTGACGGATTGCTTGCATTTTCAGCGCGTTTAAAATGACACGAGAACATCGTGTTTGCTGTATGTGTGCTCGGGCGCCTTGGAGATGAGTTGTGTACGTTTGTGCGCGTGCAACGATCGCGTTAAAATGGCTACCGCTTCTGTGGGATCACTTCCTAAATATTTTAAGATGGTAATTTTTACTATTTCTGAGAATATCGAGGATAAAAAAGCTCAATTCGAGGGAATAAAAATCCACTTGGTACATCGAAGTAATTACTTACCGCGCCCTTTTATACAAAATAAAGATTAAACGATTATCGAACAGTATCCTAGTTGCGTAAAATTTGACGAATTTAAGACTATAGGTATTTTAACTCTAGGGAAACAAATTGGCTGCCTTGTCAAATTAAAACTTATTTTTTGATACGAAGGAACGAGAGGATGGAGGAGTAACAAAATATTTTACGAGACAGTATTATTTAAATTAATTTTTCCTTTGTTATTATATGGAGCTGCGAAAAAACAGAAGCACGCGCTTAAAGGGCTAAGGTATAATTGGTATGTGCTACTTACTAAAGATTACCACAGGTCGCTGATTACAAGATTTTCGTTAAAATGACCAAATGCAACGCGATAAGCTGAAAATGAACAAGTACATTTCCAAACTTATTCCTAAAAAATAAATATATTTTTAATAACGCCATTCTAACGAAAGGTAGAAAATATTCATTTCGTTTCCCTTTTCCAATTCAATGAATAATATAGATAAGATACAACGTTATTGCGAAGATACAAGACGACGCTCCAGCGGTAACTTCAATTGAAGTTAAATTAACAACGCGATATTTTGGAATGTGAAATAATATGTAAAAAGGTACAAATGAAGGATCGGGCAAAGCGATTCATAATAACAGAGAAAAAACCACGTGAAAAATGCTCGCGTGAAAATACTCAAAGTGAAGATGACAAATGAAAATAACGTGATTGGCCTGGCGGAGCAAAAAAGGGATGGAAGATAAAAAGAGATCGAGTACGGAATGGCGGGATTACGAAGACGCGAGCAGCAGCACGTGTATTACGAAGGTTGCGGGTTGTTCCTTTCGGGCTCTTCGCTCCTTTATGATTATGTACAGGAGGCGCCTGCGATCAATGAGTTTCAGAGAGAAGGAAGGAATACAAGGAAAAATGGCCGTGAGCGGGTCAAGCGACAGCGGCGCGATTTACGTCTTATCGAGAAACGAAAACTGATCGGAATCGACGACTTTCCTTTGGCGCGAGGATATAATATACTTGGAATGCGGTTCCTAAATTATCGTTCTACGGAAATTCTGATCTAATTACATTTAAATACGTTTGATAACCATCGGCTGTGCGTTTTACGTTTCATTTGATTAATCGCCCAGTAGAGTGTACAATTTATGCACATGAATGTCATAATTCTCCCTAAGTAATTCACCTTTTCCATTCTATTCAATTTTTCTTCTCGCTTTTTTATTTTCAATCTTGTATATTATTATATAAGGGTATTTAAAACAGTGCACACCTATGTTCGATAAATAATTTCGTGTGTGCGCGCGCGCGTTAATCTTTAAGTATTGGAAATACTCTGTAATGTCGAAAATTGTTTGTAACGTAATTCATGGAGAAAAGAAAAATTACGAAGAGATCGTCTGAACGATAACGTATGATTCGAATCGAGAAATGGGAAAAGTCAAGCATTTTGTCGGCTATTTCCACGAATTATATACGAGTTTTTCTCTCTCTCTTTCTCTTTTCTTGCTTTTCTTGATTTCTGTCCTGTAACTACCTTCCGCGATCTTTGTTATATCGGCATTTTGCCACCGGAATTTGTTGCTATTTTCTATTTTATCGCGTACATTTTTAACGTAAATTGCTCATCAACTAATTTTCGGCATCCTAGTCATTATCTATCCAACTGATTGAGTTGACGCATGTACACTTATATTTTTGCGCGTATTCCTCTAAAATATATTCCCTGTTGCACTGTGCAAATGTATAAAATGATGGCATTTTTGTCGACTCATTTATCGTTTATGCATTTTTGTTTTTCGTGCTTACCCAAGGGAAATATAGTTCGAGTCGACTGCAATAGCGCATGCTATTCGAGGAAACTAGCAACTATTCTCCGGTGGTTTTTTGAATTCCATTTTGGAAGAAAACCGTAGTTTTGTAGGATGACACAAATATATTTACGCAATGTGCAACGAAAAAAATTTTACTCCATTCTTTTTTTATAATAATGCAGATTTTGAAGCAGATAATTTTTTATTTCATTTTAAATGTTTGTTAAAGCCTTACATACTTTGTATTGCGAAGTATAAAGCAAACATTTCTTAAACTTGTTTTAATTAAATTTTGTCGCTAAAGCTTTTTAAATTAATTTCATAATGAACTTACTATTAAATGGATTAAAGATGGTGACGTTACTTTTTAAATAGATTATTTTACCTTTTCATTGTGTGTTTTTAATTTCATGTTCTATTATTTAATGAAATAAGCGTTCGGAAATATTACAAAATTTATATGCATCGAATAAGTGAAATTAGAAATTAACGAACGTAACTACATAATATATATAATACAATGATCAAAATTATGTTTCAGTCTAAAGTGAAGTATAAATTATAAATTATAACGAATGGTAAGTATTAATTTAAAAAATTCACATACAAACTTGGAAAATACAGTATAATCTAAATTTTATTCGCATGAGATACGCGAGTATACTTGCACATATGTTTTTCTATGAGAGAAAATTATGCACAGCAAATTTTACTCCAAACTGGATAAATTAGAATCGTTGGATTTCGCAGAATAATGTCCTTTGAGTTAGTAAATTAAATTTTCGAAATTGAAAATTTGTTGCCGAATTGCATGTAAAATCAACTTATTTCTGGTTTTCAATAGAATTTGTGCTCGTTAAATTCTCTCTCTTCGTAATATTTAAGCATGTTTAAATATATATTAAAGGGAAAAATGAATAAAAGAAATTAGCTCTATTGTGCGGGTGTGCTTATTGTCCATAAATTGTATAGCATAACCCAATAAAATGAAGCTAATTCTAGAAATTATAAATTATGCCATTGATAAATTACGGGTCGCATTTTATAAAGTATGAAGCTTTTTTTTATAATATTTTTAGTTGTAATGACGGAATATGATAGGTTTATATTAAAGATTATTCATATAAATTAGTAATCATAAAATGTAGTCTTTTATGCAGCGACACATTTTTATATTTTCATACCGATTGTGCGTTTTATGCGTTAAATTTTAGATTCCTTGTAATTGATACAAAAATAATTAATGCGGGTAATTATTATGGCTTTGTAGCAGCTTCGGTTAGTGAAATTGTTGCATAGTAAGCTAACAAATGTCATTAAAAATTACATTTTTTATTTAGAAGTGGCAAAAAATAGTAAATTTTTACAAATTGTCATTCGATGAAGATCATGAAAGTGGTTTCAGATATTAAATGCATTAAAATTGTTGTTTAATTGTATCGGCTGAAACATTTTGAAAGAGCGAACTTTACATTTTAAATGATTCAAAATTATGGTACACTCAAATTTTAGCATCCGACAGATAGTTTTTTACTATCAGTATATACTGATATTTTTCATTGCGTACAAATTGCGTACGTTTTAATCTTTGTAGACAGTGTGGCAATAATAAATCCTATAATCGGAATAAACATCTTAGTAATAACAGATAATTGGTAGATAGTAAATAGGTGATATTAAGTAAATAATTGGTATTGAAATTTTCTTGATAATTCCTTAATTTTTCATTTGCCTTAAAATTGTATTTTAGTAACTCCTTAAAATTAATTGCACGCTATGAAATTTAACACGTACTGTTGATATTTATTAGAGTTTGTCGTGGAAGATTTATCTCTCTACGGTCCTTTTACTAATGATGGCCTAGCAGAAGTAGAGAGATCAAAGGGCTGAAAGATCCTCTCATACGGTTGCCAAAGCAAATATGGCAAGTTTCACAAAGCAAGTTGTTAGACAATAACTTCACCGGCGCACAATTCAGAGTTTCACCTTTATCTTTGCTCTAATTTTCATCTTTTACGTTTCAACTCTCTTTTTTTTTTTTTTTTTTTTTTTTGGCTTTTTAGCACGTTTCATTTTCTTTTGTTAAATTCTTATTATGAAATTGACTGCAATCTTATGGATTATTTAATAAACCGAAACTTATTTCGGTTAATTTTTAGATATTCCTTTTCTATTGAGCACATCTATTGTAATAATTTGTATTGAATTGCTTGCGTTGAGGATGTCTTTTAACGAACGGGTAAACAAAAGTAGTTGACGATCGCTGCTGTCAACGCGTTCCTTATAATTTCGATGTAATTGTATTTTTAATATTCATAAATATGAGCAACGACGTAAGTCAATCATACAAATATGATGATTAATGTATAAAAGTCCTGAAATTGAAATATTCAATCATCAACTGTTATGGGTATTAACGGAAATTAAAGGTTGCAACTGGCGTTGATTACCATCGCAAAATCTGCTTACCATCGCAAAAGTATATCCTTTCCGTATAAATGTTTCTCAAAGTCAATCGCATTTACACCCGATGTTCAAAGTTCCGATAAATTCAAATAAACGTAGAAAACGTATATTTTTGATTATGTAAACAAAGAAAATAAAGGATACTCACGTTATTCCCAACATTTGCTACGGAGAACGCTTAGGAAGTCACTATTTTATCTTCTTCAAAATTGCATTTTAAATTCAAATTCTCTTGCAGGATAGTGCAGTAATGCTTTCGGACTTGCAATTAGCGAAGGAATCTTATCGAGGCAGAAAGTACGAGCGGCCTTAATCATGGTGAGACTACCGCGGAAGAATTGCGAAGGTACGAATCGTAGGGGTTTTAGTGGTTGACGCGCTGCAACTGACATTCGGCTGAGCTTTTCTGACCTTTCAAGCCGACTTTCCAGCAGGAGCTTTGCGCGAGATTTAAGGATTCCCTTCAGTGCAACCTGCTTCAACATCAACTAGTTTAAAGGTATGTATAAGATTGGAAGGAAGAATCAAAGTTGAAGATCAGAAGACTGCCTCGTATATAAAGGAATCCTGTAGAACATTTTTCTCGTTGTATTTTAGTACTCGTACGTATTTACTTCTACGCGTAACTTCTTTTTCTTCGATTCTTCGGTGCATCGACTTGACGTACGTATGTATATATTCCGAGAGTAACCCTTTATCGGGATCTTATTTTACGAAATGTATTGATCGATACATTTCTGCTTGTCTTTTATCTCTAAGTTGTTTATATTTCATAAATGAAACGCATTCGCTATAGGCAGATTTCAAATAAAAATCCATTAAGGTAAGCGAAATATGTGAATAAATATATTGCAATGCGATATTCACGATAAATAATTTTGCATATTTTCAAGCAATTTACTTTTTCAACGATCTTTTATTTGTGTGTTCACCGTAAAACTTGAAATATAAATAAAGCAAGTAAACTACTTGGAGAAATCAAGGGAAGAACTTTTCAAATTGTGCAAAATATCTTATTCAATATAAAATACGTTCTTAATTAGAAATTTCAATGTCTAATGTAAAATTAAAAGCTCAAGTACTTTCTTTGGAGCTAATCTACATTTTCGTTTTAATTACATTATTATATGCGATATCATTAAATTTGCTTGAAAATACCGAGATTATTACAAACTTTTAAGACGTAAATCGGTGTTGTCCATTATTGTTACGGGTTTTAAATATAATATAATTGTAAATAGTAACACATTATACGATGCACAATTGCAAGCAAAGTTATCCCTTGAAAACCTAAATGATATTCTTAACATTCAACGAATATTGCTGATTTTAAAGGATCTTTTTCAAAGTTTCTACCTAACTTTGTATTTACAAGTTTACAACTTTCTAATATTTCATTATGGATATTTATTTCGAATTCCAAAACAAAATAGAATTTAATGCTTTATTTTTAATTTTTTCCTCCGGTTGTTATTTCAAACTAATGTAAAATTTTATATTTAATCGTCGGATGAAAAGTTTGGTGAAAAGCTGATAATCATGAGAAAGCGAATTTCAAATGAGTTTTTGTAAAACACTATTTTATCGAAATATCTTCGAGCGAAATTTGTTCTTACGAAACAAATGAATAAATATACCGAGTAATCGTGTATCCAATTAACCACTAAAATTCTTCGAAATTAATCGTTTCAAAGCTAGTAATTTTGTTAATGCATTTCATTTATTACACGAGTACAAGAAATACCTTTCTTACGATTTCTCATTCGCTTTTCTAAGAGCGTGTTGAAGATGTAAGCGCGAACGAAAGTAAGTATCAAGAGAATATTTGGTCGATTGCGCACTTAACATTGGGCTGCAAATACCCATTGGGCGTGTCCAAAGTAGAATCTCTCATCAAACATGAATCAGCAAAGTGAACTCAAGATCCGACTTGTGCACATGTGCAAACTAAATCTCTTTGTGACGAAACCCATATGCTAAGCTATTCGGTATTTGCAGTTTCTGTGAATCCTTCTAGACGCTCTTTCGTGCTCCTTTCTCACTATTTCTTAACCATTCGCTATCGTGCTTTTTCTCCATTAGAAGGTAAAGGAGCAATTACAATGGCATCAAATGCAAATTGAACAAAAGAGATAAAGAAATAAGATATTAGGATCGACAAGATTTTTCGCTTATGCGTAATTTCCCGAAAGTCATTTGTTTCGATACGCGCTTATTTATTAGATTATATAATAAAACACATTCAAATCGTATTTATATCTGCTTAATATTATTAAATATATAATGAGAAGGGGTAAAAAGGATTGGTAATAAATCAGCATGATATAAACGCAATGAACATTATTTTCTAGAAATTATAATATCGTGTTTAACTTTAAGATGTTTTATCCGATTGTCTCTTCGGTAAAGTAATACAATTATTGCTTCTGAATAAAAGCTTACATTTACTTATACGAAATGTAATAGAATTGATAAAGATCCCAATTTCAATCAAATCGAAAAAAGACAAAACGAAAGCACGTATTTACATTTAGTTTTGCTCATAGAAAATAATAAATATTCAATATTTTGAGATTTAAAAAAAACACTTTAACTAATGAAACTGAATTGAATCTAAGTTCAGCTGCCTATTCAAGAATATTATATAAAGGAAAATGTGCAGTTATGCAAATGAGGTTCTTCATGAAATGAGTTGACGCGTATATAACTTAACTTATATATATATATATATATATATATATATATATATATATATATATAATATATTAATTTCGTAATTACAGTGATAATATATCAAAATCTCAATATTATTTTTTATAAGTATTTAAAATACTGTTTAAATTACAGATTTATTTCTAAAATGCCTCTATTTGCTAATTTAAAAGCAGAATTGTATGGAACCGTATTGTAAAATATTTTCTGCTTCAGATATAAAATCTGAATTTTTATAATTACATCTAAAAGTCGGATAAATTGAAATGTAAATTAATTCGTTAAAAATATGAAACTGAATTTTGACTTTTATGTAAAATACATAAATGTTATCGCAAGGATTTTATAACATTGAAAAAATTTGTATCATTATAAATTCATATGAATTTTTCAAATGGTTCTTAAAGTTTTTAAGTAGCTTCGACACTTGACGTTTAGCTAATAAATATAGACCACAGTCATGCTGATTATTAAGACATTAGTTGCTAATAATAACAAATTGGAATATCATATGATTCGGTTTGTGAATAAATTGACTTTACGCGTATACGAAATGCTGAATACGGAGAGGAAAAATACTTGTTTACCTATTTTACCCTACGATGTATTTTTGTCGATGGTCGTTCTAGTAGTTGACACATGTGACTGACTATCAAGAGGAATTTATCGTTCAGTGTGTACACGGACCTTCTGCAGTCGACGTTTATTCATCAATTCTAGATTTCGCTGCTCTTCAAAAGTATAAGGTTTCGATTTTATCTTCGATAATGATTTATATACGAGAAAAAATTTTTACTGCAAACAATTGTTGGATGATTTTTACATATCTCTGTTTGCGTTTGAAAGCTATATCATGAAATTATACTCTTATAATTAAAATGGATACATCAAATTTTAAAGCAGTATTTTATGGAATAACTGCATTTTATACCTCAATCTTCCTTAGACTGATTAATAATTCATTAAAGAAAGTTAAATTGTTAATTGACGCGTTTGGTTCTTTTTTATTCCACATTGTAAAATCCGCATAGAATTCACATCGATAGCAAGTGTCGTAGCAGTGCCAATTTTAAGGGCATTCAATTTCTCGTATGAAACTTTCGAAGGCTTCAGTAATGTAGGATCGTGAGATTAAATTTATGGCGATACGAGAAACGAGGCAAGTTTTTTATACGTTTTATTTATAACTGAAATCAACGAGTCAAGACAGTTTTCACTGATGTTGACAAGAGGCTAATTAATCAAGTGCGGGATGTCAAAGTATCCGGTATTTTCATTAATGCCGTAAATTTTCTGCCAGGATAAACGTTATTTCGTCATCGCTTTGAAGATTTAATTAGTTTAAATCGATATATCTGTGCATTCTTTGTTTTAGAACTTTTCGAACATAGTTCCGATAAAACTTTTACCACTGATTGAACACTCACGTGTCACCTCGAGAAATCTATAAATCAGATTCTAATGTAACATCAATTCGATACCTAAGATTCGTAATAATTTCAAGAAAATCTAACGAGTATTTGTTAATCATTGTAATGCAATACTTGAAACCAGCATTAGTTCTATAGTGGAAATAGAGCACGGTATTTTATTATTCAACTATGCTATTTTCACGCTTAAGCCAGTTAAATTATGCCACTGGATATAATTTGAAAATAAAATTGTATAGCTTTTCATCTTCTTGAGATTATTATTAAAATAATGCCTTCATTTATGACAATGTACAAGTATGAATGATCTAAGTATTAGACAAGTATTATCTTTTGCAAGATATTACTCTTTCCGGAAAAGTAATATCTTTTTCATAATAATACACGAATGGCTAGTGTACAAAACACAAATTCATTCGAAACGCTGTTTATTTATTCTTGTACTTAGCACTTTTCAATGACCGATTAGACACATTATTAAGAAAACGAATAGGTTTCATAACCCTAAAATACAACTGAGATGTGAATTCTGAGATAGAAAATTATTTCATACGCCAAGTATACTGCAATTTATCAATACTACATGTTTAAAAACCTACATTTGAAATACATATCTCGAGCAGCGAGTCTATTGCTTCCATTTTAAAATGATTAAAGTATAGAATAAATTAAATTCCGAACGAACGTGCGAAATGATCGAAGGATTCATCAATTTAAGTTAGAGTTCGGACAAACGAAAAATTGTGCGTTTATTATTTTTGACGAAGTGCAGTATCGCGTAGATACGAGTAGAAACCGATTTCTCAATATTACATTCGCAAAATGCAAATCATAGATACCAGTGTCATGAACGCATTTTATACCCATTCCAGTTTAAAAATGAAACTTGCTCTGTGATGTGCGCCTGGGTAAATGAAACTTTACGTCCTTGTGATAAATGAAACGATAAATCGCAACGACTCTCGTAGACTCGTTTGTCTCCTTGTTTTTCCGCCTTTTTCTACTGTTTTTTAATTTCGTACCAACTGATGCGACATTTCGGTAGATTCAAAGCTTTGGAACTCATGTCTCTCACGTTGCAATGGGATTTTCATCGTAAAGACATTTAACTTGTCGATATCATCAAGAAATTCTAATTCTTGTTGTGAGTATTTGGACAATTATATCTGCGTATGCAGCAAATGCGTAGATTAGATTGCGAGTATTGCAAATTATTTATCTTAATTGAAAATTTCATTGCTTCCAGAAGCATGAGTTAATTCATTGGTTAGAGTAGTGAACTCGTAATTGAGTGTCATATCGGGTATATAATATCTCTTTGTATTAAACTTTTCTTTTAAAGCGTGTATTAAACTTTGGCGTAAATACATTTTGAAATATTTAAATAACAAAGTTGGTTAATTTGAATTCGATGTCTGCTAATTTTTAAATCAAATTTTAGCGTCTGTAAGAATACGTTAACAGATACAAATTACTTACTACGAATTACGAAGACATTTGACGCTGAATATTCTAGAAATGACATTTCAAATTGTGAAATAAGTAAACGCAATAGAGAATTCTAAATTTACGAATGATTTAAATAATTGAAGCTAATTTATCGATATCGATAAGCTCTGTATATACAAGACAAAGTAATTCGCAAATATTTCATTAAAACTTATAAATTCTCTGCGTAATTGTTGAGATTAATGCTTCGCGTTTCCGATTCTCTTTAATTTCGCATCATTGAATTTTTTTCCCAATTGCCCGTTGTGCAAATATTAATAATCAAATGACTTTACCGTATTTCACAAAGTTTGAAATTTTGCTTAATTGTCTTATTCCCGTTAATATTAATTATAATAAAAAGAGATAAGCTAGCGGCGAGAGATCGAGCAGAGAGGAAAAATAATCTGGAAGCTTCTTACTTACTAGCGGACTCATCGAGCCGAAAAAATCGAAGCACAACAAAGACATTACGGCCAGCGATTCTCCTTTACGTTAAACTTCAAGAAGTTTCAAGGATTGTTAGAGTCTTGTCTCATCCGCTCTAACAACGTGGTGGCCTTTCCGTTATTCCTGGAGCGCGTCGTCGCAGCAGTAAGTGGCTAAAGCCCACGGGAGGTATGCGGGATCTTCGGAAAAATTTAAAACAAAAGTCAGTAAATGAAAGTTCAATGTCGAAGACAAGTTAGAAGCTCTTTCAGACTTATTGCTCGAATTCGAATGGAATGGGAGAAACGTAGAAAGTGAGGGAGGTTAAGACGCGAAGAATTGTTTCTGGCATCGATCAGCTTCTATTGCGCTCATGTTGTACACCAAATTTTGCAAATGGTTAACAATTAATCCATCGCTCGATAGTGAAAAACTGCATTTATTAATGACTATATTCGTAGACTATGCAACGACACTTTCACCATGAGACTTATAAAGATTGGCTGCATCCGATACGTTTCATGTACAATGTTAATTCGACTCTGTGATTAAGTAATAAAAACTAACGGTATAACACAGCGTACATTGTACGATATTTAAAATGTTTAAAAATGTGCAGCATGGAAGCCCTTGTATAGCACTCAATAAATAAATTGCACATTTAATAAAACTGTCTATTACTCCCAAGACATCTAATATCTATTCAAAGTACACGTACTATCGAGTCCAAACATTGAAGTACCTAGAGCTTAGCTCACACAATGAAGGCTTCTTGTAAGTGTCAAGTCCTTGTCTCGGCAATATATACCATGTTCACCTGATAATGATGCACCTTCTTGAAGGGCAGGACCGAGATGAATCACCGTGCGCTGCAGGGTGTACCAGTAAAGGCATGCGCACGACTGGCTAGTGATCGCCGACTGCGAGCTTAATTGCTACTCGCCAAACATTCATCGTTCCATTAGGTCTCAGTCACCTTAATTACTAATCAGACGCCGCTGGACTGTCGTGCGTAAATCGCCTGTCAATTGTGAAAATAACAGGCTGATAACAGGCTGATACAGGCCAAGTACATCTAAATTCCTAATCAGCGGACGATCATTAGCCTAGAGATTCGATATGCAAACATTCAATCCTGATTGGAGATACACAACAAAGTTTACCGTTGTGACCGATACAGATTTTCCTTCTTGGATTCTGCGGTCACTAGAATCTACTTAAGAATTCACGAGAATGTTTATGTCGACAACATAGGGTTACATAAAAGTACATAAAAGTTCCATTTCCTGCATTTATACATTCATATTTCAGTCCATAGTATTTTTCAATTTGCTTTGATTTGTTTACAGTATTTGTATCAATTGTATCACAAACATCAGCATTGCGCGGCATTTGGGAGAAATGAGTAAAACAGTGTTAAAAAATTATTAAATATGTGATTGGCATAAATTATTTTCCAAATATTTTCCGTGCAATTGTGTAATAACAATTTATGTAATATTCTCTGTATTTAAAATTTTCGGTTTTATGTTTTATGTTGTAGTGCAGTATCGTGTGGCTACCACTTTCAGCGTCGTAGTCAAATTTATGATATTGCAGGTACGCGTATATTGTGTGACACGTGCTATCGTAATGAACACCTTCGGTTCTCGTGTAGGACCATAGAACCTTCGTTTTCTGGGTCATTCAATTAAATGCGCTAATTCGTTCGCTTTAATACGTCAACTTTTTCATAAGAATACTTTTCTTAGTGAAATTATCGAAAGTAATCCATTATGCTATAAATACTCTTCATCACGTGTGCGAGATCTTTATTATTTCTAGGCTGTTTATGGTATCTACTTAACAAATAGAAGAAATTTTCGGGAGTATTTAAAAGAATTTATGTCAGTAACACTTTTAAATAATAAACGTTATTTTAAATTAAAAAATTCCTTCTACTTAAGCTCCTTGTATTAAATTGGATATTCATTGGATGTATTATTTCAATATAATCATAAACGTAATTTTATTAAAAATTGACGTTGATAAATCTTTTTAAAACATAGAAAAGTAATTCATTAATTTTCATTAATTTTCCAGGAAATATTATTCTTTATTAGAAATTTTATATCCTAGCATTAAATAATACGAATAAGTACTTAGGAAGATTTTAGCACGTGGGCCTCTAAGTGATCACAAAGCAAAAAAAGAATAGGAATTTAAAATTCATCATACGCATGTATACCGAGTGATAAACTTTCGAAAAAAGAAAAAAAAATGAGTATTTGTATTAGCAAAAGTTTTTCTCGCGACAATTCGATATTCTATTTTTACATAGGATAAATTTAAATTTCTTTTCAATTGACGAAAAATTCAAGTTCTTTCGACTTTTAATGTTAATATTAATATTTCTACACCAGGGATAAAGGATACTAGGACAAATGCGTTGGAATTTAAAAGTGATTTCGCATATACATGAAACTTTAGAAAATGTAATTGAAGTGCAAATAACGTGTATTTTGAAATTTCACTTGAGACGAAAGCCTTCGCTTGGCCGACGCATTTCAAAGTTATTAAAATTTCTCAAAATGTTAAGTCGATGCCCATGTGAATTGATGTAAGCTTCGGTATGTATTTTAATCATTTATTGCATTAATTTATTTTTCAAACATACGTTTAAAGCGGTCAAGCTAATTTCTTAACTTGACTGAATAATAGACTGAAAATACTTTCAGAAGTATCGCAGAATGATTGCAAATCCATTATTAAATATGTTAAAAATAATGTATTTAGCAATACAGCAAATAAAAATTAACATTACTTCTGTAAGGTTAATGGTATTTTCGCCTCGAGTATCTTCGCGCTTATGTCATGCATATGCATATTCCATAAGTGTATTCAGAATTAAAATTAACACGCTAAAGACTTACAGTATATTCTACGATAATCATTTGCACTTGGGTTTAGTATACACGTTCGCCTGTACGCCATTTTGTCATTTCTAGAGCTATAAGCTTTTTTTGGAAGTCGCATCGCGTCTTTTGGGCCATGAGCACGTACTCAATACCTCAGTCCGAAGCGTAGCTTCATTAAAATACATAAATTATTACACAACTCAATAACGTAATTGTCTATGAAGTTAATATTAATAACGAAAAGTTTCACGTTTCAGTTTGCGTGTATTTAAGCAATCGGTGTAATTGTCGTAAGTACAATTTATTCAATTTTATTGACTTTAAATCCTTTTCAAAAATCACACCGAGGAGATTCTTAAGTCTACTAAAAATAGTTGATAAAAAGTTACTTAACAGTTTTTACTAAATGACTGTAAAAACATTTGCAAACGAAAATTATTTACGTATATTTAAACTTTGGAATGTTCGACTAATTTCGAGCAATTTATAAACACATTCCATTAACGATATCTAACGATCCACATGGAACTTTTTCGTAATCACTTCGAGTTGGTAATCTTCCACTTTTTTCACTTAAAATATGCTCCTTTGGAATATGCTGCATTTCACACGTTTTACTTAGGTACGTTACTTATAATCAGTTATAGTATCGATATTGCGATGAACGGAAAAAAATTGTCTTTGCCCTTGGGAACTACCTGCAATTATTGATATTTTGTTGCAAGTAACTAAAGCTCGGTTTAACATACTTGCATTAAATTATATATCGTTTTTTAATATTTGTGTTTCTTCGTTTTAATAGCTGGAGAAAATTCAAATGTCCGTCACGGAATGTGTTCGCAGTGACAGAAATTATATAAAAGCTGTATAAAACGCTAAGAAACATAATGCTAATCGAGCAAGAGACAAAGTTATATTTATTTCTTCTTCTAAATGCTTTCAATTTTAAAGGTAAATAGATTTTCGTTTTGCGTATATTAGAAAAGGAAACTAAAAGTTTCAATATTTTTTGCAAAATTTAATTTTTAAATTAAAATAATTCTTTCAAGTCATAATACTATTCATTTCCATGTCGCACATCACTTAATAAACAGAAACGTTTTTTATATCTTATATTATTATTATAATTAATTTGTCTAAAACTTAAATAAAATAAAATAAAATAAAAAGTAAACAAATTATGAATGTATTTTTTAAATAACGGATAAAATTGTACTGATTCTATAATTTTCAGTTTATAAATGTAGTATACGAGGCTCGATTTATACTACATAATTCACTTATAATTGAAGGGATTTATATTTTTCCAAACGAAATTGGGTACAATATTATTGAATTATTTGTTAAAAATTTCAATTTTATATAAAAAATCATAAAGCTGGTACTGGTATTTTACTATTCAATAATCGTCAATCGAAATTGGCTTAGAATTTATCGAACTTTTTGTAGATAATCTTTCCAATTTAACGATGCTATAAAAATTGCCGCATTCGCTTTAATACAATACAAGACTTTAAAGTTGTTCATAAATTATGTATTTTATAGTAAAACAAATGAACAGGAAAAAATTCTTTTTTATTATTTCCTATTTTATTTTAATCGTTTGTAAATCATTTCGAAAATATACAATATAATAATTTATTATATTTAAGTCAACAGATGGAAATGCTTAGTTTTCTGATTAAAAAATAATAAATTTATTTAGGATTTAAATATAAAATGACGAAAATTCAATGCTAACGTTAATCTGTAATAAGTATTATTCATAGTGAAACTAGAACGAATGATTTTAAAAGGTTTTTCCATCTAGACGGTTATATATATATATATATATATATATATATATATATATATATATTTAATACAATGAATATACTACAAATATATACTCATTTATTTGAGCTTTCGTCATAGAAATGATTACAAATTTAAAGCTCAAGTTTGAAAAATTTCAATCATTCTTGATTTATTGGTTCAACGAGAACATTATAAATAGTGTTTGCAATAAAATATTTATCAGTAATGATACGTATTTAGATATACGTTTTGATTAGTATGTGCTGATGAGTTAAGGAAAAATGTATATAGGAATAGCTAAGTTAATTCAAAAACTTTTATTAAGAAAATAGTACAGTACAACTATGAGTAAACTTTTTTAAAAATAGACAATATGAAAATATTTATTGTTAATATTCGCGATGTTTCTAATATTAATGACAGGATCATAAAACTATTCTTGATTATCACGTGAATCCATATTTTATGTGGAAATTCAAATTTCATAAAATTTATATGTTTCATGAAATATTTAAAATCTGGAAAATTATTTTGGGCACAAAATATGAAACTTGAAGCATTCTGTTTCAGATTCAGTACGTAAAATTATTATAATAGCAAAACTTTTAGGGCTCTACAGAAAGATTTTATACAACTTACGAAATAATATTTCACAGTTATTTAAGTAACCACGATCCCATAAAGAAATAGAACGCGACGAACACATTTCACCGTACGAACGTGTATATTTATATGTAAAATAAATTAATTTATCACGAGAACGTAGTGATAAACGTGCATCGCTAGATGGTACACATCTAAGAACAGTAAAGATTTCTGAATTCTAAGACAGTATTGTTCACCATTATGCATATCTATGTATGTATTTTATTACCTAATTAATTATAACTATATAATGATAATATGATTGGGCATGATCGTACACGATACGTATTTTGAGAGTCAATAGTTACATTTATTGAAGAAATCGACAAATTTTGTTAAAGTTAAGAAATTTTTTTATAAGAAACTTTTCAGCGCTAAAGTTGCAACTTCAATTACATTCAATTACAAGAGTAGACACATTGGAATTGCGTTTTCAAAAAACTAATAAGTTTAAATGCAATACAATTGAAGTTCTTTCATTTTATTTATTATTATTTTCTATTTAACTAACGTGGATTCACTGTAAAGTTAAAAGTGATATTTTGTGTGAGTATAATTTAAAACGACTGATTTTAAATTATACTAATATAAAATTGTCCATATACAATGATTTCTTCTAGGATTCTTTACAGGATGTTTGAGTTTTTATATAATTTGCAAAGTATTTTTTAAAATTTCTTCTCACTAGAATACGCATAAACAGCAGAGTAACTTTGAATCACTGTTTTCTACTGGAATATGTATAGAATCTAAAATATAAAGTTAGTTTCATTTTACATTCACTTTTTCTCCACATATTTTCTCTTTTTCTTCCAATTTCATCGTTTTATGGTTGGGTAGCAAGTTCTCGCTGTGGTTTTATATGTATTTATTACTTTAATTTTCGGATCAACTTAATCTAACTTTTATTCTGTCTATACTAGCTGCAATAAGATCGTGGAGTATAATTTTTTTTTGTGTTGGAACATGGAGAAAAAAATTGGTTGGTTTATTTTACAATAAATCACGATAAAAATAGTTATGATGTGTTCCATAATGTTTAACTCGATCTACGTATTATTACTACGATTATCATAATTTTATAACTTATATTTGAGAATAATTTTCAAATGTTGTTTTTCGTAAAAACAATAATTAAGTTGTAATACAATATACTTCTTATGCACGGCTTATTACAAATATAACAAAGTGTTCAAATTCTGTATTATTTATATTTACCGACATTTAGAAGTAGCGTAGGGAAATAAAAGAAAGAAAAATATTGAAAAGCTGTTCCATTATATGAAAAAGTAATACTGTGAGATTTGAAAATATAGAGGCAAACCTTTTTGATATTTAATATCATATGATCATATTTTCGTGTCGATGAATGAGTATATCACGGCAAACAACGATTAGGCGAAGTCTTTCCCGTACATTTTGCACGGAATCTAGAAATATCTATTCATTATTATTGCGTGACTTTTAGAATACTTAAGCCAGAATCAATTGGATAATTAACATCGCAAAATATTTACCAAAAGTAAATGTACATCAAAAACTCACCGATAATCGTGGCGAGAATGAGAAAGCCAAGAATAGTTGCGATGGCGATTGTAACGATGAGATCGTATTCCTGGTTGGTGAGACGACCAACGCTCAGCTCCAGGTCCTCAGGCCAACTCGTGTTACCGCTGACGTTTAAACCTTCGCGTAGCGTTGTATCGTTCCAGGTCGCCGAGGCGGAGGACAGCAGACTCGGCTGACTTCCATTGATGGACGTGCCCCGGGTTACCGTGCCCCATGCCCACCACAGCTTCTCGCCAACCATCACACTGTAACCGAACAATTTACCTTATGAGTTGTCAAGACCGACTATAAGGGCGGTGGCGTGGGGGTGGAGTCATAGGTCACGCTGTGTTTTTAACCTGGAATCAGTAAATCTATTTTCCAAAGAAACAACTGGTTTTACTCTTGTCATAATTGAGCTGTGAACCGTGTACGTTAACGTTAAAAGCAAAGTTTTACAGATAATTGTTGTAATGATTGAAAGAAACGTTAGACCTTTCTGTAAAAAGTTGATATTTATGATCAGTATAATTTGCATTTCGTAGAAGAACATTGTGACATACTCATATACGGTGCGTTATTGTAGTAATTTTTGCATAAACTACGGTATATTTTAAAAGGACACTTTGTACGAATATATGTATACAGATATTTCGTAGGAAAATTTTCTGCTCTAGAGAATGTGCAGAGTATTGATAGATATGAATTTAAAAGGCAAAGTAATGAGAACTGTGATTAAAGTTTTTAATACTATTAAACTTAAATTTCTACGATATTGTTCAGCAATATGTTCGTAATATTTTAATTATTCAAGTAATATTTTCTTTCTTTACCAACGTGTCGAGAATTCCATTTCGACATTTAAATATTGTTTTTAACTTTGTTCATAACAAAAGTGCATCTACTTTGCACAGCTATATTGTAGAATAAGTTCATTCGATTCAGAAATAATCGAAGTATATGATATATTCGTGCAAATAATATGTACCTTATTCTCAACAAGGATAATAATTATTACTTTGTTTGTTCCTTTTTTTACTAGATTCGTATATACCAAATGCATGCACATATTTAAAATCAAACACGGCTATATCAGTGTACGTGATCACAAAGCTGATAAAAAGCAAATTTTATTTACGCAACAACGTACTTTCGCATGTGTCAACGAATGTATATGCATAAATTTACACGAACACACGTATTTAGTATAATATTCACAGTAAATATGTTTCTCTAAAGCGTACTATGCAGTAATACTACGAGTTTATTCGATTTAATTTTTCAATCTTAAATAGAATTTTTCTCAAATTTACTGTCATTCAAGGGACTCACTGTTCAATTAAAACTTACCTTGTACTAAATATTTTGCAATGAATTGATCAAAATATAATTTAAGAAGGTACAAAAACATAATTCTCACGTATTAATATTTTTTCTCTAAAGTGAATTTTATTTTGTATTTTAATAAATTTATATAAAGCACAAATGTTGTAAAAATTTGCCCACTGCGGAACTCGATTTAATCATATTTTTATTTTTTAAATTATATTTTATATAATTAAATTTATAAATCTACTAATATTTAGCAACTTATTCTTCGACGTATACATTTATGAAATATTACTTATTGGAAATTATTTCTAGAATGAAAACAATAATTACCGGAATGATCAAGCAAATTGTATGAAATATTTGAAAAGCACAGTATTTATTAACTACGGACCAAAAAATGAGTAAATTCGTCAAGTATCTTATCAAGTATGGCAAAAATATGTATACGCGTATAATGTATTCGGTAGGAATGCGAATTAAATTTATTTACATTCCTGCTTGGTTTTATCGCGTAGATGTCATTCTCATTCACATAAAAAGATATACTTTTGGGAGTTTATAATAATAACAATTGCTCTTAAAAATATAAACATTAAATTAGTCATGTACGTTTGTAATTTAAAGTAATTTTGAAAATTTAATTTCAGTGAATCTAGATTATCGGAACGTTATTAGCGAGACGTAATAATAAATTAAACAGGGACTCGAGAATTTAGATGGATTTATGCGCCGTATTATAGTACAAAAAATGTAATTATTTTAAAGGCGAAGAAATTCTCTGTACGACAAATGACTTCATCGTTATGTTTTAAGAACTTTAATGAGCTCAGCTACGATGCTGAGAAACGTTATATTTTTTTATTAACTAACAGAATTATTTGATAATGCACTTTCTTAATACCTTTCAAAATTTAATTTTTTATTAACAGGCTCATCTACTCTTGTCATTTGGGATTAATTATAACTTTCGATGAAAAGTTAATTATATAAATTTTCAAAGTTTAAGATTAAAGAAGTTTGTTTAATTTAACGAACAAAGTACTGAAATTATTAGTTGACTGTTCCAATCAAATTATTCTTTTCTTGTCAGTATGAATATCTTTTTACTGCAACACAACAGTACAATAATAAAGTGCTAGGTTAAACCCAGATACATACTTCATAATAAAAAAATCTATATAATATATTGTCGTTACTTTATTTTATTCTTTTCACCTTTAGTCTACTTTCACCCTTTAATATTTAAAGATAAATAGTTTCTTGAAATAAAAAGCTTTACTGTGGTATATAAGTACTTCTGGCAATTGTGTTTCATCGTAATATAACATTGCATTCTACAAGTGGTTTCAAAAACATGGAAAATCAATACGTCTTGTTTTTCAAACTGTCCATCAATTTTTATCCAAATCAAGGAATAAAAACTTAGGTTTTCATGATGTTTTTGGTTAAAAATATAATTTCTTTTTAAAATCCATTTTCGGTGTTTCAATAGTCGTAAAAGGTCTCTAAAACTTAGGACAAGTTCAAGTTGCATTCAACAAGGTTATGTTGCACTAGTATATGTACTATAAGTATAAGCGCGTTACTGGGAAGTTCCACAGGCCTTGGAAGTTCGGATTAATGGGTCCGTCTGGGCGTCGCTCTGGAAATTACACGACGATCACGGTAAATAATATGGATTCTTCTTTCGAGAAGTTATTTTCTTCTATTCGCGTAGTTTTGCCACGAGTACTATATACTTCTCTTGCCGAAGGCGAGAATTAATTATATATCTCTTTCGCTTTTAATTGTTAGAGCAACAAACTATTCCTCCGTACCCTCATCTTGATTACTCATAATTACTTTATTTACCGTCAGGCGGATGTTGATAATGAAATAAGGCTTTCAGAGACGCTTGCCTAATTCATCAATTCAAGTAGCAATGGTTCTCCAGTGAAGATTTTGAGTAATGCATGGAGTTCCTTTATTTTAATTTTTTCGAGAGTGTAATATAAATCCGAATTCATACAAAGCGCGACTTCAATATTCTTTTAATTCATACAAAACGAACCAATTTGAGTAAATAAAAATTGATAATTACACGAACTACGCGTACAAGTTTCTAACTAAAATTTATAAATATTTTCACGTCCCTTACATTTAGAACTTGAAATAAAAAAAAATAAATTAATTGTTTATGAAAGGCGTGTTCGGTATAAATGACTGTAATATATTAAAAATTTTCTTTTAAATGTTATTATAAAATATTTTTCATTATACGTATTTATTATTATATGTTGACTGTATTACAAATATTGGCTGAACTTCGGGTAAACATTTATATTAGAGAAACATACACAGTATTAAGAGGGTATTTATATATGTAAGCAAAAGCACAAGAAGTTTAAGCAGACATGTAAGTCTTATTTGACTTTTTGTATAGTAATTTGCATTAATTTTTCATTATCCAACAAACTGACTATTTTGCTCAACTTAGCACTCGACAGGATCAAGTATTTCTTATGAAATATCGATAGCTACTTTTTAATTTCATACTGCGTTAGTACGTTACCAAATTTTAATTTGCATTTTTTCATTTTAAATGTGTATAAAATGAAGCGAATTGTTAAACACAAATCATCACTACGAACTGAGGGGAAACGATGTTGTTCGCGAAAGTAAACAATAGCTATTGTTAGTCTATTAGCAAATTATCGAATATTAGTTGATAATCGAACATTTTTCAGGTAATTCCTACGTACACTGTATTTTCTGTAATCAGAGGCCCGAACGAGACGAAGCATCCTTACATACATTTTTATAGGTCAAATAAGAAAAATGTTTATTTGACGACCTTTACCTCAATTAATCCGGCATGGAAACTATCCAAAATCCAATCCCAAATCATATAATCGTATCAAGAAAATACGAGAACTCCCTCCATCTATCTGAAAAAAAATTTCTATATTTAATAGTGTTATGTACGTAAGCGAAATTGAAAGAGGGGGAGATTTTCATTAGTTCTGTTGTGTATCTGTTTATATATAATTTACATTATATAAAATAATAAAATATAATCTTCCAAATTGTTCTTTATAATTAGTTATGGTTAGAAATTTAAAGGTTATAAAGCTGTTAAGTTTTGAATATTCTAATAGCTAATTCGACGTCGTCTCTGCATAAGTATTTTGCATAGCTTCCTCTGGAAATAGGACTGTTTCAAAGTTTCATTAGATGAGAAGGCCTTTGAGTTTACGTTCAATGGACCTCAAACAGGAAGAATGGCATTAGCGGTCTATTAGATTAATGCTCGATCAAATCATTTACTAATAATATATCACCGTAATTACTTTACATTTTTTCGAAAATACTAGAGATTGCTATAAATGTCGGGAAGCATTTCCTTTATAACTGAGAATTACGCGAATAGAATAGGAAATTCGCATGTCATGCGATGGAACATCTACAAGATATACACAAGTATGCAGACTTGAAGAACTCGTAAGATTATATTCAGGATAAGTATACCAGTTACTTTCACAGTTATAAATGCCTGGATATCTATTACGATTCCACTTAAACGGTTCACACGTATCAAGTGCATCGGCTATTTTAGCAGGCAAGTAAATTAATATTTCTTTCAAAACTCATTTTTTAAGTTAAAATGTATTTTCCGCTGCTTATTGCGCAATAACTGCTGCATCTTTCTCATACCGAGGTTCTTTCGAAAATTTAGTGGTGGAATAAATATTGTAGCAACGTGTTACAATTAAAAGCACATACCGTAATTTCTTAAACAGAAAATACGCAGGAAGAACGAATACGCTATTTTATCATGTACACATAATATGCTACGTTAATCCGTGATGTCGAAAATTGCAATTCGCTTTAGCCTTAAAAAGTCGCGTTATTTTGTGACAATACCAACTTTCCGATGTAATAGCTGTCAAGTACTGCTGCGTTGATACTTGAAATTTTCAATACTTTTCCCATAGTTCTTTTAACCTTTATCTCGAAAATTATTGACTTTAGAAAAAAAATACAATATCGGTGACTTTGATGAATTTGCAGTTTACAAAGACTGTCATTTGTAAAAAATGGCGAATGATTAAAGTATATTTGGCACAATATTTTAAAACAGCTTTAATTTATGAATTGCTTTTTTAGCGAATTAAAGTGAATACCCTACTAAGTGTAATAAACTTAGTTAGGGTAAGGCTGTCTGGATTGTTACACAGTGCAATTACGAGGAGTGAAATTTGGGAAAATGCAATGAGATATCGATATCGCTCGTTTTCACATGTTTTTGACTGGTTAAAAGACTATTCTTCCAAAGCTCTTGCTAGTGCTTTTTTATCATTCCAGATTCCTGTATCGTTGGTATTAAAATTCATACGATTCGGCAATCGAACCACGAATATTGTAGCCAAATCTCTCCAATCTCTGGCAAGATAAGGTCTCGTTTCCTATTTAATCCTGACCGATTGGATGTGTGAGTTTCATGGATTTTATGCTACGTAAGAAAGATTTTCTATGCTGGACACGAGAGTTCTGTGATAAAATGTAGCTTAAGATTGTGTATGTAGTTTAGCCCCTTTCAGAAATTAATTATTTGTGTTTTTAAGTTGGCTATTATTTATTTGAATCCATCAGAAATGGTAATTGAGAATTAAGAACTCTCGTGTTACTATAAATAATAATAATACAATACTATATTATGAAATTTAGCTCTTCGATCTAAAGGAATTTAATTAGGAATTTTTAACCATTTGACGATAGCAATACCATTTTTTCAGAAGCGAATGAATGATTCGTACGTTATAATACACTTTTATCCATGGCTTTTATCCATAAGTAGAAACTTTTTCAATTTTTTTCAATTATAATAATAAGAATGCTTACAAATATATTGCAATGTGCACATAATAATATAATACAATTGTGCAGATGATGATCAAGCAAGATTAACTCTAGATTTTTGGATTCTTTAAATCATCACTATGTTTATATTTATGTTTCTCTTTAAGATTCTCAAACGTTTAATGAATAATGTAAAACGTTTTTATTGAGTGTTAATTACGAACTGAAGATAATGTATTACGTACAATTACGAATTACTGCGGTAACCTAAATTTGAAGGAGTAGAGACGTATAAGTCAATAACGAGATGCATATTGCGTAGAGAACGCGCACAAGGAGTTGGAGAGGTTTGAAATTGTTACGTCATTCTCACGTCGGTGTTTCCTCGCCGATAGTGACTAGTAACCGATCTCTCGACTCTCGCACAATTCTCCAGTTTTTATAACGATAGTTTCTTTCTACTTGAAAACATGGAGTCTGACTTGGGAGAACAAAATCTTCCCAACAAAAATTCTTCTTAAAGATTCAATTATTAACGATATGTATCCGATTATTAACGTTTATCGTGAATTGTGTTCAGCAATTTAGTAATTACGTAACAATAATATTACGTAAATGTAGTTAAAATTTTAAGCTTAAGAACCTAGAGAGTAACAGGATAACATTGTCTATCGTGTCTCAGCTGTACGTCATGTTATTCGTTTTTCCAAGTTTTCTTCTACATCCAAGTTTCTCAAGTGGCAAAAGTCAAACTACATTTTATATCATCCAATATTCCTCTTCTTTCCTCGAACTTGTTCGAATGCTTACATCGAGTTTCAATGTTTTACTCCATTGTTTTTGAAAACTAAACATTAGTATCGTTGCATCTGCAGCGGATGAAATTTCATTTAGTTTCATTTCGTATCTCGAAGATACATCATCTGGTATTTTATACATTATCTGGGATAGATTGTATTTTGATTTTTAAAAAGCTTACGTATTAACATCAATTTTTAAGTACGCGTGGACTCAAACGACGCACTTAAACTTAATTTTGAGCAATGTTTATCGGTAATTTTACACAATTCCTTTACATAATTCTTACTTCGTCAACAATCCTTAGAATGTGTCTATATTTTTTAAATACGGCGAGTATGAGTGACATTCAAAAAGCTGGAAAAATCTCCAATTAACCGTCTTTGTTCTGTTTGTAATACATACACGCACAAATCGTTATGCGAAGATTTCAATTGTTCGTTAACGTGGTTTAATGTTGCTCGTATTTTATATCTTTTAGCGAACACGCGAATTTCAAATTCTACAACGAGACACGGAATGCCATTACAAATGAATTTGGAGTTTTAGAACTTTTGTAAATATTTAAGAGTCAATGAACAACGTAACCTCTGAACAGTCGCGAATGCCTGAGCGGACCGCTTTTATATTAACGTTCGTGCAATTTTTCAGCTGGTAAAGTTGGCTTTGTTTCGCTTCTTGCGTGCATGCACCACGTGTAGTCTCGCAGGTCGAGCGCGCGTGCGGATGGCCTAGAATATTCACGGAACGCCAAGAGTCCTGAGAATTTTGTCCGGAGAAGCAGCGACAGCAACTTGTTCCGCCAACAATATAGTCGGGGGCAAAGTGCAATTCGAGGGCGCGAGCGAAGAGTGTGGGTGATGAGCCGCCCGTTGTTCGTGCTTGCGTGGCACGAAACTTACTCATCTGCAAGAATTTTGCCAACTCTTGCTGATGTAATTCGTTCAAGATTCTGCGAAATATGTGTGATATTCGTGAATAGTTGACGCTTCTTTCTTCGCGAAGGTTCTTAATGCTATTTATGGTACAATACTTGACTGACCCGAACTTGACGACTACACACGTAACATCTGGATTAAATTTTCTTATTCATAAGCAATCATTCAACATACAATAGCATTATGATTTTATAGAAGATTTAAACTCGAATAACGATTAAGTATTAAGAAATTGTAAGTGTCATACAGGAAGTGTCGTTCTAGTAGAAATCAGCGTTCTCTTATGGTACTTCTTTCTTCGCCACTTTTAATATTATGAAAAATGCATGAAAAGCTTTTTACTTTATTAGGTGCATTCAAAATCTTTTCTTCTCCTCTGTGGACTTTTCTCTCATAATAAATAAGAGAAGGAAATTCGCAAGAGCTCAATACGATCGACCCCCTTTGACTGTCTTATCAAAAAATACGGTTTCACTAATATAAAGGGAAGTCCCGCGAACTCTTCCAACCGATATAGTAATCATTCAAAGAGGCGATTCTTAAGGTGCACCAGGTCCTCGCACAGTGGATATTTCCAATTTTGCAACGTGGATTCTTCGAAAAATGTTGATCCCCGTCGTATCTCAAGCGGAGTAACGAGCATTCGTGCATTCGTTACTTATCTCGAACGTTGAATCGCCGGACTAACGTGGCGTCGATTCAACAATTTTTACGGATAAACAAGAAACGGTACTTCGCATTCGGATAATTTTGTTTGCGATATTAGATTATCCAAAGTGTCAGATCGCAGATAAATCTGAGAACGTAGCTCGCGACATTATTTACGTGCTATCAAATGTGTATACATTGCTGCGGGTAAACCATATAATGGTTGTATAAGTTAGAGAATTTATCTGCGATGGAATGAATTTCTGATTGCATTTACATAGTTTTATAATGTAAATCTTAAGCTGCTTTTAGAATCATCTTAAAGGCAATTCAAAAGTTATTATTATTTTTAAGTTTACATGTTCGATAAACAAATAAACAGATAAATTTGCAAGATTTAATATTTATTTCAATTCGCATGAAAAAATTGAATTTAAAAGAATAATGTATGCGATGTTTTCGTTTTATCTTAAAAAAATTTTTCAATTACCTGAAAAGAAATTAATTAAAACAGTTCGATGAACGTAAAATAGTTCAGAATATAGAATAAGAAACTGTGGATTCCAATGCTGATTACGTATCGGCGTACTATGCGTATACGTTAATTAATGTTTTGGTCTAATAACGAATTCGAAAAATTTAATTTTAAATCCATTAAGCTTAGAAAAGATATTGAAATGAAAATACTATAATATAAAACGAAATTTTTAATAAATTTATTTTTACATCTGCGAGAATAATAAAGTAATACGAGTAATGTGAACATTTACAGTATCCGTTTAAAGCATTAAGTTATAAGAACCATTGACAATTCAACCATTCACAATCTATTACTTATGTACATATTCTTATACTTTTTTAACCAATCACCTGTACAAAACTTAATTTAAAGGATTATATAAAGGCCTATGTTTCAAAGCTTACGTTCATCAAAACTTTTACCTTGCAACTCTTTTTATATTGCTTACAAATACTACGACGTAAACAATTTTACGTCGATCACGATTAGCCACCAGATCAAGTACTTTTATAACTTTCTCCTCCGCATGCAATACTAAAGCAATACTATTATTAAATTATCAATTTAATAATTGGATATATAAATAATTTTAAGATAATTCGTATCCTCGTGTAAATAGTTAATGTAATGCTATTTTATAACTTAATCATAAATTCTTATTATTATCTATACAGGTTTCATTTATATGCGTACATCAGTGACACGTGACAAAGTTATAAAAATTATTCTATTAAAATATATGTACATTGATGCTGATGATACTTTTAATTACAGTCGATCTCTCAAATTTGCCACTGATTTTTGCAATCCATTCAGGTTCGTACTATTCATCGACTGTATAACTTTGATAGAATTAGATGAAAATACTCGTGACTTTTCCATCGAGTAATTGCCTAACTTGCGTATCTTTATTACACGTTGAATCACATATAACGATATATAATAATTACCTCATTACTTTACGAAAATTACGTACTTTTAGACAGGAGAAATCGCTTTTTATATCGTTAGGAGATGCTCTATTGGTTGTACCGCGATAAAGCTAGTCACTACTAGATTATTCAATTCTTGCTATAATATAAATAAAGTGCTAGCCACACGAGAATAAAGGTTGCACTCAAATATAGTCAGCGTATTACCGTAAACAACAGATTGAAATATTATTCCATGTAACTTTTAAGACTAAAATGTTTGTATTTAGATTTTGAATATTCTATATGAAGTGTTCTTGTGAATTCGGAGTCTACCGCTTTTGAAGGGGTAGACGAATAAAAAGCATAATTTTTGCTTCGATTGAAATTTTAATTCAATAACGCAGGAACGAATAGGCCAATATTGATTGGTCAAGGCAGCGCTTATTGATTTTTTGGCTATTAAAGTGGAAGGTAGTCATTGAATTTATTCACTTTTCAACCGTAATGATAAATTTTCATAAAAAGGTTTAAGATATCGTAAAATTGTTAAAAGAAGTGCAATTTTTCTTTTGGACACGCAAAAGTTAGCGATATTAGGAAGTGATATATATCAGCTTTGCCATAAATTTGGCCGTTAAAACAGTGTCCCTCCTCCATAATTTATTCATTTAAAACTTTCAACTATCAACGACGAGGTAATTTTCTCGTTTCCGTGATTGTAAGCTTAATTATTGATTTATTGAGGATGTCCGGAAGATCGGTTTATTCAATATTGAATTTTCATTATGTGAAAGTTCATATTGTAAAGGACAGAAGGAATATGAAAGGCAATCGCGAATATACAGGTACACGAGCTCTGATCTAAAATCATAAATTAATAATATAAAAAGTTTACCCTTTCATCATTGAATTATTAATTGACCTTGAATTAGTCGCGAATCGAGGATCGTGTTTTATTATTTCACAAGAATTCGTAATAATGATTTATAATTTTTGGAGTAAAGCGCTGAAATAATGACGTGAATTATCAGTGAAGGCTAGGATAAGGCTCGTTTGAGCGCTTTCATTCCGAATACGATGCATATGGCGCATCTCGGTAATTCGCGTAAGATCGTTGTCATTAGTATGCAACGCGATTATAACCGCGTACCGTCGAGATTGAGAGAAAGCGCCAGTGGTAGGGTCAGTAATTGAAGTTTGCTTTTCGCGAAATATCGACGACCACGGGAACGCTCGAGCATGGCTGTATTTGGTTGGAGGCGTTAAGTTATATACCGATTTTCTAGATTAAGCATGTACCCTCATGCATATGTATGCGAAGTCGCGCTCGCTTATTCATGAGTCGGTATACCATTCGGTCCGCACGAATATTATCAAGATAATAAGCTGCGCGGGCACATCTAATGCAACAAAGTTTTAATATACTTTGACGTGGCTTCCAGATGACCGCTTCATGTGAATCGTCGCCGGATTTTATTATTGAGTATGCAGTGTAAAGCGCGAGTCTCGAGATGCAGAAACGGCATCGAAAACTGTCGGTTTCCAAGGGTCCCTTCATCGTTAATGAGGGACTCGAATTCGTTATTCAAAAGCATACGTGCATCAGCCTTTAAACTGATATACGTTGCTTTACTCAAAGGGACCATATATTAGTACCAGTACTGTGACTTACTACTGGGCTAGGGAATAAAGCCATAATTACAATAATTTGTTCGTTAGTAATCACAGATTCTTGGTCTTGTGAATATTCAAATGTATGTTGTAAGAGACTAAATTACTTGGTAAATTAAAAAAATTAAGATCTAACATTGATTAGCAAGTTCCTAATGGGATAGTTTTAACCGAAGTTTAGAATGCTGACCAATTCCATTGGGAGAGTAAGCAGCAATCTTGGACAACATTGTAGAATTGCGTCAATTTTCTATACTTCCGTTGATTGAAAATTGACTTAATTAAAATCAACTCAATGTTCATTTGATTTATAATCTATCTCCAGCATTTCCTATTGAATTTGTCCATTTTTCTGTATTTACTAAGAAATTTACTTTCAAACCAACGAATTAAATAAGTAAAAGTCTGCTTCCGTTCCTTCAAAATATGAATACAATAACATATCGTGATTTATCGAAGAGGATGCCGAACCGATATTCATTTTCAAATTTTTATTTGAAAATTTTCCAAATAAAAAGAAAGTCGACGTAATGAACATACATGATTGTTATTATCCTCTTTGTTCCTAATAATAAAAGCTAAGATATTTAACGAACCGCTAAAAACTGTAACGAATAATTTTATGGCATTATTTTACGTACTATTAGAAATTTGGTAGCCTGTGCTGAGACGTACATCTTTTTTTTTGTTTCAAGCGCAACGGATAAAACATCGCGTGACACCGAAAATATATATTAAGAATTTCTAAAGTGTGAAATAATTCAAGGCTTAAGCGGAAACTAGGCAACACGCGTGGTATCGCTCGTAGAATAATTAATTTCGAATAGACTAGTAATTCATTATTCGATAATTCATAGCGACGTGAGATAATTTCTCGTCATTCTATACTTTCGTCCGCGTGTAATGCGATTTACATTTTAACCGCGTACTGCGGAATAGGTAGGATGAAGTGTTAAAGAGAAAAGGGAAAGGGATATTCTGCGAGATGCAGTAGATATTACAGCAATGTATAAAAGTGTAAGGAATCTGTCTGCGAGGATAATCTAACGAGAAGTCAGCCTACATAATAGTATTATGTCACTCAACTTCACTGCTTGCATTGTAATGCTTCGTCCAATCAGGCTTTTGAGACTGACTGCGAAATTTAAGTGTACATCATCGCTTATTCCGACGTTACAAGCATTTTATAAATCAATGCTGCAATGTAACGTGACTCATTAAATTCAAAGTCGAGAGGATCTAGCATCACTCTATTTTAATAATCGCGTTCTTTCGTCTGCCGCAGATGAGGAAATTTTGCTTTCACAAACAGGTTCGTCACATAAATCGCCGTGTTAGTAATTCTACAAAATTTACGATTATAATAACTTAGTAATTACGATTTAATTTACTGGCTATTATTTATTTTAACCGTTGAATGTTAAAAATGCTTATTATCCCAGTGATTCGGATACAGATGATTTCTTCCCTAAAAGTAGAAAGTACATTTTCCTAATTGACGTAAAAGATGTTCTTCCGAATATTTTCGATGTAATGCTTCTGTGATTTCGGGTCGCTGAGCTATTGTATCGAATATGGCTAGAGAAAAGAAACTTAGTTTCAAGGGAGATGATTTGAGGGTGAGAAAAGCTTACCCTACGACCCTAAACTTGCAGAAGCCGTCTATTAACTTTTGAAGATACGCATGATGCGACGACAGGCTGGAGGAGTTGCCAGTCGATTAAGGGCGAAAAATATGATTGAAAAGACAAGGGGCGAAATTTCGATTCCAGTAGAGAGAAAGCCGAGCTGTGGACTACGTCGACGAAAGCACGTGCTAGCATTGGTATACGGTTGAGCGAATGAAAGAAAAGGGAAATATCAGATATTCGAGTCAGGTTAGGGTGTATTAGTCGGAGCTACACGTGACTAGATTTTTAGAATTGAGCGTTACAGTTTCACCCTACACGTGGTATACACAGCTATCTATAGTCGTCCGTTTCTCTTTTTACGTGTCTTATTCTTCTCATTTCGTTTCACTTTCATGCTCTATCTTTTTCTCGGCCTCTTTATCTTTGTCCCCTTTCTCACCACTTATTTAATGAAACAGATATATTTTTGAGACTTCAAAGCCTTTGCACGAAGATCGCAATATCGCGTATGTTGCGAGATAAAATTATTAGCGGAGGTTGTAGATATTATAATCATGTTGCTGAAATTAATTTTATTTCAGTTTATTCGATGGCGAGACAGTTTGCCACGAAATTCTTTTCTTCTTCGGACTTTCAGCATTGCACGTTATTGTCCGTGTAACTTTGACTTTAAAAGCCAACGCGATCTGACAATCTTTCGTCGGATGAGATTATAAAAACTCTTTACGGAGTATATCGCAAACAAGATAATTAGAGCTGAAAATCTGTGAAAAATACAGCATTATTCTTGAAATATCTCTTAAATATATATATATTCTTCATTATTAATTGATATAAATAGTATTAGAATTTTTATGATTCAAATAATCATTGTTACTTACATTTGTAGCATTTTCTCCAATAAGATGGAATTAATTGTACTTTTAGAATGCATTTTAAGAAATAATATATTGCCTGTCAGAAAATTTTTCTACTGTATTTGTCATAAAATTATTAAATACATATTAACCATGTGAGTCATTTAATGTGCAAAAGTATTTTACGCTCGGAGCTGATATTCAAGAAAATAATGAAACTGATACTGATAATTACATCAAATATCAGCCGTAAATTTGTTTTATTATATTTCTTTTTTCATCATGGAACAGAATTTATGATGACAAAAAGATATTTTCGAGTTAATTCTGTAAAAATACATTGCGAAGTTAGAAAAACTTAAATAATGAATTTTTCAAAATAAATTATATTTGCTTGAATATATTCCTCTTGAAATTCAAATTGAAACACGTACTGATATTTTTTCAGGTATTTTTATCTAAAATTCTTTTAAACCATTTTTATTCCGTTCTTATTCTTAAATAATTACAAAACTAAAATTCTAAAATACTAAAGAACTAATAGAATTTCGTATAACAATGATTTATTCCCTTTGTTTAAGAAATTATTACTGCGGAATAAGGAAAAGGTATTTAATAAAGTAAATGTTTTAAATTAACCGATTTTTTAAAGAAAATTTTCATGTTTATCTCTTTAAACTCCGAGTAGTGTTTCAAAATAGATATACAAACTTAAACCCAATATATATCGGCATCTTGAAAACGTGCAGCTTTTTCTACTTAAAACTTAATAATATTATCTGAATTGGAAAATATCTGAAAACTTTCTCAAAGATAATGGTATATACACGTTTCTGAAAACTTTCAGTTTATTGTAAAATCTCGTAAAGTTGATGAAAAACTGACTACATTTTTATTAAAATTTTTCTTAATCAATGGAAAGCTTACCATTTGCATCCAGGAAGATATATATTAATAAAAATTATATGAACGATGCTTTACATTTGATTTCAATTAATTTTCTAAAACAAAGAATTTAAGATTAAGTTATCTTAATTATTCGTAAATTGTTATTTATATTTATATTTATATTGAATCTTTGTCATTTCTTTCTTAAGTACAAGCTAAGTGTAACAAATTTTTTATTACAAATAAACGGTTTTCATTAGCATTTTAAAACATTTTACAGTTCCTATAAAACGTTTAACTATTTTCTGTAGTGTATAGAAACCAAATCGTCTTTTATTCATGGTTATAATGTTATTGTGGATTTTTACATCTCTACAAATGTATAAGAAATACACATACACAGATACTTATTTGAAATAATACTAATATTGCATTATTGCTTGAAAATTCTTATACAAGTATTACTATTGTGTTCTAATATCTTCGACTATGTTATTAATTAAATTTGTAATATTCAGAATTTGGAACAAGCAAGAAAATTCTTCTGTAAACTTTAAATATTTTCTTTTACGAAATTCTTAATTTTACGAGCTAAATTTATTTTATCAATTATGTAATTTACAATCTATTTTGGACTCGAAACAAGTTGCTATTAAAAGCAAAATCAACTTTTGTTATTAATTAAAGTAATATATTTTTGTAGATAAAATGTATTTATTGTTGTATGCATTAATTCTATCTCGTACATTAATTCTGATGTTAAAAGAGCCCTTATGCGCGTTATCTCTTTTGAAAATAAATAAATATTATAAAAGTAAGCATTACGTGTATAATATCCCTCTTTAGAATACATCAATTTCGTATTGACAAACGTGGGCAAGTTGCATGACCAGAAATGCTTCGTAATAGTTTTGAACTTTGTATAGCATTCGTTTGTTATTGTAAGCGCTCTGTGCTACGATTTTCCATTCATAAGCATTTATATACGTTTATGTATACGCATCTATTAAACATGGTGCGTTAGTAAAAGCAAGGCGGCGTTGCTCTTATATATATATATATATATAGATACGAGTATTCGAGAGGTTCGTAATTCGTTTACGAACTCCTTTGTGAAATTAGTAGAATATGTCGTTGTCGAGAGGGAAAGGCGCATTAAAAGGGTTCATCGTGCATCCTTCATTCTACTTCCGGCTACGTATACAGTTCATTTACGTTTGGGATTGATTAATTTGTTTGATGGTTTCACACACTTTTTGATGCAAATTTTTCAATATAATTGCTGATATATTAGATGATTATAATGCAAACAAAATTTACAGACAGTTTTATATTTTATATTGTAATTATAATTTATAGTGAACGTTAGCCATCGGTTAAAAATCAAAAGTAAAATCTTCTTTTCTTTTTTAAATATTCAAAATTTTAAGTTCTTCAAATCAAAGAAAAGTTTTAGATCAAGGAATTATTTAGGAAGAACTTATATATAATGATTAAACTTTTTTGTAGCTGTAAGAAATATTTTTTTTAATTTTTTCATATTTTATTTTTTTATTTATAAAAAAGTATTAAATAGAATGTATTAACTCCAAAAGTACATACTAAGAAAAGATGGTCGATGATTTTTAAGCTGTAAAACTGCGTTTGAAGAAAATTATATCGAATACTTGATTTTGTAACGGTATTGACAACTATGAAATCGTACGAAATAATTATAAGAACCAGAAATCCTTAGAGAAAATAAGTATTGATTATATTACATAATACTAGAAGCAAACCTACATCGTTAGATGAAAATAAAAAATATTGATGTACAAAGTAAAACAAGAAAGACAAAGAAAAGCAGACGTAAGAAATTAAAAAACAGGACGATAAGACAGCCTTGTTTCACTTATATTCAGTTCTTTATTCCTTCGTATTTCGCAGGATGCAAATAAAAGGAAATATTGTGTTCTGAAATCCTGGAATTCTTCATATCGTATAATAAACCGGTGACCAACTAAAAATATACATTATGACTATTTGGTACATAAATTTTTTATTACTTTTCTACGTTCCTTCGCAAAAAGACGAGAGGTAAAGAGTAAGTATAAAATAATTGCTAAGTTATTCGAAAAAATTCGTTTCATTTTAAAGATAAATGATTAGTAAATTATGATGAAAAATGTTTCAAGAAAAAGACAAATTTAATATAGATAAACTAAATGTTGTCGTTAAAAGAACTTGCTAGCATAAAATACTCTTAATAAAATAATAACTTTTATTAAGAGCTTATGTTTATTGTAAAATTATTTATTTTTAACGACATTTCTTTTAATTAATCTTAAGACTGACCGTAATATAATTACAGATTGAATTTCAGTAAATGCTGTAGTACTGTGATTTTCTTGAGTTTAAGTTGGTAATTACATGAAATTAATTAATTGAACAAAGTAATTAAATAAATTAATTGAAATAAAAGAGATTCTCGGTATCCTCATTCTCGAAATAACTCGAGCACATTATAATACTGAAAAATACAATACTGCATTATGAACATGATCCTTGTGAAAAACGCTCATAAGGTTACTAGGAAGGTCAAAAAGTTTCGAATGATATACGTTTGTGCATAAATCAAATCTCACAGAAATAAAACCAATTTATGAAAATTGCGCAGTCTTAAATTTTTATGTAGTTAAGTGTAGTTGATTAATTATAGTTGTAAAATGGAAGCTTCAATGCAATTGCTTGGTTTTGCACTTTAAGGACAGAGATAATGAACAAAATATTGTAACTTTATGATAAAGGTATTATAGATAAAACGAAAATTTCGTTTCGTAATAATTATTTTTAAACTTTGAAAGTTTTTCTTACAATTATTGTTTTCAACGCGACGAGAACATTTATTCCAGTAGATTGTAGCGAATGAGCTTTGAATTTCAATTAAATATTAAAAACAATATTTTCTAGAGAACAATTTTTAGATTTCGAATCAATTTAATACTTTTCGATCACTTAATAAGTTTTTGACAAATTGCTATCTTAAAAATTTACGTCTTTATCTAGATATACTAAATTAGATTAATCAAAAAGTATTGTGATCATTGATTTAAATGAAAAAATAAGTGAGTTACCTCTCTGATCTCTGAATACCTTCCACGAAAAGTATGTTTATCATAAACTAGCGTAGTGATAACTTGTTTACTATAATTGGATAGAAAGTTTCAAAAGAAATTCTTTTATAGTCTTTAAAATTCGAATAATAAATATATATAATGAAACTTTTCATTTTTCTTAGTGCACCGTCGACAGAATTCTTAATGTCAGGTTGATTTCTAAAGTTGTAGAAGAATATTATCTTTCAACTAATAATATTTTTCAATGGAAATTAGATTTAGATATAAATATATACAGTATTAATGCATCGAAACTTTTATGTTCTCCGAATTATACCATTAATAACAGTGAATAATTAATATTTATATGAGTTACAAGTTATATTATAAATTGTATTTTTAATAGTAACGGATGTTTAAGGAATAAAGAAATATAAATTTTAAATAATTAAAATCTAAATATTTCTTAAGTAGCGTGAAATATTTTCATTTATTTATTTGTATATCGGTAAAAAATTTATTAACTAAATATAATATTGGAACTGTAAAGAAATTATCTCTTCAAGAATGACTGAAATTTTTGTATATTTTACGAATTAGAAAAGTGTATTACTTCACGAATATATCAATTTCGTAATAATGACTAATTTAATAAATTTGAAATATTTATAAATATTCTACTATTTAGAAATTATCATTTTCACTTTTAATTTATTATCTAGAAAGATTGATGATGCTATGTTCATTATAATCATATCTGTGGTATGATTTTTTAATTAAATTCTTTTTAATTTAGAATCAAGCTGACAGTTATTCACGTAAAAATTGTTTCCTCTCTACTCGTTTTTAGCAATAAAATCAATTTGATATTCATTTCATAAAAATACAAAATCGAAACATTTCTTTTCAAATCAAACTTATTCCTCGTTCAGATATTTATATAAAACTAAATTTGATACTCTTGTCATTCAATGAACGTTATTGATTTTCGTATTGGAAATTCTAGTTCATAACGTGGCGTATATGTAGTTTATATGTGGCGTTTGCCCTCTGAGATCATAATTACATACATTATGTAAAATTGCTTATAGATATAATAAATATATATTCATTGTTATGCAACTATATGTAATTGATTTAATACTTTAATCTGTAAAATAAATCTACTTTTTGAGACTAATGTACTTCTTTAAGGAACTGTTGTTATAATAAAATTATCCACATATATATATACGTACATAAATTTTTAAGTCTTATTAAGTGGTATAGATTTATTATGATAAGTAACCAGGTAACAAGTAATAATGTTACTAATTATTAGCATATCTTACTATATTAGATTGTGGTTAAGAATAATTGGAAATTATGTTAATTCTATTTTAATCAAACACAAAAATTATGTTTGTAGATGTGTACATTAAACAATGTTATGTTTTGTATATATTTATGAACTATTAGTTTTAACTTCTTACAAGAGTTCATTTATTAAAATTTATTGAACATGGTTTATGAAATATTCATTAATTTAAAGAAATTAAGAAACTTTAGAAAAAATACGCGTAGCATACACGTTGGATAAATAATAGCAGGAAAAAAATAATTCAAACGTGTTTCAAAATAATATGGAACTAACAAGAAGACAGATAACTAAGAATGCAAGGAAAATTAGAATTTAAATAAGAAAATAAATTAGAATAAATGAGTAAAAAATATCAAATATACATGACAATAATGATGACCATTTAATACGAATATTACAATTTTAGAATAAATTTCCAGTAACGTTGCATAAGAATATTAATAAATGAAAAGCAATCGAAAATTAAAAAAAATATATATAGCCCATAAACCAGTAACAATATTCAAAATAATGATATTTGACGACATATTTGTAAAAAATATAACAAATGGAAATGTAAATATGTTAAATAAAGTGAAAAATAGAATAGATAGAAACAGATAAGAAAATGAAAATATAGTTAAAATGTTCTAAATCAACAACATTTAAAGACGTAGATACGAAGCGATTGAATGAAAGAGAATTTAAGATAATGTACAAAAGTAATGACACAAAAAATAACACAAAATTAAAATGTACCGAAAATATAAAGAAATATTAGGAGAATGGCAAGGATAATGAAGGATAGTTTGTCAATTAAGAAAGGATAAAAAATATTAATGGCGGAAAACAGAGTTTGTGAAAAAAAATTGAATGGAGAAAATTAAAAATTATATGTGTATATAAATCTTGATAGGAAGAACATGGACTGTTATTAACTGAAAGAAGATAATATTGTCACCGAATTGCAATAGTATTGAATAAAAAATAAAATTATATAATATACACAGGGATAGGAGAAACATGCATACAGAGAAATTAATGAGAAACATTTAAGATGTAATTAAGTATGCGAATAAAAGAAAATGACAATCAGATTTAAAACAAAAAGGTGAAGATAGTTTTACAAAAGAACTTAATTTGATATAAGGAATTTTTAAAGATTTAAACAGAAAAAGTATTGTGAAAATTAAAAGTAATGGATAAACAAGAAATAAAGTTGACGACAAAGAATGACATGATAAATCATATGAAAAGGTAAAGACGCAGCAAATAGGGAATTGAGAAAAATTACGAGACCTAGAGATAGGTTTAATAAAATAAAAATTTTCATTACATTATGGAAACGTACAAAAATAATAAAAAGAAATACATGATCCGAAGAGAAATAACGAGACAAAAGATTTACAGAATTACAGAACTAGTTACAACAATAAAAACTGCAACGAGTACAAGACGAATTGTTTTAATAGAATCGAGAGGAATTAGAATACGGTAGGGGAAATGCGAAATTAGAAAAACGAAAATAAGGAGCTTTTAAAAGAGAAAAATGGAGCAAAGAAATGTCTAGCAAAGGGTATAAAAATAGATTACTTGACTACGATTAGAGGAAATAGCGGATGGCATATTTATACAATAATACGAAAAAAGAGTAAAAATGTTAAATTATTAGAGATAAATACGTCTGTATACCGAAGCTATATTTACTAATCAATACAATATAGGAACTTTCAAGGTCACGTTCTAGTAGCTTTAAATGATTATAGAAAATTAATAAAGCACATCTTATACTTCCTTCATTACATTCTGTACTTTGTAGAACTCCGGAGTTTCGATGTGTCACGTCAATAAATTTGGCTCTTGAAGCCAGGTAGAGAGTACGGAAGACAATATCGCGACGTGCATCAGTAATTGCATTTCGTGGCTGACATGCAACCATAAAATACCAAGTTTCACGCTCGCGCTAAAAGCTTCGGGTGGCGAGTGAGAGAAAACAAACGAAAACTTTAAGAACTAGGCATCGAAAGCTCTCTCTCTCTCTCTCTCTCTCTCTCTCTCTCTCATTATCTCGTGAGGGTATGAAAATCGAAATTGATTTGTGAGATATTGCGACTGAGGTGGCCCGGATATCTGGATAATTATTTAGCCAAAATTAGTCCAATTATAACCTTCACCCTATGAAGTTGTAATTTTAGTCCTAATGGTTAAACTTTTGTCTTCGGTCTCTTTTACCTATGACTCAGGGAGTTTAAGTATATAAATTTAAACTATCAGAGCTTTACTCTCAATAGTTTAGCGAACAACAATAGGTATCTGACATCTTTCGCATTATTGCATATGAGTTCACTTACGTGATTATTATGTAATCAATTGTCATTTCTAATAGCACAGTGTTAATCTACATTTGTCGTAAAATATGTTTGCTATTATACCATTTTTTTCGTTAGCGGTATCGAAAACAATTAAGAGACTACTTAAATTAATAAAATGAACCCATATATATTAGAATAATGTCTTTTTCAGCATTGAAAGCATATCCATTTAAAAGTTTATTTGAATGGAAATTCTGATTATGAAGTTTTACAAAGCATATAATGTCATTTGTTTCGGAATATACAATCTTATGCCATAATTCATCGAGCACAAATTTGAATTTAAAGAAGGAGCGACGAATTGTTAAGATAGTGAACGTAGGTATCAGCAAAGAAAAGGTTGTCGATGTGTCGAGCCCGAATCGCGGTAACAAAGAATTCCAATAAAGCGAATCTAATATGGAATATCGGAAACCGTAACGGAGCGTAAGAAATATGAGGACGCGATAAGCAATGGAGAAGAGAGAGAGAGAGAGAGAGAGAGAGAGAGAGAGAGAGAGAGCGAAAGAGAGGTTAGCAAAGTCGTGGTCTTGCATGTACAGATAAAATTCAAAACAAAGTTGTGTGAGAAGAAGTTAAAAGAGATAGTGAAGATACGGAATATGAAATATCAGGAAAAAGGAACTTTATTTGAAAGGAAAAAGTTCACATATATTGATACTAAACTTCATATGCCAGGCATAAATCGGCTTTATTCTTTACTGGATTTTCATGACATTGCAACTATTAGCGATATTTGTAAAATTTAAATTTAATAAATAATATCGATAAAGAAATTGCCAATGACTATTAAGTACTTATTATTGTTTCGAAAAATCATATTAAACGTTAGTTTTTAACTTTAAATCCTTCCTACATGTATAATACATAAAGTAAAGTATAAAGAAGTATTATAATAAATCCTACAGTAAATCGGAAATTCTTTTGCTTTATAAAATAAAGCGTGAACTTTGAAGTTCATCCCTAGTAGTTACACGCACGTATAGTCAGCCAATATTACGGTTCTATATCAAAACAACATTAATACCTGAATAAATTAAGTAAAAATAACTATCTGTACATAAATTTATGCTTTTGTTATTTCAAGTCATTAATCATATTAGTTACTGTGGCTTCATTTAAACGTTAAGTTAGATTGTGCATGAATATGCATGATTCGTGGATCTATAAATTACGTATTTTTAGACTTTTATGATTTCTATAATTTGGATATTCTGTTGAAACTGTGCACAAATTAATCTTCGACATTTTTAAAATATTTAAAAATAAGATGAAATGAAAAAATATATGCAAAAACATTTTTATAGATATGCGTTCCGACAATCGCTTAATGAATCTCTTTGCATACATTGATGTAAGTTATATCTCAGAGAACAGCAAACACTATTAATGAATATCCACTCAAGTATCTGGTTTCGCTTCCCACGTGTATCATAAATGTGTAAATATTGCCTGAAATGTATCTCAGGCAAGATATGTACAAGAAATACAGCGCAAATTATCTACAAATTCAGTCAGCATTTTTTCAGTTTTCTAATCCAAAATTTGGACTAAAAATATAAACACCTTGAATAAGTTCATTAAAATTAAAAAAAGGAAACAGTTAGCGTAGGACTTTATTTTCTTAGAAGATACGATAATGAAAATAGAATTTTGAATTTATAAGAGAATTTTATATAATACTTTTGGATGAAAAATATTATAATATTATTATTCCTCTATATTTACCATATTATTTTATAATTATTTTAGAATTATCGAGGACTTAAAATTAAGATCTTCAAGATCTTTTATGTATTTTTTTTTATGTTAATAAGGCAAACGTACCAAATCCATTTTTGTGTTCGATATATTGCCAATCATTACTTTTATTACAGATTATATATTAATGGACATTTTACTAATACTTCAATTGATTCATAACTTAAATATTCGTTCAAGTTCAGTTTTCATGCAAATGATATAAAGTAAATGATTTACATGATTATATCATGTAAATGATATAAGTTTTGTTTTCTGTTCTGACTTAGCGCATGAGATGACAGTATCTATAAGAATGACTCAGCCTCCAGGCAACCTTAGTGTGTTGGTGAAAATTTAGGTCGATAGAAAATTATCGAAAATTGCTGAAAAACTGAAAATTTCAACAATATTTTCAATATTTCTCGATATTTCGCGTGTACTTAATTGCAGTGGAATATTTCGATATAAACTCAATATAAAGATGGAAACTCAGTTTCGTATAATACACGCATATTACATACTAGTAACTCGATAAAGTAATTTTGATTTTTGTACGTTTAATCAAAATTTTACTCTCAATGTGTAATATTATAAATATTATGCGAGCTTTACAGGAATCAGAAAATTGATTAACTTTCTACTTAAGCTTTCATAAACTCTTTTGTTTTTCGCTTTCGGTAAATAATAATCATGAGTATCTAGAGCAGCTTCATACTTTACTTGAAATTCTTTGCTAAATTCAAGCAGCTGATCTATAGAATTACATTTCAATGAGAAAATTCTTAAAATTATAAATTACACTTTAATACAGAATTTCAAATTCTCTTTATTTAAAATTATATATCACGAAGTATTTTCGACAAAAATTACAAATAAATTCTATGGTTAAAGAGAAAAATCTATAATTGGTGAATGATATTTAATTATTCTGAAAACGTACATCCTTTACTTAATATTTTTCAGTTTAAATCCCAAACATTAGAATGTACATATAATTAGCTACACAAGCGTTTCGCCAATTATAATTTTGAAGTAATTATCAAGCGATCTTACATTAGATGAGACATTAGAATATTCTTTTAACTTTCAGTAGCACGATCATTATCGTGCTTTTTTAACCCTGATGTTTTAAACTAGTAATATATTTTAGAGAACCTGTGATGTAATTCTTTAATTATTACATTGAAATTTCTGATTTATTTGCTACTACGTAGCACACTTTCTTAGTGTATAAAATAATCGACATTTTTTAAAGTGGAAGAAAATCTCGTTTGTACGCTAGAACTGACGTTTAACTTTTGTTTTATTCCATTATCAAAAACTTAATAAGGAAATACTTTCACTTTAACATAATTAGTGATGTACAAATAAATTCTTTGATTTTGTTCATTTCGGATTATTCGATAATATTTCACATAGATATTTTCTTCTTTAAAAGTATTTTTCAGTAAATACAATGTTTGGCTTATTAATTTACTCGTATGACAAAGTTTTGTAATGTTACTTCTAACCTATTTATCAAATTATTCTCATTCTTCGGAGTTGATTTCTTTTTAAATAGTATTTTAATACGTAAAATTTAGATTTTAAAGTGTTTTAAAATGAAATGAGAACCCATTGAAAAAAGATAATTAGTGTTTTAAAGAGATTAAATTATGTGATGAGTTGTAAAATTATTTGCACGCATTCTTTAAATATTTTTACATACAGTATGTACAATATTTCTTAGCAAATAATTGCATATATTTATTTTTACTATTAGTACATTTATTATTTCTTCAAATATAGTTAGCTAAGTCGTGCGTTCGTACATAAGGTAACATGTAGATCAAAATAAATATTATTTGAAAGGCATAATATATTAGGCACTCATTTAAAATTACGAATCGAAATTTTTTGCATTGACGCTTATGGAGAAAACGCCACAAGGCTAAACAACGCCCTGACTGTACTTCAATCATATAAATTAATAAAACTTTCCATTAGACTCTTCGTCTCCTTGTCTTTTTCTCTCGCTCAGACTCACAAACGCTCTTTATTATTATATTTGTACCTTCTTATGTCGTAGACATCCATACATAAGCTCTTCCAGACATTTAAAGCCTTTGTATCACCATAAAACTCAGTCACGCTAGCAACGTGGGTCATGCATTCTACATTAGATGAATATGCGAATGCATATGTTCGCGATGATAGAGAGTCTAGGGAATTAGAAGGGAGAATGTTACATAATAGAAGTGACTCTGAAATTTGATAAAGTCAGAATGTAGTTATTATTCCAGGGGCTTTTATAATTTTTGCAGGCTTATATTCATTAAAAATACACGCAATAAAAATTATAATCTAAATTATAACAGTAAAATTTTTTAATCCTGTAAAAAAAAGGGTAGCATCTAGAAATTCTGTCAATATTTATTCCATTTGTAATATAATACCACAGTTTAAAAGTACATAAAAGTTTATCGAGTTAATTATTAACGAAATTCTACATTGCATGTTTGTGTACTCGTCGAATAATAACATTATTATTAAATTAGTATTATAAGAATAAATGAAATAATATTATGAGAGAAGATTATCGATAAGTCAACATTATATATTATTATATATTATTATATATTATTCACCAATTTAATACTCGTATTTAATCTGCACAAAGGCCATTTGGAATTAAATTTCTAATCGTGTTCAGTCAAAATTGTACCTAAGTATCGCAATGCTGAATTACAACATATAATTGTAATTATTGATAAATTATAACATATAAGTATGTTTGAAAGATAATCGTGAACTTTAAGCTATTTTTACCGCGCTGACTTCTATACAAACGAACCTCTAGTATTTCTTATAAGTAACTAAAAAGTTTATTCTATCTTTACTATATAAATTAAGTATGCTAATGTTCACATGTAACCATGCACACAAAATCCAAAGTAGTTTATGCTTGCTGTCACTTTTATAAACTGGCTACATTAAACAGTTTTACATATTTACATTTTTGCTTATCTTTTATCACGAATATATATGTACTAAAGCAGAATACATCTAAAACAGCAAGTCCAGTCGCAAAATAACATTATACGAAGAAATTAAAAAAGTTAGTTGAAAATTTTTTTAAGCACTGTTATTGCATTGTTTATGAATTGAATTTTACTACTTAATATATGTTTAAGTTGCATGTGATAACGATAGTCTTAGTTACATGTTGGATGTTTTATCATTATGCGTATGTGTGCGTGTACGTGAGTGTAATTATATAAATCTATTTATACAAGAAATTGTAGCCTTTTGATAAATTTCAAGAACTAAAGTTATTTTAATCTAATAAGTGTGCTAAATATAGGTCACTTAAAAGACGTCAGAAATTGAAGTTCGCAATTTATGAAATACAATCGAATTCTGTCTTAATCAATTTAAAATGATTTTTAGTTAATAAAGTCAATCTCGCCAATGATATTAATATCACGTTCTCCTTTTTATCTGTGAGAACAATGGATGTTTCGGTACTAAAGTCTCTTGTATATTTAATCTTTCGTATATAAATCTAGATTGTTGTATAATCATGAAATATTATCATTGATTTCATAAGACCAATATACTCACAGCCATCAAGAACTGACTTTATCTGCAAGGGAATATCATAGATAAGCCCATTGACCGTAACTTAGAAAGTAAACCACCGGACCAGGGTTAACAATATCCGTTTAACAGGAGTGTGACGTCTGACTAAATGTGTAACTGTCGAGGATTACCTTAATATTTAATTTTATACTATTTCGTTTAGTCGATGGCAAAGTAACTTTAAATTTATTTCACGATGCACGTGTTCACTGAACATGGCTAAACTAGTTAAAAATGTATATTAAATTCTATAATTAGCCGTAATTTAGAGCCGCAGTAATTTTACATCAAATATTAAAATATTTTACATTATATGTATATATGAAAATCGAGACTATAATCGAATAATAATTTTTTCTATTCGCCAAACTATTAACCGATGTAATTTGATTCAGTTGCATCTATTCTTATAAAAGCACCGAGGTGATATCGAGGTGATACGAGATACATGCAATCATCCTCTATGTTTGTAGCAGACTGCATTTGAAATTGTAAAATTGATTGAGCTTTCCATCCTACCCGTATATCTACGATATATGCGAACAGATGCATGGGCACTGGTTTCCGTAGCTAACAAGCTGGTAAATGATGCTCCACTACGTGAATATTTGGAAGAGAAGGTAATACCAGTCGAAACGGCGACGGCAACTCGCCTTTCAGTGTCGTACCTGTATATACGTACGTACATGCATACGTACGCACGCGCAAATGTGTGTACGTACGTATTAATATACCTTGAAGTTGCCAGTTTCTGCTTTTGCTGACTCACATGAATTAGATGCCCTGCAGCGGTGTTCGCTTAACTTCGATCATCTAAATTACACCTGTACGTGAAACTTCAATATTATGTATTTCAATAAAATTGAATATTATTGCGGTTCGTACGATGGGATCTTAATTTGAAATTGACATTGTGGACTTTATTATCGTTAACTTTAGTTAAAATTTAAGGATAAATATCTTAGTTTCACTGATGGCATGCCATACAAATAAAATAATAAAACAATACTATAATATAAAACAAATTAATTGTATTGGTAAAATGGGAAAAATCATATATACCCTTACAATAAAGAGTCAATGAATTTACTAAGTTTACTTTAAATAAATTAAATCATAATTAAAATATTTGTAATAGTTTTAATATTTTAATTTAACAGAATAAGTTTCACTATTCTTTACTACTCGTAAACATTGTATTCTCGTCGTTTTTCTTTCTTTTCGCCAAATTTCATACAATAAAATGTTTATCTATTGAGAAAGATTAATAGAAAATGAATAAACTACATTGTGAATTCAATAAAATACTGCAATTTCACCTCATTAAAGAATTAAATATATTTACCTCAATTATATATTGTGTTAAAATAAGTTAAATACGGCAATGGGAAATGGACAGTCATTGCTTGAAAAACAGATAAACAGTTTGGAAAAATACAAGTCAATTTATTTACAGTGTAGAAAATTTTCACATTTTATTAATAAATCACATTCATTCCTCGATTTTAATTCAAGTATTTTTGAAAAATTATACATTTAAATCAAAGAAATCTTAGACAATTGTAATAAAATCGGTTCTCAGAGGGAATTAATTCTCTAATAAAAATTTAATTACATTATAACGAAGAGTTGTTTAAATAATTTAATTAATTTAAATAGTAATAATAAAATTTAATTTTTATTATTACTATTTAATGTCCACGTTTCGTAAATATAAATTTTAATGGATTTTTTATAAATTTTAAGAAATTTTACATCTTTGTATTCCAATCAAATTATGAAATTTTTCCGTTCGTAAATATTTTTGTTAATTCGGTACAAACGTAAGAAATTCGTGCAATTTTTATTTTTCAAGTAAAGTAAACGACGAAATAGATACGAAGGAATAAACGAGTTATTTTTTTTAAACTTTTTTAACTAGAGTAAAGTTTGATTAAAAATTATAATTTTAAAAGTACAGCAGTTTAGTGTCTATTTAAGTTTCTAATGATATTTTCTGTTAAACTCTATGCTACGTCGTAAAAAGAATATTTCAAATAAAGATATTAACCATTTACGTGTTTCTTCAAACATTACATATCTATACTTTGAACATATAATGATTTTATTACAAAAGCACGTGACAAAAAGGCATTGTATTGTCTTATTTATAAGTCGTAAATTATTATAAAAGTAAATAAGGACGTAAAAAATTCTAAAAATATTGTGATGGAAAAACCAATCGATTTATGATATTTCAACATTTTTTTAAAGGAATCGTGACTTCTCATTAATGCGATAACTTTTATAATTATTCAAAATACGGAATTATTGCAACCTTTTACTATTTTACATATAATTTATTTTGTTAACTTGTAATTTCTGGAATATTGTCCTTGAAATTGACAATATTATTATTAAGTCACTCAGCAGTTTCTTTTTCGCGTTATTTCGCGTGCTGTATTATTAGCGATATATACTAATGATTAACCCTATGAATAAACGAAACAAATGTATTTAAATATTACATTATGAGCTTACAAACGAATAGTACAATTATCTTTAAATTGTAATCTGTAAAATTCTTTCTTTGGTATAAATTGAAAAGATACAAAGAGTATTCAGAAATTTTCATTTAATCAATAACTGATTCTTAAATTCTATCATTATTACATTAATTTTTGGTTCTTGTATTTTACGTAATGCTTTAATCAATTTTTTGTAGTCAATGAAAGTTCTTAATAATTAATAATAAGTATAAAATATTTTTAGTTTATTAATTCATTCTTGTAATTTAAGTCCGTGCGTAAGAAGCGTTAGTGATTTTTATATTTACTTCGACATTTACTTAAGTTTTCCGCGCCTGGTTTTGATAACTCCTCGTAATTTTTACCGTATAGAACTATAGAACGACATGTATCCCATAGATGTAATACCCGTAATGGCCGTTAAACATACATTCTTTTCGTTAGATACAGGATAAGCAATATCGAAATGCGATATTTCAAAAGCAGAAGCTGTCTAAAAATGCAATCTCACCCTATGCCAAGGTTACCGCAGCTCCACAAATAACGCGAAAGACGCTAAAGAAATTAAATCCCCGATAAAATATTCCCCGGCCAATATGTAAAGTGATCAGGTAAAATCGTTGGACTATCGATTTCCACATCCTCCCGCAGTACCTTTCAGTGAAATTAGTATAATATCCTCCTTATACATTGAGCGTCCCATGTACATTGGATTGCGCTCGAATTACCATAATCGTCAATAATAACGCACAGGAAAAGCTCTCCGATGGAGAAACTGGCCTTGCAACGGTCTCGATCTTGAACTTTCGCCTCCAACGTGGCGCATCGATCAGTTTCACTTACTCCTTCATGACATGCGCTGACCACACGCTACGGACTTCCCTTTCTTTTGGGGACAGTGATACTTTCGAGCGATCATCCGGTAGTTGATTTACCCGCGCTATCAATACTTGGAAAAGTTGTTGCTACAGGTGGTGTACACTGGTAGATCATTTATATTTTACGCGCATTAATCTTATTTGCAATGTAGCAATTTAAAGAGCTGTAGTTTGCTCGGCTCCAAGCCGATCGATCTACGAGCGAAAGAAGAAAAAGCAAAATTTACATATCTGTCATTAGAATAATATTGAGGTTATTTCGGTATTTCCTTTATTTACTATTCACTATAAATCGCAGCTGCCTAACACGAAAAGATTCTAGATCTGACATTTGAATAATGCGTATGATTATTCAGTGGTATATAAAAGACGTTTTTGCACGCGCACGGAGTTACATTACAAGAATAAATTAATAAACTAAAAAATGTTTATGCTTATTCTTAATTATTATTAATTATTTTGAAAATATTTATTTGGTTAGAAAAAAATGTTTCAATGTTTGGCTTCGATTATAAAAATACCTCTACCTTTTTTCATTTTCTTTTTCATTAATTTGGCTGTATATTATATATCAAATCCGAAACTATTTTTTTGCGAATCGTTATATTAAAAACACAGTACGAATTTGTCGGAGTATTACTTGAATTGAATTAAATTTCGTTTTAAATTGTAAAAAATTTCAAATATAGAAATTCCTATTCTAACAAACAACATTTATGTTTTAAAATAAATGTACGTTTGTGTTTCTGTGCACAAACATTTATGCATCTTTGTAAATGTGTCTGTCTACATCTTGATTTTGTATATATTATATACGTAATTGAGTTTATGCAACAATTGCGAACAAAAATTCTGTAGTAACGTTAAATCTATATGACCAGAAATTATTTGAAATTTGAAAATAATGAAATCAATGTTTGGTTTTACAAAGAAAAAATAATTTCTGATTTAAAATAATAGGATTTCTAAATAATAATTATTTGTATAAAAGAAATATTACAAGTTCGTAAAACATAATTAATATTCTTTTTATACTTTTTAAAAGTATACGGAGTTGACAGCTACTTACGTTCTTTGATAAAAAAATCTATTATTCGTGTTATTCGACTGTTCATAATGAAAAGGTACTAGTATGTTATAATTACTTTATATAATGAATTTCCTTTTAGAGTGAAAACGTATTGATTTTGCAAAATTTACATATTTGTCATTTTATTTACCTAAGGTAATGAATGTCTTAATGAATAAGCTGAATCAGAATAAATATTCAAACAAATTCGAAATTGTTGCACAAAGATAACATTTATGCTGATGAAATCAGATTAGAGACAAACAAATCGTATTAAGATGTTCCAGATAAATAACGGAATGTTTTTTAACCATTTTTATAATTAATTATAGAAAAAGAAGTTATTAAAATGTGTATTTAAATAATTTTTATCTTTATTAAACACGAAGAGTCGCACTTTCTTTTCTGTGAAATATATGCGTATTTACATTATATTTTTATAAATCTGATCAGTTGCATTATTAAAAAAATAATTAAAAATGCATAAATGCTCAGCCTACTGGATATAATGAAAACTACTAATTAAATATTTACAATTGACGAAATGGTACGCACATAAAAGAAAATATCAGTAATATTTGTGCACATTATTCGGATAAAAATCTACATAGGGCATTCAAGTTTTAAGTTTAAAAAATGCTATTTATTTTATTAGAAAGTAAATGATGAATTACTGATCATTTACATATTGACTACTTACTATGTACTAAAGTTTACATAATAAGTGAACTTGAAAGAGGAAATAAAAAAACATTACAATTATTTCACAGAAAAGCTTTCTGAATGAACTTAAAATTATCAGTACTTTATGTAAACAGTATTTAATTATTGCAACTGAATATTAGTAAAATCAATCTTGAAAAAGAAAATACAAAAGAAAACATATATGTACTGCTTTCGATATTATCAATTGAGTTAGTCACATATTCTAGTCATTTGATCTGAATATTAAATTACGCCTTCTCTAATCTATTTATCTTATTAGTTACGATTTCGGCTACTGCTTAACCTTTTTATGATTTTGGAGTTGAGTGCTGTAAACGTAAATTTTCTACATTAAAGTACACGTTACGCATAAAGTTGAATATTAAACAACAATTTTTTTGAATAAAGTGTATTATAGAGTAATAAAACAAGCCAATTATAACCATACAAATGAAAATATTACGTGAAAAGTCGAATTCCATTAACGTGCAACTGGATATGGTTTTCAACGAATAATTACATTTCTAATAAATTGACGTTTTGATTATTACAGAACTTTCTTGCGCAATGCATTTTTTAATGTAGAAAGCAGTTTGTAATAGTTATACAATTCCATTGGAAGCCTCGTTGTTTAATTATCTGGCCAAAGAGAACTTCTACTCTGCGAGAAGAGCATAAAAGTGAAAGTTTCGTGGCGTTGCTATTTGCATGATAACTCGTTACTTCATTATAATAGGAACAAGCGCGCACTGAATTCTGTGTTCTTGTTCGCAAAAAAAGAGCCAGTTACAGAATTTTTCTGGCTCGTTTCTCCACTATCTAGTCAGGGAAATGTGCAGGGCAGGCGAGGATGCAGCTCGCTTGACAGATCTGACAAAAATACAAAAGAAAGACAGTCACCAAGAGGACAGCGTTCCTCGTTGGTCGCATCAGCGAGCAACAGGCGAACGCGCGAGCATACGCACGTTTTAGTTGCGCATCGAGTTAACTCACTTTCCTCCGTATCGCCATTGGCGAACACGTCAAAAGCTAAAAGAGTATTCGTGAAGCTTTTCAAACGCTCAGAGTTTGAGGCACCGCTTTTATGAAATTTTGTCGGATTACCAGCTACGAAATTTCAAATCCTATCGAGTACACTTTATAGCTCAACGACGAGAAATGCACGTGTACGGGTAAGCGCATCATTTTCACTTTTAGGCGCCAATTATTTCACGATGGAAAAATCTACATTCATACGGAATTAAAGAGAAGAAGTGCGAGCATGAGAGAGAGAGAGAGAGAGAGAGAGAGAGAGAGAGAGAGAGAGACATCGAGAAGAAAAATACACTTTAATACTTCGTGGCATTTTTATCCAACAAAAGCATAGGAGATTTTCTAAAATTATGACGTACATGTACGTATTGAATATTACGACGTAATTTATACATTCGTACAATCATGTGCAATTTATTAAAAAAGTGTTTGTAAAAATTAATTTTATAGATAAGAGCTTAAAACATAAAGTGCTCTAAGCATCAAGTATTATTCGCTCGGCAATATAATTTAACACTGATTTACTTAGTTAATCAATTTCAACAATTGTATGAGATATTACTAACTCCATTCAAAAGGATGAAAGATTTTTCGATTTCATTTTTTAAACTTCGTACAATGCTGTACAGAAAAGACGATTATACTTTAATTCAAGTGTGCATCGGTAAATAAAAACGAAAAACGTTAATAATCAAACTAACATTTTATAGCATTTTTCGAAAAATTGAAATATAGACCATAAAGGTGCTGCTGCTGCAAGGTTTCATTATTTTAATTAGAACACGGTAATATATTTTATTAAAAATATTTTAATAAAATTAATATATATTTACAAAAATTTATATAATATGAACATTAATTAATACTAAAAGGGTCGCCTACAAATACAATCCAAAACATACTTTAACCTTTGTAATTTATTTGTTCTTTAATTATTATAATTTTATCTCAAACTATGCTAATATTTGCCGAGAGGAAAAATTTACACTGCATATGAATTCTCTTCAAGGTAAAACAAATCTAACTAGAAATTCTTACAGTTCATCTGAGATCTAAAAAAACAAGGTCTGCAAATAATGTAGCACATGGTAAAAATAATAAGAATGAAAATCAAATAATAAGTTATAGAATAATATTTTAGTATGAAACCATTAAAAGGCTAGTTCACATAAAGTAAGGCTCAAAATAAACAGACAAACTACATCAAAGAAGAAATATGGAGTGTATTTATAAAGAGAACCGCAAAATAAAAAAAATTAAAAGGATAAAGTAAATGTACTTGTAGAAAAATAAAAGAAAAAAATACAGCTTACATAAATTGGTGAGCTCAGAAGTATTACGTTTCTTCGAAAAACATCTAATCAGAACAGAAGATTCAAAGAATAAGAAAAAGTTAATTTATTACATTCACTACAATATCTATATAGAGTTAACGTAAAGAAAAGTGAGTGAAGTTCAAAACATCGAATGATTTATTTTTAAAAACCTATAATATATGCTTAACTTAAATATAAAAGGATTACGCCTTGAAATAAAAGAAAAAATAATCAATTCCTAAGTACGTAAGATAAATTTAAAACATCGGATCATGCGTTAAAAATATCTGTTTTACAATTCTCACTATCCATCTATAATTTATTGAATTTCATCGAAACTTAATTAATATTTTATTTAATATTTCTTTTCATTGTAAGATCCCTTCAAAAATAATCTCTGTAATTAAAAACTCTTTTATCTTTTAAATTCCAACATTGGTTTTGTAGATCATTTCTGAAGGTTAAAATTTTTCTCTTTAGAAATAACTATTTCAACGCTTTTAATTTTTGTTCGGATAAAAAAAATTATCTATCAGTACTCCCGTGATCTTCTCGATGAAAACAATATATTTTGAAATTAAAAAAAAAAGAATCATAGGATAAAACTATACCATTACTTTGGTTAAGGTGAATCGTATTATTAGTCTGGAAGGGAATGGACAATTAGTGATTTAAAAGCCCTTTAAATATAAGCAATGTATAAAAAAAGTAGTAAATGAAAATTAATGATCCATTTTAAGGCAAAAAGGTCTGGAATAACATAAGAAAAATATATGCAGATAAAAATCTTTTTAAATATTGTTACAGAATATCCTTGAATAATGCTACAAATGCAAACTTTTTGCATGATATTTATGATATATTTTTGGAATTCACATAATCGTATTAACTTATCAGAGAATACGAAATATTATTTTAAAAGATTAGGACGTTTTCAGAATTTGAAAATAAATATAAGTATTATATTGATTTAGATTGAACCTACACTATATACCGAACTTACACGTTATAGCGTGTTATATTCGTGTCATAAATAAATGATGAATACCAGATGAAAAAATATATAAATATTTTGTACAAATTTTCTGCCATGAGGATATAAGTAAAACATTTATTACTAACCTCTTCATCATAAAAATATCATGATCCATCTACATTGCGTATGTTTTTGTATTTAATATCGCCACTGGCAGTTCCCTATGAATCATTTAAATATATATCGCATATTTCGAAAATAATCATAAAATGTCATTTAAATAGCATTATGCAGTTTTGAGTTTCAGATAATTCGCATGTTTCTTTCATCGCCGAATGATGTCAATTCGCGTAGAACCGCAAATATCGAATGGCAATTCACAACTTCTGTCATTGATGTACATTTTTACGTGTTTCGTAAACACCATTTTCTCTTACTCGTGTAAAAGTCTATTACTTATGGCCTGTAATCAAACTCAAGTTTGCTTAAATGAGTTTACAAATTATTGTTATTTTACGAGACAAGAACTGTACGTTATGACTATTAAAAATTAACACACATTTGTAATTTACGAACGAGTGCACTCAATTTAAACTACTTAAAAAATATACGTTTATACGTTTTCGTAAAAATTCAGAAATATCTTTTCAAACGTATTTAAGATTTTTATATAATTATATCATAGAAAACATTATTAAATATACGAGCTTGCATTTGTAATATTACTGGTTTAAGCTAAAGAAATTGTTTAAAAAATATTCTCAAGTTTATTTAATGTGATATAATATAGTAAACAAAAATTTACGAGTGCAATGTACCTGAATGCTTTTCTTTTTGCTAATATTCGTAGTATATACGTTATTTCACTTAAAATACATTATTTACTATATAAATAAATAATTCAAAATGTAATTGCTAATGTGTTGTAAATTTCTTGTAAATGTTTATTAGTAGGAAAACATTTATGCGGAAATAGGCATGTGATTATAAGGCGCGAATCTAAATCACATCTTATATTTTTAAAAGAGCAGAAAATTTAAGTATATAATAATTGTTTTCGTACGTAGAGACCTAAATTTCGTTGAAACTGATGTAGAAGTTGTAACGACTGCGACTGTATAATATTATGATCTAGAATGCCCAATATTGTATAATGAGGCAAACGAGCATTTAATTTCATATTTTAAGTCAATTCCCTACAGTTATTTTGAATAAAGAGACCATATATTCGGAACCTGAAAAGCTATCATTGATGTGCTGCAAGACTATAGAATCGCTTCGATCAATTTCTACGTATATTAAAAGGCGAAAACTTTTGAGTACGAGACTGGAAAATCGATAAAATATTTAAGTGTACGTATGCAGTAGGTATATTTGAAACTTAAGTTTTTGTTAAACATATAGATGGAAATAGAGAGAGAGAGAGAGAGAGAGAGAGAGAGAGAAGTTGAATTGGCTTCATAAAAATATACATTTCTTGAAAAAGATGTAGCACTTTGATGGTTGTCAGGGATTTCGGATATTATAAATTTACGTCACTTTATTGTGAACAACTGCTACTTCAGATTGTCGTTAAAGTGACATTTTTATGTACGCAACATATGCCGTAGGATCGAAATATAATATTACTTTAAATTTAAGATTAAACGTGTAAAACAAGAGCGAGATTTTCAATATTATTTCAGAACTACTGCTTAAGAAAATTCTATCGCGTTCATCGCTTTATTTTTATTGTGTTTCTAACGCCTTGCTGCATATATATTATTTGCTTTTGTTATTATAATTAAGGCTGATACAATCTATCGAAATTAATTATCGAATAATAAATTTTGTTAATTAAATATTCGGTATTTACATTTTCAATTTACGCGGATAATTGCATTTTACACTGTTTAACGAACGTGAGCCTCGTAAGCATTTTTGTCATCGCGTTGCCGATCCCCCGAATACGTTTAAAACAAGAGACCTACATCGTGAATGTATTTGCTTTTTGCTTGTCGCTGTTCATTAAACGAGCAAAATTCCTATCACAGGTTATTAAATATCTGAATTCATTTGTCACGTGAACACAAACTGATACACGTTGAAGTTGAAGTTGAGAATCGCGTTACAATTCGGATAGAATAACAATCTTCGTAAAGCTAATAAAACTTTTATCGAAATCTCATATATTTACGCCCGCGATTTAATAACGTACGGGTAAAAGCGAACGAAAACATAAGTGGAGAAAATCAAGGTGTCCTTCGATAACAATTACATTCTGGTAATCCACTCGACGCGATGCAAAAGTTTTCGTTCTTTTTACGCAGTGAAATCACTCTGACCATCAGATTAAAAAGGTTAAATTAAAAGAAACCATTTCCAGTGATTCACCGAATGAAAATAAGAGAGAGAGATAAAGAGACGGAGAGACAGGATAAGTAAGGAGAAAAGGATCTTGCTGAAAAAGTAGAAGACTCGGTTCGCGTGAGAGAAAAAGAAAATATACACGCGATTTGTAACTTGGCGTACCTGCATCCACTTGTTTCGTGCATCTCTATCTGAGCATTCGAGCGCCGCCGACCAATTACAATAATTGGCAACCGAGGCGCCCTTTCTGCCCATAAGTGACGTAATCGTCCGTGCAAACTTCCGCTGACTCGTTCCAGCTACACCCGCGAGTGCACATCGTACACACAGAGACACGGAATCGCAGTTTGTTAGGCGTTGCCGACGTTTCAGCGGAAATAGCGGTCGAAATGCGTGTACTGTTGGATGAGTATTTCCGTAATTCCACGTGTACGTCGCAAAATTATACAGCACGTAGCCGTGAATGTGGTGGAGCCGTGGGCAACAGCAAGTAAAGAGACGCGAAATTGAACGAACTTTATTTTAAATTTCAAAGCACTTCAATTTTCTCGAAATTTAGATTTCCGAGCGAGTCTTTCCTTATGTATTGTTCGGCGAACGAAATGCTTTGCTCGATTTGGTGGTGGTAGACAGCCGTTTGCTCGATTGCGCCAATTTGTTTAACACGAACAGCTAATAATAATAGAATGCTATTTTATAAAAATATCGAAGATAATGCGATTTCGACCGTAGGTAATGTATTATATAAATTACGAGTTTCGGTACAGTTAATTTCAGTAATGATGAAATTAAACGAATGACTGCGGATGTAACTAAATTTATTGAAGTGGACAATTCAATTTACAGAAAACGGACAGAATATGCAGTTCATTTTCTTAAGCGATATGTTCCTCGGGTGTAAAAATCGATCACATTAATAATACGCAGAGGAACTTGAAAATGACATTAATAGCGCATAATTTTTCGAACTTTAATAAATGCGTGTAAAGTTCAAATGATTGTTAATAAACACCTCTAATTCGTAAAAATGATTCGGTACACCGATAAATTTTTTAATAAACGGAATAACGTATAAGCAGAATTAATATTCTTTTTCTCGAATGAGATTAAAATAATAACGTAAATAAACGAACACAAATGACTGCGGTAAAAAAAGTGAAAATATTAGATTATTCGCGCTAAAAGCAGACAAAACCTTACCGAGGCTGCCAGAATAATAATCGCCAGGCATCATAATAATGCATTGCGCACTATTGTACATAATAACGTCGGTCAAAATCTTTATGATTCCTTTAAGTGGTTGTAATGCAGAGGTCACAGAAAAAAGAAAGACAGAGAGTGCAATAAGGCGAACGTGGGAAAAATGCTATTTTGCAGTGTGAGTTTCAACCATGGGAAGGAAAAGATAAAAATGGATAGAGATAAAACCGTAGTGAGAGAGAGAGAGAGAGAGAGAGAGAGTGAGAGAGAGGAAGGAAGAGACACTGCCGTAAAATGTTATCACTGTGAGCGCAGTGAATATATCTGATACTGGATGTTTGTGACTTTGCTTGTACTCGTACTAATCCCACGTATGATCAAAGATCGGGTAATGGAAAAATAAAATTACTGCTCAACATCCATTATCGACTTATCTTTTCAGCGTTCCTTTTTCTTTCCGCTTTACTTTTTAAAATATACGAATATTCAGTTCCTCTATAAATATTTATACACATATATGCAACTCAAGCTGAACAAAGGCAGATGTTGCATAAATTCAAGAAAATTGATCCAAAAGTATTGAATATATACGTTTTTCTTTTTTCCGTTTTCAAAATGTGTACTCCAGCAACAATCTGAGCGAACCAACACTATCGACGTTCATAACTCTTCCATTCTCCCGCTTTCTCTTTTCCTCCGAAGCCTCTTGCCTACGACTGTAGTAAAGCGACTATGGTGATGCCTTTTTTATACGAAAATTGCATTTTTATTTACGTTTAATTTAAAACGAGTAAGCGGATTGAATATTCAGATTTAAGTCACACCTCGTGAAATACACTTTTACAGCTAAGAGCCTTTGATGATTTGCAAATTAAACTCTTAATAGTTAGTTAAAAAGGATACGTTCTTTTTTTTAAAAGTTATCCCTTTTTCATTCATTTTCCTTAGAACTAAGAATTCATTTTAAATTTTAATTTATTTTCTTATAATAACGTCAGAATACCCTTTCTTCTTTTGATTTTCTATTTTATAAGAGAAATAATTAAGTCTAGTACGAATAAATTATAAAGAAATTAGTATAATAAAATTACAAATTTTTCCTTTTCTAAATCAGTATACTCTATGTTTCATACGTGTCTCAAGTTTCATACTGTACACAGCAAGCGAAAACTATCTTGTTGTTTTCTGAAATAAAACAAAATTACGCGGTGTAAGCTATTTACTAAAGTTTATTATAAAAAGAATATTCGAACTAAGACGTTTTCCTTGTGCCTCTTTTTCTTCGTTGTCTTTTATCTAATTTTCTAACTCGTTCATTCTCTCCCCCATCGCCGCCCATTGCTTCTCATTCCTTATTTTTGCACTTTCACTCCCTATATCACCTCCATTAATTTTCTTATTGGTTTATTTCGATTCCTTTCTATTCCATATTTCCTTCTCGTCACATACTTAGAGTTTAGATCAATATGGCCCGCGTTTTATACAGTGCTTGAGTAGCAAATTAAGCTCTTGCGGAGCCTCTTCTCGTCGTGCTCTCATTCGGTCTCAAGGTGACGGTAATTTTTTACCCTCCTTAAGCTCAGGATATTCTTTATAGTAGGAGTGAGAAAAGGGGAAATAAACTTGGTACTTTTGAGACATCTTTTATATCCTAATAAAATTTGCCGGCGAAACGCAGAAGTGACGGGATTCTCGATTAAACTATTGTGAATTTCAGTTTATATTTACTTTGCGCCGTAAGTCGATTTTCTTTAATCTTAACACTAACAAGGAGTTAATTTTTAACTTAATATTTCCATTGAAAATATTGTTGCTACATCAATTGAGATATTTCACTTGATTTCGTTTCAATTGATGTCAGGCTAATACTAACTTCAAATTAAACTAAAAATGTAGTAGTCACTCCGATTATCCTGATAGAGTAGCTATGAGAAGCTAATAATATTACAACTTCCAGCAAATGGGAAAGTATGTAAACATATGTATGAGGTATTTTGTTCGTCGGTTGAGGATTTTGAAGTAATACATCATGACAAACAAGACAAAGTGGCATTTGGGAAAATATATTTCACTTTACTTTTAGTTAACAATTAATCAAAAAGCAGTTCCCCCTAAATGCAGTAATAATTGTATTCCAAGAATAGAATAGAATGAATAAAAGTAAATATTATTCTGAAATTAACTTAAGTACCTGACAAATTATATAGTATTATAACTGAAAAAAAATAGATGCGCTAAAACCTTTTTTTCTTCTAGGATCAGTTATACACATTTAGGTATTAAAATTCTTGAAAGATGAGATGTAGGAATTTATTTAAATGAGCACTTTAATTTAATGTTCAGAATGTACTTGAGGAATTCATGAATTCCCCAAATTTAATCTAGACACATGAATAAATATATATTAAATAATCTTTTCAAATTTTATAATGTGTTATATCGTAATGCTGGCTGTTACACCGATATATAATTAGTATTGCTGAACATCTTCATTTTATCTACGTATTCAAATATTTTTTCGAACGAGGCTCATTAATCATTGCATTTTCATTTAGAATTATAATTAATACATGTATAAAATGTACATTATTTACGATAACTCGTAATTTAATAAATACTCATTGCACATCTTATAATTATCGAAGTAATTTATTTGAAAAAAGAGATATTATAATTAGAATTATCAGCACTAAGCGAAAAATATTAAGCAGGTGCACAATAAAGTTCGCATTACTTCATAGCTACAACAGTAGATAATAGTAAAATATAATGGTTATCGTTCTAAACGTGACCCTTTTTATTTATAAAATAAGCAATTATCCAGCTGTAAAAGCGATAGAACTAATATAGATCTATAGAGTTTTATATATTCGTTATACGTTAGTTTTATTTTTGCACTCTTAAATTTTTAGGAAAAGTCAGATTCGTTGCGATTATATTGTAATGTTTCTTTTTATATCGAATGAAATCTGCATTATAATATGAATCCTCGTAGTGAATTATCTGCATTACTTTACCCGTTACATAATATTTATTATACTAATTTGAATAATGAAATATAATGTATTATACATGGTATACTGGATGTTTAGCCTTGCCAGTTTGTTTAATATCAACTTTTCGAGACTACTTAAGCTCAATAAAGTACATCAATTTGAAAACTTTTCTAAGTAGTATCATTTAAAATGAAATAATTTAAACTCACTTGTTTGTAATATTTTTACCAAGTAGTTACCAGTCCTTCATAAAGTGACTTTCTTATTTACCGGCGAGCTGCGCAATTAAAGCAAGTCTTATTTGATTGAGTTCACAGAAGATCTTGCAATAAGATTATCTTTTATTAATGTTAAATAAGATTTTATTTCGTTCGTCTAGAACCTCCTTTCCGATATTTCTCGAAAGTTTACCAGATCCTGATCTGGATCGTCAGAAATTAATTTTTACAAATGCCCGAACATACAATGAGAATTATATAAATATCTTTTTCAGAATATTTGTAGACGGTGTATTCCAACGTTTTAATAGCTTTCAAATTTTTCATTATTCATATTTATTGCGTAACATTTAGAAATAATTGTTCATGCTTTTATTACGTTGCTACTGTTCTTCATTTAATTATAAAATTACACTTGTAGAATAGGATAATTTACAAGCGCGCTCGCTCGCGCGCGCACGCAACACACGCACATCCCATGTACACGCATCGTTAAGGTATTTATCAGATATGTTAAATCATGCCATTGAAATTTTTTTTCGATTCTCTGCACGCGACGTGAATGATTCCAGTCGAACAATTACATTCCCAATCGGGAATGTCAGCTCACTTTAGCTTACCGTTTGATTGAAATGTCGCAACAGCAGCAGCAGTTGCAGTGTCAATTAGACTTTTATTCGATTGCGACTTTCTCTGAAATTAGTGAAATGCGTCCGTTTCATGGAGCATAACGAAAAGTCGCGTGAATCGAATTCATGACGAATTGTGTACTTGAACGTGATGTATTGAAAAACGCGAATTAAAAATAATGATAAATTACAAGATGAAATTTTTACGCTCCTGGCGTATATACTTAAATAGAAAGAGCAAAAGCTATAAGATTATTCAAACAACTTTGCAATTTAAACATACTGAAATAACTAAATACATCTAGTATTTGCCATTTATAAAATGAATTAGATCACAGCCAATATTGATCTCGGGTAATTAGATCTTATATTCACTTTTGCTTCCTGTGTTGCAACATTTCTTAAATTTCTTAAATGCGAACCATTTCGTGTCATTCATAGGCTAATTAGATTTTGAGAATAAGAGTCTCGTTTGTGTTGAAACCAAATTGTGTCCTACATTCAAAATTTAATCAACCCATCATACTTGCTTGGAACATTTATATAATATATTTAAAAACTACTTCGCACGTATTAATGAACTATTTTTACTTTTGATTTGCAATATTACAAGTAAAGATTATCACGTGGAAGTTCTCTTTGGTTTTATATCCTGTCGTGTGACGAGGCGACCAATACCTTTTCGGAGTGCCATATTTACATGAAATATATGTTTAAATATATTTAAATATTACATTGCACAGAAAAGCCTGCAAATTATTGAAAGAAATCTTTTTCACTCAAATTCTATCTGATTATGAAATCAATAAGTAAACTTAATAGACTCACGAAAGATTTAAAAATATTATTTTGTCATTATTTTTTTCTTTTGAACAATGTTTTATTTAGTTTTATGGACGTCTTATTTCTGTAAATGGGAATGCGTGTTGAACAGTTACGATTTTTAGGAAATCTCGTTTTATATACAATTTTGTCACTCGATACTAAATATGTGCGTGTTTTTTTAAATATTACTACCGAATGCCCCTATTTTGTTTTTTACTATATAATTCACGAGGCTCATAGAATTTTTCAACTCGTCTAATTAAATTTGAAATTTAATTCATCAAATCTAGATTTTACTTTCTACTGTCCGTTATCTACGTTATAAAGATATTTCATTATTATGTTTTCGTATCTTCCAAATATTTTCAAATTTAAAAAGAGTAATAGTAGCTCCAAGTTTTATGACATTACGACAGGAGCTCGATTTTATTTATGACACGTATTGTTTAATTTCTTTATCCACAAAAATTATTTAAATGTGATTTTAATCTTTAGTCGGGTATTCAAGATTAATTCCAATTTAATATTTTTTTCGGTATCTTCCGTTTCCACCATGTGTCGGCTTTTTTTCCAACGGACATCGACGCGTTTCTTTCTTCAAGTCCTCCGTTTCTCAGAACAATCATTCATTCGAAAGTATATTTATACAGGAGATTTATTTTTAAGCGGTACTTAATTGATCAGCTGTGAAATTCTTACAAATGGAAAGCAAACAAATAAATAAATTGCACGTAGATAGATCATCAACGTGGATAGATAAAATAGATAAATAAATAAATTGCTCGTTTTAATCTGTCACGTCTCACTAGCGATAATATAACGAACGATATAATGAGATCGAAGAGTTAGTATGATGCAATAAATATGAAAAAAACTGCCTATAATTCTTAATAAATTTAGACGAAAGATTTAAACTAATGACTCGAACGATAACTTAATATTATAATAACTGCAGTATTAAATTGAAGAGTATTAAATTTGAAACTCATGAATGTATTGGTAACGTAATTGGAACTGTAGCGGCAGTTAAACGCGTTAAACTTTCTCGCGCAGGTTCTCGCACAATACGCTTGTCCAAACTCCGAATGGTTCATCGACGCGCAAAATCGTGAGAGGGACTGTACGAGTGTAGAACTGAGCAGCTAGTGCGCTAACAGTGTTATACCGAAGCATGAATCCGGTGGAACCTTTTGAAAAGGGGTCATGACGCACCGACGTATCCCCTCCGGTGTAGCGCCGCTCTCGGGCCATCGTTTTAAGATCCCTCACACGGATGAATTCGTTCGTTCTAGTTTTTGATGTCCACGTGAAATAATCCCTTAATCTTCGTTTCATTGAGATAGTGTACGAGAGGGCCGAGAAAAATCGCGCATCGTTTGTTAATTTTAAAAATTAGCGATGATAAATTATTCGCTTATTTGAGCGAATTTAATCAAAATTTATTAAGTGAGAGTAATCGTTCATTAGACAGTTTTGTTTCTCAATTTTGTAAATGTTTTATGATTAACGCATAATATTTGGGTGGGAGTTGAGGAAGGAAACTGAAGAAACAATCGAAATACAAATTACGAAGACAAATCAATCTCGATGCAAATTCCCATCGTAATTTATGAGAAAACAGCTGCAATCGTCAATTTTCTTCACCCCGAAGAGGAGAAAAGGAGCGAGAGAGAGAGAGAGAGAGAGAGAGAGAGAGAGAGAGAAGGAAAAGCTAAATGCAGCAGGATGTGTGAGACGAACATCCACGTGACATTCGTACCATCTTTCGCTCTGGGAAATGTAGCGCGCTCGTAACTTACTTTACTTTATCTGTCACGTTTCACTTGCCTTTGAGCACGTTTGCGTTCAAAGGCAGATTGTTGTTAAAAGAAGAGCGAGAGAAGTAAAAGGAGGAAAAAATGGGAATCAATGTACTGGCAGAAGGTGCGCGACGACTAACTTTTCCTTACAAAGATAAATGAGAATAGAGGCTTTACCGATGCAAAGCTTACAATGTTCCCTGTTTTTTCATTACATTATTTATATATACATCATTCTTAACACGAAAGATTTCTCGAATGGTGTACGAATACGTCTCACTGATTTATCATCAAAGTTTCTTCTTTTCTAATGTTCGGGAGCATCACGTTTCCGCATGAATTTACAACTTTTAAACGTAAATAAACTCATTGCACGCCTAACGCTGCACGGAATAACTAATAATCCACGAAGATGAGTCTCGAATGCTCTTACAATTTTCCTTCTTCTTTCCTTATCACAACGGTACTCCGAGTTCTTCTTTCCAGGTTCCGAACGAGACACGTGCTTCTTTCGCTCGGATGAAAATCTCGTGCAAAAGTAATCGAGGAAGTTTGCGCCTTCTTTCTAGGTCTTGGTTAGTGCAGTTAGGTGAACTAAAAATTTTCACTTCCAAAATGACCGATTAAACTTCATTTCCCATCCGGTCTGAAGGCAGATCAAACTAACGCTGATGATCCGTCGAGTCTGCGGACTCCCAATTAATGCAAAAACATTGTTCAAATTTTAATCGGTGCGATCTTTTCGTTTTCATCAGAAGCCCGAGTAATAAAAGAGAGAAGTCCTCGATCGTATCGCTTGCTTACGTTCGCTCGCCGAAACCCCAAATAAAACCCCAAATACACGCTTCCGGACATGTTTTCCTAGCGTGTACACCGGTGCTTTTTCCTCTTTTTCGGTAGCTCTTTCTCGTTTTTTATTTAAAGGAGTAATGGCCGCGCAACGGCGTTATACTACCGCGTATTACGGCCTGCCCGGGCGGGTACTGCCCGCGAGATAACGGATAGGATAATACACGTGGTGTATGTCGGTGGAGCGCGAGGAAGCGACGTGATTTAGGACTGATATTATTTCGTTCACGCTCTCGCGCACCGACTACTATATTTTTCCTGTTGCACGCCTTCTTTTACATCTGTCTTGTTAAGATCTCGCGCAGATAGCGAATGGCGGTCTTAAATTAAGGGCCACGTCCTTTTTTCGTTTAGGGTAGGCATCTGTCTATCGTGAGTTAGGGGATGGACTGTGCTGACGTTTTATTTTGAGTCTGAAAAATAAAGGAAGCACGCGGTTCAAATGGGACGAATGAACTTTTACCGACACGTAAGATGATATAAGCTCGTGATCGCTCGAGGCGCATTTCTTATTTCCCGTGAGAAGCAGTCGATCACTTGCATTAACCTTGTGAACTCGGTGGCTTTCATTAATAAAGTACGCTCAATTTTTATTGGTCCATTATGTAGGGTCAATCAATTATGAGTATAATTATCATTGTGATTTAATACATAATTACATTTAAATTTCATTCTGTTGGCATTCTTTGATGCAGCGGTGCACTTATTACAATTTCTCAATTTTCCCTGTATTGCGACTATTCTTAAGAGAAGTCGCTAGTTGATTCGCTAGCTAAAGTTTACTTTCTCCTTTGGTCGTTCTTTCAATTAAATTGAAATATTATCGCGTGTTACGTGGGGAAACGGGTTGCCATTGCTTATCTATCGTGTCGCTTAGCCATCGCTTATATTATCTTCGCGTAAAATTTCCAAATTTCAGTCTAGACATTTTTATCTTTCTTCGAATAAAGATTTACTCTGATAGTTCTTCCCTACACCTTTCAGAATCTTTAGAATTATCTAGATATAGCGCATATATTTTGTTAAATATGAATTTAGATGTAATACATCAATTTGAATATAATACGTTCGTTTTCATATCAATCACAAGATCTAGAAAAATTCACGTATATTTGTTTATTGAAAACAGCCGAATTATATTATTACTTTCTTTATTGAGCATTTCTTCGATCACTTCATTAGAGAAACCTTTGATTACGATTCACAGACTTTTATAATAATTCCATTTAAGTATTTGAATCTACGACTTCATGTCAGAACATCTGTAACAGAAACTCTATTCCTAAATTAATTAAACACTTATTAAATGATTCCTTTACAATAGATCTTATTCCATTGATAAATGCTCGACAAATACAAATAGAATTTCTAATTACAGATGTAAATATTTATTTAAGAGTCGCAATTTTATTGAATAAATTTCTTAAAGATCATAGAAGTACAGTCGTTGTACTTTTAACATTCTTTTACTTATCCATTAATGAGTACACTGATCCTTTCCACATAGAGTTTTTATTTATTACGCGAGAGTTTCAGTTGTTTAGGTTTTTCCGAAAAAAGTAACAAATAGTTTTGTATATTAATGAAGAGAACTGAATTATTTCACGAACATTTTTTTAATAAAATTTAAGACATTTGATGAATTTATAGTATACAGTAAGATTCTGAAAGCGTGATGTGCATAGGCTTTTAATTAATTGTGAAATATTACTAAAGATGAACAAGAATGAACAAAAAGATAAACAATAGCGCGAATGAAACTTGAGATTCATGCCTGAAATATCAGATAATCGAGAAAGCTTGTGTAAGTATCCTTAACGCTTGAAGAATTACATTTACTTTGTGTACGTTACCAGATAAAATGAAAAAATTAAAAAAGCATTCATAAATAACAGTGCACTAATTATAAAATATCAAAATTCTCTTTTCATTCTTAACATAGGTAGAAATATATATATGTAGTTATTATTATGAAATACTTAAAAATTAAATTTTGATCTTTCAGATAATTTATTGCTTTAACTATTTCGATTTATAATTAAATTGGTAATATATGAAATAATTAATAATTTTACGATTCGATATGCGCTCTGATTATTTATTAATATTAGATTTATTAATAAACGAATTTTAAATTAAATACTTAATAATGGAAATAAAAGAAAAGTTTATGTAATGAATTTTCTGAGGTTTCTCGTTTTGTTCCGTGCTCAAGATCTCATTTTAGCTTAAACGAACTTTGGGAATTTAAATTAATTCGAAAGTCATGATTGGAGTCAAGAGCTGCGCCAGAAACCACGAGATGCATTCTATCTCGAGGGACTCAAGATTATTCAAAATGCTAGCTGATTAATAGCAATAGAAGGGACATCCACGCGTATGCACTAAAATAAACGTGTACGTTTCTGTACGTTTCTAATACAAAACAACTGTGTACGCTTATTAAAGATTACTAAATTTTGCATCGCTGGCAAACGTAATTTTTATTTAAGTAATTTACACTAGAATAGCGGTACTCCAAGCCAGTTTAAATATTTTATTCAATTTAGTTCACCAGCGTTAACAACTTGATTGAAGGCATTTCCTCTTCGTATATTTACATTTCAATACTTTTGTTGCAATTTTTTGCATTTGTACGCGTTAGTTCTTTTTAACAAAACCATATTGTATCGAGCAAAAGACAACTACACTAGCAATGGTGAAGTTTAAATAGTTAATTTTGTCCCTCGTGCAATAACATTCCATTTAAATTGCTTGACGAAAAGCTTCTCGTATACGATACAGTACGGACAAGCACAGGATGTAAGCGATTTAAATGAAAGTTTGTTAATAACTTCGAATCGCTATGCAAACGATAAGTATGCCACATAATATACCACACACAACATCTAATTCCATCGCCTCTAGTACAAAGCGCACGTGCACGACTCGAAGCTTTTAAGTTCGAAAGCCCCGCATTCACGAGGCATTGTATTGAAGGCTGACCGCGCAAGAAGCATAGAACGCAATCGTGAAAATGCGTCCCAACTTATTCGCATCTTGTTTTTCCTCCGCTGTTTCCGGGCTGAATCTGACGTGTAATTTACCTCAAATTCCGTCGGAAAATACCACCGTCCTTGCTGATATACGAATGAAAGTGCAACAACATACAGACTGGCATGCGTATACGTGTACGCACTCGCATTGACGCAGGCATGTTCAAAGAGCGCAGGAGAAATTCGAAATTGCCGGAAGCCTGGACTACGCTTAAGCTTACCTTTCGGTTCGAGCTTGCGCCCGCACGTGGCCAAGAATTTACGGTGGCTGGTAGATCAAACAGCTCCGGCTATGTACAACCTTTCTCCCTTTATCTGCATATAGAGATTCGCGTCCTATTAAACGTAGACGCGGAGATTAAGCGCGGAGATCAAGCGCGGAGATCAAGCGCGGAGATCAAGCGCGGAGATCAAGCGCGGAGATCAAGCGCGGAGATCAAGCGCGGAGATCGCAAGCCAACGAGTGCGCAAAAGCTGACAAGTGCGATATACATTTTGGGAAAATACGGCTCGATCTACGTTCTGTGGTCACGACTGGAGAATCAATTTTGTTGATTTTGAAAGGGAAATTACGCGATGTCGATGCAACGGACGATTTACTTAACGCATGTAAAGAAGATGCATCGCACAGCGGTAGCTACTTAGTAGGAATTATTTATCTCAATACTAGACTGCCACGACAATAAATGAGTAAAAAAATAATGCAATTAACGTGATACTATTCGTGACCATGTCACCACTATTTGTACGTTTATTTCTAACCTCAAGAAGAGAAAATACGAACTCTAAATCTTGGTCGTTTTAAAGAGAATAGTATATATTTAATAGTATAGTATTATATCCGATACGAAGAAATTGAGTTCGAAGATATAATAATTAATAGGAAAAGTACGATAATGTGAGAAGTAGCGTAATTCTAGACATAAGATAATATGCAACTCTAGGGGTTAGTTATAATACTGAGTTATAACCTGAACAACACGTAAATAATTCTAATTTTCCGCTAATTGCGACAGTATTAATTATTATAAACTTTCAATGTAAATTAGCACATGTAAAGTGCAACTAATTTGCTGAATAGTAGCCTGAAGTTGTATTATAAAAGAAAAAATTAAAATCACGGAAAGAATACTTCATTAGGAAACCAAAATCCTTGTGATATATCAAATAATATGCCATAAACATGAATTAAATAAATCTTTAATTACATGATTTATTTTTCATAACATATAAAGTGTTTATTTACAGCATAATTATAATTTGAAGTTAAGAACGTTTCTATTAAGAATTACGAATAGAGCACTAAAAGTAATTCCTTTATAACTGGTCTCTATTACATGAAGAATAAAATGGAGGATAGTGTACTTCTGCGTTTAGTCTGAAAAACATTTCCATGATTTGCAATAAAGTCTATGACACAGAAATGTGATACTTTCTTGTAAGTTGAATGACGTAGATGATGTGACGTAGTACAGTCAATTTATGTTGATACTTGTTACGGGATTCAATAAATTTTAATAATATTCGTATAAAGTTTCTCTATAAAACGGAATCCGAATTTCATGAAATACGTATCTTATTACTTTAATAAAATTAATTTTATTAACTATTTCACATATGTATAAATATACGTATATTAAACAGGCTTTTAAGTTAATGTTATCTTCAAAAACATTGTAATAATATTTTCATTATAATCAGCTTTAAAATCTACACCAGTATTAATTATTTTAACTAAACTCGTTATTTTTCTTTAATCAATTGAAAAGTTAGAAGAATATGGAAAAAATGATCAAGGAAGATTTTTATCGACTGGAAAGAAATATATTTTCGGATCATGTTTAATGAATAAATAATTTTATAGAAAATGAGAACTACAGCTATTAATCTCTTTTGTAAAATTTTGAGATAACTTTATTAAATTATAAAGTAAATTCTTATTTTTTGATTTGTATAATTTTTGTTTCTTCAATACACTAGAAAAACTGGTTGATTTATCTCTCAAAATGTTTTTCAAAAATGGAAAATGAGGAAATACCTTCTCCTAGCATCAACTAAATTTAAAGTACATGTTATACTAAGGTGCTGTTGAGAATTGCATTTTAAGGGAAGCTTACAAAACCAATTTTCGATTTTATTAATTTTATATCGACTTTGGAAACTCTTCTTATATAATGCTTTTATATCAAATTTGTCATAGGAAAAAATAGTAATAGATTGGTAATTTGTTAATAAATTCATTTCTTAAAATTGAAAATTTTTCTATTCCTTAGATTTAATCTCTTCAGAAATCAAAAGAATAATTAGATTAAATTTATATTCGATATATGGATATTCAAACTGTAGAAAGCGTATACAAATTACATTACCTATAATGAAGTTTCGAATATACATTTTACGATGTTTAATATTCCTACTCCAATATCTCTCATTAAATGCATCTCTTTTGGTAATTAATTCAACAAATCTTAATTTATATAAAGCATTATATTCCAACATGTTAGATTATCAGTATTGACTATTTTATTTCATGTAATATTATTATGTGTGCCTACTGAACACGTGCTTCATGTTACTTCTCTATTAAAACACATTCTTTTCAAAATATATTCAACTATTTAGTATTTTCTCTCTGAAAGCCTTGAAAAAACTAACTAACTTACTTTCTAAATGCATACACACACACACACACACACACAGATGTACCTATGCACACATAATATTCAATGAGGATTCATTATTTATTTTATTGCACGTTCACAATTAATTGATAATACGAATTTAACCTACGCATTATTAACTTGATTTTATATCGATGAGCAATTTGGATTTTTATGAACAACAAGATTATATCTTTTTCGATGTATTTACAATAATAATACGTATTTTCAAGTACAGCCACTGCACTAAAATACTTGCAAATTTGAATCCATAGAAAATATTCCTATACGCAGTATTTACTAATTTATATTTTTTACTAATTTATATTTAACTGGGGCAAATCTTCCAAATGCGAAATGATTTATACATTTAAATTTAAGATGAATGTATTTTTCATAGATTTTTCTGTCAATTAGCCGCTCTAGTTCACATTTAAAGGAGTATACAAACAGAGCCAATACTTAGAGTGAGCCTTTATAGCTTGTAAACACCATAATGTACACCTGACGTCAAGCGATTCCGGCAAGAGCAACGTGAATTGGCATTCCAATTAAACCAGTAATGCATATATGTATATACGATATATGTAGATATACTTTTGCGTGCTAAATTTCAATGCAAATTTCTATGCTCGTGTCAGAGTTGCTTCACGGTGTTATTGAAAGACTATGGACGTAAATTTAAAAAATAATTTAGAATTCACGAGGAATTTGATTTGAACAAATTAAATATTAGGTATATGTCAACTAGTGCACGTGTCATTTTTCAAAATTAAACTTACATTGCATAGATAACACATTTATGTCAGTGTATTTTTCAGTATAACTTAATAACAATTTTTATTTCACAAATAATTATTTATTGTTGTACTTATGTTACCGACCAATTTATTTATAAAAAACAAGGATAATACTGTGATAATAGTACAAACTAACCACGGTACTTTATACGTATCCAGCAAACAGTTGAATAAGCAAATCATAGATTAAACTTTTAAATGAACGATGTAAAAGTATTAAATAATGACCTTAGTGACCGCAGAAACTGACCATTACGGAGAATTAACTTATCAGGCTCTGGGTTGCATCGGGTATACCGTTTTAAATGCGACATGGAGAGAGAGAGAGAGAGAGAGAGAGAGAGAGAGAGAGAGAGAGATCGCGTTGCTACAGTAAAAGCTACACTGCACTAATTGAACGAAGTGGAAAAAGTTAAATCTCGTTTGAGCTTATCGGATGCCTCTTTCACGCTTTCCACTTTACATCAGCAACTCTTCGCTCATATCGCTCATCCAACTTTTTAACAGCAGCGTGCAATAAGTTAAAAAGAACTTCTAGCGGTATTGGTATCCCATCGACTTGCAAAGATTGCCGATTGGGAGTATGCGATGAATTCATACCTTTAAAGTGAATGTCGGTGCGTGAAGCACGCGATGGTCGTCTAGGCCACTTTTAGCTTCTCATCGACACGCGAGTTTACGTAAAAGTGGAAAAATCGTTCGGTTTAATGAAGAAATAAAAGGCGCTTGATTTTCAGTCGCGTAGAAGAGGCTTACGAAGGATGACAAGCTTGGAGTTTCCGAAGAACTCGAATGGTAAGGATTTCAAGAAATTTGAGATGCAAGAGCATAGTTTCCTTTTCTTAGATGAATCCAAAGCAACTTTTTGCCTATGTAAAGATATTTGTAACTATATGTAAAACTAAATAATTTTCATTTGTAAAATTATAATTTTATACGATTAATATAAGATAGACGCAATCAAAATATTTGATACCTGATACTTAATAATTACTTGGTTTCTTCGTATACTTGTTAATATTGTGCATCAGAACAATACAAATGAGCACTAAGTTATCTATCATCGCTAAGTTTTCACAACCATGATAACGGGATATCATACTTTGTAATATCAGAAGCACTGAGGTCTCGATTACCGTAATGGTAAAATATCCATACATTCCTCAATTTTCTTTTGAATTCGTGGAATTTCATTGAATTTTTATTCAGAAAACTTATAAACACAAGCACAATTAAAAGTGATTTATTTTATGATAAAAGGGAAATTGTCGAATTGATAAAGCTTGCATAATAATTGAAGTTCGTCGTATATTATTACAAAACATAAGATTGTAATTTAACTTCCTTGCAACTTAAGTAGCCAATTTAGATTCAAATATATACTAAAGAATTGTAAAAAAAAAAATAAAATAGCGAATTAAAAATAAATTAATTAATATTTTTCTCAATGAAATCATTTTTATCAATATTTCTGTTAGCTACACATTAGTTTTCACTTACTTTTAATGTCTTATTAAATTTCTTTAAAAGTTCTAGAAACTAAACACTTAAAGGAATTTCCTAATCAATCAAATTTATCTGACTCATTAAAGGTTCGCTACTTAAGATATAACAGATTTTCTATTATTATTTTATATATTTATTCATAAATATATTGACAACCTTCTTTTTTCCAAGCATTTTAGCTTTTCCAAATCTTGGCTAAATTAATGACATAAAATTTCATTTGGAGTAATCCTTTACATATGTTATATAAGATTATTGTTTATTATATTTTAAGTTAAAGTAAACTCATAATTTTTGTAAAATCTACTCTTTGTTGTTGAAGACCATGGATAAAGAATTTCATTGTTATCCTTTATGGAATATAAAAGTTACAATTTTATTATAATTTATAAATAATTTTCTGCATCAGGTCTTAAAATATTTTAATAATTAAAATTATACCGATTTTAATATTAGATTTTTCGTAAAACCAATTGTGAAATCATAGAAAAAAATTTGACTTTTGATTTTAAAAATATTAATATTCGTAATATTATATTAACAGTTTTTATCAAGATTAAAATAGTTTCTAAATATCAATACAACAGAGAAGATATTAAAAAAATAAATAAATCTTTGAATTCATATATATATATATATATATATATATATACATATCTTCTCGAAAATTTTATACATGATAAAACTAAGGACGACAAACATAAATAAAACATTCTACGAATTTGGTTCTCCGTCTACTTATGTAATCCGCACATATTAAAGAAAAAATAAATCTTTAGCACAAAAAGTTATCACGTTTTTTCCACAAATTTTATTCTCCAGAATAATATTTTCGATGTTTTCTTGAAGTCGAAATTCAATTCGGAAAGTAGAAATGCTAATATTAAAGTCTATAATTTCGAGTAACATTTTGAAATTCTTTTAATAGAAGGAGGTGCGCATTCGTGTGTGCTTACGTATATACATAATATCAATGTTATTTTGAAAAATCCTTGCATTATCGTAATAAATCTGAATAGTAAACTTAATTTGTCGTCAGAACGAATTTATTGGTATTTCATTATACGAGATCGTTAAAAAATACTTAAGGATCATAAAATTTTAGACGTAGTAATAGCTACAGATATTAATAATGATCACAAATTTTTTTTATTTCTACCGATTTAAAATAGATAAATTCCATGAGGAACAAAAAATTAAAATCAAATTATAATTAATTTAAACAATTAAAAATTGGTAGAAATAAATAAAACAGTGTAAAATAGAATCATAAATTCAAGTGAAGTAGCTTTTTTTTTTATAAATTAAGAAATAATAAAGAATATGAATATTGCAAATTTGCTTATAAACAATTGAATCTTATATATTGAATGAGTCTAGAAGTGATGCATTATTTTTCACTGTGTAAAACATCTGTGATTTATATTATTAGTAATATATAATATAATTGGTAAGTTTCAGCTTGAAAAACAGATTATTAAATTAAATACAGATTATTGCATTTCGATATTTTAAAACATCAAATTAAAATCGCTCAGTCTAATATATATATATTTTTAATAATTAGGTAATATTATATGTATTAACAATATGTAGTCATTATTTACCTAAATATTTTGAAGCATATATGATCAATAATGTTCCACTGATTGTATTAAATCCGTCTTGTAATTTTTATTTTTGAATTAATCTAGATAAAATGAATTGATTTGGTGAAGCGCGTTATGTAAAAATATTTTTCTTGCATAATTTTAAAACAAATATAACTGCTCCCTATCAATTTTGAAAAATAAAATATTTTTAATCGGCGTTTGTTAATTTAATTTAAATTTCATCTATTTCATAAAATAAATATAGTATAAAAAATTTTTAAATTTAATTCATGAATATATTATTACTTATCAATCAATGTCGTAAAATATATAGTTAAGGATTGGCAATATTTATGACATAAAAAATATGCAAAATAAAATTATTAACTGAAACAAAGTCGATAAACTTAGAATGAAAATACATAGTATTATAAGAGTATTCGAAATTACGAAAAAAAATCAAATAAACAGACGCAACGTTGATTTACTTTTTCTTTATTCCAATAAAATTGGTTGTACATCCAAAAATATCCCAAAGAATTTAATGAAAATGTTATGATCTCTTGGTACGTGAAACTGGAAAAAGCGGGATGCCCATCAGTTGAATGAAATTTTTCTGAAAGATAAGGTGGAACAATATGAATACAGTGAAATTTACAGATATTTACAAATTTAAGAAAATTATACTCAACTTTATTCACGTTATATATTATAAATCTTTATGTAACCAAAGGCCAAACTTTACTAGAGTATTAAGGACTCATTCGCTTGTAACTGCAAAAGTGATAATTGTTACTTGTCAACATTAATGATAGTTCTCGAATAATCTAAAATTTATAAATTTTATCAGTTTTAAATGAATTAACATCAGTGTTTGTGAAACTAATTAATTTACAAAATGTAGAAGATCAGCTTTTTGAAATTCCAAAATTCCAATGTCCACGCTATTTCTGAGAATTATAAGTGATAAGAATAGGCTTACGAATAGGTTTTCTTTTATTTTTGATAATCTTGGTCATGGCGAGTATACGTTTCAGCAGCCCGAATAATCTGCTCTTGTAAGAAGTGTAAGGAAAGCTTGAGGATCTTATCGATGTAACATCGACAGGAGAGAAAAAGTCCTAATGACGAAAAATCAACAAGGGGATATTATTCGGTGGCTTGCATTGAAAAATGTTTACGAATCAGACAATTAATAAAAGAAACAAGGAATACAAAACTAAAAAAAAACAACAGATCAACTTTAAACCTGGAATAAGTCAAAGTTTTACGAGTAAAATATATAATAAGGATAGAAATAGGCGTTTCATGATTTTTACACCTAAGGGACTTCACTTCTTTCTCGTATTTATTCCTCTGCTTCCAGCTTAGAAGTCTCAACGAGTTGTTGGATTTGTACATTTCCGTTCATCCTACCTTCGAAGGCCTGTTGCATCCCCTATAGCAACTTCATGTCTATCCACGTTCGACCTCTTTGGGTCGACGTTGTGGCTTTGATCTTACCGTCCGTCCACATTACTTTTTTTGGCTCCTTTAATCTGGCGTACGACTCCCTTGACATCCTTATACTTATCGCTCGTTCTCCCATTACATTCGTTTTTATGTCTTTCCATTTTCAGTTTATTTCCTTTTTTTCGTGTTTTTTTTGCCGTTGATCTTCTCTTTTTCATCCCCCTGACGTTTGCTCCTTTTCTTTTTTCTTTATGTACGGGGTAAAAAAAATTAACTTTCATAACCTTATTATTTACCCACCCTGTCACGCGCACATAATTCTAATCTTTATCAACACTCTCATTTATAGTAGGAACATAAATGGGTTTCACGTGTATCAATTCACCTATGATTTACATTCATAAACATTGAACTGGATTGATTTAATTTCCTTGTCCTTCGAAGATTTTCTATTATATATTAATTATAAAATCGATGTCTTGTACGTGAAGCACTTTGTCCTCGGCGACTCACTCGTGTTTTATTCGGGAAATTATTGATAATAATCGCGTAATCTCTGGAGCATCGGAAGTGATACCGACGATATCTTATTGTAAATCTAAGCGGATGTACCTATGCTCGGGCACGTTACCCACGTTTGAAATGTTATCGCCTGTTGAGTTCAGCGCCGTTGTTAGATGATAATTTGATCCTGACAGTTCTCCGACGAGAAGTGATGCTGATTCTTGCGAAATGGTGCTAATTTTTAATGGATGTTGCTTTTTACGATGGATGGAGGAAAAGAATTATTAGACCACTAATTTTAGCGTTCATTTGTTCATTTGCGCAATATAATATTGCCTACATCTTCAGAGTAGCGATAATTTAACAGTAAGTGTTGTTTTAAAGTTCATTTTTATTTCACAATATTCATGAATTAGAACTTTGTGACAGGATCAGTTCGATAAACGTGGCTGAAAGAAATGAATGCTTGATTAGTGTTTATTGATATTTTGCCTTTGGTTATATCTTTGAACGTTTTTAATTAAAATATTGCAATAAATAATTTCCTATCTAATCATATTTCTTGTATGTTTAGAAACTTTCGTTACATTTGAAATATCAATCTTAGTATATATATATATAAATATATATGTCTTGTTTGCTTACACGTCGAAATTACCAGCCATTCAATTAAAAGAAAAATAATCCTATTTCATATAATTACACAAATAACATAGATATAATACAAATTAGTAAAATTGTTAAAATGATTATTATAATTAATATGAAAATTGTCAATTCCGAAACTTAAAAATATATCAAGTTAATAAATAAGAATATTCAACAAATAATGACAATTGATAATTAATAACAATTAATTCAGGCATGCAAAAATTATATTTACAAAAGTCTTACCTGCTGAGAACGAGAGATCAAATTAGCAATAATTATTTTAATTCCGTTTAATGTAGATTAAAACTAGACACTCTCTATACAACCTGAAGTACGACTACTTTTAAAGTCATTAATTTACATAATGTAAGGATTATAATCAGTATATAAAATACAAGACCTTTAATTTCATTTTAATTGTTACTCCAGTCACTTGGCTGCATACGCAGAACCTACCGCATTCGTATACATTTTCAATTTATCCAAGTAAATTCTTAGAGAATAAAGCAGAAGACTATTTCTGAATAAAAATGTATTTCTTCTTTATTACGAATATAATAACACAAGAAGAAATCGTACTGCTGTTTGAAAGAATAATCAAAAAGCGAATAAAATGAAGTATCTAATAGCTTACACGAATAAGAGAAAAGAATATAAGATGTAATACGTTAAAGCTAAGATGCTCTTATATAGCATTGGAAAAGAATTTACATAACTTGATGAATATTCAAGTAGACGTAAAACTACTGTTTTGTTTCCCAGTGAGCTAAACGACAGCTTTCGCGTTTCGTTGAGCTCGAGTGTAAAACCGTACACACCGGTATACCTCGTCAAGTGAAATCTCATTCCAGTTGTATGCGCAGACAATTTTTCTCTTCGCTTGCAAAAACTCTTTATCAGTCAAATTGAAAGACTTCATACTGCGACGTAGTCTTGTAAAATTTGCATGTTTTCTGTCGTAAAAAACACAAGATTGAAGAAATAATATGGTCTTCGCGTACAAGAGGCTCTCGCCGTATTATCTTAAAGCTGCTTTCCAAAGATATTTGCTACATGCATACGCTGAATGAACAACAATTTTTCAGAGATACCAACTGCAAAAGGCACGTGGTTTAAATTCACGTATGAATGTTAAAGCGAGAACTTTTTTATAGCTGGTTGACTGATTTAAAAAGTATATCTACGTACATGCTCGCAGCCATCGGGTATGAATAATCTAGGGTGTTTCACAAGTTTTGAATTGTGCTGAAATTCAAGAAGGAAATTTTTTAATAAAATGAGCAAGAATATAATATCGGGCGTGTTACGTTGCGTCAAAGCTCATATAAGTTTGCGAATGATAATCCGTTTCCAAGAATGTACAATTTTAGAAAACGTAATTGTATTGTTGAGAAAATCAGACCTTTTTAAAAACATAGCAAAGATAAAAATGGAATTAAAATGAATGACTTTCTAGACTCTTTCCTTTCGAGTAAATGGCTTTATAAATTCTTCAAAAGTAGCGTAAGACCAATTAATGGGAAAATGTAATTAAGCTTCTGTATTGGCAGTTAAGTGAAGTATAATCATTGATATTATTCAGTTTTCGCAATATTTCAAGGTCCGTGCATTTTGTCATTGTAGAAAGAAAATAACAGATAATATTGTAACATTATCTTAAATGTTACAATATCTCGGTTGTTTCATTTTCATTTTCATTCGCCTTTTTGCCATTAAAATGACCTTAAATCTTATTGTATTAGTTTGCATATCAAGAAATATATGAATTATTCTATTAAAATTATATTGACGTGTATCCCAGTTGAGACGTGAATATTTTTCTCTTAAAAAGCCATGAAACATTACTCATTCTATTCTGCTATACGTTCTTGCCTTGACCGTCACTTGTTAATTTCCTTCTCCTATCATCATGTGTAAAATAAAGAATTCATTTATATCAAGTTCCCTCGTGAATTTGTCGCAGGCGGTAAGTCCCTGTGGAAACTTTCGACTCTTTCGTAGACGTCAACGCAATCGCACGTGTACCGAAAGCGTTTAATGCTGGGCACGCAGGCAATGTATGACGGGTGTTATTTTGTGCGTATGTGTGTTTATGTGCGCGCGCGCGTATGTTGGATGCTTGTCATTATACGAATGTGCGTGTGCGTGCGCGTTGGGTGAGTAGGCGTGTGGAAGTTGGTAAGATATCCTTATGAACATGCATATGAATATATATGTATGTATGTATGTATGTATGTATGTATGTATGTATGTATGTATGCGCACAGCCACTGCTCAAGATGAGTGAAACTTCCATGACTAGTCGTAAAACGCACGAGTTGGTGATTTACAGTTTGTTTGTGCACACACGAAATGTTTACGCGCGCATATATAGTAAGCAATTGCTATTATTCTAAAAAGCTACATTATGGTCTGCCTATATTTATCAGTTTTTCGAATTTTTGCTTAGTATAAACCTTATTCTTTTATTGATAATTTATTTTGATATTAATTTATAACATGTTAATTTATTGAATGTTATTCTTACTGATTAAATCGAGAATGATTATACATAAGTTCTTTGGTCACTAGATGAAAAAGGCAAAAAAATACGAAAATAAAGTCTTCATTGCTCATCTATGTCAATGTAGCAAACAAGAGAACAGAACCCTTATGATTCCATTTTTCTTCTCTTTATAAGAAGAAAAAGAATTGCCGATGCTTTTCAGTTCGTTAACTTCCACCCAGTAGCTACTACTTTAGGCGACTTTAAATACCGTTTGCTTTTACATGTTTCGAGCATAATTTATCTAAAAAATTAAATATACTGGCTAAAATCATGATTTATTCAATTTCTCTAAAAGTTATTTCCTAAATAATTGTAACAGAAAAATAGAAAACATGCAATCTACGTACTATAAAAGCTTTAAAAATATATACAGAATTATAAGATTTGTTTGCAAAATGTTGCTTGAATTAATTTTAATAACTATTTAATTGTTATCTTCGAATTACAAAAGTTATTGTGAAGAAAGTACGTAGTTTACGAAATATTGTAATAAAGCTCACAGAATGAAATGATAAAGGATTACGAAAAGTATATTTTATCAAGTTCAGAAACTCTAATTTGTCACTTAATTTTAATTTTTAATGAAAATTTATTCATTTTAAATAAAATTTGTGTTTAATTTCTTAATCTTCATTAAGCTCGAATGGTCACAAATAGTAAATATTTGTCGAGAATCAGGGAATATTTATCAGCTCATTAATTCTACTGAGTAATTGAAATTATGGAAATTAAGAATTTGTTATAAATAAATATTTGAAATATGAATGTAATTAATTTCTGCTTATATAATACGCGTATAATATACAATTGTAATAAAATAAAATAATAAAGAATGAATAATGATAAGAAATAGTGAAATTATATTTTTAATAATTAAAAGTACATAATCATTTAATTTTGATCAAGATTTGATAGTTTATTTTGTTACTACAATATATACGTATATTGTATGTTATAAATATTTTAAAATAATTTTCGCTAATGTTTTCATAGACACATCAGACAATAATTAATTAAAAATATTAAGTTTCAAAAATACTTTTTTAAGTTTTTCGTAAATTATGAAATTAATTTGAAATATTATAGCTGCACTTTATAAAGTCCTGCGGGATATCGCTAAATTTCGATCGATAACTGAATTAATATTAAATATTCCAAAATTTGATGATATAGTAAAGATAGAACTATTGCATATTGCTTTTATTACTTAAGACGAATATATTTTCGTCGTTATAAATCATTCTGAAAACATTATCGCAACAAGTTGATATTTCGTATAATAAAAATAACACAAAATAAGGTAAAGTTTGTTATAACCAAAGGCACTAACAACAACATCCGGCTGAAGACAAGCTTTCGTCTACTAACTGAACTATTCTTTCTAGCAAACGCGCTTCGTATTATGTGACGATCTAATTACTCCTTTATTTCTCCTGATTAGGCGTATTCGTAACGAACCATCTTCTCTGGAAAACGTCCTTTATGATGTTTATACTTGATGACTTTGATATATTTATTCTAATTAAATCTCCTTTGTTAACTTTTAAGAGTTACTTGAAGCAGTATACCATGAGAAGTTGTAGTGTATAACAGTGTTATTGAAAGATTAGATTCGCTGAATTTTCTTTGAAATATAACTACAATACATACAACAATTGAATGTATTTAGGAAATAAACAAATTATCTTGCATTTCGGCCTTTATTATTATTATTATTATTATTGATAAGTAACTATAAGAAATTATTTTGGAGCAAAAGCAACCCCAGTGTACATGTACATTCTTATTTATCTAATACAATGCATATGCTAAAATCTTGTATATTTAGCTGTTCACAGCATAATGTTAATGCTATTGTCTTGTATAATACACAATAATATAATTCAATAAATAACAGTTTTTCTTAACTTTCCAAAAAGCACTACGTTATTTTTTTAAAGTAATGCGCTTTAAAAACTACGATAAAAAATTTCGCTTCTAGTTTCCTCAGGTGCTTTGGTATTTTCAATATAATAGCTTACATTATTACATAATTTTTGTTTCTCATACCATCTGTATCAAAAATACATCTTATATATATATATATACATATATTTTTAATTACTTTAATTTAAATTCAATTACTTTAAATTAAATATTTTGTCATGGATGTTTTAATTCAGTCCATCATATTTGATGAATTAAAGTAAATTAAAATATTGTGTGTAATGAAAAATTATAATCTATTGTTTAAGTTATTTCTGAATATTTTTATTTGTATTAATAAAAGTTTTGTGTTCACAATAAGAAAACATTATATCTTTTGAGGAATTATAATAAGTACCGAATCAAAATTATCATTAGGACTATAGAATGGAATTTACTAAATTCATATTAAAATATTACGAAAAATAAAGAGAAAAACGCGTTATCGATTTTTTAATGTATACATATATGTATAAAGATAATTATAGTTCAGTAATCGTATTTGAGATTTTTTTTTAAAATACTTAACCTTAATTGTTAGTGATTTTTATGAACTAAAATGATTGGATCAATAGCTATAAAAATATACCTATAAAATTTTATAGACGAATTGCTCTAGTTATATTTTCTATTATTGTACCATCACTAAATTAATCTCTATATCATATTTTTCTAACATAAATGTTGGACTAACGATAGTTAACTTAAAAGTCTTACTATGCATGTGAACAAATATTAAATTGTTCACAAATCAATAATTTATTTAATTACACAATTAACTTATTATTTTACGAAGTTAAAATAACATTCTGTTTAAGTAAATTGAGAATTTACAAACGCATAATTTAAAATACAGAAATTGATAGAATATAATGAAATATAAAAGCTAGGATAATTCAATTTATAATTTCTTAGATTGTGTAAACTTCACGATCATTCAGTTTTTTGAGACGTACACTCACTGATGTTTGACAGATCGAAACATTTTATCCATATATATTTTTAAAACTCGTACCAACCATAATTAAACGTTTTATTATAGAAGAATACTTGTTTTTATTAGCTTTTGTTTCTATTAACTTGGAATAATCAATAGATGATTTATTCGTTACAATTTTTATTACTTAAATATAAACATATTCGAAGTAGCTTAAAATATCGTCGATTACTTTTAAAATTTTCTATCCTTTGGCGGGATAAATTCCTTAATCTCCTTAAAAAACGTTAAATAGAATTTGTAATTTATTTATATATACTCTGTTAAAATTTATTTACAACTATTACAAGGGAAGCTGTCCTTAAGATAACGAATACTGAAAATAATCAATTAAATAAATGCTGCACTTTCAAAGATTATATTTCTTAAATTTGATAAAACCTACCTATGATTGTCAAGAGAAAGTGACTTAGAACGTGAAATATGACTCCTGATAAGTATACGTAGCAATATTAAGTTGATCGACGTCCAACTTACGGATCCAGATTAACTCGCAATCGTAAAAAAGTATCCAAGTTATTAACAAACTATTTTCTATATAACAACTGTGGTTTTCATTGTACACGCGAACGTCGTTTGCAAAAAATTACGTGAGATATGGACGGCCATCGTGGTCGCGATAAATGTCGATCGACCCTCCCTGATCAATGTCAAAGTACCTGTGCGAGTTGCCATTGTTACAGCGATCCGATGGCTATCCGCGTCACTGTCGTCTCGCTTTACGCGAAATCGATACGCGTGGTTTCGTGTATACGTAACTGTGCGCTACAATTGCGGAAGTTGAATCGCCGATCGCAGTCGCTCAGCGAATGCATGCACGAACGCAGGAGACCGAAGCAAACGAGCGAATAAGGAACGCTTAGTCTGGGATGTTTCAACGAGCAGGCGAATTGAAAATTGCAATTAAATTAGAAGCCTAAGTCGCAGTATATCGTATAAAGATATCTAAGCTAAAGTCGTTTTAAAAATTACGAATTATTTGCTTTCTTCAATAAGAGAAAATTTCATTTCCTCCTTTTCGGATTTTCCTTTACTCTAGTTAAAATAAGAATCGGAAATGTATTTATTTTTAAAAAGAGTCTGCAATTTTGTTAAAATTTCGATCTAAGTACAATAAACAATTCTTGTATTATATGAACGTATATATTGGTAATCATTTTATGAAAATTTTATATGTGTGCAAGAAGAAAGTGTTCCTGATAAGAACAACGATTGAAATTGACAAATTAATATTTGAAATAAAATAAAAAAAGGATGCCAACGGTAAAAAATTCAATGACTGGACTGTGATTATTAACGTACATTTACATGTTAATGCTTTTTAAGAATTGATTTTTAAAAATACTCTCTAATAATGAATATTCTTTTTAATTTTTGAAGTACAAAAGAATGAAACTAACAGCTCATATATTTTAAGTGTCTATACGAAAGGAACTGTATTTAAATTGTACTCATGAAGCAAGTTTTTTATGCTATATATATTCTCGCTCATCAAAGTATCCGATTTACATTAGCTGTCAGAAAACAAAACCTTTTATAAATTAAATCTTGAATTGTATATTAAAATTGTATCTCAAAAGGGAAAATAAATATTTAAAATAACTAAACATCGAAACTCGTCTGATCATATTTAAGTTATACTACTTATCAGCCTTACACAGCACGAATGCTAGTATGTACAGAAAATATTTATTATTGCATATTAGCTCACTCACTAAACAGTGTCTATTGAATTTATCTCAGTATTAGTGAAACACTAATTAACGTTTATTTATATTTTATTTATATTTTCTTATCATTATACATATATATATATATACGTATTAAATATTTTAGTTAAAGTTAAAATCATAGTTGCATTAAGCACAGTTTCTTTCAATAAAATAGAACAAATCTTAAAAATATCTAGTACTTAATTAAACAATGTAAATGATCCTTTACAATTCATACATCATTTCTAATTGAAAATTCACAATCAGAATTTCTAATATTGTTAATAATTTTATTGAATTACGCGTAATAAACATTTTGTTTACTTGGAAAATTTTTCGATGCAATAAGAGAAGTATTTTAATATGCAGTAAAGTAAAAATAAGCAAAATAATTATATTCATTTTTTTCATTGAGGGCATTAATTTTATGTAAAAACCTATTAACACGTTCACTAACAAAAATTAATTATTCCTCACGTAAAACGAATATTTTCTTTTTGAAAATCCTGCAATACATAAATTTTTAAGTAACACAAGGTGAAAATGTTGTCTCTTCTTTTATAAATATAAAGTACTACGAGCAAATAATTATAAGTAAGATAATTAGAGCTCGTTATTTTATACGTCATACATACCCCCATACTTTTACCTTTCGTAAAATATCTTGAAACAAATAACTTTCTCAATGGAGCGAAATTTCCCACCTATAATTACTCTCAGCTTTCTCAAAGTCAACTATTAGCTGGACCAACCAAGAAACTCTCATAGAAATAAGCAGAAAAGTAGAAAGTGCTAATAGTAAAAGGATCCCCGTAGCCTATATAGATATACAACTTGAAGTCGCACACGTGCGGTGTGCAAGTGGGAGGAGGAGAGTCGTTCGTCATTCTATCTCGCTGATGCTCAAGCTCGAATATGAGAGGGAGAGTAAGCAGGAGCTGTGGGAGAAAGATGAAAATACGCGCAATTTTTCTGCACGGATCCACCACCATTGTCGAGGGCATTGACGTCATCGTGCGCGTCGAGCGGCTTATGTGCATCGGTTTACTACCGTGAACAAACCAGATGGAGACGGTGGTAATAGCACAGCAAAGGACTTGCCTTCGCGCCCTCTGGCACTACATACCTCGCATCGTCGACGGGTTTAGCCGCAATAATAAACCTCTGCACTCCTACTTTGAAAGTTATGCTCTCTCCTGCTTCTGGGTCGAGGAGATAAATTTCATTACTGTTGGAGGGGAAAGCGCATTCCACGTTCGATTGAGACAAACGCACTGCGCGTGATCTCTCTCTCTCTCTCTCTCTCTCTCTCTTTCGGATGTTCATGCAAGGACTGGTGATTTCTCACTGCAACTGCATATGTCTGTACGTACATATTCGCAAAATGCATAGAAGCGTGTGCTACGGTTACCTTTTCTCCCTGAGGCAACTTTTTCATCCGCCTTTCCTATTGTTTCCTAATACGCTGGTTCTCGGCATTTTACACGGTAATTTAACTCTATGAAGTCGGGTGCAAATTATTTGAGAAAACTGTTAATGCAGCGTTTGGTGTACAAACGCATTTTTGTTTGCGTGCATGCACATCGCGTGCATAATAGCGAAATAAATTATTTTGGGAGCTTAAGGCAAATATTGCGTATGACGTTAAAGATATCGCAAGAGCTTTTACGGTGAGCATTCGCACATGCTATACTTGAAATAAATTCATGGAATAAAATCTGCACTGAACTGAATCGTAAGGCGGTCCGACCAACAACTTTAATGCATTCATCGACAATTAAATTCCCCTGAACGCTAATTTAGTTGGCAATCCAGAGCATGTCGCATTAATTGCAATGGAAATATATCATTCGTAAAACTATTCAAGGAGCTATGATTATCTGACGAAATTCAATACATCCTGGTGAACGAGGACACGAACATCTGAAAAAAAGGATCGAACGTGCGCGATCGAGCAGAAATGAGCGCGTAGCAAATGTAATGAATTCGTGCCTTTTAAGAAATGAAAGTCGAGACGCACCTCTAAAGTGGCAAGGGCGATCTAATCTCCTACCGAAGACCAGGTCCATCGCAGCCAGAGATGCTCCCCGAGAGATGCTCGAGGACGAGCCGCGACCGCACCTCGGCAACAGTCGGACCCTCGTTCGGATGCCTTGGATGACTGTCGGTCTCGGGACGCGCGCTCCTTCGGATTCGAACGCCGAGCCAACGAGACACTAGCCGCGCTCATTTGCGATCGGCGCTCTCACGTGGCCACCGCGGCGAACTCTCCCTCGGCGCCTCCTGGACGTCGAGCGAGGGAGCGGGAGAGCTTTCGGAGCGGAACGCGAGGGAGTCGCGCGGCTCGCGGGTGATTACGGAGAGGCGCCGTCGCGCGCGAGTTTCACGGTGCGTCGCGGTGAACTGAGAGAGCCGCCTCGGTGTGGTTGGCGTCGCGCGCGCACGCGCATCCAGCGTCTCGACGCCGGCTGCGACGTCGTCGGGCTTCTACCGTGTGCGTGCGGCTACGTGCGCGCGAGAGCCCCAAGTGTGAGTGGCGCGCGTCAAAGGCATCGGAGCGAACGCTGCTCGAGTGCACAGGGTAGTTTGATGGCCACCACCCCGATGGCCCGCTAATTTGCTCGCGATGGGCTTTTTCGTTCTAAGGGATCGCGATCAGTCGCGTCCGTTCGATTGCGGGACTCTCGCTCAAACAGGCGTACCGAGCGCTTAAGCCAAGGGCGCATCAATTTCATTTGAATTTCACGAAATGTCAGCCAATTAGCGCTTTCCCGTAAAAGCCTTACTTGTAATTTCTAGATTCGCCTAAAGTTTCGCTTTCTAGGGATCGCGTACGTAGACGTGTGCATTAATTTGTTGAATTCCAGGGCTTGGCCTGTAATTCATTTATTTTAACGAGAACTTGCGAAGCAAGATATTTGAAAGAATAAAAGGACGCGAGCTCGTGAATACTTTTATTTCTAAACTGGAATTAAATTCTTGTTCAAACTTAAATGACCGGTTATCGTCGTTTAACGATGTTCTAAACAAGAGCTTTTAGATTACATGACCAATGATCTATATTTTATAGTAATAATTTGAAGTACGATAAAAGTCACTGATTATTATAGGGCAAAGAGAAAGAACGATATTATTCAAATTTGCACATAGTAAAAGATATATGTAGAGATGATAATAATAACGATACTTATTTATTGGTTAATATTGCCTTTTGAAAGCTGTAATTAACTATATTATGAAGCAATTAGAATTTCCCCTTATTTCGCTTTCAGATATCTTACAGGATTATCCGAAATGTTATTACCAACTAAATATTATTTTATAACTTGTTATATTTACACGTCTACTCTCGCATGGATTTTATATTACATAATAGCAGTAAATACCCTATAGGTTGATCTATTTGTTCCCATTGTTTCTTACGTTAAAATAAATATAAATAACATGTATTCTATAAATACTGAAATATATGATTGGAATTGGGCGACAGAATTACATAGAATAAATTTACAATGTAAAATACGATGTCAAATTATAATATTATAATGTTTAAGCGAAACTTAAAAATGTACGTACACTTGTGTATTCATAATTATAAATGTTTCACTTGACATGTTGAATTTAATTTTTAAAAAAGTGTTTCTTTAAGAAGCATAATTTATATTTAGTCGTAGTTTGAGTAACTTATTTTTATTCCGATAGTTAACCGAATGTTCCAGTAAAGAAAATTTTGTAAATAATACAACATGTGATTCTCGTCCGTTTATTACTTATTCAGCAGGTCTTCTTTGCAATTCCATTAAAGTTATTATTACTTGAAGAGGTTAAACAGTGCTTTTGTCGAAAAAAAACCCTTAGTACACTGCAAATGTAAATAGACCGAAGCCGATTTTATATAATAATTATTCCTATTTCGTACATCAGATTTATAAAATTTCCAAATATGTATGTATAAATATACGTATGAGTCTATGTACAGGATTTATGATACTGAATACTATGTTATCTTTTCTCGTGCTTCCATAATATGTAATAAAAAGTATAGATTCATAATTATCCTGTCAGCCTACTAAAATAAGTGAAAAATTAATACCGATAAAAGGCTTTCATTGTTAAAAATAAAGTTTTGAATACGTGATTCCAAAAACTCGCAATTTCATTTTAATGGCAAAACGTCAATTTTTACAGATGATATCAGAGTTTGATGATATAATTCCCTATTTATATATTATAAAATTCTCTTCACGTCGATTTGTAACGCCTGTCGAAAGTTATCGGGTAAAAATAAAGGGAAAAATGCTTCTAGAAAAACGCGTTTAAACCGCAGAGTTTCTATGTAAGCTCAACAGTATTACAATCGGAAAGAATTTGGTTTTCTAAAAATGCAATAAAAAATCTATTTCTTGACCGTTTTGTCCTCTTTAATAACCTAAAATCTATATATTATTTTGAGCATTTATCAATTGATTCTTAAGTAAAATAACTTGTAAGTAATAAAAAATAATAAGGATCTCGAGTGTAAATCATATCTTATACATATACACACACACATATATATGTATATATACAAAAATCAATATCTTCTGAATTTTTCCATTTAAATATAAATATTACCAAGATTCTTAAATCATTTTCAAAGATTAATAAGTAGCGATTCATTGAACAGTTATTTACAGCATATATCATTTTTTTAGTTTTTGTTTTATTGAAGGGAAGAGCAGGAGCACTTTTTTAGCTAAAAGCTTTTTTTCGCCCTAACATTATCAGAAAGATTTCAAGTACATAAAGTATGTAACTTAATTTCTGTATAATATTCATTTTTACAGAAGTGTGACATATTGAAACAGACATTTATTTTCTTCCGATGTAAGTATAGTAATTTTTAAGTTACTTTCAATGGCCTTTCAGAAACATTCCAAAAAGAAAAATTGCGAGAATTCAATATTCTAATATGAACTTCATCTGCGTAACAAAATGAGTACACAAAATAAAATTCAATTGATATTCAATATTCTTAATTATAAAACGTTGTCTAGTTGAGTTCTATTCGAGGCATCAGATCGAATAAAAACTAAATTGCTGTAAAAGGTCCATAAGTCTCCACTAAGATAAAATGTAGCATAAAGAAGTAATGCTCGAACATAAAAACTGGGTAATTCCAATTTTTTATAAAATCGCACTTGGCACATTGAACTTGCAATAGAAAATCTTCTCTTTCTCGTCACCGCTGCGTGTTTCAGCCTTCAATTTTCACTCGCTTGCGTTTACACGATCAACCTATAGGACCCAATAAATGTGCTATAATGCTTTTCTTAGAAAACACAGCGATTTTTCGAGCTTTTTCGAGTAGAATTTTCCTCGCAATCTCTAATGCTTTTCCGCGTGTCGTCATCTCATTTGTTTTTTCTCGAATGCAATAAAGTAATACGACTAAAAAGAACGTAATAATAGCTTATCAAGAAAAATAGAAATACATAGAAACAAATAGAGAGAGAATGTGAAAGTGCTGAAATAACAAAGGTGCTTGAATATTGTACGTTAAAACATTAACACTACATTCCGTATAAAAGTCAATCTATTGTTTATTATTTATCGTACTTGACACGTGAATTATTTTAAAGCATTTTTCACTCGAGGAGATTTTATATAAACTTGTTGAATGGCTTGCAATAAAATATTAGTAATATCAATGTTTATTTTAATGTGAAAAATGAATTATGATGCTGTTAATAATAGTATTCATTCTATATCTTTAGTCTATATTTATTTTTTTAATATACGAGACAGGAAATGTAACGAATTTATTCTGAAATGAATGCAAGTATAATGTTCTAATATTTATATCCTACATTGAAAATAAGTCTGATTGGTAAAGTTTCGTATAATTTAAACGTAAGGGCATACATTTCTAACGTACGATATTACTATATTTATCCATCAATAAATTACATTTAATAACGAGATTCAATATTTATTTCAATTATAAAGAATAATCAATATTTATTTTATAAAATTTTCACCAACTGTTTAATTCAGTTTCATTTGATCGTTACATTCTATTCATGTAAATGTTGATACATTAATGGTAATATTCATTAAAATATGAATTGGCTTCAATATACTCTAAAAATCAAAATTTTTTGATTTCTTCAACTATAAAATATAACAAAAAAGTAGTAATATTAAATTGGATGCTCAAATTATTTATTTTTATAATTTTATTCATATTTATGAATTTGGTAAACTGAAAGTTTTTTATATACATAATTATTCTTAATTTTTTAATTTAACCGTTCTCTTTGTGTTAGGTATTATTTAAACTAGAATTTTCAATGACTATTTAGTATTTCCTTTTATAAAAGACGAATTCTAATTAAACTACATTTCATTATTATTATTATATAAATTTTTAAATATTCTACAGAAACAATATGCAACCAGTATTTACGTCTATTTTAAGCCGACGTAATGCAGCTGATATCTTACTAAAGACGAATTTGATTCTATAATGTCTTATGCAGTGTTTCTTCATGTAACTGTTAATGTATGTATAATAAACACAACGTACTGCAACAGATTATGTTGCGTTAATTCTGTAATGTTAATATTATTGAAAAATTGAGTTGATTTCCATATGTTATATTACATATAATCTATACGAATGTTGAGATGATATATTGTTTAACAAATAATAATAAATCAATACTTTTTTATAAAAGTGTATGATTATGTGTATAGAATAAATTATATGCTAATTTTTAATACAGCTTTAGTAGCTTTTTTAATTATTTATTTAAAAATATGAAGAATATTTTTAGAAATTACATAAATTTACAAAAATTTGTTTATTGTGTACATTTAATAGTGATAAAAATAATATGCTGTAATAAGTAATAAGTAAATTAAATGTACCCATTCTCAGTGGTAATTGGTGATTTATTGACTATTTTGTACATGTATACAAATTGTCAGTTGTCCTTAGCCTTAAATATAATCTGTATATTTTTATCGATCACTTCGACAACGATTATATAAATACATTGAATAATTTTTGTTTAAATAATATTCTAAGTATATACTTTCTAAACACATAACTCCTATTTAAAAATAGATTGAACATTTAACTTCGTATAATTAATTCTCTATGAGCTAACCTAAAAGCTAAATATAATGATTTTTTTTATTTCTGTTATATCTGAAAATAAATAACTTCATTTTACAAAATCTCTAGTGTATTCGAAATAATATTAGCTATTCTATTCATATGAAAATAATTCCATTGCATATGAAAATATTCGAAAAATTTCTATAGATTAACATTATCAAGATCAGATATGAATTTAAGTTATTCCATGTACCAAATTAGATTTCTGAATTAATTTTTTACGTTATAATGTATAATATGATATACTGAGTTTTGTTAAAATAAGATCACAGCTTTGAGTGACGTATAAACGAGAATAGCTACCAGTGTGATTTTTCTAAAAAATATATGTGCGAGTATATATTTCACATGCGCGTTGTTATAAATCGTATACAACCGGCACAACCAATACTGCTGAAGCACGTGGCCTTTCGTTGAGGTGTGAATCGTTGTATAATGCAGTCTGTACTCGTGCTTACGAGAATATCGTGAGCCATTGGTGTATGTCTACATTTCACTTTGGGCATCCTTGTGCATAAATGTTAGACGAGAAAGGCATAAGAAGCACTATCATAATCTTGGTTGTCGACAGATGCACATAAAGCTCCATTGTTCCGTTGGGTATTGGTTCCGAGTCGGTGCGGTTGTTTTACATTAGTTTCGAATATTTTCGGGCACAGGAATATATTCGGACTATAGTTCGGTTAATCCAAGCGATTATCAAACTTATTTTATGATTCTAAAGAGAGGACTGAAAGTAAAATCAGATATTCTGTTCTTGTATTGACAGTATATAACACCCAATTTCATGAATTTAAAGTTTAAATCGATCAAACTTATCTGCTAGGACTCAAATTATTGCTTAAATATAAATATTTTTGAAAATTCTGAAGTATTTATGAATGTAAAATTCTTAAGCACAATCTGAATTATCTATAATTGCAAGAGAAACTTTGATTTAAAAAAATATTATTAATATCTTTGTCTTTGCTCGATATCAAAATATTAAAGACGTTCAATGACTTTTTCTACAGTATACTGTTTTATTTAGTAAATTTATTTTAAATTAAAATGTGATTGTTCTACATAAAGATTAGTGATGTTTAATAAGTAATTAGGTACATAATTAGATGGCTTCGTAATTGGATGCATTGAATAACAATGAAAATATTGAAATTTTCAATTAATCTTCGAAGCTAAATCTAATTCCTTAATCAGATTACATTATTATAGTGCATTTAACAAGGCAGCCACGTTGGTAAATATATGAAAACATTTGTACAACTCATTCGTAATTAGTTGTATAAACTGCATTATTAGTTCAATAACGAAATTAGTATATTAAAACAATTTAACGCAGATAATTTACTAAATTTGAAAATTCCATTTGACTACATGAAGCATCTTCTCTATGATAACATAATAATATTAATGAAAATAAAATCATGATATCTTGAAATATTTGCGCAAAAATATTTTCTTTTAATTCTAGAACGCTATTATAATGAATTCTGAAATAAATTAGCCTTTTCAAATCTTTTAAACTTGAACTGTATACGACATATGCATTACATGTACGTATATTTCAAGTTTCTTGGCAAATTCTCATCATTTGTTTAATTAAAAATGAATTTAATGAATACCAAAACTTCAGGCTTTATACACTTTTAAGTACTTTAATAAAATAATTATACTAATGTATGAAACGAAGTCTAGCTCATTAACAATGATAATATATTTTCTCAAATTCACTTATAGTACTCAATAATACTCAATAATTTATAAATTCTAAAGAGAAATGAAATCTGTTATCGATTTTGCTCGATAACTCGTGAATAATTAAATCCGCTCTTTTATAACTTAATATGAAACAATTATTTTAAATTTGAACGTTTGATTAAAATTTAGTGATTAAATAAAATACATATATTTACAAATCTTAAGATTATCTTCAAGGATTTCCTACGTGATTGTATGGTCGTGACTTTCATTTTTAAGTAATTCACCAGTTGTAATGTCCTATATCATTTATCTACAATTCCAAGAAATAGTGCCTTATCACTCGATAAATGTAAAATCACTTAACAAAATATATCGAAAATACCGATCATTTTATGATATTTTTCTAAGTCTTCTACGTTCATGCTAATCTGAAAATAATCCGTTTCCCTTTTCAGAGTTATTATTTCAAAATTGAAAAGAAAAATTTATAAGATTGATTTAGATTTGATATAAAGCAAAATAAAAAGACACGTAATTGTTTGTAATTTATATTTAGCCATAATTCTTTTTAATGAAGTTGACCAGTTGATTATAAAATAAATAAAGAAAATTATATATAGTATAAGTACACTTTAATGAAAAATGTGATTTCTCACCTCTTCTTCGTCAAGACAATTACTGCCGAAAATTGTAAGAAATATTACAATTGTAAGAAATAATTTTATATAGCTATTTTTGAAAATATGCAAAGAAATTTCATCGATATGAGTTTCTGTACGTAAACTCTATCTCTGTATTAGTAATTTTTTTTTTTATAAAGTAGTTATTATTCTTAGAGAACGTATAAGTTTGCACTATGAAACATATGATATTGATTTCTAAACAATGTTATCTTTGATCAGAAATCTTTAATAAGATGTTATAACTGTTTATTTCAAATCATTATTTTTAGAAAACTTTCTAATAATAAATCTTATCTTCAAGTGACAAAGAATAATGACATTGTTCTCTATTTTCTTCATCGACATTATTCTTCTTATTTTAATTATTTGTGCATTTTCTATTAATGCCTATTTTACACGACTTCTTTAAACAAAAAATATTCTACATATCGCGAGAATTTGTATTCTATTGCATGAATATTTTAAGGTGGAAAAATCTAATCGTATTGATTGTATTTATTAATTTTAAATATGATATTATCTACGTTGGTCCAATTTTTTACCATACAGCTATAATTTATTTTTCATTTCATATCGTGTATTATATTTAAAAAATAATTTTCTACGGCATGATTGATAAATACCATGAGACAAATTTATCCCTTTGTCGCGTGAGCAAGATGGAGAATAAAATATATTACCTCGCGTGTCAAAATCAATCGGACAGTCCTGGACGTCATCCAGTCCAGCGAAGCTAATTGAAATGAACCTTAAAATAAACCAATAACTAATCGAAATTCGGTATTACCAAGATACTAGAAGTCGAAATAGAAATGAATCAGAATAAGACTGTGGCTCGTTTGTTCGCACGCGAGAACTCTTACCCAAATATTTACCCAATATCGTCTAACCGTCGTTGAGAGTTAGTTCCGGAACCGCTGAGTACCGGCACGCGACTTCGCTCACGGGGAACTCCTTGAGGTTCTGGTGAATGAGAGCTCGTGAAAAATTTGAGGCAACGAGAAGCACTCGCGGTTTCTGCCATATCAACTAGCAAAACGAAAGTTACAGCAGAAGAAAAGCATTCGTTTAGAAATGCTCGCGTCAAGAGCTTAGCTCAGTCCTTTAACGGAAAAGATCTACTTTGAGAACTAAGTTTGTTGCTTATGGGCACGTAAACCTTACTTTATGTGTTTTAGCGCAGGTTGCAAGATAAAAAATTATAATAATTAAAAAATTGTATGTTCAGGTAATGTATTGTATTTATGTTTATATATATATATATATATATATATACACACATGTATAATATAATGTAATAAAAGAAACTACAAAGAAAAATGTAAGGTTTATTGCTTTGTACAAAGTGTGAAAAAATTTAATATTTCACATATGTTCCTCATTGAAAAGGAAAAATTTGAGAAATCACTCCCTGATACTCTTTGGGAGAATAAATTGCTATAATATCATATCTCAATCACAGATTTTCCTAGATCAGTTGAGCGTATAGATTTCCTTACTTGGATTTATTAATCGGAGAAAATATATTAAAGTTATAAATTAATACAATAACAAATATAGTATACATAAATATTTTCATTGCAGAAACATTGCGATATCGAATAGCAATCTCAAGTAAATTACATTTTCTCGATTAACCTGTATCGTTTTTTATTTGTTTACAAACTGTTTCTTAATTTGAAAGAAAAATATACAGGTATAATTCTTGATTGCCTTAGCGTGGAAATCCCAATCACTTTGAATGAATAGATGAACAAGCTTAAATCGAAAAATGATGAGTACACAATGAAATACGATCGCGTATCTCCAATTGCGCACACAATAAAACACTGAGAGCTGGGATTGGTATAATGGAAACGCGACGAGTATGTTTAAAAATTATATAGGATTAAGTTGCACAAATAATGTATGTGTGTATTTAAAATAAAGTACTTACATCTATTATGTTATCATATTCTTCAGAAGCGAAAAAGAATTTTCCAATTTAAATTATATAACATTCAGAGAAAAATAAATGTTCTTTTAAGAACTTCGTTCTGACATTGTATTTATATAAACGCTAAAATTATTTTAGGCTTTCCAAAAAGACATGTTTTAGTAAATCTAATCTATCTGAAACAAACAAGACTGGCATTCTGGAATAAACAAATTCTTATCAATAAATCTATTTCGTATAAAAAAAAATGTAACTTAATTTTAAAATGGTATCTAAAGAACAAAAATTAATAATATAAACAAAGAAAGACATTGTAATTTATGAAATGGTATCCGTTATATAAATCGTAAAGACACAACAATTTGTCTCTCTCGAAATACCTTCAACACGCTTATAAAAATGAAACGAAGGACGTTTTTTCGCAATTAAAGCGAACTCGTATCTTTTCTGTCGCCTGAAAATCTCAAGAATTCGTCAAAAACGTGTCGTGAAAAACTTTTCCTTGCATCTAACGACGGAAATAAAAAATAAGCACTACACGAGAAAAAAGTGACTCCTCAGTACATAAGAGAAAGATAGAGCTTTAGCCCACATAAGCTTATACACGGGAGTAAAAATAAGAAGATTGTTAAAATCAGCTCTCATTTTTTTCTCTTTTCACGCGTACCATTATATAAGTGGGCTCACACGATATAAGATAGAGCAACAGCTCGGAAAATCAGCTGCCGTAATCTCGGTGGAGAGTATGAGGAACATTAGCGCTATAAATTGGATACGAAATTTTCGTTTTTTCCTTTTCATGAACGCATACTGTAATCTTTCGCTCGTTCGCCGTCTCTTCTATTAACAGAGCATTTTCTGCCTTCTTGGAACATTCGAGTCTATAGCTTCGCTTTTTCACGAGAACAACACAGTGCAGTTGCTCGCACTTTCCTGAATTTCCTTGAATTTGAACTATTTTCTCTCTTTTCCTCCATCTCATTCCATCTTCTATTCGTTTCTTTCTTTTTCTCGTTTTGTTTCATTGTCAAAACTTCTATTTCACTGTTCTATTTCAATCTATCTTTTCCTCTTAAGACTTTTCTCATTTATCCATCTTTATCAGTTTATTTATGTATCTACTTATGTATCCGCTATTTATTTTTTTGCGACGCCTCGAATTTAAATTGACCTCAAAAACGGAATTTGCTTACTGGTAGAAGCATTGGCTCTACAAGTTTACCATCTTGAAAATTCATGTGAACCTCCTTATTTCCATTGCCCTTTTGGCCTCTCTCTCTCTCTCTCTCTCTTTCTCATCTTCTGCTTCATTCGTTTCATCTTCAATGTATTATAAATCGATTTAGAATTAAGAAAGTGATCACTACACTAAACTAGAAACTTATACTCACAAAATAAGCTTTGTTCAAGTAAGTTTATAGAATATTATTTTTAAATCTTTAGTCAATATATTATAATGTATTATTATACAAACAATGAATTTTCCATGGCTTATATCGTTTAAAATTTATACACTACAATTGAAGCGTTGAAAATAATTATTAAGTGGTATAAAATTAAGCAAAAGATCAACGTAATTTCTTAGGCTTCTCTGGATCAAACACACGTTTATTTTTCCTTTCGTCCTTTCTGTTTCCACGTAATCGTGTAAATTATTCAGAATCTAATCGTTCGTACGTGAAACTTCGCAGATCATAACTTTGACGAAGAGAGAAAAAGATCTTTACTCGAGCTTTTGCATTTTGTGATCATACGCAGACGGTCGTTCGAATTATTCTCCATTTTACGTGTATCTCTTATCAACTCGTCTTTTTATGTGTCAGATCGCGAACTCAAAATTGTGCCACGAAAAGTTTATTCGCGCGGCATACATGTTTTTCCATGTAAAGCGTCTCTGCAAGTGAATATACTTTTGAAGTTCACGATAAACAGTAACCGAATATTAATGAACAAATTCAAAATTTGTCCTACAAGTTATTATGTGTGGAGATTGTAAAGAAACTATTATTATCTATAGTTTCATTGTAATAAAATTTACTAATCTAAATTGTTACACAAAGCTGTTTTAATTTTGAATAAATTCTTATGGTATTTTCAAATTAAAATTCTTTTTATTTGTTAACCTCTTAATAATTATTATATACAATAATTAATATGTAATATAAGCAAATATTAAGAGATAACATGGATTAGGAAATTTATTGTTTACTAATTCAGAATGATTTTTTCAGAATGATATTTTCATTAAATATCTGTATTATCGTAATATCTATATCTGAACTCAAAAAAATTCAGACATACATTATTAATAAAATCACTAGAGTTTAAGGGTAATATAAATTCATATAATAAAAAAGTCTACACCGAAACATGTCTAACAGCGTATATAGAATTGTTATTATCATGACTCTTTTAATTTGGTCAAGCTTTTAAATTATTTTAAGTATAATTATAATAATACATTAAACTTATTATATAAGAAATTAAATTATGAATTGATTAATGAAATTATTGCGTCGAGTTGTTTATTTATACAATGAATAAAAAATATTATAGTATCTATATAAAATTATAAAAGTTATGTACCTAAGAATTTACGTTTATTACGTACGACTGATACTTAATTTTCTAAAGTCTACAAAATATTTATTCGTGTTCGCTAATGAATTTTTTATACAACTTTTTATATAATTTTGATATAAAATACTTTAAATATAAAATGTTTGTTTAATTAGTTTACTAAACAATTTAATTGGTTAAAGAAAAATTGTAAAAGACTACTGGGTAATTTGATTCATTTTATTTTAATAGCTTTAATACAATTATACTTCAACAGTACTATAAAAATATTTAAAATATTACGAATTTTAATTCTTATGTTTCTGTAAAGGCGTCGAATGCTTTTGTCACTAATTGTTTTTCTTGACATTTCGACTGGTGCGTTTAAATTTAAGTCTGGATCTTTCAAAATATTATCTAATTCTATTAAGCATACAATTGAAAATAGTATTAGTGATACATTATAACGAAGAATAATAAAATTAATTATTGTCAAAAATGATATGAAAACATTTTTCCAATCTATTTTTCTAATTCAGGTAAAATATTAATAAATGTTATTTGGTGAGTATTCCAGAGGATGACACAAACCCTATATATATTCATTCATTGTATATTGAAAAAGGAAGAACTTTTTGATTCTAGAGCATTCAGTGAGCTAATGAATTATTAAACAGAATTTAATACTTTAATTGTCGGCATTAATACACGATAATCAGAATTCAAAAATTGACAACGAAAAAATTTTTTCTTTCAAAATTTTACTCTAGTAAATTCTTGGAGAGATAGTTTATCAAAAAAATTAAAATTTTAAAAATTTCGTATACGTTTGCGTTCTCTAAAATATATAATTTTAATACATTTTACGGAAACTATAATTCATTAAGTATACAATGTTACTCTATTTGTAGAGAAATCAATGTAAAAATCGTAAATAAGAGAAATACTTCAATAAAATTGTATTGATGAAGCTATCTTTTGAAGTGTCAGATAAATTGTATGAGTAAAATGTCAATCGTTCCTGAAAGCTAAATCGATAATTTTCATTTTCATCTAGTCATCGATAGTTGAGCCGTTGTGTAAGTACCCAATCGAGAGCAGAAGTGATGACTTATCTCTATCTCCCTACCTTAGATGTAAGCTATAAGAGGTCAGCAGATCGTTTGCTTTCACATGGAGTTTCAACAGGAACTTGATATATAACTTATATCTAAGATTAAAGACTTCAAAAATATAACTGGCAACAATGAGATACATCATATCTTGACAACAATGTCAGTTCCTCTAAATTCAGCTATTTTATGAATTTGTTTTATTACATTCAATCATAAAACATCACTGACTCTTGAAAATTTTCTCCGAACAATAATAAATGACTTTGTTTATCCAAATATTTGCACTTAGACATTTGTATTGATAATTACTTAAATATTTATATAGTAAATATTGCAATTTATTTATTACTGTATATGAACATATTTTAATTTATATTCATTCGTGTGTATGAATAAATGTATAGATGTTTCTCTAAACATGTTTAATCACACATTCATAACTGTCAGAATACATATGAAAATAAACGTAGCTAATGCACGCAAGCGAAGCGTGAGGCAAGACTCTGATTACTCACGGGAATATACGAACTAGGAGTGTGCAGATACCTGAACATTTGAACTGTGTAATGTTCTTAAATTAAAAGACCTTTGATCTGACATTTACTTGGAATAGTCCTTAATTTTATAGTTAGAAAATAAATATTTCTTCAAAGATTACTTTTCCATAACTGTATTTATAACTGTTTGTTTTATAGAATCTTTTCGAATATCCGAAAAGTATGGTTGAACCTTATTTGAAAGAACAGCCTAACTTGACTCGAATCACAATATTTCAAGAATTCCTGTAATCTTTGGGCAAAGCGAAAGAAACGTAATGTCGACGTCTGACCATTACAAGCCCAATACTACTAATATTTGATTTCTTATTTTCGTTAGTATTAAGCATATCCAAACTTGATAAAGAGAAAAAAAGAAGCAAACTGAAATCTTATGCTGTGTATGGCGATTCCCTTGACTAACCATGTAGAATTTGAGTTAGATTAGGGATCAAAAAGAGAAAAACCAATTCTACGGTAGAGTGGAATTGTCAAGAGAAGTTAGGCAAAACCATGAAAATATATGGCAGTTTTATATGGAATTAATACAGTTTATATTATTCAAGTATTAGAAAAAGTAAAAAGTTATTTAATGCTTCTGAATTAAATTACGTTTGAGAATAAAATATTATGATTGCGTAAATTATAAATTAAAAATAAATATTTATCACGGTAAAAATAAAAGATAATTCTTTATAAAATGGTCGTAAACATACAAAATTACAATAGGATACAAAAGTAGTGTATAAATGTATAGATATGACATTTTAACAATTATTCTTTCATTTTTTCAAAACATTAAGAGCTACTTTTAAAAGTAATTTTGAAGTACTTTCATAATATAGTGCTTTATGTATATCATAGTATTAAGAGTAGTAAGTATTTATTAACGCTTTTTAACATTTTTGTATTTAATGATTACACTCTTTGCAAAATATCAAAGCTAGAATCAAGTATTCATTAAATAATTTATTAAACGATGTTTTCCAAATGTACCTTGAATTTAATCATTTTACTCATAACCGTATTAATTAAAAATATTATTGATTCGAAGTAAAAATTATTATTACGTATGAAAAAGATGTGCTTTTTTATTTGCTTATACCATGTCTTTTTTATTGTTAATATTATCTTAATTTAATCATTTATGAGATTTAACGTATAATTTTATATACTTTAAATTGTAATATGAAATACTTAGTGCTTTATTAATATTACTATTTTTTATTACGTAAATGAATTTCTTAAGACAAAGATAAAAACGTTTATTATAAATAGTAATACAAATATTGATACATTTGAAATATGTCTGAATTAAAAACTATTTTTTACGCACCTGAGCTTCAACAAGTATTTATTAAATAAATCCATTTCCATTTTAATAAAAAGCTCCGTTAATCGGTGTATTCAAATACCGTAATATTAAGAAGAATATTTATTTCATATTGCTATAGGCGACGAGAGTTACTCGAAGTCAGTATAGAATCCTTTCTTCGCAGGAATAAGTGCGAATCGATAATAACGTAGAAAGTATGGATGCGTAAGTAATAGGTAGTAAATTTTTCAACTAAATCATTTTATTATGTAAATAGTATAAAAGATAATGAATGAGCGTAAAAATAGGAGTTAGCTCATTAACAACATTATGAAAATACGAGAACAATATCAGAACGAAATTGATAGCTGAATATTTTTTACAAATTTTACTTTCGCATGACTTTTCTTTAATAATTCTATTTCATTATGGGGGTGTGCATTATAAGATATACAATAATGTGAATGAGCATAGAATAAATATAAAAAAAAAGTTATTTCAGAATAGGTTAAAATACTAATATTTTTTATTTCTCTAGGAAGCACGTATATTTTAAATGTTATTAAACCATGTGAAACTTATCGTCTATGAAAGCACTTAATAGACTTTAAGAAAGTTCAAGAATGAAAATAAATTGTTTCGAACTTACTCAAACTCACAATTTATCTTATAACTTTTGTATCGAAAGCTTCCGAGAAAATGCATCTGAATAAAGTATGTCAGGGCTAATAAACCACTTGCAAGCACACATTCGTAATTGCTGATATTCGTCTCTCTCATCTTTTTTTCTTTTAACCTTAATATCCACGTGCTTTCTTTCTCGAACTGGGAAGGCAATAGCTGCACTCAATATTCTCCTACTTTCTCGTGAATTTCGCTTATTCGTGTTTGAGCCTTTCGATCCACGTCAACTTCTAGTTGGTGCAGATATTAACAACAAAGAGAAAGAGATTGGAAGAGAGAGAGAGAGAGAGAGAGAGAGAGAGAGAGAGAGATAAAAGCAATGATAGGGGAAGAAAAGCAATAGAACTCCTTAACGGACAGTTACGTATTGAAATAGAGTAATATATGGAAGGAAGTATGTAGTTAGAAAAATACAATCCACTAACCCTATACTGACTTGTTAATTAAAATACTTTCTTCTTAGTTGAAATCTACTCAATTTTTGCCCAAAAAACTTAGTAATAATTTAATATTCTGGGCGATTTAATACTACAAAAGGCATCTTCTTTTCTGTTCGCAGAAGCACTCGAAATATTTCGGGCTTCGACGAAATCTCTAAGCTTATCGTCTTCCTCAAAATCCTTTGCTTCACCTTCTCTCTCTCTCTCTCTCTCTCTCTATCATTTACGATAATTCCCAGAACCATTCAAATATATCTTGCCGTCTCGTCCGTGTGGTAGTAATGAATTTTGCAACACGTACCGAAATAAATCAGTCGAGAAGAGAACAAGAATGACGCTCATCGATTAAAAGCCTTCCACTGGCTTCATATTTTCATATGCGTCAGAAAAGATACGCAAATGGAATAAATATTAACGCAGGAAATTCCACACATGCTCACGTGATCCGTACTTTGCAAATCATCAAACATATTCAAATTATCGCGTGCGACATGAGATCAGTGTTCGTATTTATGTGAATAATGCATGAGTAATGAATTAAGTGGAAGAAAATGATTTTACTTGCGATATTATGTATTCCGCACATTTTTCTTTAACTCCTTTTTACTCATTTTCACGTGTATATAATTGCCGACGATGGTCGCTTTGACGACGTTTGTAGTCACAATTACGAGCGGATTCTCAAGCGCTATTTCTGTTAATTCTGAAGACATTGCTTCAAGCATTTAGCAATTTAATTTGCGAAGGAAAGTAATTATATGCTTTTTCATTTACTCTTTGATTATCTCTTAATTTAAGTAATTTACGGTGCACTTTCTTTTTTTTTTGATACAAAATAAAATTATTAGAAATATCGTGAAATGTAATGAATTTTCTCTATAAAATAAAAAGCAATGAAGCTATGAGGTACCAAAATTATCTACTGAAATAATATTTTATCTTTTAACAAACGTATGTGTTTTGCTATTGCATATTAGTTACATATTAAGAATAAATATGAAGTCTTATACATGTAATTCATTACAACTAAATTATTATATCAATCAAAATTATTTATTTTATAAAATCAAATTTATTTATATTTACAAACTTGGAATATGTGCAAGTTAAATGCACGTTCTGTGAACTGTGTGTGGATGATTATGTGTCGATAAATATAAACACAATTAGAATATCAAAAAGACTTCCATTCATTCCAATGCAACTGTTTAAATAATATTTTTCTCGCTCTAAACTGTAATCGATAAAGTTTATTCACTAGTGCGTTAATGATTTATAAGTATTTTTTAAGATTAATTATTAGAATTAGATTTTAAAATTCTTACTACCATTTTCACGACAGTTTTGAGAAAATTGATATAATACATATACACGAAAGATATTCACGTATATATTTTTATAATATATATTTTATATGAATCATAAGAATTGCAATACTAAAGAGGACTATAAAATTCTAGTTTAAATGATATTTTGTCTTGATTGTATTAATATTTTGAAAGTTGTAAATTTTTTAAATCGAATTCTATTGTCAAGTAAATGCGACGTTTTTTAAGATGATATTCAATGAACCATTTAAAATACTTACAAGCACATATTTTTTTCTCGACAAAGAATAAAATCGTTAAATGGTTTTCAATTTTAGCAACGAATATTACTTTCTTCAAAATATTCCCCAACCACGTATATGAAAAATAAAGAGTCGAGTGGAAATTTTATATTTGGGTGAATTTTACATCTATTGAGATAAGAAAGAAATAAAGAAGTTCTCGGAAGATGTCATAAAGGATAATCCGAAAATTATGGGAGTGAACAGATTTTCTAGTGCTATACTCCACATTGAAATCTGCTCGAACGCACAAAGTTATCGAGATGTACAACTTGCTATTCACAAAGGTCAAAAGGGGTTTCGAACGCAAAACCAAGAGCTGAACCGAGTATACGAGCTATGTATGAGTAAATGGCAGGGATTAATTATTACAGAGGAAATTGTTCTTCATTGGTTGCTGGTTAGCCGCAAGGAAGGAGACTAAATTGAATCCGCGTCCGACTAATGTCTCTTCGTAAACTAATATCACGGACTCTATACAGGAATACGACTAACAAGACTATCTTCTCGCACTCGGTCGCATCATCCGTCTCTACTCTGCACGTCTGGCTAATCTACGTTAACTTGACTCAATCCTCCGGAAAAGTAGCTACTCCTAACTATATTACCTGACTTTTTGATGCGGTCAAGACTTAGTGAGATACTTTGAAAGAGTACCATTTAATCGATTTGCGATAACCAACTGGATCTCCTGGGAAAAGGCTTCTTCAAAGTGCAAATTCACCTTCGGAGGTTAACGCTAAAAAAAGAGAGGATAATAAAATGTAGAGAAAAATAGAGATAACCCTATCACAAACCCTTCGTTAAATTACCCTTGTCGGCGTTAAGTGTAAAGTCTATCCGATTTCATTTTTCGAAAATTCCAATAAAATCTATCAGCTTTCTATAATGGTAAATAAATATTGAACAAATTTAGCTAAGAAATACTTATCACAATTGTATACCAAAGTCTTTTAATACGAAGAGCTTTCTTATAAATATTGACAAATTTATTTTACGCATTGACGCGGTGGTTATAAAATTCTGAGCATCCCATTCACGTCACGAAAAGTACATGCAAAGGATATAAAGGGTCGGCTTCATAAGCTCCTCAAAAATATAGATTCCTAAACCATACGTATCTAAGGATCTTAATAATTTATTTGGTACGTAAGAGTTCACGAGTTGTTTAAAAAATCAACTCGACTAATGTACTATTAACGGCATTTCCTTAGATAATCCAGAAGAATAATAACAACAATATTGAGAAAGTACATAATATAACTATGTAATATCTTTAATTACATAGTATCAATTTATTTAAACAAAATTATATGTCTATTTGTGAAGATGATGTTTAAAGTTGATCTAGATTGAAGCAAATAATCTTAGTTCGTAAATAAATTAAATTAATTTACAGTTCTCCATTTATTACGTATAAAATTATAATGAAAATTAAAAACAGGAAAATAAATAAATACTATTAGCTGAGTCAGACTTGTCGCAAATTGACTCTATTAAAAATATAACAAATCTTCTATTTGTGAGTTCTACGTTAAGCAGATAACAAAATTATGTAATTCATTCGCATGAACACACAACACGAACAACATGTTTCTAGAAATGCACTAATAAATAAGGAAAACTATTTAAAAGTGAGAGTACTATTTAATAAAACATTTAATAACACTGAGGAGATTTCTAAAAATTTATTTAACAAACAAATAATGTCTATCTCAAGATATATATTTATCAATTTAATACTCTAAAGTCAATGATAGAGTGTTTAATTAGAACATTCTATGCTTTTTCAATCAAACGCTATAATTTATGCTTCGTATATAATCAATACTTATAATATTAAAATTAATACTATTATTGCTTTATTTAAACCAATTTCTTGGTATAAATGCATAGAAACCATTTTGTGTGAAAAGAAATTTAGGTACCATCTCGATAATTCCTAAATACTCATAATATATTACTTGAAGAGGTTATTTATCACAAAACATCGAAGCTTTCTCAGATCTATTTCAATAGTAAATAACTGAAACTTTATAGAACATCTATTTAACTATAATACCAAATCGCTTATGTAACCCAGTTTTACTTACGAAATCAATAAAAAATTAATCGAATTATCTCGATAATTAACGTCGTTAATTAAATGAATATAATATATTATGAAATATCCTAAAGATTAGATTATTTTAATACTTTTGAAACTTCTTTCATTACAAAGATTTATGCCGAGAAAAATATTTAAACTAAGTATCGCATTAGAAGGCAAGACAACAAGGAAGCTGGTAATATTACAAATTTACAATTATCTAAATTCATTTTAATTGAAATTCATCGATTCTCTATTCAACATTAAATAGAATTTATAGAGAAAAATTCTGTACGTTAATTATAAAAATACGAAGACTAATCAAGTATTGAAACGTTAATTGCGAATGATAATTGTTTTAAAATGTTAGTCTTATCGAAAGTTTGACCATTTTATGTTTATATAAAATAAATTATACTATGAAACTTACTATTTTTTTGAGAAGAAGGAGACCAAAAACTAACATTAGAATATTACGAATAAGACAGGTGCCTTAAATAATCATTAATACATATGCTTTGTAAAATTTACGATTTCTAGAACATTTGAAAAGATCATAAGCGAGCAAAGGAAAATAATTTTATTCATAAAAAAAGCCAGCAAAATTGATCCAATATTTACATTTATATATAATTTTTTATCGAAACTTGACATACTCTACATACGTAAGCTACTACCACCTACTTCTACTAGAGTAGATATATAACTTTTAAATATATTTTTTTTTAAGTAAAAGGGAAAAATAAAAATGATTATAGAAAAGCCAAAACAAATATTGCGCTTCAAGATACTTAACAGAGCCGAAATATTTCGGAAAAAATATTGTAGCTTTAAAGTAAACTACTTTAAAGGTGAAATAATTGCATCTGATTTTAAGTAATTTTGCCTCTTGATTCAGCACAGAATGCGATATATGTCAAACAAGTCTAGTACATTATTAAAATAATGCTTTATCAAAAATGTTATCAAAAAAGTAAATCAGATCAAATTTATGTGTACATAAATTAACAATTTGTGACACTTTATATGTGCTTTATAATGTTCGTGTAAACAAATAATTTTATTGACAAATTTGTCGCACAAATGGAGGTATTGAAAACGTAATAATTTAAGTTAATAATAAAATACATCATTAATCATTGATGTGTAAAGTACTTTCTTAAAAAATATATTCCAAATATAATTAACGTAATAAGTTATAGTAAATAATTATTATTGCTTGTTACGTTACGTTTATTGTTACGTTTATACATTGTAATATTTTTTGTTGAAAAAAACATCATGTCTTCTTTTTCTTATAATTAAGAAACGTTTTAGCTACTGTTGTGTTTTTTGCGAGTAAAATATGTTTTTATCTGATATTATAAATATATCAGATGAAAAAAGGTGTGAGAATGAAAACATAAATAAAAATGGAACTCATAGATAATTTCATTGAATATCCCTTTATTATTTATAGATATTTTTCATATACATTAGGCAACTTAACAAATAATGTACGAGCTTCGTGAATTAATTTTTCCATTGAAGGGAATTTTTTTCAGTACAGCCGGATAAGAAACAAAAAGTATTTTACTGCTACCTACACTTAAAGTCAATGTTATCCCATATTATAACAGGCAGTTTTCTTATAAAGCAGATTTAATTTAGGATTTAACATTCAAGGAGGATTTATTGTAAGCAGACAATAATATTACAAAATTTGATTAACAGTCTGATTACTTAAATATTTCGAGACTGTTTATTAATTTTTCAATTATCAATTACACTTTTCAATCTATTATTTTTGCTCCTGACTTTTTGAAAAAATAATTCATATGATATATTAAGTATAATTATATTACACATATATATTACATCATTATCATATAATATTCAATGATATATTACCTTTAAAACAATATCCTCCTATTATCTGGAATTTTCATTTTTAAATTTTTGAAATATGTATAGGAAATGTCTATTCGGATCCATAACACCACGGAGTTCATCAGCGTTCATCAGCGTTCAATTAGCTTTTCATTTAATGAATTAACATTTTTTCAATTACAAACGGTTAAATAAAATTATTCGTACTAAAATTTAATATACTCACTACGAGAATAAATGACGCGAAAATGCAATTAGATGTATTATAAAATATATTTATGAAGGCTTTTAAAGTATAGTCGATGCAATAATTGTACAGAGTGAACCAAAAGCCAACCTGTGCTTGTATTTTAGCTGAAATTTCTCGACTTTACGAGCACTCTTGCTATCCATTTTCGTTATTACATATTGGTTAATTAACGACTTAATATAGTAACGCATTATAACGATCAGATGACTAGTGGTTCTATACATGCCAACCATCCTGAAATCCATATTCTGCATAGGACTCTTACGTATCTAGCGCGGAGGAATATTACTCATAAATCGCTATTAAATTTTCGTAGCGAACTGATACCACTAGCTAAAAAAGTTATTCTAATCTTACCGAGAGAAGTGAAATGGTTTACAATTCTCATTCGAATAAGAACAATTTATTATACGTTGTATCATTTTCTTTAAACAATACATAGCCCAATGAATATATTTTTATGCTATTGATAAATGAGTTATATATGTTTACAACTAATTAACATTCATTTTTAATACTTTTTTTAAATGCTTACAAGAACTATATTTATCTTATAAAAATTATAATGAAGGTCTTTATAAGAATTCAATTTATGTAATAAAAGGTTTCAATGAAACGATAATAAACGTTATACTAAAAATCATTATAATAAAAGTATATGTTATTTTGAGATATATGTATATGTATCAATTCAAAATAGATCATACTAACTTGTAAATTACTCATGTTGATGTGTAATATATGTAAATAATTTATATTCTTCTGTGTTCTCGTACAAATTTTTGTTTACTTATCTAGTCAAGGCCGATCCATTTCATCAATATTTTTTTATACACTGAAAAAATAAATACATCCTACAATATTTTCTCAAATTTATTAAGAAATTCATAATGAAGATTGTCGAGGTTATATTTTTTAAAATTAGTATACTTACAGTTGATCAGTCGACGTTGTCAATCATTTTATCAACGATAGTCGTTGCTCATTGCCAAAAATAAAAAAATGTCATTCGAGTCTTATCATTATCATTATCTTTAATCGATAACAAGTTTGATAGAAGCATCATTAGAATGTATGTACAGTTAGATTTTTACGGAAGTATATCTCTCATTTCACGTTTAGGATTCAAACTTATTCAAAACTCACTTGAAGCGATGGGAATTTCACACTATCGGATTTGTACACCATGCGGGTCTAGCACATCATCAAATATGTTTATATATACTTAAATTTTCATTGTACGATGTAACCCTGAGTTCATCAAACTTTGCACTTCCTTCGGTCTTGATCTTCATTCTGCTCATAAAGATTATCCTACTATTCACATTTTCGAGAATTCATTACTGAAAATTAACCGAGAAATTTCATTTGCATTAGAATTTATCTTACCGTTTAAACTTGAATAGTTTATCGGCTAAATTTGAATTAGTAAGTAGCTTAAAGTTATTGCGGTTATCATAAAAATTTGATTTACCGGGGAATTGATTAAATGTAAATTGCGGACTTTGACGTCACTCTCCGTTATAACTTTATAAAGTAACATGATTAATATTACGATTCCTTAAGAATTTTCAAATTTACGATAGTTTATGTAGAATAGATATGTTTCATTTACGTTTAACTTTAGTTTTGCATTGTAAGGCTTTATTCAACTTTGCCAAATCTTCACTATTTCATTAATAATGATTCTTAATGCTTACCCGTGATGTTGACTGAATGTATTATATTTGCTTTCGACAACGATCAACAATTTTAAACTGGCTAATACAATGGTGATGTAATGTTCATTTGTAATGTTCATTTCAATGTATAAAGTATCTTCATAAAAAATAGAATTAATTCACGCACATTTCAAAATATGTCGAAACAAATTTAAGTTTCGCTTAATATTTATTTCGATAAAAATAATTTATTTACCATTATTCTAAACAATGGCGTTCCTCGATACTGTTCTTATTAATTTAAATACATTAAACATATAAATTGATGAAAAGAAAGAAAATTTTCAAGATAATAAAAAGTTTATTAACCATATCGAGAATTAAAACAGTCAGAATGGAGATGAATTTCATTTTAAAAATGCATAGCGATAATAATATAACATTGTATTGGTATTTGCGTATTTGCAGGGAAAAAATCATTTTGTTTTCAAATTCTATTATATCTGTCATTAAGAACTAATGGACGAATTTTAATTATAATGTATTCTTCATTAGTAGCCGAATTAAATATTTTTAATTATAGCATTCGGAATTTTATGAAAAACTGCAATTTCATTTAATGCATTTAATTTTTATGCTTTGAACAATTTATAAATGATGTTCATCATGACTGATGGTTTTCGATTCAAACTGAACTTTATCCATAAAAATTTTTCCAAGTATAGAAATAATAAATTTATCTAATAGACTTTCAGAAAAATGTCGCAATTCATTTTAAAATCAAAGAATGCTTTTAACTAAATCCTTTTCGTTCTACTTTTACACATTCTGCTCTTTCTGTAGTAATAAATAAAGTGAAAAATAGTAATTTAGTAAAATTTTTAGTATTACATATGTATTGGATAATAAATATTGAATAGGATTCGTTCTTTCTAACTTTCACAAGTCAAGTTATGACATTCGTAGTATCATAGCAAACTTGAATAATTCGAATACAATTTAAAATAAAATATTTCTTATTATTTATAAAAAAATCCCTAATAGACGGAAAACCTAGAAATCATAAAAGTTACCTGATTTAAAAAAGACCATTCGATAACACAAGATTATGCGATTATATGATGCGCTATTGTTTCCCCGATATACTTAGTGAGCCTTTTATTCCTACATTTTGTTCAACTGAAATCTCTGACCTATCGAATATTCTAGAAAGTGAGCTGTGTGTGTTTGTGTGTGTGTGTGTGTGTGTTTGTGTCGTTTGTCTATTGTGTGTGTGTGGGTGTGTTTAACGCTTGTAAAAAAATGTTCATCTACAATTTATCCCAACTACTTTGTTTATCATCATTTAATTTTACAAGTATGATTCGCTTATATTAACCTAATGTCCGTTCAGTTTTGAAGATACGTTTCTAAAAGTAAAAACGTGTCTACAGATAAAATTAAAGTTTAATTATATGAAATTATATAAGATATTGAAATGATAAATTCGCACAATATATTTGTTAAAGTCAAAATTCAACCAGCGTAAATAAGCGATAAATATAAGATATTGTGTTGTTGTTCTTCATAGGATTATTATCTGAGAAATAGGATCGAATGAATCAAGAAAATTGGCGCCATCGTATGCAGTAACATATATGTTTTACTGACCGACGCGACTGAACATTCGCGGTATCGATAATGATATAAAAAACAAGCGGTACGATATAGCATTAAATATAATTAATGTGAACTTTTGTAAAATAGCATAGTCATCGAGAAGAATAAAAAGAGAGAATCGTGCACGATGATTTCGATTGCACTAATAAATTAACCGATTCAAAGGAAAAATAACATCCAACGTTTGCTAATGCCACGAGTAAACGTGGTGTACCTACAAATTGGTACTTCATATCCAGCCTTCGAAGTCTGAGCGAGACTGACTAATTGAAATTTGCAAGTTTTTCTGTTAATAAAGCAATTATGTTGAATACTGAACATAATTTTGCTCGTAGACTTCGTGTGACGCACAGAAGCGAATAAGAAAGGAGCAAAGGAAGAAAAGTTATAAAAATCTAAGTAGTGCGCATTGAGGTGAATCTTTTCTGTCATGGTATCGACTGAGGTAATATTTTTGTATTCAGTCTAATAAAATGACTCAAAATTAAATAAACCTTTGCCTTTGCATTTGAACAACAAAGAAAGCCTCAATAACATTATTACAATATTAGAGAAGTGGAAAAAATTAATATTATTTACGCTATTTTATGATTAATTTAAAAAATGATTTGATATCTTAGGATGTACGCGTTACTTTTTAAATATTTTTTCATCGCACATAATCTGTAATAAAATAGTAAAGTTTCATTTTCTAAAACCTAGACAAATTATTTTCGATGATATGTTCAATATAAAAGATTAGACCTATCCTGAACTAAAAGTTTTAATACCATCAATATATCGTAATTTTAATTTCTGTCGCATTAATTTATACAATAAAACGTATAATAACTTTATTTCAAAAGACATAATACCTTTAATTAATAAATTTAAATTAATAAATTTAAATCAAGTTCTCCCGGCTTGCGAGATTTGTTTACATGATTCTATTCTTATTAGAAATATGACAAATCTTAATCAATAAGATGGTTACGTCTTTATCCTCTTCTACGTCTTTTGGGATTTAATAGTTTGATTCTCAAGAGCTGCTAGTACAACAATCTGTCTTCGAACGTACCATTCAGCTATTAAACTTATCTAAAAGTATTAGAAGAAGTTTCATTTAATTTTAAATTCTCAACAAAAATAATAAATAGCTTTGCTAAGGAATAGATTTGCAAATGATCATATGGATGAATAAGTTTAAAAATTGTAGAGTAAACATTTTCTCACTTGATTATAATTACATTTATAATGTAATTATATTGTCACAAGAAGCGCAAACACTCTAATAAATATTAACCATATTAATTATTTACCTTGCATTAATTATTTGCCTAAAATACTAATTTTAAGTTTCGAATTTATTTACATCTAAGAAAACCTATTGGTATAAGATGTAATTAAAATATAAAATTAGTTTTATTTTATTACAAGGGACTGGAAATATGTACTTAACGTACTCAAGATAGAAAAGACTAAGGTGTACCTTCGATGTAGCAGGGATTAGATTTCAGTACGACTTATTATCGTAGTATAGAACTTGAAAATCTAGAGTCGGAAAGTTAAAAGTATGCAACATATATTTAGAGGATAACTGTGTGAAGACCAGTACAAAACTGTAACGACATTTATACAGAAAAGGTACTGAATTTGTTTTGTGTATGTATTGTAGAATTATTAATTCACATTTATCCAAAAACATCATTTGTTTAAATTGCATTTGCACGCTATAAACGTTAATTTTTCGCAAATATACTAGCTTTGTAACAAATCTTATTAATGAATTGTTACCAATGCTTTCTTACGCAAACATATTTAAGATAGAATACATACGTGCGTAGAATTCCTATCTTTAGTAATTTTAGGTTTGCTTTACTTTAAGTTTTCACGTTGGTGTAAACAGTTTTAATCATTCATCACTTATTTTTCCTTATTTTTACGATTATTTGAAGATACCATAAGCAGGAAGATGGAGATCCAATTTGATATAAGAAAAGAGCGTAAAAGTAGTAAAAATGGAAAACTTGAAAATTTATACAACTAGCAATGGTATTATTCATTGCTACTGTCTCTTGGCCACATGTAATATTGCAACATTTAATTTACTACAGTTATAAATTATAAAAATTGTATATTATGAAATTTATAAGGACTAACTATTGCTGATTTGCATTTACATATGTACTTATTTAGACTAGTTTAAATAATTAGGTTTCCTTTCATTACGGCTCTTCTTTAAGAAATAGAATAGAGAATTCTTAGACAGAAATACCGATATTCTGTTCATGCACATTAATCTTGGAGAGAATTTATTCGCTTGCTTTCGCTAAGGAGAAAAATGGAAAGATGAATTAAGCGATGAATTTAGGGATGGTTCGCATACTTCTCTGTTGCATATAATTTATATGTGCTTTTAAATACCAACTTGCAATCTGAGATTAACAGTGTGTCTTAATTTCATCATTTGAACTATAAAATTTACTTTCTACATAATTAACCTTTTCTCTCTTAAGCAATTTCATTCTTATTATTTATAATATTAATATTTCGGATTAATTTTCTACAGTGGGGAAATAAAATTAGTTTAGGATTAATTTATAAATTAGAATGGCAAATTATTGCAGCTACAGATTTATAATAAACAGCTATCCACAACGTTGTAGAAACTGTTAATGTCTATCAATTGATCATTATTTTAATAAATGTATATAGATTTTAGAATTAATTTGAAAGTGAAAAGTTTTTACAATAATACAGGATATAATAAATGCATATAAAGAGAGAAATAGTAAGAGAACGAAACGGCGGATGTTCGTCAGGTATAAAAGAGCGGATGATTAAAGAAAAAACAAAGCACCATTGAGTAATTTGTATTTGTTAGAGCCGTGAAAAGTGTGAGAAAAGTGTTGAAAATCAGGAATGATAATTTCTTTCTTTGGCTCATTTTGGAAAATTGTACAAAGTTCGCTGTAAAATTTAATTGTTCGGTTGTATTATAGCATATTTGACTGGCTTTAATAGTGATAAAAAATTAGATCCTTCGTTCTCTTTTTTTCCCTTCAGATCACAAAAGTTTCAAGAATGTCGTGTATAAGCTTTATAATTACTCTGCAATGTATATAAATTGATGACTTTTCCTCGCCTGATATTGTCACCCATCGGAACGTTATATTGAACTACTTCCTTTGTACTCTGCTTTTACTTGCAGAATCAATTTATTTTTATAAGTAGATATATTCTAGACTTATGATAGTAATTAATTATTATTTAATAAAAACGATCATGCTTAATAATCATTGGTATATTATATTCATTCTGTTATAGGCTAATTGAAGTCACACTCAGATACTGGAGGTGCATTTATACAGAAAAACAAAGGTTTAGCGATTATTCAGGTAATTATATTATATTTTAAATTAGAATGATTGTGAAATTTTCAAAAAATACTGTCTCGCGATTGATATGGTAATCAATAAATAAATAAGACTAGAGCGAATTCCGATTTAATAATAAATAAGTCTTGACGATATTTTGCAATATAACATACGTTAGTGATACAGGTTAAAAAGATGTTACGACTTAATAAATAAATTTAAATATGTGACACTTCAGTTATCTGAAATATTTTTAAGGTTTCCATTTTATTTCAATATGCTTCTCAATCTTAATATTAAAATTATATTAGAATTTATATTTAAAAGAATGGTTACTGAATAATGAATAACATATATAGTCTTAATTATTTAAATGGGTCAAAAAAGTCGCTAAAATGACACGATTTTTTACTTGTGTTAATGCTATTACCTATTATACTTTTATATGGTATAGATGTTTCATTATTTATACTCAGGAGATACAACTGAATTCAATCAATTGAAAAAATTTATAATACTCACGTAGAAATGAATAGTTTCTTAGTTAATAAAATAACAAAATAATAGAATTATTCTTATTAATAATAAGAGAATTATTTCTCAGTAATAAAAAAGGCTTATTATTTAATTTATTTAACAGTTGCCTTTCGACAAAAATTTTTGCAGTAATATCATAATTTACTACATTCTAAAAACTAATATTCATTCTTCAAAAAACTTCTTACAACAAATCTTATATATCGTATCTCATTATAACATTGTTAAACGATGTACGTAAATCATTTTGGTAATTCTCTTAATAGCAGTCATTTCTTCTGTAGTGTATAAAATGCTTTTTAACAGCAACAAGAAGCAGATCTAAAACGTGCATGATAATACCGCATTATAACGTACGTACTTGATCTTGTGCCTATTGCCTGGGCTCTATTACTGTACTGTGTTAGATAGAAGTAATTCTTACACGCGTTGATTACAAGTTCGTCAAAGAATTTCTAAATATCGATTAATCGAGTGAGTTGTGATACGGCCATCACTTCCTTCTTATCACTCGTAAGTGTATACGTACAATATTTCAAAATGAGGACATGCGAAAATTTTACAAGGTACGTCCAGATTACGTTTAATTAAATTTTTCGTTGATATGCTATTTTAAACTGTTGCAATTATTTTCAACTGAGCACTGCTTCTCGACTTAATTACATTCCCCTAATTTTATTCGTTTCTTCTAACCTATTTAAATTTGTTATTTTAATGCAAATAACAAAAAATATCATTATTCATACGAATATGGAGCACAAATACTTAATAAATCAATTTTAACTCCAGAAATTCGTAATTCTTTTAAAACTAATTTTTAAAATGAAAATCTAAGGAAATAAGTGCATTCTTAAAAGAAGTTTCTCACACAATAAAAATTACATAAAAATTACATTTATATATTAATTGAGTATTTTTCGAATGGCATTCGTAACACGTGCTAGAAACTAATGCAGCCTACATCATTTACCTTTATTTCGAGGGGAATTTATCACTTTTGTCTACAATCAGATTTTAAATAAAATATAATGCTTTTTCTCGAGAAATAAATTTTCAAAAAATGCAATGTACGCTAAAATAGCAATGCATTTTTCTAAAGTAGATAACATTTGGCGACGCTTTTCAAATAACGCGTGCTCATAATGATGAAAGTGTATGGAGTGCAATGAAAGCCGTTGCATGTATGGATCAAATAAATTAATTGATTATTGTATATTGACAGTATGAAGTAGCACAACTTTTAGTATAGCTTTTGTCAGGTTTTTAACCGATACGAATAAGCCAACAGATATATCGTAAAATGGTGAAAGATTCAAGTATTTTATTGTAGCAGACGGAAGAAGAAAAAACGAGTACCGTTTAATATCATCTAAAGTCGCGCGTTAATTTCTCAATCGCCACTACTTCGAATTTTCAGCGTAAATCAACATTTTTCCTACGAGTATTTCCTATACTTTTTAATTTTTGTTCTTTAAATAAGAAAAGTATTTTATCTTTTATTACATGCTTAATGCACTTTAAGCGATGCTTTATAAATTAAGAAATTACTTCATTGTAATTAAATACTCAAATTCATATTTTAAGATTACGTTTATGTTTTGTATTTTTCAGCATTAAGGTACTGCTAGTGTAAGTATAATAAATGAAAGATACTTGCTATAATTGATATTTTGAGTTATTTAAAGTTAATTTAAGGAACAATAACTTTCCGATTCCGTAGAATAGAAATGAAATTATTTTTCGAATAAATAACGAATTCAATCTTTTTCTTTTCATAAAAAAGTATACACGAGAAATGTATAAGTAAATAATTATTTAAATATGTTTATGCCGAATCTTCATCAATGCTATATAACGCGTTGTCAATTTGTAGACAAAGTGCGACTTTCAGACATGAAAAGTGATTGCGAATACCTCGTTGAAAAGTCAATGTACGTCAATAGATCAATTATGAATTTGATGAATTTGCATTGGTAAGCTAATCTATTTAGACACGTAATGTAAATACTAGAGCAGAATCCTCTAAATTAAAATGATACCAAGGTAAAATAGTCTCTCGTACAGCCAGGAGAATCGAAATTACTTATGGAAACTCAACTGATCTTGAGACTTACTTAGCATTCAGAATTACTTCAAATTGAGGCATTTTCAAAAGTAATAAAGAAATATATAAATAAGATCTTGATGTAGTAGCAATAAAATAAGTTCAATGGTTAGGAATGGGATCTTTGATTTCAAGTAGATGTATTTTATTTTATGGCAAGTCAGTTGGAAACGTAAAACTTCGTAATGACCCAAGAAAGTAAAATTTATTGATTAATAATATTAATCATAAAAATAAAAAGTCATTGTAAAAATTTTCATTCGTGGATATCCGTTATTAAATAAGATATAAAGGTATAAAAGAGACCGATAAAAGTAGGAAAAAGAAATTTAATTTTGAAAATTCATTGATTGCATTTCAGGGTCTATCTTATAAAGCGCACACCACAATGAGAACGGCTCTGACCTTGACACCCTAAACAGAACTAACTGAACAAAGGTCTTTGTTTTAAATTAATAGTTAATGTAGTTCATTTCAAAAATTAATGACGAGTAAATCTTTTTAATAAGAGAATAGAAGTATTCAATAGGAGAGCTCTGTAATTTTCATAATTTTTTGAATCTGTTTCTTTTATATTAAAATTCTCTTTTTCAACATTTTTAACGCAACCTAAATGTACCTAAAATTGGATATCTGTTTGATCTTTTTAAGCAACGATATTTTTAAATTTGAAGCAGACATTCAATATCCAATAGTTACTGTATTAGTAATTATCAATTACTAAACCAGCATTACAGCATAATGCCACTTAAAAATATAAATATAAATTAATATATTTATATTAATTTACTTAAATTATGTAAATATATTTAAATAATAGTAGTTCAGAAGTCGTGTGCGTGCAATACGGCATGTACTATTTACGTTTTTGAGTAATACAAATGAGTCTCCAGTTGTTCAACTTTTAAGTTCTTATAATTTTTTGATAAAAAAATACCAACGAAATAACAATAATCATTTTATTAAATTCAAAGAACGAATAAAAAACTAAATATACAACTTTTATATTAGAGATTGACATCACCGAAGTAAATCAAATATCTAATATTTTAAATGATACAATATTATTTTTGTGTTACCTCTAGTTTAAGCTTTAAAGATATTTGCTTTTTATTAAAAGTGAACTTTGTGCGTTTCAAGTAATTTTTACTGTTATTTGTATCGCAGTTGGTAATCGGAACAAGAATTTCTGTACATTCCATAATAATTCTCTTTTTATTATAAAAATTAGATAAACAACAAGGAAAATGCAAAAGGAAAATTTCGCTCTTAATGACGTGGAAAATAAAATAAAATGAATTTTAAATTATGAACGACACCAGAAAAATTCTTTAAAATCGAAACGCAAATGTAAGGCCTTATGTCAATTAAATAATAAAAGAACGAAGATGAGTGTAGTACATTTGCTTCGTATTCATGCACTCGAAAGAAAGCAGCATAATAAGAATACGCAAATAATTTAAAAACAATAAGCTTCTAGCTTCGTGATATATATTTTAAAATTCCATTAAATTGTCATTGAATTATTAATTGTGTATTATTATGAAAGATATGACATAAATATTTTTGTAGCATTTAGAGTTTAGAAAATAAACCACATAGAATTTCGAAAATTAGAAAACGTTTAGAAAATGTACTTTATTTCAATAATAAAATTTCGTAGAAATTTACGCGATTAAATTGTAAATATAATTAAATATATAATGTGCATCTTTCATTAAATGAACATTATATTGATTATGTACACTGATAATCATGAAAATTCTGCTGGGTATAAAATTATGTTAGTCGGTTTGAAAAAAACTTGGAAATAATTTCACAGCCAATTCCTCGTGATTCATACTAAATATTAAATCTTATAACATACATCATTTATCATTTATTTCATTCGATTATTTCAAAATAAATGAAAAGTTTTTGATAAATATATATCCGTACATCTATTTTCTTGTACACTAGTGATTTAATATCGGAAATACAAGAAATTTTCTCTGTTGACCAATCACAAACGTTTTCAAATGGAGAAGAAGTATCTTATGTTCCACGTATGATTCTTCAAGATATTGATAAATGCACATGCCTACAATTTTATGGTATTTCCTTTTTCCCTTAATCTATATTAAAGTTACCTATGAAATGCTTATGTCGCTGTATAAAATATTCTGTAACACGTATCCAGACTTACATGTCCATTTTAATACCACCTCCTGACATTTTATTATTTCTTTAATTAGCTTCTATTTATATATATATATATATATATATATATATATATATGGAGAAATTCTATTTACCCTTAAAACTAAACATTGTTCAAAAGAACAATAATAAATTATTTAATTTTATTTAAACCTCCAATCTCATAGATGCGCGCGCGTGTGTGCAAATAATCTTTTTATTGGTTAAACTTAATTTTTCTTCCTACGAGTATCGATATGATCAATAAGACAAGGACAGTGAGAAGTGCGTCATCCTCTTAAGCGATCCTAACTCTCTATGTTGACTCGGAGAAAAAGTGCAAAAAAGGAGACGTTCGCATTACAAACTACTTCTTTTCTTTTTACCTAAGAAGAATCGATTACGCTTTCGCACACACTCCGCGTATAAAGCAGCCATAACCGCTTTGCCGATTTTACGAGGCGGCGACGTTGATGTATGACAGCTTGCCTCGGCTTATTAACGAGCAGCAACGGCAGCTCGTGCCGCTAATAACGTCGCGCACAAGCGCTTTATAACTGCACTAGTGGTAGGTGTGGCTGTATATACGTATGTCGCACAGACGGAAAAAAAGCAGCCGGAACGAACGGGGCTCTATTCATGCGGGAACCGAGATTCGGAAAACTTGCGGGGCACCGAGAAATGATGAATGCGCTCGAGGGGTTCATTAGCAATCTTCCGTCTTTTCCATTCTCGTGCTTCATATACTTAGAAAATTTTTTGGCTGAATATCAGGCAGTGGATGTTAAGTGATAGAACTTCACGGGACAGAGATTAAGAGCCAAGGAAGTATATTTATAAGGATTTTGTGTTTGCATTATTTTTAATAATATTTAGGAGAAAAAAGGAATTTTATGAGGTTTTCGCCGTGAGGCAGTATAAAGTGAGTACCTTAATAAACGCAATTTTTTACACTTTGATCGTATAAAGAGATAATATTAAACATAGTGTACCTGGGAATTAACGAACCTTCACTAGTTTCGAATTCTTAACGTTAGATGTATTAAATTTAATGACATTTATCACTGATACTTAGAAATCGATGTTATTTCTGGTTTATTTTCTTTTCTTTTATTGCATGCGGAACTTTTTTCAAATTGTCACTTCAAATTCTCTTTTTCAATTCTTTTCGTGCTTTATTCATTTTTATATACTTTTATGTGCCTTGTCAGTGATCTTCATTCATAATTGTACTTAGAAAATGATATTCCAAAATCAAATTTCAGTCGTAGAAAATGTATATAAAAATAGTTTGAGTAATTACTAAGTCGGTATAATTATACTGTTTGAATTATGAATTAATCGATGCCTCTACTTTGAAAGATTTTTTTTTACAATTATTAATTATTGTCGAAGTTCTTCTCGTTATTGTCGATATTATTATCTCAGATAAGTGATACAACTAGTAAGTGTAAGAATTAATATTTCATACTTGTATATATATGTGTCAGTAATATCGAAAATAATGACCAAGCTTTTAATACGCAAAAAGTCATTATAATTAATGGATGAAAAATTTAAACACCTTATACAGTTACTTTCAAGACCTTTAATACGTGCACCGATGCCTCTTATGATATTGACGCAATCTTAATACTAGTACTAATACTTCACACAAATCATGAAAATAAATATTCGAAGGTTATGCTTATGGTAAGACAAAAGAAAAATTCAAGACCAGTATAATGGATTTGCACTATAATCAAAATTTGAAATTCTGCTCTACTGTTTCTATTCGAAGAAAATAAAGTGTCACAATTTATAATTGTTTTTAAATATGTTATTAAACATAAATTAATAAATAAATTACTTTTATGCTTTACAAACATTTGTTATAATTATATGTTACTTGAAATTAAAATACCGTTTATTTAGATGTTTTGTTGAAATATCACTCATGCATTTGGCTGAATTGATTACTACTATTAGAAGACTTACAATTGTAATTTCTCGTGCACTTAAAAACATGTGATCATATTTTGTTGTTGTATTGTTAAGAAGAGAATCAATTGAACGCATATTTTTAGTATGAATGTCCTATCATGAAACTTTATCTGTAACTCTTATTAAATGTGGTCAGATTGTCAATCTTTGTCAATAGAACAAATGTACTCTAGAACAAGTTTTAAATAACCGTATTCGTTAATATCTTAGAAATTTAAATTATTAAAAAATTATCATGTTTTCTGTTTTTAGCTATAATTTCGTGAATCTTTGAATTATTTAAAGCTTAAATTAATATACGATATAATATCCGCATTGAGATCTTGTAATTTCTATATTCTTATAATTATTAATATGATATAAACGAAGATTGATTTTTCACATAGGCTGGTAAAAATGTAGTAATCATTTCTGTCTTATACAAGAAAATTTTTTATTGAACACTGAAAATTAATATAATATAAGAGATATGCTATTAAAAAATTTTGTGAAACATCGGCACATCAGATTTCTGCAAATTTTTCGGGAAAAATTTAGCGTTCAAATAATGAAACGGGAATAGATGATGCCAGACTTCATGCGGACTTGTATTGTTATAGCAACTTCAATGAGTCTTGTATAAAAAGGAAAATTCATAAGTAATAGGTGGCATTACGAGATGAAAAATGCGCTAAAAAGTTAGAGTACACCTTCTTCAATTGGAGTATAGATAAAAATGTATATTTTTTTATCGATAACACTGCACGTGCAATAACGTCTTGAGATTTCCATTTCTTAATGCTACAAGTTTAATTGTAAAATTATGAAAATGCATATTTCCATCTATTTAAAAGAGGGATTTCAAAATAATTAAAACAATTACAGACATTGATTTGTAAAAAGGCTCACTCATATTACTGTATTATGAGAAGTTATTAATATTATATAATTGAGAATTTGCGCAGAACATATATTAATTAAAAGTAAACTTTTCTAATTTTTCACATATTTTAAACTACAATGTATAAATATTGATGGTTTTAAATTTTTCATAAATAATTAATAAGTTGCTTGATTTGCGTGAAATTATTAAGATGAATAATTAATAAGTACTATTATAATAAACTATACTTTCTGAATTAATACTATACATCGGTACATTAATTACACATTCATTTCTGCAAACATCCTTTTATAATTAAATACACGCTTCATTAGGACTTAATGATAAATGTTTTCATTGAATGTCTCACTATTTTACATATTCCAAGAGAATCAATACCATTGTTATAATATAAAACATCATTTATATTACTTTACGAAAGTGAATTTAGGGGTAATTTGTAGCTGTAGGGATAATATTAATTAAGTATTACAGAATATATTATTATTAAAATATTGATAAAATGAATTAATGTGACATATAATATACTGTACAAAATTGATACACGATAATTAATAAAGAATCAATATAAATAAACAATATACATTGTTAATAAATTTGTATGTGTATTTTATTTAAATATAACTGTTAATTAATTAAAATATTTCTCAACACGATGAGTTACCGTTTGATTTTTCTGTCGGTGACAATGTATGTCCATATTATGAATCGTAATACCGTCAATTATTAGTAGAAAGAGATTATAAGAAAACAGAATTTTATTGATGTAATACCAATTTCATCATTAACATTTTTGAAGGATTTATTGAATATTAAAGTACTCGTTGAAAAAAAAATTGAGAAAATTCGAAACTAGCTTTAAATTAAGTTACTGTATCTATAAGTAGCACAGTTTTATTTAATATAACAGTTTTTTATATATTCTCTAATTATTAAAAAAATCCTCAAGCTTTGTTAAACACATAAATTAGAACACAAATAACTTTTTATCGATACGTTATATGTATCCTTGTTGCATTCGAATAAAATAGTTTGATTTTCGAAGTAATTCGACAATCTAAAACTTAAGTTATATTAATTCATCAAATAACAGCTCCATTTCCAGATATGAATAATAAATCTTAATTGTCCACTGAATAAAATTTTACGAGAACTAAATATTCACGGGAAACATTGTAAAAGTTCCAATATAAAATATCAGGCGGGAAGCTCGAGCGTAAGCGATGGAGACTGAAATCTCTACTTGCTCTTGGTTTCCTTTTTCTCCTTTGAAACATCCATCCAACCTACGCTTGTATCTTTTTCTTAGCTTTCTTGCATACTTTAATAATGTACATTCTTAAATGTCGTAAATTCTTATATCTCTCATACTTTTCATAGTGTCACGATTTTATGCGCAGCGCAGTAATACAAAAATCGACTCTAAAAATCACTCCGTGTACATCTAATCTTTAATCACAGCTTTTAGAAAGTAAACCGAAGGAGCAAATGGTTTCCGTATAAGAATTAATCTTGGCTTTGAACCAGCGTAGACGTTTTACTATACACGGTAAAAGAATATCTTCGAGATCCTACTACTATTACACGACGTTTCGAGTAAAAATATTATATTTTTTACCGCACACTTTTCGTAAATTTTAGCGACTTCATTTGTCATTCGAGCGCATTAAAATAAAATTTTATTTTAATTCACCCGTAATTTGATATAAAACGCATACTATTCTTTCGAACGATATGCCATCATCTGTAGGTAGTGGAGCTCTAAGTACCACAGCACATTTCCCTACTTTATTCGAATAAATTTTCTTTTACTTTGGACTTATCGCTGTCAAAATAAATGGCAATCCTTTTCGTCTAAATCTGTTCATCTTCAACTTACGATTTACTCGTTACATAGCAGTCCACGAGTTTCAGAGTTTCACAATTGACTTAAAATTGTTAATTCTTACTTAACCTCTACTTATTTTTCATATCGCAATCCAGTTATGAATTACGTAATTTCAACCTTTTCCATAATTCATTTTTCGATTTCATTGCGTCTACAATGGAATTGTAGACTCTCGCAATGGAATTAAATCAAGTTATTAGACAATCCTAAGCATCTAGTTATTCTGCTAGATCATGTTCAGCTAAGACCGAGTTCGAATTCACTTTTTGGTCCAATGTTTTAATCCTTGTACTTCTATTTGTCTGAATCGCGATGACAGATTTCGCGAAAGACTGTCGCTCTAGTAGATAAATCTAATGGAGGAATTGTTTGACGACTGGCAGAAGTGTCGATTTCATTGTTACTCTAATTTCATGCAGCGACATTCTCTGAGTACAACACAACATTTCCTTAGCTTCTCTTAGATTTTATTAATATATACATTCGTCTATTATACGTGCTTTAATTTTAACAAAGATAAACTTAATATAACATAAGGATTGATTTATAATTCTTAATTAGGAACAAAATAGAAAATGTAAATTACGAGACATTAAAACAGCTCTATTTATCATTTTTACCAAAAATTCTTTATCCGTTGAAGTTTTATAAATGAGAGTGTTCTATGAGTATATTCATTTTTTATTCATCTTCAATATTTTAAAAACACGTACAAATATATTGAAATGCATTCGCGATGAAGGTCATGGAACTTTTAGAAGATTATTATATATATATATATATATATATATATATATATATATATATATATAAATGAATTTTATTGGATGTCTTACGCTTTTACCATCAGTATATTAAACTATTAAACTACATCAATGTCTGCATTATAGTTAATTTAGATTATCAATTAGTAAAAACTGCAATTATCAAGGAATGCCTCAAGATTCACTTTAGAATTCATAAATTCTAAAAATCGCAAGTTTCTGTATCTTATCTGTTCAAATGTGCAAAAAATATACGTGTATATATTTATATTATTTCACTTTGAGGTTAATATCGTATAAAAAATTTCCTGCATTAAAGCATTAAATAATGGATGATTTACTTTTCTATTAAACATTGAATATTTTACGTTGCTAATGAGCATCAAATGTGGAATATCGTAAAAAAATTTTAATTCTACAGTACTGAATGTAAATAATTAATAGCTGTACATGTATATTCACATTTTACTGATATATGTGATGTATTAAAATAAAAAATTAAATGATGAAATCTATAAGCTTTCAATAAAATTAAAAAAAATCATTCTCAAAGCTTAAACACATACATTTAGAATGATAGAAAGAAAGAGGTGAAGAGAGAGTCGAAGAGAGATAGAGAAACAGTAAGATTAGATCAATTTCGCATAAGAATAAGGATAATTTAAATGAAAACTTTAAAATATTTGCAAAGTGGTAAGCCGAAAAAATGAATTAGAACGTAGCTAAGTATAAAAACACATTGAATCAATTTATTCACAGATCATTGATCAAACGTAGAAATTTTAGTATTCTAATATTTTTTGTAAAATGTGCTTGAGAGACTGCTCAATTATTTTATAATCAGACCTGTGGTATTAATAACAATAACATAATCAATATCACAATTTTAAGAAAACGAAATTGTCACTCACTGTAATCTAAACACCAGTTCTAAACGATAATTGTCTAAACTAATTATACTTATACTTGGCTTGGCTTAGGCCCTTTTCTTCTCCGTTCGTTAGATGATCTACCGAAAATTTAGCAGCGGCTGACACCACTGCAATTTCCATATCATACGGTGGTTTCATATACATGTGTGTGTGTGTGTGTGTGTGTGTGTGTGTACGTGTCTATGTACACATATCCATGCTTAACTCCTTTACCGCAGACACAGACTTACTTGTTTTCAATTAGAATTATCATAGTTTCAACAATTTTACATTAATAGAACAATTACACGCGTAAGGATAAAATTATGATAGTATTCATAATAAAACTAGAGTAGAAAATTTAAAGAAAATCTATCAAGTAAAAATAATCATGTAAAACAATTAAACGTATCCCGGTTCACGAGTTTCGAGATCCATCGAAGGCAATGAATTTACGCGATAACTATAGCAGTACTTAAATATCTATTCTGTATTTCAAACGAAATATATTCTGGAAAGCATTTATAATAAACGACTGCAATAAAGATTGTAATCGACCCCATTTTTATTAATTACACGCATAGCATTTCGGGATAAATATACAGAGTTCACGTGTTTCAAATGTAAAGACGCGAATGTACAGGAACGACTCGGTATGAACCTTTGACATGTGGCGTAGTCTAATAGCTTCTAATAGGAAGTAAGATGATCCATCTAGGGAATATCTCCGAGCATGAATTTGATGCCAGAATTCTGTGAACGCTTCGTCTTAAGGTTCGATTCATCCACGGACATCCTGAATGTAACAAGAGGGAAAGATAGTGAGAGAGAGAGAGAGAGAGAGAGAGAGAGAGAGAGAGAGAGAGTGAGAGCAAGCCCTGCTACACAGTTCTCCGGTTCTCTGTATTCTATTATCTATCAACTTGGCATCTGCAACTATTTCCTTAATTACACAAACACCTGTTACTTTCAACCCTCGCTCTCACGGACATTCGCCAGAAACAACCCGAGCATGTAAAAGGTCGCATCGAGGCGCCATTAACCCCGAGCCGGAGAAATCCGCATTACGCGTGCGTGTATATAGGCGTCGACGTCCTCGACCTCACTTTTCCAGGATCATTTGATTCCAGAGTCGATGCAGTAAACATAGCGTCCAGTAAATTTCGTCCTCCTTCCGAGATGTACGTGTAAAAAATCGCCGAGCTTCCATGCGTCGTTATTTCTATAGTTGTGCGTTATTCAGAGAACAGCATCGGTTGCTTAGGTTATTTCTCCGAATGCTTGCGAGAAGCGCTTGCAGCTAAAATTACCCGCTCAAGGGTACGTTATGAATGATGTATGTATTATAATTAGTACGCGTTAGTCGTTCATTGTTTCTTCTTATTTTGCGCATTCTGCACTAATTGATTTATGCGCAACTTGTTTCAGCAATTTCGCGCTGTTGCTACGTTTCGTTCTGTAAATATCAAGACACTTTAATTAGCGTAACTAGTACCGAGTGCGTACGCGTATTGTTCCTAAACTAAGTAGATTAATTACTTTGAACTGTAATTTCCCGTTTCAAGTGTTTGGAAGCGCAATGTACACTTTTAAAAAATAAAAGATGAGAATCTGTTACAAATTAATTATCAAAAACTAAAAAATGAACTTCTTCGATTTAGCTAGTAATGCGCTATATCCGAAAAATAAAATGACAAGCAAAAGAAAGCTGACGTATAAAACGGTTTGAGTTAACAAAAGTTTAGCATTATCATTGATGAAACTTGTACCGACCTAAAGATGTACCTTCTGACCAACTTCAAACTTTTTATACATTGAAAAGACTTATTATTTTTATTTTTATCTTTTTTTATTCGTAGAGATTTACGAATGTTCGAAAGTTTTATACGCGTATTATTTATTTGCTCATTCGAGGATTACTATTGAAACGAAATTAATTCTTTTGTACAGAGGTTTGTTAATCCAAGTTTCAAAAAACACGATACATATCGACGTATCGGAATATTTTAACAAAGGTAGTCGGTATTTTGAAATCGAACCTATTCATTAAACTAAAAGCATACAAGATACTGTTCATTATATTTTAAGTATTTTAACGTAACGAGATCCGATCCGTGCAAATTTTTCAATTTTTCGAGGACCTTAAAAAAGTAAAATGTACTAATGTACTAACGTGCGACGGGTTTCTTCGCGATTATATCAGGAGCTTACGTCACAACCATTAAACAGAAAGTTTAATAAACTGTATGACCCACTTGAGTGTGACCTATTTGAGAAGATGGAAAAAATAAACCTACAATAAAACTTACTACTCAATAATTTCATGAGATATAAAAATGAATAATGATGTGTAGAGCAAGGTGCACGTGCTGTTCCTTCCATACTTAAATTTTGTTACCGCACGTGCGTATGCGTTTCAGGTGGAACCCTTCGGCTTGCGACTATTTGGGTCACGGTCACGCGTACGTACTTTCTCCCTCTCGCCCTTGCTCGCACTCTTGCTCGTCCACCCTCTCACTCACTCCCTCTCTCTCTCGCTCTCTCTCTCGCTCTCGCTCTCGCTCTCGCTCTCAAACTAGTAAGAATATGTACACGCGCATGCTTCGCAAGATTCGTTAATAATCCCTGTAGATTGAATATTAGACCAGGCTGGCGGTACTCAACGTGTTCCGCCCGATTGAGTCGTGTCGCACCGTCAGCGAGTTCAACCCTTGGCACCACGACGTTTTGGGAGCATCTTCCGCAAAGTACGCCGAGAAACTTCTATAATAATTGCTTAGCACTCTCGCTAGAGTTTAGCGGTTTCCCGAGCAGGAATAAGGAGGCGCGCGGCGTGTTAAGTAGAAAGAATAATGATGAGAGACGGTGGAAGGGAGAGCGAAGAGGAATTATGTATGCATGAGATCATTGAAAGCTCGATACGATCTCGAAAGTCTCGTGTATGAGAAAACCGTTGCGGCTGAAAATGTACGATTTGTTAATACGTAAGTAATACGTGGATTATGCCTTTTATCCGCAAACAACAAGTAGTCATACAAAATTTCAACGAATTTCACAAATGTATACTATTTTTTGTGGTACGATTATTCGAGATTGTTAATTTAAATAATATTCTTCTTAAGAAATTATACGGATAAAATACTGGGGTATTTAAAGTATATCGTCAATCATGAGTGAACAACGAAGTTTATACTAATAATCGTGTATTTCAACTCGCGACAAAATTTAATATCACGACGATCTAATGAGTCGTCCAAGTTATATTTGCATCATACTCGATAAATTAGAAATTTAAATTTATGAGGACAGAGTGACGTTAACAATATTTATCTTATGCTAAATCCAGATTACATATTTGGTAATTTTGCATATTCAATCGTAACGTATAATGGGATCGATATAACTTTAGGTAGGCATATGCGTCTATGGGACTAAGAGTTACACACGCACGTCATATTGTACTACTATTTAAGAGTGTACAAAGTAACGCACACCTTTCGAAGTTAATCAAGGAATAAATAAGTTTAAATTTGGTGAATAGAAGGAAACGAGGAGGATAACGACAACGGAAAAAGAGAGAAACGAAAATGCAAAAGGAATACGAAAAGTTAAAATATTAATGGCTGATACGAATAACATTAAAATTAATCGAAACTAAGAAAATGTAAAGTAAAGTAAAAAAAGAATTTTCAGAAGACGAGTAATTTTCAATATCAGGAGGGCGTAATTAGAGAGAGGAATTAAGACAATAGGATTAGTCGAAATTACATTTTATATGAGTTATTCACCTCTAAAGAGAAGCTGGTAAAGAGGAAACCGCTTGAAAGTCGATAACCACATGATGAGACTTACCGACTAAACCGTGGCACCAAATGCTTTGTCAAACTTAATTCAATGTTTCTGAATGTAACACTGAGTGACGCTGCTGCGGTATGGATCAACTTTCTTCTTTATATTCTTAAATATACATATTTTACAGACATTGTCCTTGCGTGCGGAACAAAAATTATTTTATTTAACGAGCTTCGTTGCATTGGGATATCAGCTCGGTACTTGTAATTAATCCAAATAAAACTAAAATTTTCGCAAAACCTTTTGCTAGTTCCATTACAACTGTTTCATCTTAATTCAATGTACGTGTGTATAATTCAGATTTGTTCGTAAATTTAGTAAATTAAATTTACTAAATAACCGTTAACATCTATTTCGATTCACAAAAGCATCCTTTAGTCAGGTGTTTAATGCACGAATACCATCTTCATGAAACTTTGGACGAAATAGACGGGACATCGATTTACCGAGTGTATTTTGGTCCTGTAATCTACAACGCAATAACCATTGATTACTCGTTCCTATTTCACTAGATTATGCTCTATTATTGTTTCGTAACTTTTGTTAAACAATCATGGTTCGCTTGGCTATTTCCAATGTCGGCCAGCTGTGCATGACAATGACCAGAGCTTTACCGATAACAATAACAGAGCCGATGCAGCCGTAGCATGCTAATGATGTATATTTAATTAAAATTAATTAATCGAACTTTCAACAATCCTGTCGAAGGCCCTTCGTGATGCTACCAGGATATTCATTTTACATCGGATATTCGAAGTAAGATGTATCGAAATTCCACCAGTTGTTGGAAATACTAGGTAGAAGGAAGCTACGAATTATTATCAACGAACCTGAGAATATGCGGGCAAAAACAAACCTGTAAGTGAAAAGCTTTCCCAACTTAAATGTATTTTCAAATTAGATTCACATTATTATTGTAATAATGATCCAAGTTAATTGTTTATTACGATGTTTACCCAACGTAACTTCATTATCCAATAAATTTTTAAGAATAATAAATTATTATAATCACTATAGGCCGGCTCTTTCTGACAGAATTTTGGTTAATGAATTTTAATTTCTTTTACATCGGGTATATCAACAATCTACCTGAACAGAAATCTTAACATCGTATTTAATGTCATTGTCCTTGAAACAATAAATAGAATATTACGTAATAAAAAATAAATCATAAAAATAATTCACAAACATTATAGATGAATGTGCGTAATATTGTCAAATACGTTTATTTTTTCCCTGTTAAAAGGGTTCGTTTCCAACTGCGTTATTACTTAAACATTTCGAGATTCTCAATGAAAAATCAAAGGATTAATATGTATTGCAGACCTTGGCATTTAACGGCTTATTTTATAAGAGCAAAGAAGAAAAAGTAGACAAATTTTAATTAGCACAGATACAATAATGTATTTGCAATTCATCTACTAAACGGTTCGAAGGGATAAATATTTAATAAATTTTATGGTTTCTTTATTTTTATTACGTGCAAAATATATTACAATTATTGCTCGCACCACGAACAAAATAGTTAAAGACGAAAGTGCTTTGCTAATCCTACGTGAGTACAGACTCGTGTAAGCGAATTTAATAGAATACTTAAATTAGTTAAGGACAACAAAGACAACTTATCAGACTTTGGACATTTTCACGTAAATAGATCCCAGAAAAATTCTCTTCCGATCCAAAAGTTAACTTCTAAACAAACTCTACTCCTACGTAAACGTTTATTCATAAAAGTTTTACCAATTTTACCCAAGTAAAGCGATGTAAGTTGGAAAACATTTCTTTGTGCATTTTTTAAGTATATTGCATCTTACTTAGTCTCAAAATAATGATGAATATTTATTACTTATTCAGTTCTCAAGAATAAGCATTGCTGAATAATTTGACGGGAACTCGAGGAACGGAGAAGACAAAAGATAAAGGTACGAGTAACGATGTTTCGTACTAAAATCGGCAAGGCAAATGCGGAATTAAAAGTTCAAATTGAGCTCTCGCTTTTAATTCTCCGTAGTCCGACATTCTTGGCTACCTCATTCGGAAGCCTCTTCATTCTTGTTTTCACCTACGCTTTTCGACACGGTTCTCATCTCGTTTGTTTAGATCTCAAGAGACGAAACGAAGAATGTAGAAGAGTCCGGCTTTGTTAACTGCTGGCTCAAGGGAGTCATGTTTCATTACAGATGAAAGCGGTACGCGTTGCAAAAAGCAAAAAGAGCAAAGCGTTCTTCTTAATTAAGAATCTGACCTACGCTTGCCAATGTCAAAGGCTTTTAAACGCGACTTCGCGACTTCTTGGCGAAGTTTAAAATTTTCTTTACCCACCCTCTTCGTTCCTCGGCGTGATTCCGCATTCGATTGATTTTCTCCCCGAGTAGACAAAGACCAGCTACACTTTGCCGCGCGCATATGGATAGATTGCAAAGTTTGGATTTAGTCTGGGACGCGGTGCCTGATTTACGCGCTCTTCAAATTTTTTGTACGAGCTGACTCTATTGTATACGAATGCTTCCGTAACGAGCGAGCGAGAAACGCGCCCTCGGCAATAAATTTTAGCGAGAGAGTTCGCGATGGCTTTTCAAAGATATGTGCATTTACATAATTATTGCTGGACAATTCTTAATAAAAGGGCTTGTTTCCTTTTATTGCGCAGCAGCGAGAATCGGAAACGAAATTTCCATCGTTAATCCATAATATCGCTTTCGTCGTGGAGGAGAATTTTACTCCGATTGTTGTACGTCCCGCAAATGTATCCTCTGATGAAGTTTCTTTACGTTTCAAGTAAATTCGGAGCGAGGAAACTAATAGATCCAGATTATGGCTTATCTATATAGAAACTGGTAATATTTTATATTTTCTTGGAAGTAGACGTAAAAATGTTATCGCTTTTTTCGCCTGTTTCAGTTTACTCGAAAAAATCTTAAAAGTCCTTCTTTTCGAATCTTCATTTTATTTATAAGATGTCTACAATATCTAAGAAAGAAAGTCCAATTGAGTATGCAAGCGCTTCCGATATTGCGGAATAGTCGACTTTTTAAAGATGAAAAATATGCACATTTTCAAGGATGTACAATAAAGTTTATGTATATAAAGTTTAAAGTAAAGATTTTTACATACTTAGTTTCATGTATTCTGTCAACGTAGAAAATATTTTGATATGCCCTTTAAGTATCATTCGGTGACTGTAATGAGAGGGTGACAATTATACAGGATTTCAATACGTGCTCACTCAGACATCGATATATATTTAGATATTTGAATACTCGATATAAAATAAATGTGCTGAAATAATGGTTATCATTTTATTGGTGTCTTTTAGAAAAATATTCCGCGATGATAATCACATCCACGTCAAATCTCATAAAAATAAACAAGTACATAAAACTTCGGTTCTCCATTAAAACATTATTACTTAAAACTATAAAAGCTACTTTATAATTAAAATCTATATTAGGAAAAATTAGTTTACTTCTATACAATTTTTCTTGAAAAAGAACATAATTCTGTTAAGAGTACAAAAAGTTAATATACACGTATATTAATGTTATAATATCTGAAAACATAAAAGATGATAGCTATAATAAAAAGTAGAATTTTTTTAATTGTTTTATTTATTTACAGGTATAATTGCTGCCTTTATACAACTTTATTATATTTAATAAATCTTATGTGATTTGCAAGCTAACGAAGAAGAAATTTCATTAATTTACTCATTAGTGAGCATAAAAGAAATTTACTACAAAGTTTCTAAAATATTTTTTATTCAAAGCGACGATTCTATTGCTCCAGAAGATGAAGTACTTGACTCTGCGAGCCCTCCAGACCGAAACTCACTACTTATTCTGGAACAAAAACCAAATTCCTTTGGTTTTACGCACAAATAGCCATTATTAGATATTAGAAAAAAATGGCATCTGAAAAAAGAATACGCTTTTCCACGTTAAAAATGTTGTTAAAGATTATTTATAAAACAAAAATATTCAATGAATAATCTTTTCCGGATTAGTTCATTCAAAAGTTTTATAGAACGATTTCCGATGTTTCGATAAAAAGTGATTGTGAGAAAAATGCATTTTAAAATATTCACTGATATCTATAATATTTTTTTGAAGGACTTTATGATTCGAGAGATTGAAATACGAACAAACGGCTGAATTGAAGTTTTCATTGCTGTTTCGCGAGTAATCGCCTACATTTATAAGGTCAGCGTTTTATAAATTGGATCGATATCTTTATAAATTTGTCCAACATCGCTTCTTTATGCTTGTAATTATCTAAATTATTGATTATATCATTCTTTACCACCAGCGTTATATGTTTGCTCCAGTCTGACATTTCTCGTTCTATGATTCTTCATCCGTTGATATTTTATGAAAAAAGATTACCCGATTTTTATTTTTATTTTCTCCCGTATAATAATACTCCAGAAAGTCATAAACTAGAGAATATTTTAAATTTATTAATAAGTTTGCCTCTTAATTTTCCTTTCTTGATTTCGAACGTGACTATACAATTCGTTTCGAATATACTTAACACATCTCTTCTTTGTTGACGTTAAATCTTTCTAGTAATTTGCATTTAAAATACTTTTAAAATTCTTAGAGTCATGATAATCAATATAGTACATGTATTTACAATTTTCAATTGTTGAACTTCGATTATATTTATGCTCCTTTTATTATTTTATTACTGACTTTGCATCCTTCTCTAGGATCTGATGTCCGTTCTCCTTTATTAATATTTTATTATCAAAAAAGTGTATGTCATTATATCCAATTAAAACAATTATACCGAAAAGAGATGAAGATATTTCTTCATTTTCTTCACGACTTATAATTCGGAGTAGTCAAACCATCCTCGTTATGTTTCAATTGATGTTCTTTTCCAACTACGCTGGGTTTTCATTTTTTTCCCGCGAATGGCTTATGCCAGGATTGAAACTATTTTAATAACCATAATGAAATGTGTATAGTTGGTTGTTAACAATCGGTGAGTTTGCGAAATACTTATACTATACAGATTCAAATCAATACCAAATAAAGGCATAACTAAAGTTATTCTACAAATTTCGTACGCATGATTGGCAAATGAGTATCCGGTGATTATTATTTCATCAGGATTTTTACAAACTGAAATTGTGAATTTACATTAATTTATCAATATAATACATATTATTATCTTTGAAATATATATTATATTTGATCTTTTAAAATATCCTCGATTTATCGCACAACCTTTCCTTTCGCTAAATTATGACTTTTCACTTATAATATTACGGAGTAATATTTTTCAAGCAATATGAAAAACATTCACGAATAAGGCGTTAAATCAAGCATTCACGCGTTGAAAATAAACTTACGTGTATTACGAAACTATAAACAATCGAACAACTGCCAACACTTGTAAAAAATTTTCTCATAAAAGGACCTACCGATCGTACATAATCTTTAAGAATTTAAGATACTCAAAATGAAAAACATTGATTTTTTGAAAATATTATGTTGACGTTATTTCTTAAAGAATAATTCGAATTTCCTTATTTATACACTTTATTTATACACCGATAATCTTATTGACTTTCTTTCAGTTCGTTAATGTTATTCCTCTAGCCATTCGCTTAATAATTAGTTGGGCAGAAGTTTTATTAACCGCAATGAAATAAAAATATATCTATTCTGACTTTTAGAAAAGATCTTAGACGATCATCGTAAAATTGATGGATTACTGTATTTGAAAATCTAAATTTATATTTCGAACTTTCGTATATGGCCGCGTTTGAAAAATCACAAATTATAATAATTCGAAATATTATGAAATTTAATAATTAATTGTGTGTGTGTTTGAGAAATTAATCTGGAGTTAGTGGTATGACGTAGAAATAGTAACCCGAGTGATAATTATAAAAGAATATTTGACAACGCACTGCACACGTGTTTTTTATTTTCAATCTACTTGAAGCTATAGATTTATTGAACTCAACGGTATTTCCTATGAACAATTGGTAAGCTCGGTAACTGTACTACGACGATTTTAAATTAGTCCGTTTGACTAATTACTTTTACCATAAATTTGATATGGAAAAAGAAAAATATTTTTTTCCATAGCATGTTATAGTATAAAAGAGCCTGAATTTATAACAAATTGTATGTAAGGCAAAATTCAACAGTAGCACATGTACGAAAATCTAGATACTTGTGGTACATTTTCAACGTTTGCGACATTATCTGTAAGTTCAAATACTGCCATTATTTGTATTACTCTCGTTAATTTCGCACGAGATGCTAACGGGAGGGCGACCAACGTACCAAGTGACTGTGCCCTCTCTTTTCCACGGACATTCTTCTCTCTTCCTGGAAAAAGATACTGGCCACAGAACAATCTCCGTTTACACACTCGTTCGAGTCCACAGCCCGTTATTAATATCAGCCGACGCCTAGGTCATTTAAATTCATTAAGATGCCCGCAAACGTTTTTGCACCGTATGGTCCATGATAACGAGCTTTGCGCTCTCCCTTCCTCATGCAAGCTAATCTCTTTGCCGGTCGCTGCATGTCATCCGAGCCTCGTATACTTACATTTTACTCATGTATGTCGCATCGAGAATAAATAGATATGTATTACATTGGATTTAGGGGAGAACATGCGATGAGTGACAAAACTTTCAGTTTCTTAGGCATTTCTTTGAGCTGCGTGCGCTCGTGCGTGGGAGATTCATCTTAGATAAATACTGTCTAAGACCAATCTAAAGATTTATAGGAGGGAGTTTATATTTTATACTACAGAGCTCGACATCAAATTTAGAAGAATCTAAAATCGGGTATCGAAGAAGTAGAAAATCCTCCTATGTTAGTACATGAAATTGAATATTATATTTATACACATCAACTTGGGTGGATAATGATACCTATAAGTCGATAAAAACTATTATGCCTGATTGTATAGCGAGTGTGAGCGTTTTATAGTTTTTATGCAGGTTGACGTATTGATATAATTTTATCGTATCTGTACTCGGTGTCCTTATCGTAAGTTATTTTCACATTATTAGGCTTATCGGGATAATCTTGAAAATATTTTCGAATATTGTACAAATTTCCATGGTTTTTACCCGGAGTTGCATATATATTTGTAAGTTGTATATATTTCTGAATATTTAAATTTAAATTAAATTGGAAAATTTAACGTAAATTTTCGCTGAATAATTAAGCAATACGAGATTATATTAATATTCGTGTACGTGGGTACTACGAAACGTAGCATATTATTGCTAAAACGATAATGAAACTTGCACTATGAAGAGAGAGAGAGAGAGAGAGAGAGAGAGAGAGAGAGAGATAAAGCGAAAGAAACATAGGAGAAGGAGAATCAGAGAAGTTCAGAGCTCCTATAAGCAATGAATAGCAATTAACGTTAATTAGATAACATATAACTACACTAAATGTACGTACGTTTTTTATAAAAAGTGCACTTATTATTTACATTTTCCATATCCCTTTGATATCTGTTTTGCATCCTTATTGACTTTATTGGTGAAAATCTCGTTTTTGCCAATAAAATTGTAGATAGTATGAGGAAATGATTAGAGAAAATTAGAGAAAATTATATATTTCAATATTAAAATAACCTGACCTGTTTTTCAGAAAAATAATATTATTCATTAGAAAGATATTCTTAATTCTTGAGAAAATTTATTTCGAAAATTTCTGCATGACATTAAGGTTTGCACGCTTATTTTCAAAAGAGATTTTTAAATAAAACTCATCCAAATAGAAATTCATTCTCCAGAAATATGACTCTTTAAGTGCAGAGAAACTCAAGAAAAATGCAGTCAAAATTCACAATATAACATGAACTGTACATTTTATGAATGTGTAAGCAGATGTGAACAGAACAGTTTAGACACTTCTGTCTTAAACTAGATGTGCATTTACTACATATAATATATATTCCTTACTGCCCACGAAACTTTAGTAAGTTTTTCTCAACTTTTTATATAGTCAAGGGAGTCATTTTTCTTTTTCAAATTTACATGGTTTTATGTTTTATAAATGATATCTATTACGTATGTTTGTGGATAAAAAAGAAAAATTTATTATTTCAAATGAATTACCATTACATTTTAGAAAGACTACTAGTTGTACCTGTCTAGTACATTTAATATTTTCTCCTAGAAATAAAACGAATTCTATTTATGAAAAATAAATACTTTTCAGAAAATATGCCTGAAAATGAAGCAACCTGATTACAACTTACACCACCAATTTAATTCTTATGTAATTGTACTTTTATAACTTGAATCATCATACATTTAATTAAAGATAGAAAACGTAGAAATATTATTAAATATTTCGTTCACTTATTATGTCATTACTTAATAAATAATTATCGCTTTTGTAAGAAAAGTATAACAGCTAAACATCACGTATCTCTTTTATTAAATTTTCAAAGAATTTCTATCAAGAAATTCGTGAGAATAATATATACATACGTGTCTATATATAAATCTAGATGTGCCTTCTTTTTCTAAATATTTGTATTTTCTATTATCTCCCAATGCAATGGTCCAGTGCTATTAACCATGTACCCATTTCTTTTTGTCTTCGGATCTTTTCTATATTTTTTCTATCTTTCGCTTGCAGCATAACGTGGTATCGTCGTCGCTGCATAATAAATTATTTTCTCCTAACCGTCTTCAACAAGTCTTCGGTGTAAAAAAGGGATGCATTCTAGTTTCAGGCAGACGCACTTTTCAACGTTCTTTTATATTCACCTTATTCCCGTGCGAATGAATCCCTCCACTCATTCACTCACTCACGTGGTTTCCAAGTTATTTTACTTATTAATGTAGACATATATCTACACAATTATCTATATAACCTGGATTTAAACGAATTGCCTTGAATATCGTAAAATACCATTGATTCTTAAAAAGTTTCTCATTTTTTATATGCATTTCATTAATTTATTCATCTTTATAATTTGAATATTTCTAAAATGTGACATTAATTACTTTAAAGAAGTTATAAGCTTTTTAATAGAGTTGAAAGAAAATTTTTTATAAAGAAATAATACTATTAATAAATTCAGTATACAAAATTATTCTTCCATCCTCTATTAATCGGCCTCTTAGTAAACACAAATTTATGTAATTATCGTTCTTCTAGTAAGTAATTTTACAAACATCAACTAGCGTTACGTTATCACCTACGTTTAAACTATATTTTTTAATTACTCTAGAATTATAACAAATAATTCTAATGATAATCGTAGAATTCAACTACTTAATATTTTTGTGACAGAGACATTCTAGTTTATACTCCTGTACTTCAAATTGTTAATACACGTATAAAAGTAATATTACAAACGGGTGTTATCCCAAAAAATAATAATATAAAATTCTATTTTTATATTCTAAAAGTGACTTTAAAATATACAGCATTAGCAACCTCAACAAATAGCTGTATCGAATGAATATATAAAAAATGAGCAACTGACTTCAAACGTTGGTTCTTTTCCTAGCTTTCTCTTCAAAACGACTCTTTGAAAAGCTATAATTACTCTACAATCTCATCTGGAAAATGCTCCATTGACATCCAATCAGCTATGCGGAACACTCAGCTTTGATACCAACCTATTCAATGTGAAACCGTGTCAAACGGAGATCGACTGTCCGTCGGTCAGTTATCATTCAAGTATTCTCGAAGCCGGTCGACTGCAACGATTTCAACTGTTTGCGACCAGAAATATATTAATTGCCAGCATTGATAGACATGTTTTTCAAAAATATTCTTGTGTATGAAGACAAAAATATTCTGGTTATCAAAAATTATAGCTGCACTAAATTGAATTAATTTTATTGTACGCATAAGGAGCCCTTCTTAGGAAGTCTCAAACAAAACTATTTGTATTACAGATCTAACATTGTAGACTGCATGTTTGATGTAGAATCGACTTTTTATTCGGTTGTTCTTAGTTTGAAATAATTTCAGATATTTTCTATAAATATGTTTAAGAAATAATTATTTTCTATACCAATTATACTTAATTATCTTCTACTATTAATTTTAAATTAATAACTCTTAATACGTGTTTCACCAATTACGAAGCTTTTACATATTGTAAAAGAACCAAACCGAATATGAAGCTGCGCTTGGCAGTTCATGCGTATATACGTGTACATTAGCAGACTTCAAAACTTTCTTCAATTTCACATTATAATATCCAAACAGCGAAATCTCAAATGTAACTCAAACAGCTGAAAATAAACATACAAATAGACATCCGTTGCAATAAAAAACAGTTACTGACCATATAATAATTGCAATAATAATGTGCATACAACTAACAAGTTCTATTTTTTGAGATGCTTTAGTGATTATTCCATATATGAAAAATAAATTCGATTGAGTTTGTTCACCCGTGCAAAGCGCGTTATGAATTTTCTCTTGTTAAGGTATTCGCATAGTCAGAGGTTAAGTGAAAGAAATCGAGGAAAGAAAAATAAAAAGAGAGCGTGAAAGATAAAACAAGCTACTGATCGTCTGCTCGAGTTGAAGAAAAGGAGAAAAGGAGTCAAACCAATTCCAAGTTCAATTGTACGTTGTTCGGGTTTCGATTGAAAACGATTTGCCGTTATTACAGTATGCCACTGTCAATCTCTCTTTCTTACTGACTCTGAGGGAGACTTGGTCTTCCTCCGAGTTTCCTGTACTATCTTTTTCTAATTTCTGCTCTTCCTTCGCTTACTTTCTTAAGTTTCACCTTCTACAATCGTAAATATTATTCGATTGCATAGTTGGTGTATCGGCCATTTTACTAGACAGTTTTCGGATAATCTTTTCTCCGATATCATTGTCATTACTACTTAACAACGTGAGCTATCTTATCACGTGTTCTGAAATGTATTACGTCTCACACTTTTAAAAGTTAACTCCTAATTTTTTCTGCACTACTTTTCATTGACCTATAAAAGAAATTCATCAAACACACATTCATAGAACAGAAAATCTCATTATAAAAATAAAAATCAATCAGACGTTGAATTCCAAGCTAAACGAGGGAATTCACGAATTTACAAATCGAAAATACTCGTACTTGACTAAAAGTTCTTATCTGAAACTGATGTTAAAATTAAAAAAGTAGCTTATAGATTTAACGTCTTATAAGCTGTGTAAACAGTTGTGCAACAAAGTCCATATAGACATATAAGTTATATAATATATATAACTTCAAACTATATCAAAGGATTATTTAAAAGAATACAAAATATTCGAATACATCCGATTGTTGTCAGAATACTAAATATTTATACTGCACGAATGAAATGTGCAACGTATAATCATTAAAAGCTTTCTTTTATATCCATAAAACCATGTAGTGGAACAATCAATTATTTAAGTAATATAAAATAATTACCATCGAGCACAGTTTCATTACGGTACAATTAAGAAAAATTAAATTCGCTTATTTCACAATAATATATTACTAATTAAAATAAAACAATATCAGATCCATGAGTTATGATTATGAATCAAGTTAATTTTTATGCGTCGATTCAAGATCATATCTCTTGCGATGTTACACCTTCATTAGAACAACTTTTTATTGGTATAAACGAGAATAGTTATATCGAATTCGAAAAGGTGCTATTAGTTTCAAGCTATTGAAATTTTAATAATTTCCTCATTAATGCTTATAAATAATAGATAAAAAATGTATTTATTATCTATGAGAGATTTAAATTTGAATCGAATATCACAATTTGAACGATTGGTAATTCAAGGACTTTAGAGGAATCCTAAAAGGAATGGCATTGTAGATACTGAGAGAATGGATCTAAATCGACTGAATGCTGCACAAAATTAAGCTGCCAAAGATAAAAGATCTTCATAGAGGCAGAAAAAGTAAGAATAATAAAATTATATTGCTAATCGAGTGAAAATGGGATAGAAGTTTATTATACTTTACTAAGGGTGTTCAGTCGTCATCTCGTTACTTTAATAACTTGAAACGTAAATTGATATATTATCTTTGTATAAATACCTAACGATTATTTTAATAACTTTATCACTTCAGAAAAGTAAAAAAAGTTGCAACACTTGTAATAAATATGGCTTTAAACGATAACTTTTATATGAATATTTTAGGTACGATATTTCTCGTCTTATAACGTTAATTTAAAAATACATGTAGTCTGACGATCAAATAACGAGAAGTGCCCGTTTAATTAACAAACTCCATTATAGAGAAGTGTGAAGTAGTCATAAAGGTTTTCCGATATAACAATACATTATTATATATTTAAGTAAATTTTAATTCGAAGTAAATTCATTTTCGATGTGATATCTGTTTTTATGGATAATCATTGTAGGACATTAATTAAAGTCACGTGTGCAAATTGTCATACAAAAGCTAATGTATAAAGATAATGCAATAGCAACGTTCTTATTATAAATATTTTGTTATAATTGAAATTTAAAACACTGAAATGCCTTGAACCATGTATGAATATATACATATGTACTTGTTTATTGCTATTCTGAAATGCTGTTACACGACCCATATTATACGTGTATCATGAGTAATTTATGGTATGCATAATACAGTCTGACTGACATTCTTTTATTGGGTTCTGTTTAAGTTTATTTCAAGTTAAAGCATTAAACATTCAGGTCAATTTTTAATTTTAAATGCAATTAATTTCTTTATGTCGCTGTCTCGCTGTTATTTGAACAAAAAACTACAATAATTTAGAATTACATTTTGTCCGAGATTAAATATTTCGTATTATTTTATAAATTAATAATAAATATTTATAAATATTAATCTTCGGAGCTGTAAATTCTAAACAGTTATAAAATGAACAACTTATGTAAATATTCTCCTGCAAGCGAGCGCATCTCTTTAAAATGAAGAGTCAGGGGTGAAACTGTCGCCATAAACATTCGTCGTTAAGTCAGTAAAGAATATAAGAACTATCATAAATACTCGGGAGAGAGGAAGAAAAAAAATCACGGTAGACAGATCACATAAATATACTTTTTAGAAAAATTGCATAAGAGAGTAACGGAGAAGAAATAGGAAAGAAAGTGAGAAAGAAACCGACAATACGAAAGCGAAGTGTCAAAAGACTGCGGGAGGCCCATGACTTTTAGTTTAGATTTATGGCGACGTAATCCCGCTTGTCACAACTACAATCTCACACGTTTTCACTGTAAGATACACGCAACTCAAGAACCAGCGAATGAAAGTATTCCAGAACAATTTTATGAGACATTTCGGCGATTCGGCCAAAATCTGCTGTATGCGAAAAATATTTCTTATTCAATTAGTTTGCCTGTCTAATCTTGTTAGAAAACAAACATGGATAGGGCAGGAAGGATGTTACGAACATATTAAAACCAAATTGATATAAATGTCTATTTGAAACGATTAAAAAAACAATAATATCTAGGAAGAATTTTCCTCGCGTTTGTATTGTTGTTTCAATCGATTTTGTGCTCAGAGATTGACAAAAAAAGTAGTCAGTCTCTCTGGAATGGCAGACGCTCGTTCGCAATGTTGGAGGAAAGGGCAGACATTTTTAAAAGAGGTATATAAATGAAATTAAAGGATTCGAAAATAGGACAAGTAATATGTGCATTTATATTTCTGAAATTACAAAGACTATGTTCAAATAAAAATTAATCAAACCATCTTAACTTGTTTTAACTATATCTTAATGGTAATAATTTTGATAATTTGGCTTAACGAAAAAGTATTTCTCAAATTCAGCCACGAAGAAAGCCTTTGTATAATAAAACAAAATTAAAGCGTTTCATGTCTGATGAATAAAGTAAAGTGTTATTTTATATGAATGTAAACATAAATTCTGACAGTGAATTGCCTTCATACGATGTGGATTTCAAAGTATTACAGTCGAGGTATTGAAGAGATATATAATGAAAAAGTAACCTTCTTAATACATATTTGGAATATGAGGTTCATAAATACTGATAAACTAAAGTAGAACGAAGCCGGTATCCTCGGAGCGATACAGATGATACGGATCAATATAATATCATCTTGAAGCGATACTTTGTAACACGTATAACATAAAATTGAATTAAAAATTTTTAGTACAGTATATATTTTATATTACACCATCTTACAAGTGCACGCCAAATGAAAATAATTACATTTGTAATTTAATATTTCATCGGAACCAATATTTTAAATACTTAATTATTCAGATTTATATTAAGACTAGAGATATTTGTATACTACGTTGTATGTGAAGCTTGGAAATTAAATTTATTAAAATAACTTACGCAATAAAAGCCAAAGAATTTCTGTAAACAAACGTTTATAGCTGCGAAACTAAAATACTAGGAATTTGAACGTATTGAATAATTCGCTAAACTTGAGCAATAAAAAAATGATCTGTTTAATTAGGAGCACGTTTTTTAATGTAGTAAATTAAATAGTCTTATTTCGAGCGAATAATTTGATATTGTAAAGGTATTTACTAATTAAATACGAAGTATAGTTAAAAATTGGAGCAGTTTAATGAGATCGATTGAAATTTTATGGAAAGACCGTAACGAAACTAAAACTAGTTCAATAAATCTTCCCATTTCTACGTACTTATATGGAACTTATATAGTTACTTTAAAGAATTTAGAGTTGTCTAGAGAGGCTTGAAGCCTCGAATTTTGGCTCTTGAACTTCTTTACATTCTCTGTCTCTCGAGCGTAAAACCTCGTCAATTGAGTTATTTATAGACACAAAAAGCACATTCATCTATAATTCACTTTTCGAGCAAATATTAGCTCGATGTCTTCACGTTCTTATTCTAATGTTTATTTATTCGAATTCGATAAAGCTTTATGATGGATGTAGCTTTAAGAAAGTCGTATAAAAATACCTGATGACTGCAGGGAATTTCAGAAAAAAGTCAGTGCATCGGGGAGCGACCCGTTGCACATCGGACTGAGCTTTCTGGCTCTTGTGCGATAAACTCACTTCTTTCCTACATTTTCTTCTCTCCCTCTTTGACTTCTCTCCGAGGCTCCAAGCAAGAAAAGCGAGGAGTAACAGCGGTCACGAGTCGCAGCTGAATCCCGACAGATACTGGCAATAAGATCTGTTAGTCCTCCTCCACTTTTACTACCCCTCTTCTTGCTGTTTCTTTTTCCGTGTCTCTCATTTCATATATATGCGTTTTTGTGGCAATTGGAGGGGAGAGTCGGAGCTCGGATGATAATAAATTTATCCTTTACAATTGCTAAGCTCTCAATGGGTAATCGAATTACAAGAAACGCTACTCGTGAGACCGTCCGTTTCTTTTTAACTTGCAAGTGCAACGGTCCACCGAGTACGCTTTCCTTCCTTTGATTTACCTTAAAGAATTTCTTCCGCATTTTCTTCTTATAATTCGAGTTTATCGCAACGGAAAAGGGACTCTTGGAAGCGTAAGTGGTAAATCTGCTGGATTTGCTAGTTCGGAATATTATCAGATATTTATGCAACGATAAACTTCCTGAACTATTCGTCAATGGGATTTTTATTATTTCTTAAATTATTACAAATTTCTTCTGCATTTACAAGTACTCTTATTACGAGTTAAAAATTGAGCCGCATTTACTCATATAAAAGCCAAAGAATGTTTTTTATCGTTTCATTTTTATACATTTTTTTTCGCATACATACAGGTATTTGATTAAAATTTTTTATAATATAATGAGATAAATTACCTTAGGTGTAGAATAATAATAGCTAGGTATAATGAACTAAGAAATAAGTGCTCGTAAACCGTTTGTATAAATGAGCTACAAAGAAATAAAACTAAACCATAGCATCAAACTTAAAATATTTTTCAAATAATAAAACTTTGTATCGAAACTTGATATTTACATCTACGTTGTAACGTTAAAAATTTACAATTTCATTGAATAATAATTAGTAGCTGAGTCACCATGTATTATTAAAATGTACTATTTCTGTAAAGTTCACCAATAAATGCACTGGTAAAAATGAATTCAACCTACTAAATAATGAAGTTCTTTTAATAATAAAGACGTAAAATTGTCTGTGAACTTTAACGAAACCCTCTCACGTTTTTAGTAAAAAAGCATGTTTTCCCACTTTCCATTTTCTCCACTTCGAAGTTATTCTTGAATGGCTTCGCGTATTGTCTTCAAGAACCTTTACTTTCGGTTTTTGAAACTTTCATCGTTTCGAGTATTGATTTATTTAGCATGAACTTCAAGAATATATTACTTTTATATGATCAGTATATCGGATGTAAAATTTCATGCGTGTGAAATACTTTTATTTACATAAGATTTGTAAGTTTGGATATCTTATTCGCCATTTACTTTTCCTTATTTCACTGTTTATACTTATAAAAAATTGTATTACTAGACACTTCATTTAATTAAATCTAAATCTTATTAATGTAACTTCGCAAGTTATAACATTATTACGTTAAATAGAAGTTAAAGAAAGTTAAATAGAAGTTAAAAAGCTTTACAAGAATCTACAAAAGTTTTCCAATATCTTCAAGTTAATAGAATCTACTACAAACGGCTATTCTACACTTGCAACAGTACTCTAACAACTGACTTTGTCACTTTCCGTTAGAATTGTACAGGAGCAGTATTTCGAAAAGTACTATAACCATTGTGTAGTGGAAATAGTCGGAAATCATCGAGCCAAGCTTACGTGTAATTCAAGATATGGATTACTTATTTCAAATTATCATTGACGATTAACATTGAGATGCGAATTTTTTCCGATAGTACAATAAGTTCATGTATCTTATACAATATCCGTAAATATTGGAAACCGTTGTTGATTAGACTCTGTCAAAATGTTATTACCTAGTTTTGATTATTTCTAACAAACTAGCAGCTGTGATAAAGAAGTGACAAATGTAGAATAAACGTGCCAGTTATACTATCTGTTCCAGTATTAAAATATTAGTTTATTTTAATATATAATAAAGCCTGATATTTTTAAATTAAAGAAATTATATTTTCAAAGAAAACTTTTAACTTTTAATAAGTAAGTGGAACAACAAGTTCAATATATTTATTATTTTTAATAAGATACTTTTCATTTTCAATTATTTTACATAATTTTGATAAGTTTCGATGAAAGCATTGAAAAAAAAAGAATTCAATCAACATGTAATAAAGTAACAAATGCAAGAGAATGAAAAATTTGTAATATGAGGATTAAATACAGTTAAAATTAAAAAAAAATATTTAATAATTTTCTAAACGTATTTCCAAAATTTTCAATTTTACAGTAACTAGCTAATGCACTCTTTCCAATTTAATTGAGGCTTTCATTTTGACACCTTTTTATGTTACAAAGCTTCTATTCCTAAAAAACAATGTAAATTTAATGTACAGTGTTTTAAGGTGAGCATTTATAGGAAAATATCATTTAAGCTTGTACAGTAACCGTTATATTTACTTTGATCCAAATTATTAGAAATTCCATAATTGATCTTCCATTCAACTCTACTAAGATGTAATTCATTGATTGTTCTGCTTTTTATTTGTATAACCATTTTCTAAGGTACATATAATTGATGGCATTTAATATTTAACGTAATCCGTCCTATAAAAATAAATTTTACTTTTGCGCATTTACAATTAATTAGATTAACTGCCTGAGAAATCACTAAACCAATGTGTCTATTGCTTTATATGCTTTTTATCTTTCTTGCATTAGATACATTTCCCTTTTTAAGATTTTCTTTTACATAAAATAGCAATATTTATTAAGCCGATTATTACTGTGTATAATTTAAGTTGCCCAATAATATATCAAGATTAGTTAAAAAATAATAATTTTTCCAGTAATTCTCATCAAACACTATCTCAAAGAAATTTTTGGAAACTCGTCTGGTTTAAATAATATTACTTTATGCATTGAAAAAAATTTAAAGTAATTGATAGAGTAATTTTCCATATTTTTAATAGCTCAATAGTTCAATATTTTTTATGAAATTGTACAATACATGCAAGGAAATAATGTCAGCTTTAATGGTTTCTTCATAACTGTAAGTTGAAAACAGATTTAGCTTTATATATAGTTCTTCCTTTGTTTTGTTACTTCACTAACGTCAGAGACAAACAAAGACTGGATGAAATTAAAAGTGATTCACAGAACAATGAATACCATCCGAAGAAGACTTGGATGTAACACGCTTTAGAAAAAACACTTAACAAATGGAAACAAGAAAGAATAAATAAAACAGAATTCAATTCAACAATAATAATTATTAACGAGTAACTTGACTCTCATAGCGAGGGATCAACTCGCTTCTTAATTGTACGTTTGAAATATAAGTAAATTTGCAGATTTGTTCAAAAGGGAAACAAATTTTCCACTGCTATTCGTGCCAATTCGCGCCAATTTTCCTTTTATGTAATTTAAAACATTCGGCTTGAGGTCACGCGCAATTTCTACGTGGGACAATTTCAAACATTTTATTCGTTCGACAATTGGCTCCCGCGTACCTGAAGGTGGTCGCGGATCCATAAATATAAGAAATAAGAATAAAAAGCAGTCGTACATAAAATTGTCCGGAACAATTGCTATTATATATAGTTCGTTTCAGCAGTTGACATAATGTTACATATTTTAGTCCGTCATAATCTAAGAAAATAGGAATATAGTAAAAATACTACGATAAAAATTCAACCCTATACCTATTTTACTATTAAGTAAATACACGTAAATTCATAAATAAAATAGTAAAATGTGTAAATGTATAAAAAACATAAAAGGTCTTGCCTCTAATTTTATATCAAATCGAAGTCACACACTCAGTGTGCGCTATTTTATCTTGAATTGAATTTAATCCTTTTGATTTATCTTCGTTTAATCACCATTGTCCTCTAGTTAATCCAACAAGATTTTATAAAATACACAGTATCCTTGTCTCATAATTACGTCATTTCCAATATTTCTATAGTTTACTTTCGAATTTCCAAGATCACTAGTGCAATTCTTATTTTGTAAATTGTAACTTCGAGATTGTGTGGCAATACGTGAAATAGTCATTATTCATTAGTAACATAAAAACTATTTTGTACTAACTCCAATTTTATCTAATTTACTTATTATGTATCATTAACTGTTGCAGGACCGAGATTTAGATCACTCTAATTTTCTATTAAATTTTAGGGCAATGTTTTTACGTTGTACATAAATTTTATTCTGCTAACATATATGTTAAACAGTTAAACTAAAGACGCACGAGGATGATATCCTAAAATTCATTGGTTTAATGCTAATTTACTTACGAATGAGCATTTAAATTCAATCGACGTTATTTTCATAGCTAATTATTCCTGTATTTTTATATAAAACTTGGCCAATTTCAATGACAATTTCTTACAAAATTTACTTATTTACACATTTAATACTGGATAATAAATACCGTTTAACGAACTCTCTGATTATTTCTGATTACTGAGTATTTCGAGTTAAATAAATTTAATCGTTATATACTCATTTATGTAATATTCCTAAGGTCAAATGAATACTTGATTCTTAAGTATACATTTTCTTTTATATAACAAATAAATAAATCAATAAATAATAATTTTTGTAACGTAATACGAATTGTACAATTTATTTATTTATTCATTAGTTTATCTGCTAATTTACATGCTTTGAGACAACTCTTTATTAAGTATACTACAAATGTACGTTTAACAAGTATAGTTGAACAATATACTATATGATTCTTTCGTATAAGCTAAATTATCATCATAAATGCTTAACGTATGATATTATTGATTTCCGTTTTCTATATACTGAAATACAGCTTATAAATGTACATTAAAGTTTTCTAATAGTCATTAGTTATATCTAAATATGATTACTAGTTTAATATTTCATTATTCTTGATTACGTAGACCATTACATTTACCATTGAACTATCTTATTTGTTAATCGTTACTAGTTATTGCTTTAGCTATCACGTACTGAATATCCCCATTATGCTAATATAATGTTTATACTTGGTTGCTGATAAGAAAACCATCTGATTAAAAAAAAAACAATAAATACCACGATGTCTTGCTCGAATAATCCAATTATAAATTAAAGTGAATTAAAAATTATACATCTCGTAATATATATCTTTAAATAGATATGTACAAATTGCATATTATGTATATATTTATGTTGAAAAGATCTTTCTGTAATAATATCAATCTTAGTTATAATAAGATTACCTACACAGAGAATATTTATAATACTATATTTATACTATTTTTCATTTTTTATTATTCGTTTGAGAAATGATTGCCCGCCTATAATGAATTCGACTTGCATTATCTGTATATTTTACGATAACAATCTGTTCAATATTTACTTATATTCACAATATAAATTACTTATTAATGTAAATATTGAAATTTATGAGCCATAAGAAGAATAGATAATATTCTTAAGTATGTTATGAATTATTTTTAATTCATTTATTGGTAAAGGAAGTGTGGTTGCCTAAAATTATTCCTTTCGACGATCATTTTTCTTCCAAAAATAATACCTTTGAAATCTAGAAATAAAAGAAAATAAACCGATGTTAATTTTCTTATTCAATAGATAGACAACTTAACAATTACCTGAATTCTTACGAAATTAGCGATAATTTATTAGCTCGTTTAATTCTAAGACTTCTAAAGAGACATTATACAGTTTATACTTATCTACATTAAATGAATAATAATAATTAAAAAAAGTACTACCGATCGGAAGTCCGTTAATTGTTTAGATCTATCGTAGCTGAGTACATTCTCAGAATTTAAAAATTTTTTTTCTCAGGAATTACCCTTAGTGAATCTTCTACGATCCGAGGAGTAAAGTTCAGAGAAAGAAAGATCAGTGCAAAGGATCTTTTTCGTACCCTCGGAGAAACTCTTGGAGCCCCAACTAATGAATGAAATGCTTTTTCGCTTCTTCTTCTTCGACGCCTTTAACACGTTCGGCTTCCCAAGCAGCTTTCCCCAGCGATCTTTTCTAGCGAGAGAACAGTACGAAAAAGAAAGAATAATCGAAGTGTACAAGTTAAACAGATGCCGAGTTTATCTTAGATATATAGTTGCCATAAAAGAAGCTAGAAAAATTAAGCTTTTTCTAGTTCAATTTTGACTTTGGACGTAAGATATGGACGGCGTATAGGTATGTAACTGAGACGTTTAATACGTTATTTACGAAAACATTGAAAAATAAGGGAGAGTACTGGCGCCGTGAAAAATAAAATGCTAAAAAGAGAGGAAATAATAACTGAGATCCACGCATTGCTGGTTGAAAGAGAGCAGAACAATTCTTTAGCTTTCCTTGTACATATTTAACCTTTCTCTTGACTCTCCTACGAATCCTAGGTGTCACATCAATAAAAAGTAAAGTCGTACTCCTTCTTTATGGGAACCTGCATTTAGAATATTTCTCTTATATTTATCTTATATTCTCCTTTGTATTCTGACGTGCTTTAATATAATTTCTGATAAATTTATCATGTGTCTACTGAAATATGTCAAGGTCATTCAACCTATAAACCGTATCTAGCTGTACGAAACAATGGTAATCGAGTGAACAGTGAGTGTATAGTAAATGATTTTAACAAAAGGACCCATCACAATTCTGTTTCCTCTGCAACCTTCTAATCAGTTAACTACTGATACTTCAACGCATTTATATCATTTAAATAAAAACAATTACCACATTTCAATTACAACCATTTCATATAAAATATATAAATATATGTACACATTATAATTTATAAAAGAAAAAAATTAATTTATCATTTGAACCCTTTTCATGCATTCAGATCGTTTAACGCTCGTGCATTTTTGAAATGCGTGCAATACTGTCGTTAAAGTCGCTTGATTCTGGTGTTACGTGAAGGGAGAAATTAAGTAAAAGAATGCCGAGAAAGAATGAGAATAAAGAGTTCAAGAACGCTGGGTATTCACTTAATAATAAGAAAATGAATCGCTTAAGAGGAATGATAAAGGACTAGTTTAAGTACTGATTCAATAGTATATTAATAGTCGCTTGCGCATACTGACGCAGACGCGTGGCCATCTGGTGGTGAATCACTCCTCTTTACTTCCTTGCTTCTACATACTGGTCATTCATATATATGCACTTACCCTTTAATTACTTTTAAAAATATGTGATGCAAATTCTCTTAGTGATTAAGTTTGTATATATGCGGTATATATTTGAGGATTACGTGATTTCACGTGGAGCACTTAACACTCTGTACTTGGCGAAAGCATAACTAGGATTCGCTCAACGTGGCACATCACGGTAATGACTGAGTAACGTATTCCTCTACATCCATGAATATGTGACGATGATAACATTCATTTCAATGGCTATTCCCTTTTCGTTTATACGAACATTACAGTACACGCCCTGTACCCCGTTTTTCTTCATACAGAACCGCATTCCGGGTGAAGTTTTACTTCTGCGAACTGATCTTCCAAATAATCATAGCAAGAAATTGCACTTCTTTATATTTTATACATAGTAATTAGAGGGATTTATTGTTTATTATATTAACATTTTTGGTAGCACTCGAGTGAATTTAAAATTATATTGCCAATTTTCTGCTTATATTAATTATATACTACCAAAAATTCTTCCTTAGTTTATGAAATCTATGCAAAATATTACAAAAGAAATATACGATTTTCATTAAATATTAAACAGAAAACCTGAAACTTTTATTTGATTCTGAAAACGTCTTGAAAACGTCAATATAAGAAAAATTAAAACAATCAAAATTTAATCTTCTTTTCCTTCTTTTTAACAGAAAATATAATTTATTATGATATAATTTTATATAAACAAAACCGTTTTCAAAATACTCAAGAAGATGGTATATAAAAATTAGTAAATGAAGGGTGAACAAGTAAAATTACTCAGGGAAACTAAGCTGCCTTAAGTTTTTGAAACCTTTGATGTATGGATTTCAAATAATGCTTTTTACATTTTTTCTTGCTAAAAAATTTTTAAACAATTTTCTTCCAAATTTCTAAAAACTGTAAAGTAAAAGTAATCTATTAGAAAATTTTCACAAGTTTTATTTAAAATTGGAAAATTTATTATAAAATATTCTTGCTAATTTTTATTATGTTTTTTATACTGTCAAATTATTTAATAAAAAATTTACAAGTATTGTAACAAACTATTTATTAGTTGAATAATCGTCAAAATTTGTACATGAAGACGACACTTTAAGAACTACGTACTGTTGAAGGAATTTGTGTCTCATCGAATGTATTGGATATATATACTTGAAATAAATTCAAATAAAATGTTGATAAGGTAATTAGTTAAGACAAAAATTTGCACTTCGTGTAAAATTTCATCTTATATTAATGACGAAAATGATTAAAACTAAAAGTAATTATAAATAAAATATTTTAAAAATTAATTGAGTTTGTAACGACCAAGTTAGAGATATAACTAACTGTAATAAAGTAGGAAAAAATTCCAAGATTTGATGGTATTTAGAACGTATATTTTAATTAGATAAACTTTGACTAAAAAAATATTGAATATAATTTCAATATTATGAAAATAAATTTTGTTTACTATAAATGAACAAGCGATTATTTTTATTAGTAATATAAATCCCATATAATCATAGTTTATATTTTCCACTTAACGAAAGCATAATTTACTGCTGTACTTAATATTAATTATTAGTGTCTGTTTAAATTCTGTGCCGAACTTGAACAATTCATAGTACAAGAGGAGCGCCAATTTTGATCTAATAGTGAATAACTACATAATTTGATCTTGTGATTTCATTCTTTAAATACTTTGGAACTTGTAATAAAAATATTCAGTTGAATTTTTAATGCTTATTAAACTATTGATACCCTGTATATTAGAATTATATAAGCAACCCTTATAAAAGCTACCTTAAGTTAATTACGTGTTTTGCCGTTATACATTGTTAAAATAAATGATTCTCTGCTTTATTTGCATAAAAAAAATATTTTTATATTATCGTCAGAAATATAAGAAATAAGAAAATTTTGAAAAATTAAATGAATGATTCATAAATATATACGAGAACTTTTATTTATAAAATTGATTTGGTTTCTTTATATATTTTTCATCTTTATACATAAAGTAATGTTTATAATTATAAATCGATATTCTTATGTCTTCTCTAGATGTATTTTATATTTGCATTCTTTCATCATTTTTTTCGGAATGAGATTTTCTCGCAATGAAATTTGATGAACTCGAAAAAAGTATTGAAAGTTGACGAAAAGTTATCAAGATGTCTAATTTTTTCTAGCACATATTTTATACATTTTTACTACTTTTTTCGTCTTTACATAACTTATTTACATAACTATAAATAAAGAGCTAGATTTTAGAGCTAAAGATTATGTTTATATATTAATTTATAGCTTATTAGTTAAAGTATTCTCCGAATAAAAGCATAGCGTATGATATATATTTTTGATGGGATTATTACAATGTTCTAAGAGCAAACTCTAATAAAGTCGATTGTAATTTCATGAAATTCATACGATATCAGACACATAAACATAAACTTGCCATTTCATGATTATCTCTTTATTCAATATTTTTCTAGATCTCCTATAAATAGTCATGATTTATCTTGATAAATATATATATACACACACATGCATACAAAAAATGGAGTATTTCACACTCGGTAAAATACAAAAACCATTTTCTGTTTATCAAAATTGACAAGTAATCATAGTCAATTCAAACTCGTATTTTTTCGTATTACATATATTTAACTAAAATAATTTTGTGTTTACAAATGTATGGTATGATAAATGGATGTTCTCTAAAAAAAAATTAAGAACGGAATATTATGTAGATACTAAGTAACAGTAAAATGAGACGAAGGATACGTAGAGTCGGATAAGTAAAAACAAGCTATTCAAAGTTTCAAAGTGCTTTACAACGAGTTATTATTAGTAAAATTCTACAAACTACAAAAGTTAGTACAAAATTTATTTTTTATGTAAACTTAATGCTTACATTTACAAAAATTCTGAAAGCTATATTATTAAAATTATAAGGACTAATTATAAGTTCGGGTAGGACTAAATGTATTAAATACCCACAAATACACACACACATATATATATAAGATGTTTGATTCAAACTCACTTTTGAAAGTTTTATATTTACTAATTTAGAGCATAAAAGATGTGATTTACTACATTATATTAGCTCTTATAAATTTGTTTCTTAAAGTCCTCACATATTATGGTAGATAACAAAAATTTTATCATTTTACTTATGGTCCACGCAAAGTAAACTTAATATCCGTAAATTTGGTCAAAATACATATTTTATTCAGTGCGCGCGCGCGCGCGCGTGTGTATGTGTGTGTGTGTGCGTACGTATTTGCAAAAAAGTATAATAAACTGAAATTATAAAAATAAGAAATATGAATGATATGTATTTATTTAACAACTTTTTCCATTAACAAAGCATCATATTTCAAATTTTACTGCCGTTGCAAAATATAATATATTGGTCACTACGGTGTCACGAGAAAAACCAAATTATCTCTTTTTTAACTTAATTAATTTATGTTTACGTTATAGTAATGAAGTATTGCGAATCACCGTTAACATTATTGCATTAATGTAAAATGCTTTTAATCGCTGATTGAAGAGACAGCAAAAATGTAATTTTTATCAAAATAAGCAGATCTATTTACATAATGATAATGCTTCTGGATTGTCAACGGCCAGAAAAATAAAGTGAGAATAACAGAAGAACGTATTAGAAAAAACGGCAAAGAAAGAAATTCTGCAATCGTCCTCCACCGAGAAAATTCAGTAGTCACAATCGAGAACGGATTTTTCTCTGTACCATGGCTTGCGCACTTCTTTAGTAATAAGCACTAGATGCTTGCTTGCGCTTTTTCAGGCACCGGAATCTTTATGACCCCGATATCGTGAGCAGAATAAACCAAGCAATTTATCTGAGGAAACGCGAGGGGACGAGGGAACGACCTTTTCTTCCTTTTTTCAACACTCCCCTTCTTTCCAGAATGCCCTCGGGCGAAGTAGGATATTATGACCCGCGGTTAGTGCTTGCTCTCCGTACACTATATACACACTTATCTCTTTGCAGTCTATATTCAGAAGAATTTATACTTCAAACTGACCGTATCTTACGTCAAATGCGAATTAGACACTTTCTTATATCAAATGGCCTTCTTACACGAATCCACAAATGCCAAATAAGTTACACATACGAAAATGGCTTTTTCCAGCTGATAAGTTCTCTTTCAATTAAGTGGAAAGACGTTTGATAAACGGCTTATTATTATTACAATAATGCTATACTAATAGTATGCTCATGATAATATTATTGTAAGTTTATGCAGAGGAAATTATCATTTCTCAATACTTCTCGTCCGTTCGCACGTTTATATTCGAGTGACAGGGACATATTCGTCTGCCGCGTAGAAACTACCGTTAAACAGCAGCACAATACAAGGAACCCGTAAATAGTTGGAACATTCTCGAGCGTTACATCTTATTCGACGGCAATTTTTAGTTAATTATTTAAAAATAAAAGAACTAACACTTGCACAAGCCTACTATTTAGCACTGAACTTTTACTAACGTTATTATTCCACCACCAATGAAATAATTATTCTATATATAAACATGAATTATTGTAACAATTACATCGAATGTTGTTAATATTTCCAATGCGTCCTTTCGGTACAGTATTCTCCGCTATAAGCCACTGGCCATAAACTCGGTATAAATAAACAATGTGTATAATGAAATAGGCTCTGGAATAATTTAGCAAGTGGAATCGTAAAGCGAACCGCGAAATTTTTCCATGACACGTAGCAATACTCGATATTCCCGCCTCTTTGCTCTCGTTCGAGCCTTGGCTTCTCCTCCAGTACAGTCGCCTGACAATGCAAGCCATTGTTTCTTGCAGAACGAGACTGCGGTAGACTAGGAGCAACGATGTTCGAGTGGCTCGAACTTCCGAAGAGACGACGAGTCAACGTGTGCGAATTGATGCGAAATACGAAGAAGACGGAAGTGGCGGCAGAGAAGAGGAGCGGGTAGGCCAACTCGATAAATCACAATTTCTGTGGAGCAGTTTTCATACGAGAACTTCGAGACGCAGTCGACGCGTACCTTTATTCCTAGCGAAGAGCCCAGAGGATCGTTTTATTTGCCTTTTGAGGGCAAAAGCGAAGTGGGACGTGCCCGAGACTCTAAATTGGCTAAGACGCGTTAATTCGTTGCTGAACAAAGGCTCTTGCCTTTCATTTGCTAATGGGGCATTAATCTTTTTTTCTTGCTATCGTCTCTCTTTCTTTCAACAATTTTTCTTCTCGCTTCTCGTTTTGTCTTTCTTTCGTTTCTCGACTTGGTGAGTTATCTTGAAGTGGCTCTACTTAAAACGGATCGGAACTTTTATATGCACACATCGATGTCCTCGCTAGAAATATTTTTATAGATTCCTTCTATAGACAAGGAATATCGTTGGCAAAGAAGATTCCTCTGAAACTTTGCAGAATTCTTTGGTCTATATTTCAATAAGTTTCTCGATATTTTTCAAAAATTTATTCCAAGTATTAAGAGTAGCTGGTGAAAAGTCAACTTCCTACGAAAATGAATTCTTACCTTTTGCAACAAATTTTTCGTAAACAAAAATTGAATCGACGTTAATAACGACAGAACTAATGAAATAATTAAACACATCCCATGGTGTAATTGGCGTGCAACGCGTGTACTTCTTGTATTAATATTTGCTTCTTTGCTTACTGCAAGCTTACGTTACTCGCTTTATGTTCTGGCAAATTTACCACATTCTACCTGCAACGTACTTCAGAGGACTTTAGCAATTACAGCAGCAAGACCCACGGCAAAAAGTACCTATTATGGAATACCTTTTACAAACGCTTGATTATTCACGGCACTATCTAACAAGTTTGAATGACAAACTAAAGTAATTTTGATAGGTAATTGAAACACCATAATTTATTTGGTTCAGACTCAACAACGATGACAGTCTGAACGTGTTTTACAGGTAACAACTTTTCAAAGTCAGTCACCTCGATAACTCTTTATAACTACTTTATTACTATTAATCCTGATTTTCTCAATCTATCATTTAAATCAACGAGATGAACCAAATTTTATAAATTAATTCTGCAATTATTAATGATATTATTTTTTAAAAATGTGATTTTTTAATTATGACTTAAGAAAAAGGTTATGAGAATGGACAATTCTATTTAAAATGCTTAATGTAAATCAAATTATTATATAACGTATTAAAACGAAATAAGACATGTATATAAGAATAATGGGGTTGTAATACTTACGCAAGTTCTTATATATAATTTAAACCGAGAGAAAATACAGATGCAGTTTCCACATTTTCAAAACGATTAATCGATTTGTTTATATTCTTCAAAATGAATAATTAATAGCGATACGTACTTGAATCAATTAAATATGCGCAGACCAATTTTACGAATTCAATTATTTTTTTTCTAAATAAAGTGATTTCGAATCGTGCTCTTCTATACACCTATTTCATTTACTTATTTACTAAGTCTTTGAAAAAATTAATTAAATGACTTACGACTTAATATTTTGGGAATTATCGCGTCGTTGTGTAAGAAGTTGAAAAAAATCCAAATACATCCTTGATAAACTATGAATTTTTATGATTTCCATGATAATATTTACAGAAAATAGAATTCTCGTTCTTTTGGAAAAGACTAAAAATATGGCTTAATATTGATGAGAATACTTACCAAAATTCAAACTATTTCGAAAGATTTATCTTGAAATTCCTTTATGCTATACGGTATATGTAGTTGTTCATAAATTACTGTTGTATATCGTCACTTAAAACAAAATCTAAGAGAGTATTATCTAATTTACTCAAATTTATGCACTAAAGGAATAATATGCTGGAAAATTTAGCGTATAAAAATAAGGTATTTAATATAACAAACTTTCGTTAAATTCCCTGATAAAATGTAAATTAATCAAAAAGAATTTTCGGCACCTTTGTGTAAGCGATAGATGAGTTTGCAAAAATTTAAGCTTGATCTATAAAAGAAAGCAAAGAGTGTAAAAAATTTATTAAATAATGGAGGATATTTTAAAAAGAGAAAATTTCATTATAATGAGCTAGATGGTAATTTCCGCCTGATATATTTTATTCTCTGAAACTCAACGAAATACCTTTACAATTTTCTTCATACATTTTCGCTTGTACATACGAGCAGATAGCATATATCGTACGTGTAATATCAGGTGGACATCGCAAAATGTGTATATATATTTTTCCTTTATAATTTAACGTTATCCACGCACGAAATCCACTTATTATTAACGAAATCAAAGGCCAGGCGCTTTCATAAGCATAATAATTAAACTAACGTGTTTTTTTCGAATTTATTGAGATTTTGAACAGATCTTAAACAACGTATGCACGTTCAAACATTTTGTTATCGCACAACTTTGATAAAGTTGTTTGTCTCCAGACTTTTACTCTTATAATGCACTATGCTTGAAGCGTATGTAGGAGTATACATATGTTTATTATATTGGTAACCAGGAAGATTTCAAGTCTATGAGTACGAAAAGTACGCGCACGTTATTAACTGTCTTTTAAATTATATGAACCTTTAGAGCAATTTAATTACAGTAACGTAACTAACAAATAGAATCCATTTCTGCGCCATTTAAATTGATAAAAAAAAACATTCATTAGCAGCTACGAACAAAAATCGTCCAAGGCAATAAACCTATAAAAATTCAAAATACATTTCCTTTATATGCGTAAATATGAAAAGCAACTCGAGTTCTCCCTGGTAAATGTTTCACCAATTTGCACATCACTATGAATATTTTCCGCTTGAACATAATATTTTAAACGATAACACAGCATGTTATTACATCATTTCTTGTTTCAATCTTTCTTTTATAACAAACAATAACGTTTCGTGTGTGTGTGTGTGTGTGTGTGTGTGTGTATATATATATATATATATATATATATATATATATATACATATACACACATTGTTGCTTATCACGTACATATGTGTAGTTATAAATTCATAGATATGCAACATGTAGATGTAGGTAATCAAATTTATTATTCTGACCAAGCCTTGAAAGTCTCGAAACGAAAGCTGCCGTAGAGCTTTCGATAATATCATGTAACTTTACGTATACACATTCTTCGCGCGTTAAACTATCGATAACTATGACGCGTTGAATGTATTGTAATGTATGTGCTTTTTAAACGCCATTTCAAAAAAGTATTATAATTCCTTAAATTTTTCTCTTGCTTCGTTTGACCAATCGAGGTCTAAATAAGTGACGCGACACGTAAAAAAACTACGAGCTACTACTTGTTCCATTGATTCAAATATTGGCTTTGTCTCTTCGGTTGTTTTAATTGCTTTTTTGCTTGTTGACTGCGGAAGACAGGCGCTGCTTATATAATATCGACACAATTCTGTTCCCCCGTACTTTCCGAATATGCGTATTATCATTGTATGGTTCAACGCTTTTGATTTCATATTTTAAATATACACAGCAATTCGATATTCGACGTGATTATAGAATTTGAAAATCAGTGTTTCCATGCATGGCTTAAGGTCGGTGGCTTTTTAGGGGAAATTGCGTGTCTTCGCTCCGTTAATTTAAAAAGGAAGCTAACACTAATATAATGCACATCGATAGAAATCTAAGAGCAAGCAGACGTCTTTTTAAGAGAAGAATAAAATGTTTTTTTAACGAGACATTTTTATGTCGTGTACAAAGAACATATCATTAATATCAGAAACGAAGTAAATTAAATACACGAATTTATTGTGCATTCAGCTCGAAAAAGTATTCGAATGTTAGTTCGTGAAACCGATAGTCTTATTGAATTTTGTTCAGAATTGAGAATATAATATTTTAGTCATTATATACTTCTCCGCTTATATTTTTCGAACTCTTTCACGAACTCACGATGCTCTGATAATTATTTTTCTTTTTCTGTTTACAAAAAACGACGGTTAAAATTCTTACTTGTGTAATATTTACGTATGGATCTGATAAATATTACATCGGTTTTATACGCGTAGCTTGAGGGTTTATCCTCGTCTGTATATCAGTAATATCCTCCAACCACTTCTAGGGCTCAAGTAGTGGGTGGACGTCTTCTTTCTTACATTTTTTATTTCTCTCTTTTTTTACTGTCGAACGAAGTTAAGATGTAACGTACACGAAGAAGACGGTGTTTCTCTGAGAATGGGAAAAAGCGACGAAGGATACGAGGATGAAGCGCCCGGTTGTTATATAATCAGGAGATAATGCGCGTAAAAAATAGTCAATGCCAGGATGCAATGTAAAGTCACTCATCGCAAATTCACGTAGGCGCACGAAGAAGTTATCTAGGCTTTCTAACGCATTATGTTCTTTTTCGAACTTTTCTCTTCTTAAGGTTTTATGGTTTATACAGTTTTTAAGTTATAAGCTGGCCTCCGTGACTCAAACACTATTTCAAAAATGTTCCCCAGTAATGTAGTGCCTCTTGCACTTGTCAGCGTCAGTTGGTACAGCTGCATTGTACATTATCGGCTCTTCAATTATTCACAACATATTACTTCGGGACCTTAAAAGAAATTTAACCGTTATGATGTTTCTCTATCTATGAAAATGAAACTATATGTTAAACATTAAATTCCACGTGCTCCTCTTGAAGCTTGGAAGGGAGTTTTGCAGTTATCAAATAGCTGTAGAGATTCTAGACTTCCTCTATACATAATATCTTAAAAATTTGAAAATTCGTGAGTAATATAAAAGTGAAAGAACCAATTTTTGGACATTCTAATCCCTAAATTGTTTTATAAAGGTGCGTATCAATTTCTTACGTTGACTCCAGAAGTGAAAAAAGATGTAGCAAAATGCAGTAATTGTAGAAGAAATTATGAACGAGTACGTAAATTAAAAAGATGCATTATTTAGGAATTTAAAAAATACAACCGTCTTTACAAATTATACCTAAATTACAACGAATTGTATAATTATATAAATAGATATCTGAAACGTAAAAATGACTAGTGAAATCACAGAAAACTATCGTTTACCAGAATGAAAATCAATATGGCACATCAACATTCTTAATAATAAATGAAAGCTTTAACAAAAATGTCAATCAGCTACAATCAATGTCATGTTTGTTCATGCTAAAGGCCGATATCTAAATCACGTGTATTAAAAGTAGCTTTTGTTGGTGTGTCGGGTAGGAGCTGAAGGAAAGACAAGCAATAAAGAGAGTAAGAAATTATATGAGTGTGTATTGACGTTAAAAGACTGTGGGATTCCCGCGGGCTCCGTCAATCTGTACATCGCGGGAACTCAATTAAGTACGACGTTGACAACAACTAAAACACCTTTTAGCAATATGTCCTTTTAAGTCCTTTTAATCAATTTACTAATACGGTAATTGCTTAAATTGACTTTTCCTAGCAAGTATTTGACATATCGTATACAGATACAAATACACGTACTAAATATATAAACTCACCTGGAGTAAAGAAGTACTTTGGAATATTTGCTTCCTTGAAAGATCTTTCTCAAGTTAGACCAGTGATCGATCGTGAGAGTAATTAAATAATAAATCATTGAATTATTTTAGAGAAAACCAATAGTTCCGGTCACTCGCGATTCACATAATTAGCACCTGTTAAATATGTACGAAAATATTGTTTAATTTTCAACAGAAATATAAATACACAACTTACGTAATAAAACTCCTTTACGCAGTATTTTAATTTATTCTATGCAATTCATACCAGTTTGTCGCGAGTGTAAAATTAAGTTTTCTTGCCGACCAGCTTTTAACTTATCCACATGAAACCTTATGCAAAGTCTCGTTCTCGTAACAAACTCGCAACAACTCAGAAATTAAAAATTACAACTTAAGAAATAAATGATAAGTGGTACAATTCACCTAGTTTTCAATTGATACATTTTTTGGAAAATGAAAGCAAGAATTTTCTCGCGTAAATACTAAAACATCGTTGTAACGCTTTTCATCGATAATGTTAAAATGTTAAAACAAACTTAAATTTTGTTCCACAAACATAAAATGGATAAGAACGTAGAAACTAGGATAAAGTAGACGAGGAAAGTAGAAACTTTGTTCAGATTTCTTTATGCTATCGAAACTATGCCGTATTTGAAACTTTTCCAAATTTTAGAAACTCCCTCATCGGTAAATATTCACATAATACGTGTACTCCGGTATTGCGTTCAAATGCACGAATAAGTATGAAATGCAACGTAGTGCAGTGCCTCCACCGAAATACGTTACGTACGCGACGCTGCAACCAACAACAGCAGGAAGATCGCGTCGGTATCCTTGACCTGCGTGTGCCGATATATAACAATGAAAACGAACTCGTATACCCGAGGCTCTGACACATTGCGCATACGCAAGGGTTCGGACGGAGTAACGCTTGACTCTGCTAATTGAGCGAGCGTCATTCATTAGCCCGTTCGTTTGATGAATTTCAAGTCGTCGAGTGGATCGAAGGATCGAGGGAGGGACGCGTGACTCTGGTAACGAAACCACCAATCTGCGTTCACAGAACGATATTTGCTGCGAATGGCTGATCGTAGAGGCCCGTTCGCTCGAAATTCCATTGCGATGCGTCCACACGTGCGTCGGATACGCGCAAATTGCTCGATAAATAAGCTTTTGCCCTGACACGCACGTGTGCGATGGATCATTAAAATTCGTCGATTATCCGGGCTTTCACTTTCTCGAAATATCGGATGGTACGGCCGCTCGCAAACTGATAATGGCGTGGTAATGTTTCGCGACGCCTCCATGCATCCAGTGATTTTTCAAGTTATTCTAGCGAATTCCGTCAACTAATTGACTAAGAGTTTGGCTCAACTTTGCGCGTAATCGGGGAGTTAATTTTCGTATAGAAGTCACGAGGATAGTGCATTTTTTCTAAGTGAATATTTAAATTTTATACACAATAATCTAGTTTTATTATTTCTAAAAGTTTATAAATATTAAATCCTTCGAAAATTAACTAATTGAGATTTTGCCTCTTATTTGAAAATTTTCATGAAACAATTTAACGAAAATTAGTAGCCATGTATATCATTGAATCTCGTTAAAACAGAAGAATTGATTTTTTAGCGTTTTGAATTAATATGGCATTGGAATTTCTATTGCGAAAGAATTTGGATTATTCTCCTTATATTCAATTCGCGTGAACTAAGTTGAAGTCTGAAAAATATTGAACAATTCTAGCTAAGCTTTGCATTTGCCAAAAAATGGATCAATTGTTTTCGAAGATATTAAGAAACGCTATTGCGAAAATGAAAATATATACATATACATATATATGTATATGCATATATGTATATGTATATATATGCATATATGTATATGTATATATATGCATATATGTATATGTATATATATGCATATATGTATATGTGTATATGTATATATATGTATATATGTATATGTATATATATGCATATATGTATATGTATATATATGTATATATGTATGCAACGATTAAAAGGATTAACTTATCGTTGGACGTCGTTGAGTTCTGTGGCAATTGATCTTCTTCCTCAAATTCGCCAATGTACGTGCATTTGAATCCGTGGTTATAAAATTTGAAAAATATCCTGAAATTATACTTCCGATGACTGGATATTGCCTCGTTCTCACATAAAGCACGCGTTGACAAAATCATGCAAATACAAAACAGTAGATTAATTTCCATCCGTTCCAGCTAATAAACAGCTCCTGACTAGCTAAATTACACCAAAAGACACATTTCTCATAAAAAGTTTACATCTATTTATGCAAAAGAACCCGAGGACATATCTTCGAAGTTCGTGGATACCGACAAGTAGAAAAATTACTTATAGCCATGCAAATGAAATATACGAAGAAGCCCACGACGAGGAAAAGCCCAAAGAAGTGACTCTCCCGACTGCCATGGCAGCGACTTGCCTCCTTTGGTATTCTCCGGGGCCAGACGAATTAACCGGAGCGCAAATAGATTTCGGTCCGGATGCGCACGTGCGGAAGCAGTTGCCGAACGAGGAAAAAGTAACGCGAATGCAGAAATCTTACGTGCGAGACGGTGCACCGGGTCAGCGGACGGGCCTCGTGCCGACTCCTAGTATCCTTTTGAAGGCCTGTCGAAACTCGGGCGAAAATATCGTGTAGATCACAGGATTGAGTGTGCTGTTGAAATATCCGAGCCAGAGAAAGACACTGGCGACCAGGTCGGGGGGCTCGCAGGGCTCGCAGACAGCCTGAAGCAGGGCGACGAGGAAGAAGGGCAGCCAGCAGGCGACGAAGGCACCGGTGATGATGGCCAGCGTCTTGGCGGCTTTGCGCTCCCGCTTCGCCTCGATCGTCTCCCGGGCCTTGCGCGACGAGGGCACTGCCCTCAGGGTGGACGTCAGCATCGTCGTCGTCGAAGTCGTGGAGCTGCTCGCTGCAGCGATCGTCAGCGTCGTCGTGGAGGCCGCCGTCGACGTCACTGGCTGTTGTCGATGCTGCTGCTGCTGGACCGCGTTGGCTCCGTTGTAAGAAGAGGATTTCTCGGGCGAGGTCGACGAGTGGTCGGGAGTTGAGCGGGTTATCGTGAAGGCGGTCGGCTCCTCCCTTGCACTGTTTCGAACATCGTTGCACGCGAGCGCAACGTCGTAGTTAATTACTGATCAAATGCACGAAATCTAATTAATGCCGAAATGCAAAGCAGGATGATTGTTTGCATTTGATTCACCGATAAATAAAGCTCAAACGTTCAGCTCGTCAATGACAAAAATAATAACTGCTTGATCGAGGTATTGCGCGTAACGACATCATTAATTAGATTTCAGAGGTGTTACGGTAATAGGATAAGTTTTCCGTTGTCGATTTAAAAGGAAAGCTAACGTTAAAGTAACTAATTCACGTATAAACAAGAATTAAGATTACGTATTCGATAAAATTATTCATGAATCGAGATATTAGAAACGTTTCTTCGCTTTGAGACGTGAAATAATGGAATAAGTGCGTAATGGAATATTACGCAGCACATTAGCCGTACGTTGAATTAACGCGTTATGAATAATTTTTATGAATAAATTATATTCTGAGATAACGCACATTTTATGTGCTCGAAAATAATGCAAAAATTGTTTGTATTCCGTGTTGAAAATGCACGTTTGTTATTCATGGCTGAAAAAATCTCTTAAAATGATGAAGCGGGTGAAAGGTCCTGTAGAAATTGATGAATAATTTAAATACATGACATATAATTATATAACGTACAATTGCGCATAACGACTGAATTTTTCACAAGTGAATTTCAATTCAGGGATTTATGAGCCATATAAGATAACGCACCTTTTGAAAAAAAATCTCCTATTCCGTGGTCGTCCTCCTTCTAGACCTTCCCATTTACCGCAATTTATTATGTGAAATGTTCTTTTTTATGGCTTCAAAATTTCTGCAGCTATTCTAAATTCAAATAGCTACTGAATAAATATTTACTTCTTTTACATATATTATTTTTATAATAAAATAAAATCCACTTTTTTCTAATAGTTCTATTAAAGACCAAAGTATCGTTTATGTAGAGATACGCTTTATTAATTTTATGAGTAATTATTTATTTTTAGAATAGTTTTAATTTTTATTAACGTTGTTATTGACGTTATTGTTACAATAATTGCGATTACGCTGAAAAGGTTCAAATCTTATTATAACTAACAAAATGATGTCTAAAATTCATTTGTCAGGCGCTTTTATCAATTTAATGCAATCATTCAACATTTTTATCCCAAATATAATGTCATAATTTCGAGAACAATGAAAATATTAATAATTATTTCGAAAAGCATAAGAATAAAAAACGACTAACTAAATCATGTGCACAACTGGAAAATCATGAAATGGAACATAAAAGTTTAATGCACTTTGAAATAAACATTAACGAAATACATAAGTTTAAAATTTGTCTAGATATTTGTTAGATAATTTGTCCGGTGCACAGTACATAAATATAAGAGTTTGATAAACTTAATAATACGGAAATAATTTATTGTATAATAAATAAACGGTATAAATGCAAATCTATACATAATTAATAATCTACGGATAAAATTCGAGCATTGAATCATTCCAAATGAGTAATTTTATTGTATTCTTTTATTGTAATCTGTAAATAAAAGATTTTATTTATTTCCGAAGGTACAACCGAATGGATATCAATTACTAAATATACAGACCTCTAATTCTCAGTTACGATTTTCGACTTTTATAATTGCACGAGGATACCGAGCATAAGCTTCGATTAGTGCGTAAACAAATTTTCTAGTGTAAGGAGGAAGAACTAATCTAATTGAATTGAGAGAAAGTCTTGGGAGTCGACCGAGCGGACAACAACTTTACTACTTACGACGACGACCCCGTAACCGACTATTACTACTTCTCACTAATTCCACTTCGCATTTGACTTTCTATGGGCGTTACTACTTCCGTAACTCCACGGTACGTTGTAAAGTGAACGCACCTCGGCCGTGTTCAAACTTTTCGCTTGATGAACACATTGCAGTTACATGATCGGGGTCGGAACATATACAAGCAATAAAATACGAATTGTAACCTTCTTTTGAGCCTTAAGATTCCTCGGCGTTCTCGCGGGGGTTGTATAGTTGTCCCAGGTCGTTTCCGAATCCTTCTTCTCGCCGCCTGGAATATCCTCCAGTAGAGAAAGAGAATTACTAGCAGCGGCAGGTAAAATGTAGCGCATGTCGCAAATATCTGAATCAGAAAACAAAATTACTTCTAGTCTTCGCATTTCTTCCCTTTTTTAAATCTTTCTCATTTACCTTCAGTTGATTAAACGAAAAAACTAGACTTTGACTAAATGTAAAAAGTGATAAAGTTATTCATTTCGTCAATATTACGAGTGAAGTAGACGAGTGCCCTCTTTTAGTGTGGAAACATCCAATTACAATTATTCTTAACTACTAAGGCATCAAAAGTTATTCGCGTTTACTTTCAAATCCTTACCGAACTACGTGTTTGCTAATTTATTATTAAAATAATTTTTATTCGTTTAATTTAATTAGGATTTTCAGACTTTCTTGATGTTGCTAAATTATATTGCTATTTTCATTTCGTATTATTCATTATTATTGGTAATTTACAAATTTATTGAAGTCCATTATACTAATTGCGTACGATAATAACACATTCCCTTTAATGCTTACGCGTATGATTTTATGATGAAAGCTTATATCGCCTCCCATCAATTGCAATTCATTAGCGTTTCATTCGATTCCCGTTATTTTTTAAACAGCAAATCGTTAATTATGATAATAAATTTACGAATATAATTACGAATTAATAGACATTTTCTTCAGTCGTGTAAACGTCGTAAATGACAGCTACCCAATCCATTTATATAGTAAATTTACTTTCATGAATGTAGGAATATATCAAATAATAATACTTCGTCAATCTTAAACTTTAGTGTAAATTAGCTTTATGGTAACTTTTATTTAAATGCTAACAAACGCGATACATACGATGTTGTCAGATGTAAAGCCGACTAATTCGCTAGTATGAAGAACTAGATCCAAGCCCTGCGTCCTGCAGCAATTACCGAAACTGCTTATTTATTCCCAAGGACATGTAAAGTTTCATATGCCTTCGTGAAAAGTACAAGCATAATACATTTCGTTGTAACAATGAGCTCATCGAGGAAGTCGGAGTGCAAGGGAAACTCTCGTCGAGCTAGACGAAGACTTCTGATTCTCTCTAGCAAACTCAATCCGGTACAACATCAAACAAAAAGCCAGTTTAGCTTCTTCCGTTTCCTCCCCTTATCCAGAAGCTTGTTTCTTCGAGCCCTATTATCGGTCCCTGCTTCGCCAAACTCACTCAACTGCATCGTGCTCTCATCAACCTTTTTGACATTCAAACTCGTCCGCCTCTTACTTGTATGCGCTGGATCACGCTTATACTAACTTTCACGTGTACGCAATTAGTGAACATAAATATTCGTGTACATATTGTTATGCGCGTGTGAAAATGATAGAGAGTACGTAAAATAATTGTACGTAGAAAATTGTATCTCTAATTCCATAAATTTGAAATATTAAGCGCAATTTGCCGATTCGAATATCTTCATAACTAATAAGGACTTCGAGATTTCCAGAAAGAAAGTCAAAGTTTCAAACACCTTAGAGTTTTAAGAAGATCCTTCGAGTTGTATATAGTGCCAATCGAGCGACCCTTGTAACTTTGCCGTATCTCTTTATGAAAAATATGAAAAATAAGTAGGAATAAATAAAATAAGACAGCCGAATGAGAATAAGCGTTGGAATTTCGATCATTGGAAATGAAGGATACACGTGCTGTCTTACTAGAAGAAAAGGCACATAAATAAAGGAAAGTAAAATGGCTAGAGAAAGCGAGGAAAAGCGGCAGTAATTCGATAGATATCGAGAAAACGCTATAATAATTCCCTCATTCTGTATATTTTCGTTTTTCCAGAGGGGTAATCTATTAAAAGGGAGACTGTTTTCTATCGACCATCTACTTGGCTTCGCGTAATATTACATCTGGGGCGGACGAGTGACGCGCTCTCACCAATCAGCAAGTTTGTCTGGGAAATAACCCTATTTACACTTAGAGAACTTTGCAGCAGGTATATAGACCGTGGGATAATACGACGCTCCCGAGGAGAAAGACGAGCTATACCGTTTGCTTATACGACGCCCTGGTACTGTGGTACTCCTCGTTTCACTGCAGAATATACGTATGCAGATTAGATAGCGACTTCTCGGCTCAATCCTGTTAACTTCTTTTTTCACTTACGACGGCAACGCTTTAGAAAAATAAGATGCGAGACGAGATTTCATTATTTCTACACCTAATACTTGTTATAAGATTTTGCGAGATACATTCATAAACTGATTGCTTTGGCTGATTTGTTGCTTATGTTAAACTGCTGATGTATTAAAAAAGGTTTGTTCGCAATAAGTGACTCATCGCTAGCTTCCGTTTAATACACTACGAGTGCTAAAATTATGAAAAATAAATGGACATAAATGAACACTGAAAGCTGCAGGAACGAATAGCTTAATTGTTATTAAAGTTGGCATTTTCGCGACGCAATTATCAGCCACTTGTGAATGCTTTAGCGACTCAGACTTGTGACGATTCCATGAGTACCACAATAATCAATATCATGAGAAAACTTCTACCATAATAGCGCAAAGTTTTGCAAAGCGATAAGAAGATCCGAATCGTTCCATAAAACATAAATAAAAAAACTCAACAAAGTACTTGCCAACTGCTCTCTTCCTCCGGCTTTCCAGAGCCCAATAAGACAAAAGTGGAACAAGACTCCAATCGACTTTCTCGGGGTGCAATAGAGCAAGTTTTTCGTTTCACCGTTTATGCGCTATGGAGGGTAGACCTACTAGTCCAACTACTCGCGGATTCTCGGGGTCGCGCGGCGAAATCGATCGCGAATGATCTTCGAATAATCAAAGAGAAAACGCGAAAATTTCAGTCGATAAAATGATTTGCCTCTTTCCGGGAACTTCGAAGCGCACTTCCATTCCTGTTACGTAAAAGCGTCCGATGGCCGAAAGCCGATAGCCGATCGCCGATCACCGATCGCCGATCACCGAGCGACTCGGGGACCTTTTTAATAAACCGAACAACCGAGGGACGCAGCGATCGACCGCGACGACAAGGAAGAAGCCAGCAAATGTATTTACCTTCTGCTCGACCGAATCGTGAAAGGAAAGGAGAGAAGAAGCGCTCTTACACGAACGAGCGTCGTCTTTTACGTATATACCTAAAACGGAAAGAGGCCGTAGTAAAGGATCCACGCGATCCTCCATTGTCTCTGCTCCCTATGCTCGCCGATAAAAAAGGAGCTCGACGCCTGCTTTTATGTTCCGACTACCTTCTCCTACCCCGGCTTTCTTCTGCTACTTCTTTTACACCCGCAGACGCTCTCCTCTGCATTCCTGTTGATCCTTCGAGTTCTCCGCAAATAAACTTTATTCCTTCTTCCTCCCTGCCTTTTGCCTCCTTTCGTTTTATAGCGACGGGGACGCTTACCTGATACGCGGGATCCTGCGACACCAGGCACTTTCCATCGGCGATGCGATCCAAGTAGCCTGGATCCTTCCAGCCGAGCTGAGGCGCCAGTGATATGCCGAGGGATACCACCCACACGGTCACCACCAGACATCCTATCCTCCGTGGGTTCCTTGCCTGCGAACAAAATTCATTCCATCTCCAGCTTCCTTCGTTGTTTCTACGTTTATTTGCATTTTCAACGATATCTGAACGTACGGCTCGCAATGATACATGCAGATGTGTATTTTATTACGTAAATCTAGCGATATACGGTATGCAGTATTATGTAAATTGAACTCTCTAAAAAGCTGACGGAACATAACCTCTGTTTTTAGAGCGAATGAGAAGTTTTAGATCGAAATAAAATCCACTTTGTAAGCAATGGAAAATCTGGGAAAATATTGCAATGTATTGTTACGCTCATACGGGTGGTTTCGTATCGTGCGTTACGTATTGCGCAACAGTGCCTTAATACGACTAAGTATATCGGCTCCTTTTACCCGATGGTTCAATCGATTATTCTCATAAAATTTCGCTCCTAGATAAAAGTATTTTTATATTCTTAAATTTCGTACACCTGTAAATGTATGTTCGAAGTGCGAAATAAAGTTCTTGAAATTACGACAGAGTTTCTTACCTATGCAATATTTTAACGAATTTTAACTTCGACACCGACATATTTCACGTAAAATAATTGCTTTTGAATGAGTCTTAAATTTGCAAAGAAATTTTTTATAAATACAAGGGTTATTTCCTCGAATACGAATCGGTAAAAAATTTTATTTAAAACGAAATAATATTTTCAACGAAATTTCTCGAGCACTGCTGATATGAATTTTAATCTATTTACGTTTGAGATGCTGAAACGAAGGTACGTTCGATAGATATGATTATGCGGAATGCGTGCATTTTTCTTAGGTGCAGAAAATACGTGTTCGTGAAAGAAGTATTGCAGATAAGAGCAAATAAGAACCGTGAGATAATAATGAAATATACGATATGTATGTATAAATTAAGAGAAAAATTTTCAACAAAAATTAAACAATTGTTTACCCTTAAAAAGTCAAATGGTAAATAATATCCGTCACATAAGTATATATAATTCAATGCATGGATTATTGTGTGCATGCATGGTGTAGTAGAATAGGATGTTGCTTAGGTAGGCAGGGCGTGTTATCCATATATATGTGACGCGTCATTCGTGGCTTTCCCCTCGCCTTTCACTGCAGAGAAGCGCGAAAGATATTGAGAGCCACTCAATTCGCAGCCTCCCTCCCACCCTTCCTCACCCGCTCACTGTCTCTCTGTCTGTCTGTCTCTCTCTCTCTCTCTCTCTCTCTCTCTCTCTCTCTCTCTCTCTATCTCTCGCTATATATATATACATCTCGTGCTCCTTTATCCCTCGACTCTCCCGTCCCCTGGCCGCTCGCATAAGAACTTTTTTTGTCGAATAAATGTATATGCACAGATCCCTCGAAGTATTGTATGTGGGTGTGTGTGAGAGAGTAAAACGCTTTGACACCGAGCTTCTCTTTTATTTTTCGTTGGGGCCGGAACTCGATTTGAATTTATTGCACAAATTGTCGACTAGTTTTTAAGGTAATTTCATTGGCGCTTTCTTTTCTTCGCTACCAAGATTATATGTGTTTTGCTTCTCTAACGAGGTTAGACAGAAACTATCCAAAACATGATTCTAATAATAGAGTGGATTACTTTCCCACCCTAGTTGAAAATAAATATCTTAAGTATCTCTTCATTTGATGGTATTTTAGAAGACGATATATAAATATAAACTTAGATTATAAGATGATCTTCAAATATATTCCTCACGTACGTAAACATTTCATTAAAAAAAATATATCCTGTTATTTTTAAAGAAAATATTAATGTAAAATAATTATTTTTCCAGCGATTTTTCCAAACCAAACGTTGAAAATGTTTTTACGTAAAAGGTTGAAAATAAATAAAGGAGCAGCGAATGATTCGAATCAACGGAACCGTAGAATTTACGAAAACGAATGGAACAAAATAAACGTAAAAATATAAGTGAGGAATAAATTGACTCGAGAAATTTGACGTATAAGGATAGTTCCCGGCAAATAATGTAAAAAAAATTGAGATTTTCAAAATGTCCTTCACAGACTTTCCAGCCGCGTAATCACCATTTTTTATCTCCTTTCTATCTCCTTTCATTCGAGATCATCATTAATAGCATCTTCAATATAACGGCCACGAAAAATCCGTTACTTCCTCGTGCGAAAATTAATTTAGCTCTTATATCTCTTAATTTTCAACTTTTATATTTTTTTAAGCTTCTTCTTCATTTTTCGCATTAATTTCGCACGCTGCAGCGAAAGAGGCTATAGAATTGATTAAACCGCTGTGTTCTCTAGCGCAGCAATTAAAGGGCACATTCTGAACGTTCTCACGCTATTCCACGGATGTAATTCCGATAGGACCTTTATTAAGCGTCTCGGCGGTGCTTATGCTGCCAACGGAGGAAGCTAAGATAAGAAAGAGAGAAAGAGAAAAAGAGTGGAAGAGATAAAAGCGGCATCTTTTAAGCTGGTAAATTCCGCGAATTCGTAAACAGGTTGTAAGAAATTGGCGAGGAAAGTAGTCCTTGAAACAAGGGAGGTTGGTAGCGTCACGTAAGTTGTTAATGAGATCCAACTCTAATTAAAAGAAAGCAGCAATTTTTAAATGTTCCTAAAAATTTCTATTAGAATACATTTTTGGACTAAAATTATGATTTTCCTTCCGAATAGTAACCATCGTAAACTTTAATTATTAAAGGAAATGATAAACGGTATGAGATATCGTATTGTTTTTGTAACGGAATTTATCACTTTTATGCAGTATCCATTTTAACTTTAAAAATATTTCATTGGGCATTAAAATTAAGTTATTGCCTAATAAAGCACCTCTTCGCACAGGCGAAATTATGCAGTTACATTTAATAATTTAATTGCAGTAACCAGAGTACTGGCATTAGCTTGCATAAATGAGTTGTGGATGTAAAATTACACGTTGGACGTTCCTACTCGTTCCTACTCGTTCCTACTATTTCATTCATCATTATCTTTCTGCTTTTTAATACCAGTTTTAATCGTTTTCATTCATTATTCAGCTTAAAATACTCGTTCGATATAAAACATGTACGTCATTAAATCATGAGCGTTAATATTCAATGTTAATTGTTAAATATTAATTTTATTTCTAAGTTTATCGCGATATTTATGCTTGAATTTGAATAAAATTTTTGTGCGCCCTGTTACCGTAACGTGAAACAATAAGACCGCGACACAATTTATATTTAGAGAGCGTTGTTTTCAAATAATCTTTCAATTATGCTTTTAATTAAAACATACATTAGAGTATTAACGCACGAGTACTCTTAGACATATCGAGACTTAATTAGAAATTTTAGCAGGCGAAGAAATTATTGCGGCAAAAGCTCAAAATCAATTCAAATTACAGAGCATCAACTCGTATTACATATAAGAGATGTAATAATTTCGCGTATCCATTCTTTCCCATCGTTTCAGGCATCAGAAGTTCTTTCATTCCTCTAGACGTAAAAACTTTGCTATAAAAATTGTGTAAGAAGCAGCTCGTGTCGACAGCTCGTCACCGTTTATTTGATAGGGGCTTTCAAGACCGATTCGAAACAAATAAATCCACGCGTGTTCATTTCACTTTCTGCGACAGCTGCTCTAACATGCATACAGATTTCAACATGCGTACAGCGCGTAAAATGTCACTCGTTTCTTCTTCACTCGAAGAAAAACGCGTTGATCCGATGTTGGCTTATAGTTCTCCCCTCTTCCCGCCTTTCATTTTTTATCTCCGGATCTGCCAACTTTGTGATATTCAAGAGGATATAACGCCAACGAAACTTCGGTTTCGCGTCCTTATTTCGTCCGGGCGGGTCATAAAAGCTGGATTAGTCTCCCGAGAAATGGATGCACTACACGAGGTAGAGGACAGACCTCTTTTTCCCTCGGACGAGGCGAAGCTCGTCGTAACATTGTCGTGTTTTTTTTATTGCGAAGCGAGCTTGCACCTGTTACACTGCCTGATTTTATGACCGAGATCTTTTGATCTGTCAAGTGAGATTCTTGTTAGGCACTTTCTACCGGCCTATCGTATGACCGTTATTATTTCTTGTTCGATTTATAATGGACACTTTTTCAAAAGGGAAGCGGCGACGAATCGTGCAATTTCAAGCGCAATACCGAATCAACGAGTGGTCGTTAATTCGAAAAGCATGCAGAGTGATTATTCTATCACTGAGTACTCAACTGACTCGATTAACGCATTTAGAAAGTAGACTTATGAAAAAAAAAACAAAGAAATGAAAAGAAAGAAAAAGATAATTTCTATGCACCACGGTTATCTACGCTTGGACCGTCTGCTGGATTCTGTTTAGAACGACATAAATACTCTCGATCGTTTTCTGTAAAACAAATTGTCTTTTAAATATATTTACCAATTGAAAAATAAAAGCCGCTCATTTATATCGGGAAAAACAATCGTCATCGTATCACCAAGTTCTCATTCTTTTATGCGTACATAACTTCCGGAAATTACTTCTAAATGTGCATTTATCGACGTTTACTACCCTGTCTTTCTAATATTCTTTTATTTGCTTACTTTTTTACTCCTATACTCAGTTTCGATGCAATTTCTCTTTTAAATATTATCGACTAAGTGCTTTTTCATAAAGTTCTTTATTAAAAAAAGTTTAACAATTCAAGGAAGCACTGCGAGTGTCAGAAAATCAAGAAATATACTTTATTTGCTAAAGAAAAAGTAACAAATTCTACGGTCTGTGCATACATAATTCATGCAATATGGAAGTTCGAAAGATAAGAAACTTCCAAAGTTGGCGACGAGTACAAAAAGCGGTTGCATCCAAGCGAAACCGAGAATATAAAACACAAATGTATATTGTAGGATGTCATTAATTGACCTGTATATAATTTAGATCGGTGACAGCCCAATATCTGTCGACCGCGATAGCCACCAAATGTAATATCGAAGCCGTGCAGCAGAGAACGTCACTGCTGGTCCACATGTCACAAAGCACCGGCCCCAGGGACCATCCGGAGTTTATCTACAGTAAACAGAAATGCATAAATATAAGACCTGCTCGAAACTTTCATCAGCCATTAACTTTCTTAGACGCATATCTTCCGTGTACGTGTATACACGTCCGACTGTGTCAGTATGTACGTATCTACATATACAACTATGTTACCGATAATACAATATAATAATACGTATAAATGTTGTCGATTAGCTGTCGGCGATCGTTGAATCGTTTAAGCTTTAATCAACTCTCGTTTCCGAAAACATTTTCTTCTTCTTAGAGAAATGGAAATTCTTAACGGACTTGAACCTTGAAATTTCAGATCAGAAAGTGTACATTTTATTTCATACGAATCAATGTCGAGCCAAACATGCAATTGGTATTATTCTTAGCTATAGATAAATAACGTGAATTAGTTGGTCGATCATCAGAATGTAATTCCCAAATGTAGATATTATAAATGATATTTATAATATCAAGAATGGCAATTCCATTTTGCATTTGGCTATTAGTTTTTTAAAATTATACATAAATATAGCATATTACGGAGTATTTATGATCGTAATCTAATATTATATATGACATAATGCATTGGTTTTTGTAAGAAAATATCTTAAGAAATTGAAATCTTCCATTGTGAATATGACTCGATTATCGTTGTACATTTATAATTTTATTAGATTACTAGCAAGTACGTGATTATTGTCACAAAGTAAATTGGACGAAAACTGTTCCAAAATCGAAACAAATTAAAAATACTAAATGTTATTGAGTAAACTAAATAACCTTTTAGTGTCGTAGATGTTAAATTTGAAACCCTTCTATATTAATGACTAACGATGTAAATGAATAATTGTACACAGAGGTGACAACAAAACTAACAAAAACTTTTATGTCAAAAGACGAGGTTGCGTCGTGTGTTTTTAATGCTACAATATCAGTGAGTAGTTAATAACACCTAATTTGTTAAGAAGCAAACTACGAATCTTAAGAAAAAATTTCATCACTCAATAATACAGGAGTACGGTAAATTAACACAAAACATTCGTTTTCCTATAAATATAAAGTCTCAACTATTCATGAATGTATTTCTACACAATTTGAATGCTGAATTAGCCTAATTTTACACCAGCTACACTAACGTAAAACATATGAAAATTATTTTTATATTAAGTAACCAATGGAACGTTAAATAGTGCGTTAAATTTTGATAGAACGATTATTGCATAATTGTTACAAGCTCATTCAAACGCACATTCAGCATTTGATACGTACTTTATTGAATTGCGTGTGGCTCACATTGTAAAATATGAATAACGAATACTTGTTTGTAAATTGATTAGTCTTTTGAAAGGACGTTACAATTCATGTAAGAACTATTATAATAATTTATCAATTAATTGATCTTATAATCGTTTACATGGATTACATGCTTATAGAAGGACATGTAACACATTTCATATGGAAAAAGTTTTAATTAAGTTGAAGTTGTTGAAGTTTAAATATTAAAAGTTAACTATTAATGCTATTTCTGCCTTGAAAATTACCCTCACATTACAGTACGTATTATTATCATTTAATTCATTAGAAAGAAAAGAAATATATTATAGCAATAGATTACAAGCAGACTATATAATTTATATAGTATAAATTATAAATTATTATAAACAGATATGGTAATAGATTATAAGTATATGATGCAGACAATAGTTCGTGTTGAATCTTATGAAAAGATTGCATTATAATTATTCGGATGATGAATAGTTTTAAAGGAGAAAGCTTCGAGTCATAAGTATGTGACTTGTTGAATGAGAAAAATCGCTTTTTTAAGTTTCACTAGCTAATATACATTTACAATTTATTTTCAGAAGATGAAATTATTATCGAGAGATTTTCTATAAAACTAAATTTTGAACTGCCTTTATAACTGCCTTAAATGGCTTCAATTAATTTAATGGAAAAATGTCAATAATTAAAACGTAAAACGTTCCGATCAGAGTCTTAATACTTCTATTTTAACGGTAAAAATAAATACAGGCAATTTCAAAGAAAATTAAAATTTGAAAAACATTGTAATTAACAATGAAAATATTTTCACTTGAAGAAGAAACTTTGAGATTTTATAGTGCAAAGATGCAAAGATGTAACTCAATGCGTTACACGTCGATTCTAGATAAGGCCAACGCTTTAACAATGCTCCACACTCTTGCAGCTATAAAGTGTCGATTTTAGTCATTATTAATAGGAGTTTCAGCCATTATTCGAGCGAGATAACTTGCACGTTTTGGAAGCCATCCAATAAGTTTTCGAGCATATTAAATCGTTCGCCTAATATAGTACTAGCTCATATCGGCAGCAATTTGAGCAAATACATCACGTTCACCGATCGTTTCCCTTAATAATAATTGAGCCATTCTGGAGGACTATTTTACGCAGTGGCAGTCCGTTGATTAGCGCCGAAATAATCGTTAATGCTGCCTCTCCTCGATTCGATTTCGGCATCAAGTTTCCCCACTACGTCTCTCAACTCAAAGTCCATGTAACGCATAGAGCGTATGCGACTTCTGTTGGTGACGGCGGCATATAACTTACATGTATACGTACATAGTGTTTGAAAGCATGTCGTTAGCGTTGGGCCATTCCACCCTTTGGTATTATATGGCTTTACTACTATAGTCTTCGACCTACAGGTTACGAGCTGGGGGTGAGTACCAGTAGTGGCTAAAAAAGACGAGGTCGTTATTTGACCCGTAATGTCAATGACTATTGTTATAACCGTTGCTCGATGTGCCGATGCTAATGTAAACAGTACATTCATAGTTATGAAACGATGTGAAAGCAAATTACGTTTTAGTTGAAAAAAGTAGGTATATTTGCACGATTTATGCAGAAACAATTTTTGCATATTAACCGCAACTGAGGAAGTTAAGTAATTCATAGATGTAAGCATAAAAATCTAGCTCCTACTTTCTTTGCGCGACTGCTAAATTTAACGAGTTTACTTACTTATACTTCTATTCTATTAGTATTATACAAACCATTGAGATCAAGTAAGCAAATATTTAATGATAGCAAATATGTAAAAGAATAATTAAAGTAAAATCAAGTGATCAGATATTTTTAAAGGAATGAAAATATTTTTTATTTCCAGCCTACCAAATATATTCCTAATTCTATAATTAAGGATAATACGTTACTATTTACATTTATTATTTCCAGATGTAATCTTTCAGTAATACCGACTTTATTCCGAATCTCAGCGCATGTGGCGGACGAACAAATTACACGCATAACTAATCGTTTTACTTAAAATAATAGGAAAAACGGGAAATTTTATAATCGTAGTTGTACATTTAAGTGATTGGAATGAGATCAAAGATACATCCTTGGAAGAAGACAAAACAAGTAGGAAAATTCCCTTACGGTAGCTACAGAATTCAAAATCGTCATTTGATCACAGTAGAAAATCCTAAAATCAGGAAATTATAATCAATTAAAGTTTCTTCCAACCTGTCGGTCGAAGGATTCCAAGTAATGCAAAATTCGCGAGGCGACATCGTCACAGGCATTTCGCAATATCGGATTTTATACTGCATTTCAAGCATCCTATCTCACATACATAGGATTCAACTCGTTCCTTTCGACACGGTTATTTCATTCGAATAAATTTCGTTGCTATCTGCCTCTTTTTGACGTACTGAAGAAGAAGAAGAACGAGGGTGTAGTATTTGGAAACAATTTTTTTGACAGAGAATCACCTTTCGTGGTTCTACCCACGAATTTATTTGGTTCTTACAGATAAATTGGCCTATCTTTTTTGTGCCCTCTATCCTCATAACCTGGATTAAATTCTCCTTGCCCACATGGGCTAAGTGGAATCATTGAATCCGTTGCTGCTACGATCTTTACGAGAAACCTCACATTGCTCACGTTAGCCAACAATCGCGACTGCGAGTAATTTTACCTACGTACAATCTTCAAGAATCTTGGACATCTAAGGTGCGACCTCCGAGTGTTCTGCATCTGTGATGTTCGAATATTACGAGTGACGCAAAAGGGGAGAAGTTTTAGAATAGCATGTCCGGAATAACACTTATTTTATAATTTTGGCTTCTACGTATTTATAGTTAAAAATTTCTAGAAAACAATGCCTACAATCTGGATTTATATTAATTTTTCTGCAACTTTATTTGAATTTATTTTACTTATATGTAAGAGTACATTATTTTTAATGGCATTGAGTAAAATTTATATAAAAAAGGATGTGTAATCGTGTTTCTATGAATCATTCATATGGCTTTCAATATGCTTTTAAAGTTTTAAATCTTACAAATATAATTCTTTGACGAGATCAGGCATAATAAACTGATGTGTATTATTAGCAGCAAATCTTATAAGGAGTATCTCTTTGTTAGTCAAATACATTTAATGTAATAGCCTTGAAGAACATTATAAATTTATTAACTATTACATTTAATTTTGTAATAATCAATACTCGTATGCTATCTATTACGTAAATTTTCACTGATCAAGAAATTGTAAATTATGATACATTACCAACTCAAAACTGTGGCATTCATAAAGGTTATGGCACTATATAGTTTTCCCTTAGGCAATCAGTTTACATATACCTCATTGATAAATTACGAATATCATTAACAATAATTTGTCAAAATGCATGACATTTCTTGCGTTTCAATTCATTTTAATACGGATAATTGTTTTAGTGCAAAAAAACTGATCTACTTCTCCCTCGTTTTCCCTATTTAAAAGTAAACGTAGATTTTAAAAGAATTCTAATAAATAAGGATTGAAATAAAGATAAGAAGTAGCTTTTAAAAAGAGATTATCTTTCTCATTTTTACATAAGAATGTGACACACAGCGTACACGTACATACATTTTCTATTTTATGCTAATATCTGAGTAATAAATATTCGATTTATAAATCAACTGATATAAATTTTGCAATGCATCTTCTTATGACTGATAAATGTATTTAGTTTAACACCTCGGTTATTTTAGTTATCTTTCCAAGAATGTATTTCGTGCTTTTCTTATGAATACTTCTTAAGTAAAAGTATCAATCGCGTTTAATGCAAATAAAAAACGACTTCATACGTATACATATATTTTGTTAACAAAGGGGCTAGAAACTTAACGATAAAGTTAATTCTTATTAAATAGTCACGTTCGCTTCGAAGCAAACGGGCACTAATTTACAAAGAAAAGTGAGATTATTAAAATAAGAAAAAAATTCCCTACGTCGTTCTCATGGTTCCCTTTTCGAAATAAGCTAGCTATTTATTATTATTATCATGAAACCTCAAGAGAGATGAATAGACATTAAGAAGCAGCAAGCAACCAGGAGAACACAAATTTGTATTATAAGAATAGAGGGCATGAAGAGAAACGTATATACGAGAGAGCGAGAAGCAGTTCTCTTTTATACTCTCACACTAACGGTACATCCACGATCGTCAGTTCTAACATTACAGGCATAAGCTCTCGCACCACAATCTTGCTGGTATATTTCTCGATATTCTCTCTTTGAATCACTGTATTTGACATCCGAGTACTCCAGATGAATGCCTACATTAGAAAAAGTGGTGGGAAAACACGCGAATAGCCAGTCGGTCATTCTTTCTTCTTTCTCCATCTTTATTTATCTTCTTTCTTTCTATCTGGATTAAATATAGTCTGATGCTGCTTTCAGCATCAGACTATAATATAATATTCCTCCCGTTTGACGACGAAGAAGGAGTCAGAGCCATATAATCTGCCCCTCCGCACCTTTGGCTTTCCTGCTTTTCTATAAACAAGCCGCGCTCGTCTCGTAAATACAAGGAGGTATATAGGCGAGTATACCAATGTACCTGATGAAAGAGATGGAACTGGAGCAAAAAAAAAAGAAATGGTGCAAATGGGCACGTGAGAATACTCGAGAGTACGAATTGGCGTGAGGAAGCAGAGAAGAATAGTTCAAAGGATAAGAATATATCAAGAGATATAGAGGAAAACGCTTTTCTAGTTTCTTTCGTGTAAAAATATTTGCTACCAAAAATACTTGCTTTATTCATACTAATTAATTATTCTCTTACAAGCCATTTCGACTAAATTTCATCAAAAACGTAAATTGAATACTCAAAAAAACAATGTAATGTAAAGTAGCCGGATTTATTTAATTATACATTTGACTGTAAATGAGTCGTTAAGAAACTTTGAAAACTCCAACACATTTCCTTATCAATTATCAATATTCATTGATTGAAAAACTCTATAACAATTTGACATTTTGTCAAAACTGAACGATTATTCGTGTAATGAATTAATACTTCTTATATCGTTGTTAATATATTAGCATTTATATATTGAGAAAATAAGAGTTATTTTATAATAACTAATTTAACCTTCATGAAAACTTTTGAAAGTTTTATTTTACTATTTTGTAATTAAATAATGTAACTGTAATTAAATAATATACATCATACATCTCTTTGAAAGTAATATCTTCTCTCCTTCACAATTCTACAAGCACGTAGTAAAGTATTTAATTGCAAAAATTTATGGCGAAAGTCTGTAGTGAAGTAATTTTAAGCTTAATACTTCATGACCATTTCATCAGCTTTCGAAAAATATCTAATATTTGTAAAAGAGATTATAGATAATAAATTATATATTCATAGTAGAGATATTGGATTAGATAGAGATAGGAGGGTTATTTTGACAGTAAAACCCCTTTGAAATTGTCGACTGCTTCCTCTCCATAACAAATTCCAAATTCCAAAGCTGTAAAATGATCAAAACTCTATGAATAACGAATTTCGAATGGAGTGAAAGAAAAATGCTGCTACAGTAAGTAGAAAAATAAGAAAAAAGAGTAGCGTATGAGTATATGGTGTACAGATTCCTTCAAGTATCCTCGATGGTTCTAGCATTTTCGCAGCTTGCCGAGGAGGCATCGTTCCTACGAGACTTCCAGACGATCGCCCACGCCAATAACATACTGTTGATACAATATCAGTATCAACAAATCTTTATTACATTCGTGATGAAGAATAGAAGGCACCGAGAGTCCACGATCGCGAATTTGTCGTCACATGCTGATTTTACGAATCCACGAATGCGATCGTACGAAAATAATTCCTAGTGATTGGTACAGCAAGAGAGAAAGAGAGAAAGATAAAGAGATAAAAAGAGGGAGCAATAGAAATGACCAAGCTATTTCCGGATTATGAAGCGTAAGCTATTGAGCTATACTCGTCCTCATCCTTACCTGCGATTTTCCTGTTTTATCTCGTGTACATGCATGCATTTTTTTATTTTTTACTACTATTCCCGACTTATCTATGTTTTTTATTTACTTCTTACAGGTGTATCTGAATTGCCTGACAATTTTCTAAAAAAGTTTGTGTAACACGCACTCTAATCCAAGACGTAAAATAATGCATGACTTTACAAGAAACCTACTTATTTTCAAAACTTGAGAGAAATTTCTTACGCTACAACTTATTTCTTCCCAGAAGTTGCTTTATGTTAAAACGTAGAATGTGGATTAAATAAAAAAGCATCTCCTTGCTATTACGAGGACTCTCGACTCCCAAAATTGAATGTATGGATCCTTGAGTAATAGATGCAGCGAAAATGAATTAATGACTACCTTTAAAGGATTCTCATTATGAACAAATGATTACTATAAATCCCGAGTACTAATTATACAAGAACACTTATGCACAGTCGGATATAGTGTTTCACAGGTTCATCAATAGCATGTGGTTCATTTGTAGTAAGTAAAAAGATGCATTCTCGTCATTAATGAGTTTGATCTGCGCTGCACTCATCAAGGACACATATTTTCTACGTATGCCTAATAAATGAGCTCCTCTACCGATCCAGAACTAATGGAAACGCAAAGAATGCAAACTACAGCCTAAAGGAAAACCTTCGTGTAAGAGAATAATTTAAAAGTATGTAATTTATCATCCGACATTTGTAAAATGAATATGATATTAAAATAAGTAGCTCAGCTTTAAACAACAATCAAAGTGTGAGGATATCGAAGGTCTTGATGGGCAAAGAATTTATTTCACTAGGAACTGAAGAAGAAGAATAAAATATAATGAGTAAAAGAATGCGACAACATTTGAACACCATCTTTAAAAATTAAATTAGATGAGGAAACGTATTAATAAGGACAACTAATGTTGAATCGAGGCATAATTGTTAACATAGAAGAGTGAAAAGTCTCTACTTCGTGAGTTGTAAAATAAAGAAAAAACGAAATGAGAAATTTTGCAAGCTCAATTAATAAGAGATATTTTTGATACGAAAACCACTCTCGTGGTCACTTGGATCGTGGGATAATAAAAGTTGTCAACTGATTTGAATATCCTGCTCTATATCTTTTTAAATGAGATCAGTCGTTCTTTCTGAATAACCGACTTAGTCGGTTATTATATATCGAATAATTCACAGATCAATTCTAAAGCGAATGAATGATTGGTTATTCTACTTGAGTGTGATCGATGTGTAGGTCTGTGCGTAGATTTAGGTTAGAAAATAATAATAAACATTGAATAGCCCAGCAAAGATCAATAAGCTCACTTTTGAATAAGTACAGGTATACTATGGTATTCTATCTGATAACGAGATTGATAATTTAGTGAATATATGAAGAGATCTGATAGAAAAATCGTAATTGGCCCGTACTGGTGGATTCTTTAAAGCAAGTTCCAGTAAAGTAATATCTTTGCAAAATAAGGACAAGTAGATAATATACATCGAAGGTAAAAGCTAAAATGATTTTATATTTGTCCGTGGCTATGATGTGGGTTTCAGATAAGGTGCCCAAGTAGCTTCAGCTGACACAAAGAGTGGTAGAATCGATTAAAATCTTTAGGGTACCGTTGAAACATTAGAATCAGCCCCTGTTTCAAGCTCATTCGTAACAGTAGTAAACGATTAAAGTAGGCTCGTGTACGTGTAGCTGGCGTAAAAAGTTACGTAAACGGGTACGTAAAAGGTTACGTAAGTCTAATATTTTGATAAGCTATAAGCTATCCAAGTCAGAAGCAACGAGTATTTATAGATTTAGAAATACCTATTATCCTTCGTTAAAACACTTGTACATTTATAATTCCATTAATATTGACTTTAGGACTAATGGAAACAATACCCTAAGTAAGATTACAAAATGTTGGGTATTTTTAGGATCTACCGTCCTATCGTAGGCAATTAACAGAAAGTACTTTTATCATTGAAAAGTCTATGCAACAATATAGAGTACAATTTTTAATTTAAATATCGATAAAGGATATTCCACTATGAAATAATTCTTCATTTGTTACTGAAAAAAAATGTAACGATTTAACTGTAAATTCAATCTTTACATTCCATGCTATGTAATTTTGTATACATCAGTCAATGTATTATGCCTCGAAAAGAGGCAAGAATTAGTAAATTTAAATTTTCTCCTCGAACCACATTAGGTAATCAACACTTCATCGTGATGCGATAATCCAAACTTCAGCAGCATTTTAAGAGCCAAGAAAGCAAAGCCAATGAGAGGAAAAGTTAAGTTGAAAAGTTGATTCACAGCAACGCACGATCGAGTTTCTCTCAAGGGAACGATGTTCCAGTATGAGCATCGCTTGCTCGTTCTCTCTCTCTCTCTCTCTCTCTCTCTCTCTCTCTCTCTCTTATCTCCCTTCTAAGACCAAAGTGAATAAAAGATACGAAAGAAGAAGATACACTACCAAGAATAAAGAAAGAGAGAAATACGGAACAGCGGTAATTTCTCAACGAGCTTTCAGGAAGTCAATTGGAAACTCTGAATCTGAAACTTTAACACGTGAAGAGTTTCCCACTGTATTGTACATCATAGTATAAGGAAGGTAAATGCTCTTTTTAAAAAGTAACCAAACAATGGAAGTGCAGATAAATAAAATTGAACCGAAGAATATATAAAGTTGCGCAACTGTGCTTCTGTGTTCATTTCATATTATTATAAAGAGAACGCATCTTAATACATGTCTCAATAAAATTGAGATATAATTATTTATAACGTATCATCTTTACATAAAAATTCTCATTCCGTAGAACGCAAACAATTAAATTTAATGAATGCAATTTATTAAATTATTAATTCAATTTACATGCATTTTGGTATAAAGGTAAAATCCAATGTTTCGTTACCTTATAATAATTTATATAATTATGATAACTAAAAATATATCGAGACTTAAGGAAATAAATAAATTATCTTGATATTGCAATAGATACTGTATCATACTTATTAAGAATATAATTAATGCACATAGGAACACTTGTTTCCATAAAATATTTCTTAGTATTTACAAAAATCTATTCGTATAAATTGTAGTCTAAGATATTCATATTTATATGCGTTTGCTTAAGGTACGAAAAATATTATTTTATATTGCTAGAATAGTTGTAACATATTAATACAGTTTTTTATCAAAATAGTTAATTATGAAAATATATAATTTTATATAATTCAATGAAAAATATTCAAATATATCAGAGCTTAAACAATAGTCTTTCATTAAACAGGAAGATATGCCTAATTTTCCAAAATTATTAAATCAAATTGTATGATTATTTATGTGATTATAAAGAATAATTTTTAAGGACCTTCTAAAATTTGACTAAATAGATGACGCAAGTGAAAAATCAATCTGATAGTAACATGTTCATTGTTAAATTAAATGAATTACATTTAGAAATTGCCTAGTTTTAATTTTTAATTTATTTATACCGTTTTCTGCGATAACGATATCGCAAAAATAGTGTACATAAGTAAATAGAAGGATTGTTTATAAGTACTAAAAGTCATATTTTGAAATTCCGTTCTTTGTTTACATTAAATTATGTATATTATAAATTATTTATGGTTTCTTTTCAAGACCTATACGACCTCACGTAAAAACCTTCAACTGTTTCGATAAATGATTGAAATAAATTGAACTAAATCGAACATATAATTATTTCCAAATAGAAAACTCCAATCTGTTCGATTTAATCAATCGAAATTTATATTTTTTTAAAAATACATTCAATGTCTGATGATGATGATGATGATAATTAAGTTGTTTATTTATACCCAAGAATTATACATGTAGTTTGTGAACAAATAATATCCTTAATAAACAAAGGATTTATTATATACAAAGTTTCTTAAGACTAATGGCTGATATAAGTACAGGTCGCATGGTCGTACAATAATTTGTGTAACAATATCAAGTGTATAAAATAAATACATTTAATGTCTTGTAGACCAAATGTGACCAAACATTGATAAGATAAGAAATAAAAAATGCGATTCTAGCGGTTGATATTATGCTTTATACCTGAAAAGTCTATGTACATAATAGTAATGGATATCATATGACACATGTTTTCATGAGTCTAATGATTGTAATATTTCTCACTGTCATTATCGAAGATAATATCGCAACTAGAATCTTTTCTTTTATTATAGCTAGTATTTGACGATTTTTGCATGTCTTAATCCTTCATATTAGCTTTTCTAGTCTCATAGCTTTACTGCATTAGGAAATTTTACTCTGCGAAATATTTCCGTATTCACAATGAAAACTGTCTAAACTTTGTAGTTAAGAATCACAGCTAATTTAGAAAAATGAACTTTAGATGAGAACTGTTCGTATAAAAGGAATGCAAATGTCTTTATTATTCATCAGGTCATTGTAAGACAAGAGTGAACTTTAGGTGTTCTTAGTAAAAGTTGAAAAATTTTCTTTCTTAAAGTATAATTTGATTCGACATAATTGAAATGTATACCGAATATAAAAATTTTAAAAAACATTAAAAAACAAAAGAACCTTCGTTAAAAGAAACAAACATAACTTGTGATACAAATTGTCTTTAATTAAATCAAATTCTGTTATAAAACATTCTATTTTTTGGTATTTATTTATATTAATTCACAATTTGTTATTTGTTATAGCATTTTTTATTTCCTTCTATTAAAAGTATTTACATTATTAATATAGCATAAATAATATTAGATATTACGAAAAAGAGCAAAATATTGAAAAGTATTTTAGCGTACTAGTTATTATTTACTCGCGATAACTGTAATACGAGTATGCTAGCATTGACGGACTTTTAACCAAATATATATATATGCAGGAGTGAAAGTCAGAAGGATTGAAAGCTAAGGGCTAAGGAGGATATGAGTAGAATTTCCTTATCCCTGAACATAAAGAGAGGAAGAAGGAGAGAGAAGAGATAACCATATGCTGTACATTAAGTGTTTAGCAACAAAGGAGAAAATTTCGTTGCCTTAGAAACTATAAACAGACCAAGATAATATGTAAAATGGAAGAAGATAGAGGACTTGAGTGACTTTGAGACTAATTGCTTTTGTCACGTGTTTTTCACGTCATTTTTATCGATGCATGCTCGGTAATTTCCTGAAACCATCAAATTTGTCGAACCCAAACTTCTGTTTTGCTCCAAGCATCCAGAGCCTCAAGTTTTGCTTTATATATTTCAGTTGACAAACTGTTTCAATTAAATACACGTCTTAATTTCTTAAGGGAATTTCTCACCCCACAAATACTACCACTTTGACAAACGCGACAGCTATTCATTTCGTCGGATATTCTAGAGCACTTCTGCGCCATGCGCGATCGTAGAGTAGTAGATTTGGTAATTTTCGCCGCAGACACAGAGAAAGCTGAGCTGTGAAAGTGAGCTGTGCAGTCTAGTCGATTTATAACTTAACGCATGAGTAGCGACTATTCAACGGACCGGAATGAGTATGGCACAAACGTGGCGATTGATTTGTGCATTCTCTTAAATTACAGGCCAAGTAAATACCCTTTTACAATATAATTATTCTATTCCATTTTTAACTAACCTAATTGAATTACAAATTAAACGTTCATTCTTAATACCCTTATATTTATGTATTTAATAATATCTCGCTACACAGATTTTACTACGTACGTGACGTTACTGTTTTAGAAAGCGAATTAAAATAAAATCAAAACATAATTAGTGATGAATGAATTTCATGTTTTATGCGAGAAGGATGGATTTCCATAAAAATCTTGGGCTCAAAAACTCACGAACATATCTCTGTATGCGTATATATTATACGTATACGTGTATAAGTCGTTGAGTTATCTATTAATAAAATGAATTTGAATTTTTGTAGATTGCATTAGGTCATTCGAGTCTGCGAGTGCTAATTGATTTCGCATTCTTAGTTGTAACGATAAGTAAATAAAATTCGCATAACACAATCGCAGGAGTAAGCAATAACCTTAGCTAATCGATAATAATATAAATTAATTATATATAGCTACTTAAGTAAATACTCGATGTCCTTCTCCATTGGTAAATTATTATAGTTATAATGAATTACGATAAAGAAATTACAAGGACACGTATCGTGCGACCGATACTAGAAAAGAAAATGTAATTTCAAACGTGAACACTTATCTATGAAATGCATGCACAACTATTTGTACGGTGCGTGACTACGGAAATGAAAATTTGAATATTTCATATTTAGCAGCACATGCATTATTCAAATTATCGAATGTTAAAAACAGTAGGAGAAACAACAAGAGGACAAGAAACAACAGAGACTGAAAAATGCGAAATATTAAACACCTAGAGAGGAGAAATATTTACGGAGGAGAATAATTATGGATTTGTCGAAATTATCGATGTACAGTTGCTCAAGAATGCGAATGCATTCGACCAACTTTTATAAATAGCTCAGCTTGAAAAACCAACGCTCTGTTTTGTCGAGCTTACGTAAAAAGTGAAATAAAAAGTAAGTCGCAAATCTTCGTAACTTTTGAAATATGACGCAGAACGAAGTCGTTATCGTTTCACGATACGAATACAATACGTCCCCCGTAAAGATGAAACGAAAGACCATATACACGTTAAGCACTATCCTTTCATCCCATTGTACTTATTTGAGCGTGCGTTCGCTGGGGTTGGATGTAGGACATGGACTAGGGTGAAATAGAGTTATAAGAAAAAAGTTTACGATATTCAGGCAGTCCATACGAAACGACCGATAAATTTTACATATTCAAGAAATATGCGAGGGTGTTCTCGTTCTGCCGACTCTCTAACCAAAGCTGATACTCAACGGAGGATGCGCCTTGCAGTTCGTCCTTTCAGTGGCGTTAAGGAGGCCGTAAGTAGGTGTCGGACTACGCAGCAAGTTCGCAAAATAACTCTCCTTAGCGAGGAAGAAGGCAGGAGGAGCGAAGATGAGGTGAGAATCCGGAGAAAGAAGAATGGAAGATGAGGCGAGGGGCAGAGAAATGGATAGCGAAGGCGAGTCCAATACCATGAATGGACTTTCAAGCAGGCATATATCAACCTCAACCCTGGTTCCCTTTTCTTTCCGCTTCACCTCCGCTACTTTCGCTCCTTACGCTCTCCTTTCGCCGTTTCACTCTTGGCTCGCAGATCTATCTCGTGTACACTTTTAGATCTTCGACGTTTTTATCTTGATACTTCCCTTCGCGCTATCGTACGATTACCGATATATACGCGCGCGCGTGCAAACACCTTCGCATATTTACAAGCCATTTACCATTGACTGTGTGCGTTTTGGTACGCCACATCAAAAAAATGTACGCGAGGTTCCATTATCTCGATACTTCGGGTCAGAGGATCGTTCGGGTTAATGGGAGGTCGAGTTTCAAAATCACATCTTCATTGAGGTGAAATTATTTTACTATAGAATTTCCAGAAGAATATAGCGTTCGCGATGTGCCCAGAGTCCCCGAGCTCCGTAAGTAGAAGTGAGCAACTATTTTATCCCGTTATCAAAATAGGCCAGTGAAATTACGAGATTCAATTATTCTTTATGTTCTGCTGTTACAGGTCATACAGGGAGAGAAATCTAGGAGTTTTTCAAGTGTATAGTCAGACGCGATAAAAATACTTCACGAGATTCCTCAAAAATAACTGTAACTTAAATATTATTGGAATGAATGATTAGAAACACGTAAGAAAAAAACTCAACTTGGCCAATTAAGAAACAGAAGAACAACACGAAAGCTATCACGTGAAAGGGACCAAGTATCTCATGATTATCTATTCGATAAATCTCATTCTTCAAGAAATACCGATAGTGTATAAAATACCAAATGGCTTAAAGAAATTTTAATTTATGACTTGAAAACAAAGCACAACATCTTTTATTCGGTTTCGTTCTCTCCAATACATGAAATCAGCAGTAATACTGGAAGGCGTTTTCCATAGCAGTCGACTCACGTCCAGTAGTTTTTTCCTTCTCTCGGGGGTGCGACACGTAATTACGTGTGAAAGATGAAAAGGGAGACCGACCTCATCTTCATTTTCCCATATTCCACGGTTTCGAAGCAACGCATGTGTGGCATAAAAGGATTTGGGCAGGATCATCTTGCGAGCCACTGCGGTTATAATTTTTTCTACATTGGTAAAAAGCTTCGTATTCCGCACTTCGATCAATTTGCGTAACAACAAGCCTAACAAGATTCACTTTTGACGATAAAAACTTTTCTAACGTACAAAAATGCTCATCGATTAGCCGCTTGACCTTAACAACTTTCTAGGTGGAAAAAATTTGTACGTATCTCACGTAAATTTCGCGTGATAAATCAAACATTGAAATAGATCGGAATTATTGGCGAAAAATTGGAGGACTGCTTTAACTCACTCGAAATCGCGATCACGTTTCCTCGTCTGCTCCTGGTCCGCAGATGAGGAAATTCGTCGATACGAAAAATGCCAATATCACGGTAAACGACGTCAGCTGTATCGCACAAATTCGGGGTTTTGAAGAATGACGCGCGGTTATTTTCATCTGATCTACATCGTCATTCGCATTAACAACTCCAAGACGTGCCTACGAAATATTTCGTGAAAATGAGTGCGTCTTTACAAGCGTCCTAGATGTATACGTCCTAGATCTTGACCAAATGTCGACCATACTTGGAGAACTATCTAAAATATAAATCGTAGGAGGTTTCGATGCTCGTTCCTACCGAATGAAATGTCACATCAAGAAGGATGGAACAAGAAAGCCAAACACGTCATGAATATTCAGATTTTAGAAATACTTGGATAATATTAAAATACTGATATTTTATAACGAAGAAAAGGAGATTTAGCCTTGTTTTTGCATCAAAAAAGGCAACGAAAGAAAAAAAGTTGCGATAATTACATAATTCTACGTCGCGTAATATTTGAATGCGAAGTTATTAGGTAACAAGCGGTAACAAGCATAAGTTCCAATTTGCTTCTAAAATAGCTCCCTTCGTTTTATTTTAGAAAAATACTAATTCTCGCGAAATAAAAGTTTTGTAATTTGCGAGTTACTGTTTCAAATATGCTAGTTTCATTTTCTATTAAGATGTATTTCGTATAATTTGAGTACTGATTAACCTGCTTCGTTTATTATGAAATAATTAAAATATCTTTAATTCGTAAATTTGTCCGATTTTACATTAACAACATTTATAAAACATATATTTCAATAAGTACCATATAATCTTAATGTAATTCGAGGGTTAATTTTCTCAGATAGGAAATATCTTTGAAAAGCTCGCCAAATCTACTTATCAGACTCAATTTTTACATTTATTTTTATTTTTATTTTTTTCCAATAATAACGGTGGAACAATAATTATTATAGACCGTTAGTTATGTTTCATAAATAGCAACGAACCTATAATCAGCTTCGAACATTCAAGGAAAAATGCCAAAAAGTAAAATAGATCTATTTTTCCGTTGATGATTCATCGCTTCATCAAATCATGGAGCGTCAATGCGAAAGCATTTATTTTTTCCTTTCTCGTCTTCCCATTTTCTCCTCCTACAATCGCCTGGAAAAGAGGCAAAAGAAAATGGCGAAGAACAAAAGAGTGAGAAGGAGAAGGACAGGAGTTTGGTTGCGCGGTTATGAAAAGTTAATTTCAACATCCCCACGAAAGCACTCTCGCATTCTCGATTTTTCATTGTATTATTCAGTATTTTTCGCAAGGCGAAGATGAAAAAAGCCCTCCTCATGCGCTGGAGCTCTGCCCTTTGCACGCAAATAATACAGCACGAGTTACGAGCTCATAAAAGTAAGAGTACGAGACGCGGATCCTCGCGACCAAAGACGCTGCGTGACGTCTTTATGAGCGTGCAACAGCTCGCCCCTCTTTCTTTGCGCTGTCTCTATTACTCCTTTCAACTTGCACATACACAGAGATATAGTACCAACGCGGTACGTAACTTCGATTTTTCCTTCGGTCAACTTCGATGCGGTCCAATCGAATCTCAACACTACTATTAGTATCCTAGTAGTAAGTAGCGAAAGTAGCAAAATTTTGCAAAAGATCCGTTTCGATTGTTCGCACAACCATTTGTTGCTCTTTCTTTCTCTCTTTAATGTATTTCCTTGAGGACAGTCCAAAGGAAAAATAGTGCGGCGTTATCTAAGATCCCACTTCTGCAACCTCTTCTACTTTTTTCAAAGGACCTTTTTTTTAACTATTACACGCTACTTATTTTTCACCTACTTTTTCTTTACTTTACTTTCTCTCTCTCTCTCTCTCTCTCTCTCTCTCTCTCTCTTTCTCTCTCCCAATTTTTTTCTTCCTATTCTCTTAAATTCGTTTTCTAAATTGCATCTTTCTGACTTTTAGAGGCAGAAAAGTTTTTTTTATCTATATGAAAAGCAAAATGTAAGAAAAACATTGCTCCGAGGTCACTGCACAACATTTAATTTTGCCTGCAATTCATGGATTTTTACTCATACTTCCAAATGAAATATAACTTCATAATTTGAAGTTTCAAGGGACAAACTTTTGTATTTGCACTTTAGCAGTTTATTAATTAATAGAAACTGAACCTTAGGAAAATATAAATTAATTAAAAGTTGCAATGATTAGAGGACAAAGATATTTATTATAAATATTTTCCTTTGGTTCCTTAAGCATTTCTGATCTTCCGTGGTTTTGACGTTTTTATATTCAGAAGCACCTCAAACTTTCCTTTTCTTACAAAAAAAGAATCTGAAGAATTCAACTTTCTATGTAATTATCCTTTGAGATTTTATTTAATTTCTTCAGCATCTCGTTGTTTCGCTAAATATGTATGTTTGAGCACTGAATAAAATATGAAAACTACTTCGTTTTCTGTATTTACCATAAAAGAGAGCTTTTCACTACGTGTACTTATTTTATTGCACCATTGTTATTAAAGATATACATATTTTAAATATAACAATTTGATAATTACCATTATCAAAATCTTTGATATCATTTGATTTTTATTTAAATTACAGATATAGTACAAGTTTAAAATTAAAGTAGACAAATCCCAATAATCCAAATAATTTTGAAAAAATAGAAAAAAAGATAAAAATCTGTAATGTTGTACGTAGTTTTCAAAGAGGGACTTTCAAAGAGAAAGTAATTCCACCGGGAAGAAGTTATGTATTTTACTCTTTTCCTCTTCCATGGCAATTTGATAAGAACGAGAGCAAAAGAGACCAGTAGGCGAAGAGAAGAACAGAGACAGAGAGAGAGAGAGAGAGAGAGAGAGAGAGAGAGAGAGAGAGAGAGGAGGCTAATGCCATCCTAGTTTGGACGACGCTCGTCGTTAACAATGATCGTATTTTCACATCCTGATGAGGGCCGACGCTCGCAAAATCGTCTCGCACTCGAGTGTGTCAAGCACGGGTGTGAGAGAAGGAGAGAGAGAGAAAACGAATGTGTGCTATTCACGCCAGTTCTAGCAACAGTAACGGCAACAGCAGCAGAAGCAGCAGCAACAGCATGCCAAAGTGCTCTGGGAATTTTGGGACGCGTAACCACTTAGCGGTCGAGGATATTCTAATTGCTTGTACGCGCAACGTATAGGCGTTGATGAGTTTAAAATCATCGTTCGCAATCTAATCATATGAAAGCCAATTAGAATATTTCGCTAATTCCATTAAAGCACTACTGATTTTATTATGAGCTATTTGGTAGTATATGGTATATTTTTCGTTCATTTTGAGATTCTGTGTTTCCCGTGTCCTTTGATTTTTAATTTAAAAAAACTTCATATTCTTCTTAAATTACGTGACTGCTATTATGATACGAATAAATTGTTAAATACTAAATATTAAACTACATCGACTGATGCTTCTTTATATTAATAATAGAGTGTTTCATTATATGAATCTCTGCGTACGGATTTTCCGTAAGTACCAAAATTTATTAAATAATAGGACAAAGTCCGTGTCTGAATGAATAAAACGAGCTTTAAAAGAAAATGTATAGATAGGCAATCGTATATATTGCTATCGTTATTTTCATTTTGAAATCTCTTCTCGCACAATATATATATACACACGTGTATTCATTATTTTGAAATTTTAAACAGTTTAAAGCTATAGAATTTTTTGATCAATTGCATAAGAGAAGTTTAATATTAGTTTAAAAGTCCTTTAAAATATTATAAAAACAACATCGATTTTTATACTACTTTTAAAAATCCCTAAGTGTATTTTGTAACGGAAAATTTTCTATCTAATTTCTAAATTTTCTATAACTATAATATATTTTATTAACAACTTATGTTGATTAAATGTTTGAAAATTAAAGCTTTGAAGTGAACGCTCAAGTGGCATTAATATTCGAAGCTCGAACACGCATGTAACATATTCATTCTGCAATTATTGTATTACGCTAGTTGATGGCTTTAATACTGTTATAATATAGTTGTAAACGGTCAGCGATTAATGAACGTTTTATTTTACTAACGTATTAAAATTACGCGTCAGAGGATGACAATTTATGTTTATAGTACGTACTACGTAAATGCTAAATACTTTATCAATATTTCTATATTCATTTAAGTTAATGATATATTCCATTGCTTTTCTTTTAAATTAAATGTTAATGAACAAACTGACGTATAAATGTAAAAAGCAAAAACGATAGAGCAATTCAAAGCGAAAATTTACGTATTTACGTATAAAGGCTCAAGTAATTAAATGGAAAAAAAACTACGTTTTGTTATAACTAACTATTTAAATTTTATTCGCCGTGAATGGATAATGTTCTTTTGAAAAAATATAAATTTGTAACGAATCTCATAACAAATTCATTTGAAAGTTTTATTGAAATTTTGAATTTAATGTTTGTTTTTTACACTTTTGACAATAAATCATCTCTCCATGTATTCAGATTTACGTAACTTATTCATATAAATACCCGATGTACTTTAATTTATAATACTATGAATTTTCTGTAAATAACATTATTTTCATTATAGTTTCTTATTTAGGTATGATATCCAGCGTAAAAATTACATCTTCGATAAATCTAAAGAATTCAAATATCGTTCAAGATCCAGTAAATTGCTCCATCGCTCTTCATCTTACGGTATATACTCGCTATTCGCCGGTTAAGTATCGATGTATAGAAGAAGCGATAATCAATCTACAAGGAAATTTTTGTCAATATTTTATCTGCCATCTATTTTTCCGTTGTGTTACATTTAATCGTTTTTAATCAACAAGGTGTATTCCTTCTAATGTAAATAAAGGGATGGAAGGGAGTGAACGACCTTGTCCATTAGATCGTCTACCTTTTGTCGAAATAATACAGTGAGAGAGGGATAGTGTTAAGTATGTGCGAGAGAAAAAAGGAGATTCGTTTTCGAATGCGAATGCAAGACAAAATAAAAGAAATTTGAAGGAAAGGACAAGGCAGAAAGAGAGAGAGAGAGAGAGTAAGATGGGAACAAAATTGAAGAAGAAGCGGTTAGTAGGACTCTTGGGAGCCCGTGAAAATCAGATAAGCATATCGTATTTCGACGAATTCGGTATCCTTCCTCAGTTTTATTTTCTATCCACTGCATCTTGTAGGATGCGTCTCTTTCTCACACTGCTTCTCTCCTCCTTTCTCTTTCGCGTGTTTACTCTAGATATGTGTACCAACGCATTAAACGTCAACACTATAAATAATGCACGATTTCATTTTATACTTCAGGCTATCGAATAAAATTGAATCCATTACAGCCATGGCCTAGTTTCTCTCTTGCCACTTCGTCTGGGCAGTTTTTCTCTACATCTTCTTTTTGTTCTTCGGAAAAAGATCCGACCTATTTCCGGCACCATGCTTCGAGGGAAATCTGGCATGACGTGACAACCAAATTTCCTTTTTGTAAACGACTGTCGAAATTTTATTCACGATTACTACTACAGAAATAACTTAACTCCAATGTAAAAAGGATTTATTCTATAGATATTTTACAAACAGGCTAGAAATTATGTAAGCTTATTCTAACGAACGTAGCTTCAATTTATAGAAGATTTTAGCAAAGAATTTCATTCGGTTCTCGAATTTCTTGCCGAATTTTCGCTACATTTCCCAAATTTCATAAATAGATACTCGTATTTATCGCGAACTAAACGAAATCCCCTATCAAAGGCTTTATTCGCGTTTTACTCTCTAGTTTTGACAGTTCACTCTAATTATTTTATTCTGTTCGTTCTGTCCTTACGTAGGCGAATCTTAAATCAACGTGATGTAAAAAAAAATGAACATTGAAATCCATCTCTTGTGGAGTATTGATAAATGTTTCAAAAGTCTGGACAACGTAAGAAAATTGCATAAGTGGTAGAACAAGTGCCTCGATTTACTTATCAAGAAAATCCTGCCCGATTGAAAATGTCTACCGTTATCTCTCCGCCAGTACTAGAGTGAATAAAGCACAAAGAGAATCGGAGTAAAGAACGAAATTGATCGCGCTGCTCGAAAAGATTTTCCGGTAGATTTAACTCCTAACCTTTTTGCTGACCTTTTCGTTGACTTTGCCAATGACTTTTCCACTGACCGTCTAGTCGACGTTCACGAACGCGTACTTTTGATATTTTTAACGGACCGAGCGCTTCTGCATAAGATGCGCAACAAGCATTATTGGTTTTGGGATGCTGACAAGCCCGATTCTCCAAAGATATCCAGCCATTTTGATGCTCTTCTTTCAAACGCTCCTCTCGCAATTGACTTTATTTTGTTTCTTCGCGCGTACAAGTGCTTGAAAATATTACGTATTCATTGTTCGAATAAATGAAAAGCACGGATAAACCGTAAAAATAGGACCTCAACCTGGTTATTGGAATCAAGAATTTATTCATTATAGGGGGTAAGATTTCTTATTTTATTTTATAATAATTGCTCTGGTGTCTTATTCGAGGAAAATGTTCGAATGTTGCCTTTGCAATTTTTAAAGAAAACTTTTAACGATTGCTTCTCTATATTCTAAAATATATTTCTCGCTGAAGCAAAAATTTCAAACTTACAACGGATATCTATAAAATTCATTATAAAAATTCTGTATAACTTTGTTTATTCTCGATATTCTTAAGCTTTCGTGAATGTTAAACAGTTTTCTTTTTGTTGGAAAGATAATGTAAGCAAAGACTCCAAATTTAAATATTTTTTTCACGTCTTTCTTATCAAGCATTTATAAAGTTTCAAGGATGTCTATATTCTAACTGCAAAATTAAACATGAAACCATGCATTTACATACGTATGCAGTCTTTTATTGCACATTTGAGCATTACGATATTACACGTGTAGGCTACATTTTATTTTTGCTTAGCGCTTTAAAAAAAGAGAGAGAGAAATCGCATGAACTAGAAAATGCGTCTGTACGTGTAAGCACGCTAATATACATATATCTACATCTACGAGCGTACGTATCAACGAACAAAATGAAATAAAAAAACATTTCTACTATTCTTATCGAAAAAAAGGTTAAAAGTTATAGTAGAAAAGTCGAAGCAGCAGAAAAGTCTACTTTTTTAGTTTTTATAGTCGGAGAAAAATTGATGCGCAATGTAACGGGAGTTTCAACGAACTGATAAAAAGAAGAAAAATTCAAAGATATAACATCTACATTTGTACTATTCTAACAAAAGTTAAAAAGGAAGGAAGATTTTTTCTCATTAGCAGCTACAATTTATATGATACACTTCCTTCGATTTGATAAAATATTCATGCTCATTAGCACAAAATACATGTGTTCGACGTGAAAATTCCCCTACGAAATACGTGCCATCAGATAATTATTTAACAAAACTCAATGACATTCTAATTCTTAAAACTAATCGTTAAGAGTACTTAAAAGTATATGGTGCATTCTTGTGTATAACATAACATTAACCTTTTTACGTTTAAATTACGTTATTGAGATAATAGCAATGATAAATGATCGTACTTATCACTGACTTCGTAAGAGAAAAAACTACTCAGTCGTATTCTCCACTTCTGACTTCTCAAAGCGTACTTGGAAAAATATGAAGTATGAAACTTTTACTGGAAACGTTAAATAAAACATGTACTTAAAAATGACTGGAAGACGAGAATCCATCCGACCTGCAGTCCTAAGTTTAGAACGACGAAAGTTCGGAAAACTTCATTCTCAAGAGACAATGCTCAATGAAGAAATAAGACGGTAATTGGATTGAAGGGTTCAGAGTCTTCTCTTAAATCCGTTTTCGCGTGTTTAACCGATGCGAAGAACGAAGAGCGATGCGAACAAGTTGACAAAGTTGTGAGAGTTTGTAAATCGTGTATCTACAGGGAGAAAAATTATTCACTGATGCTACAAACTTATAACATCGGTTAAACACCTCCGAAAAGCATATTTTAATCTATTTTTAAGGATACTTTTCGGCAACTTAAATGAAAATAAAAGAACTGTAGTTTATCGATATAATAATAATATTTATTACTGCACCAAACTAGCAACAAACTATATTAAATTTCACGCAATTACGCTGAAATTTATGTTTTTAAAAACGAGGAAATTTCCTATACTACAAATCATTTACGAATAAATTAAGTTTATTTTCTGCAACATAAATTACAATTTATTTCAACTAATGAAATGCTGTCACATTTAACAGGCAGAAGATGTGAAATAGTAAGCATAAATGTATGAACTTAATCAAAATAATATAATCATGTCCCTTAACTGATATTGAAAATAACGAAAGTAGTTCGAACGGCATCCTTAAAGTATTTTCATTTTAGTTTTTTAGTATTTTACAAGCACTTCCTGTGTGTTATTTCCATGCATTTATACAGACATCGCGCGAAAGAAATAGGTAGACGTTGCGAAAAATAGATAGTTAGCCAAATGTTTTTCGAAAAAGACATCAAACTTTGCTTCTGATAAGAAATAGTAATAGAAAAAAAGAGAGTCACGAATTCAAACTGCAAGTTCTTCACTCCCGTTCTCTCTCGCTCTCTCGTGTATGACAAAAAGCTGCGCTGCTGTTTCCTTGAGTTCCCAACACAACGCAACTCGTCGTTCCAGCAACGTTGTTGAAAGGCCTCGCATGTCGAACAGCTGACGCTCGACAACCCGCGTCACGCGCACAAGCAAACCATCGGTTATTCAATATGTCGAGAACTGCTGTACATTGTGCCATGTACAAGAGCGTTCAATGCGGAATAACGATGAATCAATTACTGCTTTGAAGTACTTCTTTCGAATTGGTTTAGTTTGAGTTATGTGCATAAAATATAATGAAGATTACACGATAGTAAAACATCTGTACATATTGACTACATTTCATCGTTCCCGTGATTATTTAATAAGAGGAACATCCTTGTATTATAAACGAGTTATTTGTAAATAACTTTTTCGGCTTTACGAATCTCTCTACTATATATCACTTCTGAATATTTTTTAATTATACGATTTTTTCCAAAGTTTTCATATATTTAATTGGAAACTTTCTCTTCTTGATGTGAGAAAAATTGATTTTTTCTTCACCCGAAAATACTTCAATATTTTTTAATAAACTCATTTATTTTTAACGGTAGAATTTCATACCCTTAGCTGAGTATCGCCGAAAACACTGATTTCCAAAAGTTTTTTAAACTTAAGACCGATGGCACTTTGCATTATCCATAAAAACTTCGAGATTGATCAATCCTTTATGAGACATGTACTCTAAGAGTATACGAATTTATGATCCGTAATTATCCAAAAATCTAAATGATTGAATCTCGAGTGTATTGTTTCTTGATTTATAAACTTTTTAAACAATATTTAAAAATTAGTAATTTAGTGGCGTTTTATGAAAGTGTGATATTATTGTCAAAATTTATACACATAGAATTATTGTCCCGAATAAACGAAGTAAATATTCCGTATTAATTAGTAAATAAAAATATGATACGAAAAAGAAAAATATGTGAAATTTAACGAAGTAGAACAATTACAATATGATCAGACATCGAATCTCAACAATTTCGTAGATTTCTTTTCTTCAACGAATTGAAATTTCATTAGAATATAAAATTACCATTGATAAACTAATAACCTAAAAGAGTTTTAAGGATCTTTTGAATAGATTTAAACTTCAGAGTAAATTTAATATTTTCAAAAATTTAAAAAACAAGCTCGCATTTTAAACGAAATTAGTTCTTTTATGTTTCTTGAAATTAATTAATATTATCTCGCAATTATCTTAATGAAGTTATAATCTAAGATTATATTATACGAGTTATTATTTTATATTTATATTTCTTGTAGAACAATGATAATAATTTCATTAATCGAAATTGTTCCAGAGCTTATCAGTTATCTCGATGTACCTTTTTGTTCACCTGTCGTCTGTTTGCACGTCGACATATTAAACTTCATTTCATTAAAAATAATTAAATAAGTAATGGAGAAATAGAACATATACCAAATAATTTATTTGTTTTAAACTCAAAAAATACGATAAAATTATTGTTCTCGTAATGGAAATTGCAACAACATATAAATAAATATATGCATAAATTTGATTGTCGAGTGAAAATTTTCGATTTTCTGCGTTTACCCGTAAAAAAGAATAGCGCAACAGTTATAACATTCAATTATAAACTGATAAATAATCATATTCTTTACAAAGTTTGCTTTTCAAAAGATTGTTTGAATAAATAGCAGTAAATACCAAAAACTTAAGAAATTGTCAAATCTGAAATAAGTTAGCGATTGATATTTAAAACAAAATTTCTTTTATTAAAAATCTATCGCAATTTTCGTTTTCGTAAGATAGTTAGGAACGTACAGTAATTACCCGAATAACAGCATTATAGAAGTATAATGAAAATTGCGATACAATGACTTATAAGTGATTCAAACTGATTCCAGTTACACGTAAACCCTTCTTTCTCCCTACTCTTATAATTATCATGTAATTGAAGTTTAAATAATCGTATATCACCGAGTCTTACCCTCTCGAGGGTCACTAACTTCGTAGATTGAATCTGCCCGAAAATACCTCATTGAAATTTTATCGTACGTAGAGACAGATGAAATTATCCAATCAGCGCTATCAAGAGCGCCATCCACCGCTTATAAATTGTAAAATCAAGATTAGTCCAAGTGGTCGAGTGCGCGTTGCATTCGTGCACTAACCACTGCAGATGCGAGCTCCAGGGTGCAAGAACGAGCTTCCAGTTTTATCGCTGACGTCTCCGCCGAGAACGCGCCAACGAACTGATGTGCATGGAGCTTGCGCGAGCTTTCGAGCGTCGGTTCATTAAATGCACCGGATTCGGCCGCGCGCAGCCTAAAGCTCCCGAACCCGCGTTGCGAAGCTCGCACTTTAACGCTCGCTTGTCGCTAAGAAGAAGGAGTGCGAGAAGCTCGACTGCGTGACGCGAATCTCGGCTCTTGCGGTGGATCTTTTTACGCTCAAAGCTTTATAAACCTTCGGAGCTCCCTTTCTTCCATTTCGCAAAATCTTGTTTTCCTCTTTTTTCCCATTATTCCGCTTTATCTGTCGCTTTGACTCTCGAATTCGCGTCGGTTTTCATTTTCTGCTTACGCGACGAAGCTCGCGAGAATGAGATTTTCCTTTTTTATATTTTTCTATGCGAAGGCGATGAGCAAGAGGATTATCTCTTACTGCTTTGGACGCGCACGCAACTATTGGATATTTTTTATTTGATCGCCTGGCACCTCTTAAAATACGCTCTCTCGAACATTCTATTCATTACTTTTTTCCCCTGTACGTTGTCCGAGGTATATTTCTAGGGTATTTTTCTAGGGATGGACTTTTTTTACAGATCCTTTGTCAGAGAATATACGAAAATAAGTGAGTACCAGATTTCAATTAATGTTCAAAAATTGTGAATTAAAGTGTTGTATATTTTATTCGGAAAACAGTTAGACCGCAAAGTAGACTATGTGGCTTGACTCTTATCTGTACCGTATAAATAACGTTTTTTGCGAATATAATACAACAAGATTTCTTTGTTCATTCAAATACTTACTCTGTTTAAACTAATTCTTATCGAGTCCTTCGCTTTAATCAAATCAAGCCTCAAAGATCGATATTCTTAATGCAAGGCCGTTTAATAAATTAAATTAATAAAGAAAACATTTTTATAAATATTCAAGCTTTAGAGATTTTAATCTCGTACTTGATCAAAAGTATGAAATAATATTGATTTAAGAAATAGGTGCACGTATACGTACGGCACATATTCTTAACGATTTTACGTCAAATATCTCGGACGATTATACTCAATAAGCTTGAGTATAACGTTGTCGCGTTCTCGGACGATATATATATTTCGCTATGAAATTCCTAGAACATTATGAAGTGCCGAGGCTTCTTGCCGTAAGCAAAAATTGTCCGTAACGTCAAGCGATAATTGCCTTCGCTCCCGAATGCGAAAAAGAACGAACGTCGTGAATTATTGCCTTAATAGCGAACGTAGACCATCAAGTGTAAACCGAACGGTGGGTTTGGTCCTTTTGGCTGCCGCAATGCAACCCATCGACGATCGATTAATGTGAAATATAACTTGCAATATTACCCGTTCTCGTGGATTTTCGCGATGCTACATCATGATAAATATTTCTCGTATCTTCTCGGTTTAGGTCAAGGATTCAGCAGCAAATTATTTCAAAATACAATGTATCCCTGACATCTTTAATAAAAAACTGAAATCATTTATTATACATTTTAATTATTTTAACGTCATCATTTCGGTTATTAAAGTATTTTCTCTTAAACTCGAATGCACGAAAACTTATAGATTTTACATTTTTCATTTTACTTTCATAGCAAGCTGTAGTCGTCGATTCTTTTCTATAAATACGAAATAAATATTTAATATTTATGAAATATTTATGAGCTTACGTAATATAAGGTCGAATATTAATAATATTTAATAAATAAAGAAGGTTTTTAGTTTCATTGATTCGAGTACGTTTGTAAATATACAAAATAATCAAATATAAAGTTTGGAAATATAATTTTCAAAGTATTCACAAACTAGTATAAATACAATTTGCACAAAAATACTTGTGAAACGGTTATATCCATCTATTGATAAAGAAAATTCATTTTAAAATCCATGTTGGTGTACTTCGAGTGTCCTTCAAATTGGCAATTTTTTATTTAATATTTTCTTTTATAAATATGATTGAAATTTGTTAAACGAGAGTCGATTGATTATTAAATAATAGCCACAAATAATAGAAATTTTCTCAGTGCAGCCTCGTCTTTTATACCATAAGATACAAGTAATTTTTTAATTTTAGTTCATTCGAAATATCTGATCTATATTAAGCTTTGAAAGGTGGAATTGCGTTTGACTAATCGATATCAAGATAATATTATACTTTCAATATTCACTAAATGTAACTAACGAGTAACCAAATTCTACACTGTAGAAGCCTGTGTGGAAGCCACATTTCAGTTACATGTGTTGTTAATTCTTTCAGTATTCATCGACTTTATGTAAAGGAATTTTGTAATATCAAATTATCAATGGCCTTCCATATTTTTTGTCTCCGTGGTACTTTATTACTATTCAATGTACGCTTTCAATTACGAAAACGAATGTAAACAAAATAAATAATAAAAAACAAATAAAGTATTCGGACATAGTTTTTAAAACAACTGTGGCCAGTAAGAAAACGTCTTCGTTGAATATATCTACTCAAAGGCTATATAAATTATAGTACAACGCAACGTCAGCAGAAAGTTTTACACTTCATTTGAAAAGACCGGACAGAACGGTTTAATGGTCATAAAGTAGATTTTAACTTATGCGTCAAAAATTGATGTCCGTTATAATGAATGAGACAAAAAGCAAAATTAATTCAAGTGATTGCTTTGATTATTAATGTTGATTTTTAACACTCGTCTATAGTAAACTATAGCTGACTCAGCGAATCTAATAATCAGCGCAATAATTAACAGCATACTAAACTACTTTTAATGCAATCAGAACAGAATTGAATTTATATTTTTTGTCCGTTTATATTTTATGCTTTTTATATTACAATGTAATGATATTTGACCATATGTTATAGACCTTCATTGAATAAAAATGAAATAAATTAAAAGTTTGAAACGAGTCAGTCAAATCGAATAATATCCGACGTGAAACGTATAACGATACAAACACTTACTTTACACAGAAATCTGAAAAATTATACCGATCGAAATACCGTAAGCCTTGGGTTCCAACTCCAACGTAAATGTAAAATACTACGTGAAATGTAACTAGAGTTTCTCTTTACGCGCAAGCGAATAGATAATGTAAGAATATCGCGCCTGTCAATAGTCCCAAAGCACCGATGCAACGAGCGACTAATTTTTAATCCTACGGCATAACGCAGCGGCATTTAAACAGTCCTGGGAGCATATTTATTAGCAGGTTCAAGCGCGAACGTATAATCCCGTGTATTCCATCGATTCGGGTCGTAACGAGCTTATTTCCGGTCCGCTCGTTGGCTCGGCAACGAACGCAGATCACTCCCACGTTATAGCTGGTGTCGTGCTCAAATTGACGTGCTTTATGGGGAAATCCGCTCCGATGCTCCTAGTGTCTTGGTTCGTGAATGCCTATAGTACATTCGACTGTCCCGTTTGTACCTTCCGAGACCTTTGGAAATGTCACCAACAGCAGCAGCCTCTTTATCTTAAAAAGGCGCGATGCAGAATTCGATTTTCACGATAATTATTTTCACCTCCCTATTATTATAGTTTATAGATTCCTTGCGATGGAATCACTCGCAAGTTCGAACCCCTCTATTTTCGCGATATTTATCCTTTAATTTAAATACTGCATATTGTGCAGTTACCTCGATTTGACCACGTAGTTTACTATTTCATTCTTATACGTTTAATGAAACGTCGGTGTTCTATAATTAAAAGTGAAGCAACGAGAATAACGAGATGTGCGAGTGGATGTGATAATTCTTTTTAAACGCTCGATACACTATCGTGCCTATTTTATCTCTAGATTATCTCAATTCGACTGATTTTCACGCGTGAAATTTATAGTTATGACTTTTTCGCAAACATCCACTGCAAACATCCACTACAAACATCCCTCGTTCGGTGACGTTAATTTTAATATAACGAGGCTTTCATCGCACGGAAAAGTACCAGATTCGAGGAAATTATGAGCAAGTAATACTTGTATGTACACACCTCGTAAACGGCTCCTAAAGGCATGACAAGACACGCGACCATAAGGTCAGCCACTGCCAGACTCACTATCAGATAATTCGCCACCGACTGCAGATTGCGCTCCATCAGGATCGCCGCTATCACGAATACGTTTCCTGAAAAAGAATTTCATTATTTACATGGTACATGAGTATTTTCCGAAATCCTTTTCCACGGCTGCAATTCGATAAATGCGATCATTTTTTTATCTGAGGAGCATTTTCAATGTATCTCCCTTTATATCCGACCGAGCGCTAAAATTCAACTGATGGTTTCATCAGTTTCATCGATATCGTTACGTATTTATTAATAATATATTACGTGCAATTTTATTAAAATTTCTATAAAAGCACTTTGTTAATGTCCAAGTCTTGCTGGAAAAGTGAAAATGTCACTTGGTGACATTTCAAGGAAAAGCGCTGTATAAAAGCGATGAAAATATTTATTTATAAAAGTAATGTATACAAGTTGCATTCGCAGCGTTGTATTTCCATTTCTGCGAAATAATGCGCTATAGAGATAATTCAAAGAAAGAACTTGAACTTTCGTAGAAGTAAATTAAATTTAAACTCAAGTTAGGGTAAATTTAATTTTAAATTTAAACTTAATATTAAACTAAATTTTAATTTGCATAATCTTTAATTACTGTATACGAGAAAATTAGGACAGAATTAAATTTGCTTTCAAAAATATCTTTTGATACTTATCAGATTTAGTTTGTACAACGTTTACATGAATTTTCAAGAAATATGTGAAATATTACTGAAAATACTTTCTAAAGGTAATTAACCACATAATTATACTAAGATTTTCTCTAACTAACGGAGAACATTAAACATAAATATTAATTATTCCGTAGTTATGTTTCACGAAATTGTAATTGTAATTAAAATGTGATTGCCAATTATTCTTCATAATTTAAAATTGCAGGACAAGAGAAAGTTACGTATTCGGTTCGTTAACCCGTTTTACAATGAAAATATTTTACCACAATTACTCATTTGTAATTCCAGCACCTAATGGTGCCCATGACCATTGATTCGTTTTCTTGCTAAATTATGATATTTATTAATAATTAATGAGAAATATGACACTGTGAGCAAATAAAAGTTCCGCTATTATCATTATCAGTTACAAAATAATACAGTTAATGAAATTACTTGAAATAATGGAACGTTCTTTGCTTCGTAGTGACTTTCTAAAAGAAGATATTCTTTTTGTCTAAGGCTATGTAATAAGCAATACGTTATAGCAATGGCTTACACTAAAAGTTAATTTTTTAATTCTTCTTTTTATTATTTAGTAACGTAAAATTTATTATCGACATATTAGTCATGAAATTAGCATGATTTTCTATAAAAATAATCGATTTTAATACATTTATACCGAATTAATAGTGTCAGCTCATAATGATAATCGATTTAACACGACTATCGATGATGGATATGTCGGATAAGTCTATTTAATTACTTACCAGTTTTTAATAATATAGGAAATCAATTTTATTTCTCTCAGCTGCATAATTTTATAAAATTTATAAAATGCAAAAGAAAGACAATTTTAAGACTATTTTAACACTGTCGTTATAGATATAAAGCTTTTTTATCTCCTCTTTCACACATACACACCCTCTCAATGCCATTTATCTCCGACCCTTTTTCTGACGATTTTACTTTCTTTTTTTCGTTTTCTCTTTTTGAACTTTACTTTTCCTTTTATCACTTTCTCTTTCCGCTGTTTCACTTTCTCTTTCTCTCGTTCTTCATTCTTTCATTCTCGAATTTCCTCATCCAAGTGCAATAAAGGTGAATCTTCCGTGATTTTCGGTCTAATAGAAGAGAAGCTGTCGAGGAAGGGACGTTACATACGATTAAATTATCGTTTTCACTAAGCTACATAAAATAGACGATTAAAGAGCTGAAGGGGATGAAAGCAGTTTTTTCTCCCTTGACTCTGTAGAAAATTCATAACCGGTTGTTAGTGAAAGTCTATAGGATGCACTTGGGAAGAAAAATACAACGGAGTGAAATAAAATGCTTCAGTGTTTGTATATAATCCAAGAGTATAATTTAAGTGAACTGCGAATGTAACGACATGAAGCTTTCAAGAGTGATAGAAGATTTTTCTCGTTTATGGAGTATACATTAAGCTTGATCCTTTTTATACATCATTCGTGAATTGTTCGAATCAAGAAATTAGTTTCAATTCATCGAAGGAATTTCAGTTCTTTTAGTTTAATTGGGACGTTTCACTCGCTACAATTTTATTTTCTAATGTAATTAACGTAATTGCAGTAATATATCAAAGTCCATTGTTGTCTTAAAGAAAAATGGAAGATAGTGAAAGTAACGCAATATATTTATTCGAATTGCCTTAATGGGGCAATTTGTCTTGATAAATTATAATGGTCAGTAAAATAGAAATCATACTGAAAAGTAATATAAAATTTAATTTTATATTACTTAGTATTAACTTATTATCAATCGCAAGTGGGCAATGGAGTTTGATTAGAAACGAAGCAACTTTTATTGATTACTGTCTATTATTTTAAGAAAAATAAATTTTCAGTCGCGGTATTTCAAAATATAACATTTATTATTAAATAATTAAATAAATATAATGCAATAATTTGAGCTCATTTTATTTATATAAATACTAGGTATAAGCGTGACAGTATTGATTGGCAAAATCTGGTGGATTATGTTTTTATAGAAAATTCGCTTCTATCCATATTTTCATGCTAATAAAATTATTCACTTTACTTTTTTAATAGAGAAAATTTCATTTTAACTTTAGATTTTTTGCGAGGCATTGAAAACATAAGTCCAGCCTTATTAAAATCTCGACTCGCTGCGAGGAATAAGCAAGTTCACGTTTCAAGTTGGGATTTCCCAACTTGATCAGGCATCCAACGAGTAATTGTAAATAATTTCGAATAAAGTAAAATACGTGCTCGAGAAGATTAAATACTCTCTTACGATGTAAAGTAGAGAGTCCGGTAGTTTTCGCTGCGAACGATACTTCAGTATTCATTGTGCAAAAATTTATGTGCGTCGAAACCGCGTTGACTGACTTAATTGGTTCGCGGAGGCACATCGCAATCCCCGAGACAGGAAAGTTCTCGTTTGAAAGTTCTCGTTCCTCGGCGCATTTATCGCATCTATCAGAAGCTGCGGCTTTTCATTTGAAACACGATGTCCTAGCTCTTTCAGTCGTCTTCTAACAGTTCCTTAGCCGTTTTATGATAAGGTCATTTAATACAATGACCCCGAGATTGAAGCGCGACTCCGTTTTTCGTCTCCGTTCGATTCGGCTCCGAGGACGCGAAGCTGTACATTACCTCGACCCGCCGAAAGCACATGCGACAAAGTACGCGCTTACAATTCTCCCTCTAATGGAAGCGATTGTACTAAGGGCATGAGGGAGAGGCCTTGACGGCGCTGCTCCTTGATAGATTATAGAAGGTGACGGTTTCTACTAAACGTGTCGCGTGAGCTTCACAATTGATCGCTCGATATTTTCCATCGCTACTTGCTCAAATAAAGCAAGTTGTCGTTACGTAACGTAGATGACAGCTAGGGAGACTTTTTTAATAAATCCTTGCACCCTGCGCACATTACGTGCGACTATAAAAGGACGATTGACGTAAGCAGTGCAATAGAACACGAGTGAGTTCGCCTTCATTGTTTGCACAAGTGATCTGCTGTTGCAGTACCGAGCTTTACTGTTTGCACCTACTCTCTGCCTCTCAGACGTATGTCCTCTGGATATTAAATACTTATAAGACATATTTATTCAAAATACTTTCATTTTATTATCTTCGTACTTTATTATTCGTACTTTCTCGTAAAATCACGTTCCACGTTAATTGACATTGAAATTGACACATTTTTTATCATTCTAATCCAATTTATTTTCAATTATTTTCACTATGTCTTTTAAACTCGTGCATTTATAATATATTTTACCGTATTACACGCTGACGCTATAACCCTATAAATAAATTATAAAAGGTCTGACAATTAAATTTTATAAATATTTTCCAAATTATGATTGATTGTTATTCGTAAAATAATACGACCTGTAAACTTCCCTCGTGGTATATTGGATATTGTTTTTCTCTCGAGTAAATACATTTTCTAAATGGAAATTTATTTTTATTACTTCCTAGCTATTATAATTTCGAGCAAGAAAGCATTCGTTATCTGTGCGAACATTATTATCTTCACAGCATAATGTTAATCAAACAGTAAAATTTATATAATAAGAGCTATTTGAAAATTTTTTAATTCGTTTGGATTTTTATAAAGGGATTTTCTTTTGCACAAAATTAGATGCTTGCAATATATCTATTGCAATACATTCTATTTGGAGATGAAATGCATTCAATCTTACAAATAGTGTGCGCGTGTGCGCATGTGAATAAAATATGAAAAAAGATTAATCGATAAAAATCTCAAGTCTGTCTTTAATCAATATGAAATATCAACACGAGTGAAATAAGAAAAAATTTTTCTGTATTTGCAGAATCGAATAAAACAAATGCTCGCAAAACTAACGAATTTGCGTGTGCGAAGCAACAAGTGAATTTGATTTTGTCGGAAGATCTATATATAGTGAGGAAGAATGAGGGAGAATGAAAGTCTCCTGTGTTCTATTCTTAAAAATTTCGGATATTAACCTTCACGAATACACGCGTCGCAAAAGGAACCGCGAAGCTTAGGCATATTCTCGTGAATTAGTAATGGTAGTAAAAGTAAAAGCGAAATGGGAGGAGAATTAGAGCGAAGAGAGAAGGCGATGGGGAAAAAAATTTTATGCGTTGCTCCAGGGACTATTCATCAGGATACCCGCTTGTGTTCTCGACGTTAAGGATAAACGAGCCTTGAGACTCGTTGTATGTGCACAGACTCTGCAAAAGACAGGAGGGACCGAAAAAAATGAGATACGCACACTTCCCACGTAAAAACATCACGTGTCTGTGTATTCATCTATATAAATACAAGGATCTATGAGACAATGGGAGAAAGTCGAAAGGGAAGTTAACGATGAAGAACTAGAACTTAAAGTACTGGCACTTTTAATGTGAAAAAAAGCATCAGAAAAACACTCGTCATTGATTTCGTAGCCGATGCTTGTCTCCGTGCTCGCATTAAGTGAGATCGTGCACGTGCAACTCGTTCGTTATTCGCAGTTATAAAAGCTAACCGACGGTCATTATTGAAAATTGATTTTCGGAAATGAAAGAAATAAGTTCAGTTACAGCTCCATCGGCTCGTAAAGTCAACGTTGATCGAATGAAAGAATCTTGAACTTACAGTATTGTCGATCTAATTAAGTACGCGCAATCGTAATGAATACTGACGTAGATCAGTCACTTTTAATAAAATTTGAATTTGCTTTATATCCCGTAGAGATTTTTCATTTTGGTGTCTTCGCGTCGCATTTAATGACCTTTCGAGTAATAACGTGTTTTATGAGATAATTTTTAATATCAGGAAATTATAAAATGGTTTATTTCTCATGAGTCTTCTGGTGCTAAGGAATCGCAACTAATGCTTCAAAGGACTATTTCAAGTTTTTATCGATTAATTTTTCAACGCTGTATACTTTTATTTTGCAGGTTTCTCGCAACCTCTGTGTACTACTTCAAAACCCGAGGTCTTAATATTTTACCTTATAAGAAGTAAAATGAATGAGTTACAAACTCGGAAGGAGAAGTAATTAATGCAATGGATATACGGGCCACAGTATCTCCTGCTTTAATTGTACTATAATCGTGCAAATTTATAAACAGCGAAAGTTCAGGTTCCATTGAATTCTCCTGATACGTATGACGCCAGTCAAATTTCAAATATCGGCAAAATATTGAAAATTAATATAATTTATCACTCGATAAATGATTACGTATTTTATTGGGGGTAATTTGATTCGAGATTACATATTTTCAATTTTTCATTTTATTTGTGTCTCTGCACGTATTTCTATGGATCATTTTGTATACGACATATCCCTCACAGATACTCGATTTAATATTTTAATTAAACTCTATAATAAATGTACTCTTCATTAATTAAAAAAAACGCTGTAAAGAACAACAACATTGATGAAAATGTGCATCTCGGTACAGAGTTGGTCTGGGAGCCCTTTCTCTCGGAAAATGCTCTTATCATCTGAATTACCGAGAGTCTGGCTTATCTGTTCCGAGATTTAATTATCGCACTCCTTTGCGATCCAAGGCATAACCTTTTACCAAGATTTTAATGAATTTGTCATTCAGTACTGGTTAATAAATTAATAAATTCCTGCTTTATCGATCATTATATCGCCTTATTTGACGTTTTAATTATGAAATACAGCAACTACATTTTTCGACGATACGGCCCTTTGAATTTTATTTAATTGATATCTTTACAGATAAATAATGAAACGTATTCGCTTAATTAAATTCCAAGACGAGAAATTTATAAGAAATTCATGACTCGTAGAACAATTAATATTCTTAATTTGTGTATTAATTCAAAGCGAACCAAAAATCTATCAAACATATAATTACTAAATCTGAATATGGCGTTAACGCGATTATGTTTGTTTCGTGTTGCACTTTCATTAAAAACTTAAATTTACAAAATGACCCGAAAAATATTCAACGCAAATTCTTTAGAGCTCGATGTGAGATGGTTGATAACATTTATACGCGCGGTCAGTCTAATTAGTAAAGTCGTACTCATCAACAAGAATAAGCAAAATATCTCACTTGATGCAAATGTGTGTTTGACTATTATAGTAATGAAAAGAATAGGAAGCATTTTCTTGGAAATGCGGAAATATTATTATATCACATACCGATACTTGTAATATTATTTAATATTTATTATTTAATATTATTTATTATTTAATGTTACTAATATTATTTAAAATTCTTGAAGTGCATCAATTTTTTCTTACATGGAATCCAGATGAAGCACGAGATTCTACCCGCGACATTTATACCTCATATGAGATTTTTAATTCAGCAATTGTATTTCGCGCAGTTAATATGTAAATTTGTTTTAGAAACAAGATTTGTAGTATATTAAAATAATAAATAAGTATATTTATCATTAGTGACAAAAATGTAATTACCGGTGTGATATGTCCTTAAACTGATAATTCTCAATAGAACCTTTTTCTAAGCTTCTTCGATCGGTCTCGTTACATGTATAAACATCTCTTTCAGATACGCTTCACAATCGCGCAAGAATAATTAACGCGATGCTACTGCGTGGAATTTCTCTTGGCCGATGAGGGAATAGCGCATGGGCAAGCCCTTATAAACTGTTCACTAATAAAGGAAAGTAATACAAATGAGAAATCGAGAAATCCAATAGCAGAAATAACATAAATAATATGTGCAATAATATGAATACAATTTATCATCAATGGCGAGAGATTTTATCTTCCTTGCTATACATTGAATTTCGGTAACAGTCGAGTATCCTATATCCCCCAGGGTATCTTATATTTCAACGGCACCTTTAAAATCCCCCGGCATAAAGTTTCACAAATCACTGCGAAAAATAGCTTCGCAAGTGTTTTGACTGTCAAATAGTCGAGCGTGAAGCATACGAATGATTAGGCAAATCCCAACGAAGCCGACAGACACGCGCGGACGAGGCGAGACCTCCGAGGACTCTTAAAGGGAGAGGCGCCCACTCACCGATAATAGTACTGAGTATGAGGATCCCAAGCACCAGGGCTGTAAGGATGGCGGTGAGGTCGCCGAGCGAGGAGCTCTGGACGAATGAGGCGTTCGCCGGGTGAGTTGCGTTCGCTAGATCCATGATGCGGCGCACCGGAACGAGTTACGATCACTCGATCAGCGCAGCTGCGGCGATTCCGCGCTTCGGCTTCATCTCTTTCCTCGGGCTCGAATGCTCCAGTTCGCCATCCACCGCTTCAAATCTCATCCTCGTCGACGAGCGATCGCCCCAGCTGCAAGAATCATAAGGGCCAAGTTTAAAAATGGATTTATCGGGCTTGCTTATTGTTGGATGCTATTGCGCTCCTGCTACTTTTACAATGACTTTCATTCTTCGAGTGCTTTTTCTCTTTATTTCCATTTGAGGCTCGACGTTTCCGACCTCCGTGACTCTCAAGTCTTAGAATAATGCAATGGTAACCCAAGTTATTTTATCGGAATAAATATTTTCGAGAGTATTGTTCGTACAACAGTATCCAGTAGCCCATATAGGTTTTCCCTTCAGCTAAGTACATATTTCACGTTACCAAGGTTCTTCAACGAACGTATTTTCGGTGTGTGTGCGTGCGCGCGCGCGCGCGCGTGTGATTCGACTTAGAATCTTGTACTCTATTAATTGTCTCATCGATTAATATCTTCGGGCAATAATGGGCATTTTTATATCATTATATAGTATTTCTTTATATCATTAAAATTTCACAATCAAATCACGCTTCTGCGTGAATTCTATATCTATATGATATCCACGTTGAAAACATTCTGGACTAACTGATATTAAAAGTTTTTTGCTACATTTTCTTCCATCAACTTCTTTGAATTCTATATCAAGTTCAAATACTTACCGTATAAATCGAATTTGGTTATAAATTAGAATATGATATAGAAATAGAAAATCACGTAAAAAGTGATATTGACAAAAATTTTTCTAAAAATATTACACGTTGGGATGTAGCATATGGGACTAACAAAACGTCCAACATTTTGATGATTGCTATTAAAAAGTTATAATATTTTACGTGTAGTAGGCAGCGTAAAATCCAATGAGTACATTAGTAACGAAGATAAGACAATTTTAGAAACTTAATTCCGAGACTTTATGTACTTTTCCGACATTGAAAAACGGATATTCAAACGGATGAAAATTAAACGTATTACCGAAAAGATTAGTAATCTTATGAAAACGCTTACTTCATACTATCTTAATTTGTAATATTTATGAAAATTATTTTCACCCGTGTAATATTACATTTTAATGAAGTATGTACGCTAAACTGAAACTGCATGCAATCTGATTATACGCGAAACATAATCAACGATAAAAATAACGTAGTGTCTTAAAAGATAATATTGTCTTTATTACGCTAAAATTAAGCATATAACAGATATCAAGTATGGGTTATCTTTATGAGAATTTACGTGTTTCTTGTGGATTAAAATACGATTGTTGTACTGTAACTATTACGTAGGGAGAACAAACGATAAGACTTGTGGAACGATATTGCAACCCCCTACATAGGTGAAAGTATTTGTGAACTGATTATATTACACACGCCCACCCAGTTAGAACTGCTACAGTCCCTGATACTTTGTTCGCAATTTATATGCTATTTATTATCTTTTTTATGCCTCGATTAGGAAGAAGTAAAAAATGTAAAAACGTAACCGTGAATGTGAATTTTGACCATCAAAGCACATTTTCATGTATGCCATGTATATGGGATCTCATGCGGAAATCTTGATAGATCGAGGGATTTTAAGAGTTGTAGGGAGTTATAAGTCAGATACTTACTCACTCTTTAATAGTTTTTCATGTATCAAGCTTATAATATAAAAGCGAGATAAATTTTAACAAGTATCTTAGTTGAAAATTTATAGACTAAACGAAAATAGAGTTAATCCCAAACTTCTTCCTTACAACCATAATTTCATATTATTGAAAACTTACATATTAGCCCATATTTTATACGATGATATTATTTTCTAATCTATTACATTCGTTACTCGACGATAATTTAAGAACTAACTCTTTTGAAGTTTATTCAGCTTCTTCTTCGTACGAATATATCACTTACATGTACGAATATAAAGATACTTTTATTTTCTAATATCGGTAACTGTTTATTACGTTAATAGTTGTTCATATCATTTGCCAACGACATTTAATTAGCTGGATATTTCAGGAAAAGCCACTTAGTATTGATTCTACTAATTTTTCCCATCAAATTCAGATTATTCTTACATATCCCATTTTATTCTTATAAAATGATCCTTATAATCTTTAAATTATTATACGTTATTTTACGTCAACGTACGCTAAGCATTAAGCCCTCGAAATTTCTTGTTTATATTTATAATTAAACAATGACCTTTCGATTTATTAAAGTAAAAAAGTAAAATCAGCAGGAAAGCAATATTTTACCGACTTACAACGCACATTTTTCAACATTCTTTAATGAGCAACGAATACTTTTAAAAACCTATAAAGTGATTATATATTAAAAAGCAAAGTAACCAATATCCCAACATGTCTACTAGATCAATCACAGCCCTACCGTTGACTCAGCATACCAGACGTCAATACTCCGGATCGCAAAAGTCTCTGAAACTCGCGCTTACCACCACAAGAAAATTAAATCACTCTCATGAAGCGTTGACAATCGACGGATTCTTAGCATTCCGATTAATTTCGATTTTTCTTTCTACACCCATAAATCCATGGGATTGAAACACGGTATACTATTTAACAGGACTGAAAGAAAGAGAAAGGTATTCGTTCGATCATTCTCTCTCTCTCTCTCTCTCTCTCTCTCTCTCTCTCTCTCTCTCTCTTACTATCTCGCTTATTCTATAATGCGAGTAGACCTATTTAGTAAGATATAACTTGTGTTATCTTTTTCAGAGAGAGAAAACATTTTCACAACTGGGGTAAAAAATAATATTTTATAAGAAGATAATGGATAGTAAAAAAATATTATATGTACATGCATTTTTCTCATCGAAAATACATTTCAAGACCACTGCTATTGTATATGCTAATTTCAGATACACTTACAAAATAATTCCTTTTTCATTCTACGTAAAATTAACAATTGCTACATGTGCACTTTTCGACATTTTGTAAGTTTTTTCTAGAGAATATTTCTAAAATTCTAAAATTCCTAATATATAAATTACAAATAATTTCTCGATATTCAAGTATCTATAATATTTGTATCCAAAATACATCAATATATGATACGTTTCATAAAATAATGACCGCTTAAAAGGTTTAAAAGTTCAATGTCAGTCAATATTCATAATCACTCAAAATTTATTCACGGTACATCAACTAGTCATTTTACTCGCTTCTATATCGTGTTTACGCTCAGGGATTAGAATGTCAAAGTTACAATAAAAATTGTATATTAAATGATCCTTTCAATCGATGAAACAATTTTTTACAACGAACAATTATTATTTTACAAATATGCTATGATCTATGTTATCTGTATTATAATTGTAAAAAATATGAAATAAATATTTAAATCTTGAATATGATATTATCAATAACAAGAAATACGCAGTAAAATATATGTAAGAGACAAGCAAATTATGGCGCAGGTGTGAGCGTAAAATTATGCGCGTAAAAATAATGTTTACAATAAACAAGGCAATAGTATCGATGAAAAGCGATAGATAACGATATTTTCCGCTATGAACTAAAATGAATCTTACATGATAACTAATACAATTAATATTTTTCAGATCATTTGTTTGTCCTTCTATATTTCACGCGCTCTTTCTCTTTCTTCAGCTAACTGTTTAGCTATCGCTAAATATTTTCATCTTTCTTTTTCGTAACTTCTTTTCATCGTATTGTCTGCTTGTCTGAAAGAGTGACGCGTTATACCTCTATCTTCGCTAACCATCAAGTCACGACTATTATCTCTCTTCGTATATATATAATTCACGCTATGTTTAATATCGCTCTGAAAGTATACGAATCTCTCGAGTAATCTAAGAGTAAAAGTATATTTCATAAGTATGCTTTAGTCTTTGTGTAAGTTTCGCTGAAAATATGATGTACTATTTAACACCTCTAAAGTCCAAAAAATTCATTTATTTTTACAAGTGCTGATTTTGGACTTATTTCTTATATATTTTTATATTTTTGTCTTGCATAACAAAAATACATGGGATGCAGGATCTATTTCTTTCGAAATATTCAGACGAAAATTAAATTTCATTTTATAATAAGCAGGATGGTAACGTAACTAATAGGAAAGTTGTACGAAAATATCAAGTTCATCGATGTTTGACTTAAATAAATTAAAATATATTAGCAGTTAATATCTATAAGGTTCCAATATGTTATCGAATCCGTTTCATCGATCTCAAAACAACTCCACTCCGATTATTAGTCAATAAACATGCTATTTACTATGAATTAAACCAAGAAATTATTAATAAGTTTTGTTATTGATAGGTATTAAGTAATATATGCTTACGTGAAAAAGCGAAAATCTTTCCAATAGGTAATTCGGCCAATCTCCCTATCAAAAGTTATGCAATAGTACAAATACAATCGATAATTCCGCAATAACGTTAGTACATGAATTAAGTCGTAAAATATTGGAATACAGTCGTTTGTTGGACGAAAGTTGAGAGACGTGCTTTTCGCTTTTTTACGACTGCAGTTTTTATACATTTTAATCCTTTGCTCAAATAGTCAACACAACTAAACAACTAAATTGTCAATACTTAAAGTCAGCTTAAAAGATTTTTAAGGTAAAATTCTATTTTATAATCGTAATCAACTTAGTAATTTATATGTTGATAAATGTAATATTTATATTGTAAAATTTATAGGAAGCCACTACTATTAAAATGAATTTTAATGAAAAAGGATTTGGATTAATTCGTTATAATTGCCTTAAGTATATAATTTTTTTTATGAAGTAGGTCATTGTCCAATGTGAGTATTTTTGAATGAACATTATTTAAAAACAACGGTGTATCACACGGATTCTTCTGTTAAAGACAAATAATCATCGATGAAAGATATTAATACATTTTTATATGATTGCTGTTATAAAGTAATGAAACTATCTCGAAATATTCGACTTCACAAACAGGAATTAAGTACTTCCCACTCTACCTAAGAGGATTTAGATAATCTGTACTTTACCCCGAGAAACTCAGATAATAAGTATATTACTTGGCTATCCAACGTTTGTCTGCACTTCTAAGCTTTACATGTAGCGTATGTCTGTACTTATGTGTGAATAAATACAAATTCGATAAATTTTCATATAAATTACGACAATATTCATAAATATTATAAACTTGTTTATAATTCGAATATTTTTACATTAATTATTTATGGATATTATTTTATATTGTTTTTAAATCGTGCTTTTTAACGGTTATGTGTATCTAAAAACTCGTATCTAAGAACAATAATTGAAAGCTATTCCTAACCATGTACAGATAAAATGTTACTCACAACGAATCGCCGAAGAGCTATTGAGACCCAGAAAGGGAAAAAGAGAGTAAAAAGGTGGAATGAAAAAGAAAAGGACCAGAATAAGAAAATACGGGAAAATGAAGCGTAAGACTGGTGATCATCGTTATTTATTCCATATCGCGATATCCATTAAATTTATCCGAGTTTGTGCATCGACAATTATTTTTTTCAATGTACAGTGTTGTACGGCTATGCATTGCATCCTTCTCTTTGTCTTTAGTGACTTTGTATTGTATAGCATTTACAGTAATTTCAGTGGCTTCTCTTTTGCGAAATAAAGCAAAAAGTGAAACTTATTTAGTCCTTGTAACTGGCTAGTGCACGATAAATTTTCATTTATGCGTAGATTAAAGCCAATAATTAGTCATATCGTATAATCCTTAGATTTTCAGAACGCAAAAAAGACATGCAGAACCAAGTAACAAAGATATAGAAGAAAATGAAACAACAAAAAAGCTTCATTAACAGTGTAAGAAAGTAAAAGGTTTTTCAAACGTGTGTGTGTGTGTGTGTGTGTGTGTGTGTGTGTGTGTGTGTGTGTGTGTGTGTGTGTAAGTCGTAAGTGCGCGATAATGCTTTAATGTAAAAACTGTATACGCTGTTGTTGGCTCTGCATTTCATACGAAATACTTAAAATTAAGTGCGATTTTTGCCCTCTACGAGATATTTCCCCCTTTTTAAATTTATACTTAAATTAAGATAAGAATACAAAGGTTGATATATTGCTGTTAAAAGCATAACTATTTTGTGAGCGCTTAATTAAATTTAATTTTGTATTTGTGTATCAGCTTTAACATTAGAATTATTAATGATATTTAAGGATAATTCTGAAGTATTTATCATTTTTTCAGGTTATATTTCAAACTTTTAATTGTTGTGAAACTTCCCACGTTTACAATATTCTACAAATACTTAAAATTGTTCGGAAACTCATAGAATTTTACTGATTGAAAAATTTGAAATGTCCAAAACATAAAAATATTATTTTTCCAAACTCGAAGTATTTAGAGCTCAACGTAATAAAATAACTGAGCGATATTTTCAAAATAACAAAACGTTATCTTTCACTACATTGCAATTAAAAATGCAACACAAACAACTTCTGTCGCACTTGAGAAGTTACAAAACTAGTAAATGTACTCCTCGTTTGAAAATTTTTAATATTTTTATATCCTCTCATTAGAATGAATGCAGAAATACAATATTTACGAGTACTCTGGAATTAACATTAGCATTAGGAATGTTTTGACTCTTTGCTTTAACTTTATACATATAAATATACGTAGAATTCGATTATCAGTTTACACTAAGACACGCAATCGGAATCTACGTATTTTCCATTCCGCGAACAATGGGTGAATAGAATACAAAGCAAAGCAAATAATAATTTCACAAAGAGACTAGGAAAGGATATAGTTCAAACTAACCCATCTTATTGATCGTGACATAATCTCCAAGTATAATGAAATAAACAAATACAGTCTTCTTCGATTAACGCGTACTTTTTGCCTTCACCTTGGAATGCCATGCTGAGTGCTATAAAGCACTCAGCTTAATTTATATCTCATTTAATTATATCCTCTTATAACATAAGAGAAATAAAAAATTCCAAAGAGAGACAAAAATATAATGGGAGAAATATAGAGTCGGTGAAAATGAATAGAAATAGAAGGAAAAAAGGAAGAAAATATCGACTGATAGTTCATAGATATTATCAACAAGCGCCGTAGGACATTTGTCGACCCTTTGTCGAGCACTCTGGATACACTTTGGGCACAATCGATTCCCGCGGTTGAGTAAATTTTCAATTTACAATTAAACCCCCACGCATGACGGTATTTTATGACACATCCAATGAAGGTTATCGCATTATAATCCATATGGAGTCGTAGACCCGTCAACTCAATAAAAAGGGGTGTGATTAATTATTCGGAATGTCGGTAGAGTAAGTTTTTTAATTAAGAAACTCGAGTTCTCTGATTTTCCCGTAAAAGTCTGTCTTGGGCGACAGAGAACTTGATTGGTATTTTAATAGAAAAATGTTTTCAAAGCAAAATTAATACTCCTTTTTCGAGCGCTATTTTCCTCAAGAGAATTTGACACTTTATATTTTCGTCGATTTTGTGGCTATTTTACTTGTATCCTTTTCATATGTATTAGAATGTTTATAGTAGATTTGGTAAGTGGGCAAAGTCTTAAAACTTCTTTGGTTTCATCTTCAGTTTTAGAACGAAATGTTTGCCAACTGATTCACACCTCAACTACGGGACTTTTACATTTTCTATAATGAAAAAATAAACAGAACTCAAATTAACAAGTAAACACTTTATTTAAAATCATGAACAGCCATTTGCGTACTACAAACATCGAGTTCCTTTATAGACAAAATAGAGTTAAAAATTTTCATCCTCTGAAACAACGACCACATTACTTTCAAAACACCGAGGTATCGCTTTGCTTCCTATTCCCGTTCTATTTTCATACCCTTTCCCTCTTCTGACTCGCGTCACCTAAATATATACCAACCATAGAACATATTTTATTGTGACAATTAATCAAACATACGTGTACATCGTTCAACTGAAATATGACAATACGTTATTAGTAATATATGTGAAAATTAATATCTTTCCTTTAAATAGTAAATTCTTATCTACTATTCCTTTCATCGAATGAAAGATCTGACAAAAACGATGCTTTTTGCCTTTTTTCAAGAAAACAATACGCTATAAATTTCCTCGAAAATATTCATATGGAATTTGTAAATATTATTTTAAATATTCTAAAGTAAAGCTATAGTAGAGGTAATTGCGCAGTCGTGTTTTGCTGACGAAATCGATTTCACTATGATAAAAAATTGATGCACATAGAGATATTCCTTTTTATGTAGTGCTATTAGATAATGTTACAATATTTTGCTTTAGTTTCGAAGTTTGAATAAAGGTTTATATAAATTTGAGATGCAAAATTGAAATCAGCAAATTCATCATTTACTTTACAAGAAAGAAATATTACAATAAAAAAAACAACTTTGAAATCAAATGTATCACATAAAAGATGAAATGTAAAGAATAAATTTACATCTCAAGCAAGAGGACAAAGAATAAAAAATAAATCAAATTCAATTATGTATTACAAACATCCACAACCGACAAAATGACAGAAAAAACTTTTGTAAATATAAACTGTTTAATAAAGAAGTAGTGTAGCATGGTACTGACTGGACGGAATTTGAATTATGTGTTTAAATATAGTATGCGTACGAATTTTTAAATCATGAAAGACTATAATTAAATTTTACCAACTAAAATACGAACACGTAAATGCATACGGGGCTTCGAGCAAGACATCTATCTGACAAATAATGATGTAAAGTGCAACTTGTGAACTTCTATTCAAGATCAGGTAAGAAATGAAAGGAATAAAAATATTAAATAGCAATTTCAAAATCTCGGTATTGATTGGATAACATTTTAATAAGATAATCAAATAGTATTTAACTCGTGAGCATCTGCACTATAACAGGATAGACTTTCAAAATTTTTGCGATGTATCAGTAAGCTGAACTTTTATGAATTATCAAGCGCACTATTTACATTTTATTTTACTTATTTATTTAAGCGTTTTTCTTGAGTTTGTCATAGACGAAGTATCATTTGTAATTTATTTTATTAATTCGTTAAACTTTCATGCTTGGTTGTCATTTTATAAAATGTCATTATTTATATTCTAAGTGATTTATTTAAAGCTTAAGTTACCAAATACTTAGACGTAAGTCTTCTCGAATTATGTCGTATTTTATTAATATATCAAAGCGTGATAAATAAACCTTAGCTAAATAAGGTACGAAAATTTGTTTCACACTGAACGTTTTATTTAGTAAAATTATATAAATAATCACAGTTCCGTAAATTTTTGTACTCCGATGAATTTAAAAATCCTAACAATCGATTGTAACTAATAATATTTTCTTTTAAACATTCATAGTCTTTTCAGTCGGCGTCCTAGATAAACAATTGTAACGAAGCTAATAGTCAAAATAATTATCGGAGTGTACGCATATTTCATTGTAAACGTAATGTTAATTCGCAACTTCTGTTAATTCGCAACCTGTTCAACGTAATTAAAATTGACAAATCATAATACTTTTTTATTTATGTCGTTGTAAATATCAATAAGTAAGCAATTAAAATCACTGCATATGGAATTTTCTTGTGCTTTTGTAAGATAGCTTACATTATTTCAATACTTCTCCGTGAATTATCTGACATTATTTATTACAAATCTTAATAAATACTAAATTTGGGATTCACAAAGTGACATTTATTAATTAATTTTAAAAATACTTCACTTTTATTTATTTAGCATACAGAATAATAGTTTTCTTGAAAATTCATTGTCTTTTCGTAAAACATGTATTTCCTCAATTCATGCAATTTATTTACATGATTACCTTATTATTTATACGTATAGATACATTATTCGTGTATGTTTATATATTATTCGAAAACAATCGTTTTTATTACTTTCGTGTTATTTATTTAAATGGATGGTTACTCAATACTAAGCTCTGACTTGTTTTATGCAGTAGCAGCACTAGTTACTTATACTGTTAGTACTTGCAGGTACATCGAAATGAAAGACCTAGGAGTGCTGTGGAAAGCGGTTTCCCACCACTGTGAATGATCGTTTGAAAAAGAGTAGAAAGAACTCTTTCACCCGCTAAATTTCACGGAAAATTCTCAACCACTCATTCGGTATTCCAGAATCCTCGAGAGGGCGTCGAATTTTTCTAATCTTGTGGCTCCTTGTTCAACTGGCAACTGGAGACAAAATTTAGTGAACATTTGATAAATGAGATACGTAAGATTTCTTTCAAATAATAAATTTAAATCCTCCAATAAATTAAATAAATTACAATGATAAATCTTCCAACTGTTAAATAAGAAACCGAGGTCATTAATTATTCCCACAACGATCATTCCAATGACATGGGAAACATTACATTTTATTGCTCGTTTACTAATTCGTTCCTCTAAATAACGCAAAAATATCTAAATATCATATCCTTGAAAGAACAAAGCGATGAATCAACTCAATCCTCTCTAACTTCATTTCTCCACGTGTATCAATTGAGAAAGCGTCGGACTATAACTCACCCTCACTTGACACATACTCAAATATTTGTCATCCATGTGCGCAGTCTACTTATGTCTCGTTCAATGCAAGCAGACGCGCGACAGTCTGCGATCAGGTGTGAAAGTCTGTATCTATGAACTCGGGCTCGAATTTTCACGAGCGCACGTGCAGACGCGACAAGTGCGATAATCTTGCGCGTGGAATATCTAACCTTTTCTAAAAATTAGCTCGAAATTCAAAATTTGTCTCATACGCAAATCATAATTTCTAATCGCGTATTAGCAGTATATTTTATTAAGTTTACATCGAGTGTCTCTGATGGGAACAAGCGTTGTGAACGATAAAATTCTGACGATTCGTGTATAAAACAGGATTTTAGTCTAGACTTTCTTCAATTCTGCAAGCTTATAAAAAATAAATGATCCGATAAGTAAGGAATATTCATTAAGTTGATCGTATAGGATATAAAATCTAAATATACGTAAAATATTTATCATTGTCGTACGTATAAAATTGCAGATTTTATGAAAATATATTCTTTTCTTTTATCGCAAGTTACTATTTATAATTATTATTCAATTGCATTGACGATATCACAGATTATAACTCATCAACATAAAATTACCACTTTTTCTTGTATCGCACAAACTTCAATAAGGACACTTCGTCATACTTTGCTTCTCATAAGACAAACTTAAAACTATTTTTCTATCGTTTTCTATTTTCTAATTTTCATACTAAAATCCTATGTAAATGAGTCTTTTATTTTTCACATTTAACATGTACTACACTCAACTTCATGTATATAATTTTTCTGACCTTACATTTCTTTATATTTTATCGGTATTAACTAATAACAGTATCGATTAATTCATTTCAAATCCAATATTACATAACCAATCATTAGAATTTCTTGATATAATGTTAAAATGTTAATTACGTTTTCTTTTTCTTAAAATATATTGCATTTAAAAATATATATAAATAAATGTACGCATTTCAGCGATATCCACTATCCCCTCCCATTTAATTAATTCAGCAATTAATTAATACGTAATACTTGTTTTATTTTTTCTATAAAAGCAAATACTTTGAAGATTAGATTATTCTTTACAAAATTATAGATTACATTATATTTTAATCTGGTTTAGTAGCCAAAAATACTAAATAGCTTATAAAATCAATTTTTCCATCTTTTCTGAAGTACGTCACTGATATCAACCACCACATTCATCTTCTCGACTTGCATATCATTCAGTTTAGCTGAAATTCTTTTTTAGTTAACCCGATATATATATATATATATATGTATATATGTAATATAAAATTTCTAATAAATCTTTTTCCGATATATACCTCGCATTCTTTTTTCCATTTGTTTCTTAACCTAAATATCCATCTACCGTCTCCTTTTAATTGCATTACACATTAAAAACATTAGTAAATAAAAATTGTATTAATTTTTTCATATTATAAATTTCTATTCATAAATATCGATTTGTATATTATATATTGTGACAAAGACACTAATTAATTGTATGCTTATAAAATATGTTATTATATAGTTTTATTGTCATCTTCCAAAATATTTTAATAAGCGCAAATCTATATTTCTCACATTTTCTAAAGCATTCAATTTAAAATTATCGAATTCTTTGTATATAGTTGCTCATGAAAAATGTTTTACTTATATCAGTCCAAGAATTTAAATATTTCTCATATTATTTACAACTACTGTATGCAGATCATGTGCATACGAAATGAATCATTAAATAGTACACGTTGCATAATTTAGTTTATAAACTTTGAAATAAGTTTGTTTATATATGTAACATTGTTTAATTTATTTTGTTTTTGGTAAAACTAGTGAATAAACATATTAAGCAGACAAAATATAGTATGGTACAAGAAGAATTATTTAACTAATTAACGAAGTTTAAAGTTTCACTGCAAAACTATTTATGTTATATTATTTGATAATATTTAATATTTACAAATAATTAAAAATCTTCTTTCATAAAGAAAATTATAAAATCCAGATAAAAATAAGTTTTAAAACAAAAACATAGATAGCATTTAGTACTAAATATTATACACAGATCTGTCTACATGTTTTCGAATAAAAATTTAAAGTTTAATTAGAAAACTTTTCTTGGTCAATTTAAATACCAAATATATTTATTATATATTAAATACATTCATGAATATTATTTATTTTCTCTACTATATATTACCGAATAGATCTATCTGTGTGTGTGTGTGTGTGTGTGTGTGTCTTTATCTCGGTTTCATCTCGGTTTAATCTCGGTTTAATCTCGGTTTAATCTCGGTTTTTGTCTCTCTCTTGTTCTTTTTAGTTAGTATGGATGTATAAAATTTGCAAAACTCAGTAAAAGCATTTTATTTTACGCGGTCAGATCGGTGATTTCTACCGCCGGATATAATATATTATACGTATACAATGCTTTTGATCCTTTGTTATGTTTCCACATTTTATGTACAATACGGTTACATGATATTATAAATACGGCGGGTAGGCATGATATTTTTTTACTACGTATAAATTTAACTTTTTTACCGGAAAAATCAACACGGCATACAGCAAAGAAATCTGTTGGCATTTTGCGCAAATTTAATATTGTGGTGGGATGTCAAAATATTATTAGGATATTAAAATGATAATCGGCGTTGCATAAAATGTAAACACATTTCAAGTAATGTATTCCATTACATAAACCGGCCATAAATAGTATACCTTGACATCCGTCGAGAAATCATAGATGAAATATGAGTATAAAAAGAGGATAGCGATTTATTTGGAATTGTTTTGGCTTTTATATTGAAGACAGTGTATTCCCATTTTTATTCGAAAGATTTCAGTCAGTTTCTGTAAATTGAAGTATTTTGAAAACTTCGATTTCTACGTTATCGATAATGTAAAGAAATCAACATACTCAACGTATTTAACGTAATAAAATGAAATTTCTTTTGAGAAAACAAATCTTAAAAAATATACATAAGTGCGACAAACAGTTTTTTTTATCAAAAGAAATTACAACAAATTTTGTACAAACGTCAACAAATATTACCCTTTCCTTCGTTGTCAAGCTTCTTGTTCTTCAAAAAAAGAAGAAAAGCAATATTTTCCGTAAATTAACACGTGATAGATAAATTTTAAGCCCCTTAACAAACATGTTTAAAGAAAATAAATACACAAACAGAGAAGTATTATGTTTTCAGTGGATAAATCAAACTACAGAAATTTAATAAATACACTAAAAGTGAAAATTATTTATTTAATAATAATATAGTATCGTTCAGTCTGACACGAGGCACATAACCTACTGCTATTTATGATGCACCGTAATTTCACACCATTGTATTTTTCAATCTTACGGTGCCGGCTCACGGCAATCCTCCTTAGATACAAATTTATTTTATCAATTGACGTAGCAAGTTCAGCAATCCCTGCTAAAGCACTCTCCACAAGTATTCTAAAGTATCCATATTGCGCGCTACTCCACTCGCAAAATAATTAGTATCCATATCCAATCTCCGTAAATTAGCATGAGTTGCATCAGTGTAAGCAAAACTCTCTTGTAAAAGAAAATAAACGAGAAGGAAAATCTGTCTTACTTGAAATCCATATTGAAAGAGTGAAAAGAAGGAAAGTCGTTTTTAATAACGTATCTCACTTTTCCATTCTGCATCGACGTATCGCCCACACCAACGTATTCATCCTACCTATCGTATCAATGTTACATTGGCTTTCCTCGATAGAGCGAAAAGCTTGATAGAAGATGCGATTTCTTTCTTTCCCCAGTCGCCTTTATCCTTCTATCTCGTTCTTGGTTATATTACCCTTGTGCCGGTCCCCTGCTGAATATGCGAGAGATAAAATACGGAAAGAGGAGGATGAAAGAGCACAGTGAAAGATTCTCCAAGACCAATACTCTGGGAATGAAAAAACTTTTGGTCCGCACGTCTCACCTCGAAGTTGCCAGAGTACTCGAAGGCGCGAACGGGCACCGAGAATCAAAGAAGTAAAGTACGATGAAAGCAGTCTCGCCAAGAACATAGAAGTAATTACAGAAGGAAGATTATTATCATGAGAGACGTCGGAGGGAGCTCGTCGTTATCGCAACAAGCATACGTGTAGCAGCCTAAAAGCTATTGTATCTCTTATTCGTTTGCTCCGATTTTTCATAGAATTCAGCCAAATGTTTCCGAAGTACGTCTTCTTCGATTATACTTTAATAGGTTTTGCTCGGGTCTCGACTCCACATAAGTATGAGTATCGCGCAGTTGAAGTAATAAACGACCATTTTCATTGTTTCGTCGAGTTTGATTCCTTTCTTTCTTCTCATTACCTATACCTAAACTTTTTATAATAGTCAACTTTTTGGCGTGATTTATAAATACTGTTCGTTGACTGTACTTGTGTCGCCTGTTTTTTCTCCTTCTTATACCATTGAAATAGCATGAAACGACCATTAAATGCACAGTAGAGGTAGAATAGCCACGAGCTTTTAAAGGTAAATCGTAAGAAACCAACGAAATCGTTAAAAGCCTTTAAAAAATACCATAATGTAAACGAAATAAAAATAATGCCACAAAAACATTATTAAAGAGCAAAATGCATTTTCATATTTTCGTGCATTTATTATAAATACTTAACTCGGCCAACTTATTAATGCCCAGCATATACAATTTTTTAATTTAAATAATTTTTCGCTCCTCTATCGCTTTGGATTTTTTCATAAAATCCTTCATCTAAAATATTTTAATAATATTATAATGAAATAACATTCACAGTTGCGAATGAAAATTTTCCAAAATGCAAATAAATTTCTTTTATAGCTTTTATTAATTATAATAACACTGGAATTTACATAATTTTGAATAATTTTAAATGTGACGCCAATTTTCTTACGAGTTTTCACGAAACGAATGGTAGCAAATATTACTCCTACATTTTATATATCGAAATCTAATATAAATAGATTTACGAGATATAAATTTCGAAAATAGTGCAAATACCACAAGAAAAACTTTCAAAATAAATTATTTGAAATGTAGAAATCGACATTTACCACATGGACATTTACTTGAATAAAGTGTACGCGAGATAAAAAGGGGAAAATATCGATGAAATATTTAATGAGCATGTAGTAATCTAATAAGTATAATTTGAGGAGCTTTTTCTTTTAAAATATTAAAAATGTTGTTTCTATAATTTCAGAAAGGCTACTCTTTTAAAAAATACTAAATCTCAAATCTTCATGATCAGTTTCAAATAATTTGAAACTTCTCCAGTGCGCCGCCTCTTTTACTCTTAATTCATTAGAATGAAAAAATTTCGTGAATTCTAGCTAAATAAATTTATGCGCATACGTGTCAAATTGCAAATAAGCTACAATAATAGTGTTTCAGATACGAATGAAATAAAAGCTCGTTTCTTTTTGTAATCAACAACTTCATTCCGCAATTTATCACAAGTAAATAAATAACAAATTACAATAAATGGTTTCTTGGATTTCTGGTGAGCCTCTGTAACTCCATGAAATATTCAAATTAAAATTCTAAACTGAAAGTGATATTTTGGGGCAAAACAATTTAATAACTGCAGCTAGATAAGTTACACAATTTATGCGAGGTAGGATCTAATGAAAAAGTTTTTATTTAAATCCTTGTTTATTTAAAAGGCAAATAACTAACGTATACATAAAAAAATTTCACAAAATTTTCTTTTAAGTGGTCAAAAATTCATTTTTAAAAAATGCACTAACGAAGACAACTTTTGAAATTCTAACTTATGTTGAAAAAACGGAAAAAACCTTAGACAGAAAGGACGCGGAACATTTGTTTTAAAGATATGATAACGCATAGGTGCACCTGTGCGCGGTCGCAATAACATATACATATGCATATGCGATTGCACGTGCATTTGTACACCTTCCTATTATTTCATTACTTACGAAATATGCATTTGAATTTTTGACACAGTTTTGTAGTTGTTGTCCAAGTATATTTCATATAATTTGCAAGACTCGTTTTAGAAAAATTAGTACAACTTAAGAATACCGTAAAATAATGCAACGAATAATTTACAAGAGACTTTTAGCTAGTTGTTAAGTCATTATTGGCATAATGATTACATGCAATTACGATGAATATTTAAATCTAGTTTTATTTTATCTAATGTTGAACGCCCAACGAGACATTACGATAAAACGTAAATGAAAATACTTTTCAATAAAAATACTAATTAATTTCACTTATCCGATGTAATGCAAGTGATCGATTGCAACATTTAGTAAATACGTCTTTAATATTCCCTAAAATTAAGAGCAAACGTATAATTGCAACAGCGGATGAATTAATTTGATCGGAACAGAGAATCGTTATTACATTTCGAGTGCTACGGCGTATCGACGGAGAAGTTACAGAAAAAGAGCCTTATTTGCTATTTCAATCTGCCTTTTATATTACGAAGTCAAGGTGGAATATAGCAGGGAATACATAAGGCACTTTTCGCAACGAATCAACTGACGGGAATAAAAATACCCAGATTATATTCAAAGCTTCGATGCCCTGCAAAAACTCGTATCCGTATTCAATACTCTTTGGATACAGTTTGCGTAAAGTCGTTCGGGAATATCAAGAAGACAGATCCATAGACCATCTCGATCGAAATTGAAAATACGCTTTGCAAACATTATGTCACAATATCAGAATTTCGCCATCGTAGCAGCTTGCGAGAAGATGTGCGAACGGCGGATCGTATTACCGGAAAAGTACTTTATAGAGCCAAAGTGATAAAACCATTTTATTCGTAAATTTTCAGTTAAATAACAATGCAGAACACACGATCGAAGTATCCCGGCAGATGATAAACGACTTTTAACATATCGGATTTAAACCATCGGATGTAGATGCAAGCGAGTTAACGAACATTAAGTAAGCGAACTTTCGTTTTAGCCCCTCACCTGAAGAACATTGGCCGGCACGTTCTGTCCAAGTGAGTGACCTTTGCCATCGCTCAAGATCAGCTGAAAGAGAAGAAAGTTTGCTAGACCCGGCCCTTGTACGCGGAAGAACTTTAAAGTGCCGCCGCGTGCACGACTGCTCGGAATCTCCTCTCACGGGAGCTCATCGAGTGCACGAGAGCTGTCAGGTAGCCAAATAGAAGAGGCACGTGGGGAAGAGGAGCGAAAGCGGTCGGTTAGGCGATTCCGCGCCCGCGTTCAGTGGATATCTGCGGTAACTGGCTTGACCCACCCCCGGATGGAACACTTGTTGGCGTTCCTGGCAGTCCGCCAGTGGGGAGCCAAGAGCCACGCGATCCGGCACCTATGGTCCAGCCAACGCGGCCGGATTTTCCGCGCCTCTTCGTCCTCGAACTTTACATTCTTCTTGAGGTTATCTTGGAACGGATACGGGAACTCGCCAGGCCGAGGCGAGATGAGGTCTGCGATAACGGGAAAAAACGAGGGAAAAGGAGCGAGAGCAACTGTCCCGTTATCGATTGGTGAAGCGTATGAGAAAATATCTCTGAAATGCATGAATAATTCGCAGAGTAAATAAAGGAGAGGATTCTTGGCGAATTATCCTTGAGCAAGTCTTTCTCCAGACAAATATTTTGAGAAACTAATTTGTTTGTTTTGACTGTTTGAATTTCATTATATCTCGTCAATATTATTATGTAGGGTCAATGTAGAAACTGCTCAGAAGAGGACTAATAGGAAGGAATGAAATCGCTAAAATTATGACGATTTAAAGTTAAACTTTATTACAATCATTCGCACGGAAATAAAATTTACGATCTTTAATCAGTTGCTTACAGAATATGGGAGAAATATTGCAATTACTCGAATTTCCGTACTTGCGAAGTTATCAGAAAAGTTAGAGAAATCCTTGGGTGATTCATACGTATTGCGCCACAAAAACTATTGTCCTTTAATTAATTCAATTAATTAATCATGAAATAATATTCATGAAATATTTCAATTCGTATACGTTCACTAATACTTGACACAATAAAATGTATTTTATAAGAATTTATAAGTAAATAATCTTATATATTTTCTAAAAGTTTTATATCGAATAAATTTTTTATTTCCTGATATGGATTTGATATCATCGCGTATTACCTAAAATGTTTCTTTTATATATCGCATCAGAAGAAACTTTGTACTAAATATCCCGTTCAGCCATTACAATGTTTTATATTGCACAGTAAACGCGTTCGCGTTTTTATTTGACACTTGCTTAATTTTACCATAATTTTATTAATGATATTTTTATTATGCATTTAAACTTTTATTCAGATTCAACATTTAATAGCTACGATATTAAAAAAATCTATGAAAAATCTTGTTTAACTTCCTTTCATTTTACTCTCATATTTGAAATTAAAATAAGATTTTTGGTTATTCATACTGAGCAAAGATACCTAAGCACAAATTAGCCACTTGAATTTTAGGAAGTTTCTTTTTGCAAAGAACCTATAAATAATGATAAACCTCGAGGCTTATGCATATATGGACTATTATTCAGTTAGCAAGATAAGTAGACAATTAAATCGATCGCACAATAAAAAAGATTGTTGGATTCACAAATTGGAAATTATAACTACTTAAAATTTAATTTTCATTCAGTATTCCAGTTATTATTACATAAATGTTGTTTACGAACATATATTTTTATCATTTCTTCTTGGTTTCTGTGCTTATACTTATTGCATATAAGTTGTACAGAAATATCAAGTGTGTAATTCTCATTTTACATAATAGATTCGATATCATCGCGTCGATGAAGAAACAATGCTAAAACAATGCTTTAAAACTTCTTTCGCGAAAAAATCATAAAAATTTTTATCATACGCGGATGAAAAAATGATTATAAACAAAACGTTAATTACCATTTATAATGAGAAATAAATATCTAAACGAGATTAAGAATGCAAAACGTAGCTCGATTGCGTTCCGTATTGAAATTTAAAGAGAACTGATGCTCAAATTTTAATGAAATTTGAAAACTTGAGTATTTGAGAAGCTTATGTGTAAAGTTAGTTTCAGCACGAAATCGGCTGAGACGTAAACACAAATTTTTATACTTCAGAAAATTTTCAAACAGTTGAACCAAGTCGTGAAATAAATTAATAATCGCATTGGTAACTGAACGCGACTAAGACTAAAGTTTTTTCTCGCAAAATCGGCTAGATTTTAAGTTATTCCTCGTAAAAGAGCCTTAATTTTCTTCATTTATATTAAGCAAAAAAACGTCAATTATCAAATAGAAATAACAGCACGAAACGCGCATTACAAATAAAAGAATACATTTTTATGTAAAATATAAGCATGTTTGTAATGTTGTTAATAAGCGTGGAAATTGATAGTTTCAAGTACGACGGGCAAATTTTTACAAATTTTCTTCCATTTGTAAATAGTCAGAGATCACGACAGATGTTACGGCAAAGCAGTACAAGTGCCTTTGATTTGGCTCAAGTTTATACGAACCGCGTTCGTGTAGTGCAGACGAAAACTTATGCTCGAAGCTTATTCTCGTGTTACGTACCAACTCCTCCAGGAACTACAAGGAAGAGGAAACGACTGAGCTGAAAACTTTCATCGTTTGCGTTCAGCACATACACTCGATATGAAATTAAAATGATGACGATCGATTACAGTGGAATTGTAATTTTCTTCGTTCAATATTAGAAGAGCAAATGTTAGAATTGCTGAAATCGCAAATTCTCGATGGTCGTGGATATTAGCTTCTTCGACTTCATTTTGACAACATAACGCTCACGCAAGTTTGTTGCTCAAGTAAATTATTTGCCGGAGTGCAATTCTTACGAAGAGTCGAAGAAAGACCGAAAAGTGTATAATTAGATGTCATTTGTTGCCTTTGCCGAGCGCGCATTACGCCAAATAAAGTCACATGCCATGCACAAGTGCCTATATTTTTAGCGATGTTTCCCTCATCCATTCGATACTTCAATACTTTTTACATAAGATATGTTCATCTGTTCATTATGTTTTACTACTTTGCTCGTGCCTCGCGTAACATCGTCTTGTTTATAATTGTCAACAAGGCAAAAGTTAAAATTCTCATAGATCTTCGGCAATTTGAAAATTCTGTATGTCTTTATGTTTATAAATTGTTAAAGGCAAATTTTTTACACGGGCGATAATTGCTTTTATAAGTTTTTATAATTTTCTTCAAACGGGAGAAACATGAATCGCATTTTCAATCGAAATATATCTTATAATGAATATGTTGCACAATTTATTTAAAACAATTGTTAATGATTTGCGCTCTTACAAATAAAAGGAATGTTAATTCATTTATATTTAATGTGCAATAATCTTTACTTAATGCGATGCATTTAATCAATATAATGTATTTCGTAATAAAACGGGCGTCGTTTAAATTGTACAAGAAATCATGTTAATATCCTATTAGAATTAAATAACATATGCAAAATAATTTAATTCTTTCGGTAGAAAAGAGAAAATTGGATATTTTATTTCATTTTTTGAGTATAAAATGCCACGACAAATTCATTTTCTCCTGTTCTTAAATCTAACATTACGCAACAATCTTATGTCTTTAAGATCTTGATCAAATTATAACACGCAGTCATTAGAGAATAGATAAACTGTCTTAAGTACGTATAAATTTGATCGTTCATTATTCAGACTAAAATGCAGTTTGAATTATCCAAAGCCCTAATTAGCTTGTTTTTCTAGTTGACTACTCTATTACCACAGAAAGTTTAAAGTGGTTATTTTAATGACATCTTAGAGAGTTATTTTTACAATAAAGTTTTAGGCAAATTTAAAAATATGCCCCTGACATATTTATTTGCAAGTATTTTCAATAATAATTCTCAAAGTTGGAAAAGGTACATAAGCTTACAATTAAAGTCTCGTAAGCAAATGAGTCAAAGAATGTTCTGTATCGAATCTACATACCATATTTTTGTAGATACACAATTAAATAAAATATTCATTATTTACGAATTCCTTTCAATTATACCGTTGTTTTAGCTGTGTTTTGACTATATTTAATAATAATTAAGTACCAATGTAAGCTAGCCATGCACAAATTTAAAAACATAAAATATCGCGAAAGTCTTTGTCAATTAAAACCAGTTTCCACGGCTTTTCGTGAATTAAATTTTCTTTTAAATCATTTACCGATAACTTTTCTTTGAAAAAAAAATAAGTAAATCGATAAATATTTTTCTTAATATTACAAAAAAGTGTAACTTCTCAGCTAAGTTTCCTTTAATATTCTCCTCGCTTGTTTAATATTATTGCATGCATAAAAGATGAACTTTAAATTCATCTATGTTTTCTCTAAAATCAAGCAGGTGCATCGAAAGTTGACGTAAGAATTTCATACATCAATTCAAAGGTATAATATCTTTGCAACAGAGTCGGGCACTTAATTTCGTAGATTCATGCTGAATGAAGGAATGATATTATTTCAAACTCGATATATACCTTTTCTCTTTGAGTTTCATATTACCTTCTCTCTCTCTCTCTCTCGCTCTCGCTCTCTCTTTCTCTCTCTCTCTCTCTCTCTCTCGCTCTCTCTCTCTCTGTTATAAAAATTCTACGTGCAAAATCTAGAGCTGTTTTTCACAATTTTCAAGCAAAAATCGGCATGAACTTTGCGAGGATTATCGTTCAACGAGAAATTCATATTAAAACAACAACTCCGTGTGCGTGTGCGTGTGCGTGCGCGCGCGTGTGTGCGTATATGTTTGAAAGAACGCGTGGAATTGCACAGCGGCATAATACGTCGTTGACCCGTGAAGCGAATAAAAGTCCAGAAATTCAAAGTTCGAATCCCGCCAAGGCAAAACGAGTGATTGTCGCCTCGTGGACTTCGGACTAGAACTTCAGCTCTCCATGGGTAAATACGTACCTCGGATGTAATTCCCTGGTACAATAGGCGCGCGAAGCCCCGAAGTAAACAGCGCAAAAAGAAGGAGCGCCGCTGTTGAACAAAGGCTCGCCAACAAATCCTTCAAAGTGAATCGACATTCGAAAACTAATTACCCTCGTTATGTCGGTCGCATCGAGATGAAGTGCGCGGCAAGAAGCCGAGGGACCAAGAAGTGCAGGAGACAAGAGCGCGAGAAGGATGTTGGCGTCGTACGGCATTAAGCTCGAGCGCACCGACGCGAGGGGCAGTCGCCCCACCGGGAATAGGCACCATTTGTCATTGGCTTTTTAGTAAGAAACACGTAAACAGCCGCCCCTGAGGTAGACGGAGTGTAGTGGTAAAGTAACTCGACCGCGACGTCGCGTAGGCACCGCGCACCGCGCGCCTCTGACAAGAAGAAGATGCCCGTGAGTCCGCAGGAGTTACGCCAGAGCAGAAACGAGGAGAAACGAGGAGAAACGAGGAGAAACGAGGAGAAACGAGGAGAAACGAGGAGAAAGCGAGAGAGTGAGAATACTCTCACGAGGACGATGGATGACATTAATCGTGCGAAAAGGACAATCTTGTGTTTGCGAGATAGTTCGCACACGTGAGAAAAAGAGAGAACGTATGCTGCGACGAGGAAGAGAAAAGAAAAAAAAAGCGAACGAAGCGAACGAAGCGAGCGAGGAAGTTCTGTTATTGACAAGTGCAAGGGATGAACAATGCGGAAGAGCCGACATTTTTGGAGACGCGGATGGGACGTGAAAATGGATGAAATTTTTTTTGTTTTTTGCCTACCTTTTTTTCCACGCTGACGCGAATCGTTCGTTCGTGACGCATTGCGCGCTGAATAAAACAAGAAAGCATTCGCATTTCGGAGAAATAACTTGCTCGAACGAACGACTATAAGATTTACTGGAAAAAGCTTACTCGTAACGCACTCTGCCTACTTAGCCTCTGCCTAGATAAGGCGAATTCTACTTTATTTTTAATTCCGGAAATGTGTCCTCGGCTATGCTCGAGTCAAAATTTCCACCATACATGGAAAACTTGGACGAAGCTTTTCTTTCTCAAATCGCCCGACTGAAATTAAGTTGCAGACAACTTCTCTGTACGTGATATTTCAACTAAAATTACTGCAACGAGGTTTAACTATGCACCGGCGTACTTTCATTAAATATTTAGCATTTACATCGATGCTTTGCTAATAAGACGGGAAACCGGAGTCATTATCGCGAATTCCGATACTATTCGTTGCAACACGATATGCTCATTAGTATAACATCATTTCCAGGATTAATGATGATTGTTTTATTACTAGGCGGCAGTTTTGCATCATACGTGCAACCTTTCAAGTATATATTCGTACGTACAAAAGTCATACGTAAACGCAGACGTACCAACTACGCGATCGACTCCTGCAAACCACCGAAGCTACGCGATGATGAAATAGTCCCCGTGGACTGCTATTACCGAATCTGTAATCTCGCAGATATTGCATCGCTGGTTAACGAAACACGACCATCGAAGGGTTGGATAACAAATTAGAAAAACTAAGTCATTATCCTCGAAGTAACAGCTTTTATTTTTAAACAAACGTTATAACGAAAATGAAATTTCAAACTTTTTCAAATTTATGCACAATCCTTAGTCCCGACAAATCCACTTGTAATAAAAAGAGGAAACTTCGTAATAGTGAAAAAGCTTTTATTCAACAAAGACAAATAAAAAGTCTTCTCTTGAATGCACTCGTAAGAACAGAAATTATTTTACGTTCCTTATTTTACTGCTCTAAACAACATCAGTATTTTCACTTAATGTTACACAAATTGATATACTGCAACGGCGATGTAACTTTTGCTAGGAATAAACCACGGAAAGTTATTTTAAATAATTATCCGAAAAACTGAAAACTTTAAGTGCAATGAAATTCAAGTCTTAGTAATTAGCAAACCATTATTAAAATTCTAACGCTTAATGTTAAAAATTATTTTTCCTCTTTAATTACAATGGTTACACAGGAAAGTTGTACGCGATCTCGTGTCATAATTTATTACGGATACGCTACAAACGGATTCAAACTTATTCAAGCCTCTTCTCTCGATAAGTATTGCATAAAGCAGATCTTACATTTAAAAAGAAATTATTGCATTATAAAGAAATCTTTTTGTAAATGTTAAAAATTATCGTGCCGAATTTGCTACTTTATACAAGAGTGTGTGTGTGTGTGTGCAGTGTGTGCCAAGTTTTAAATTTTTAAGTTTTAAATTAGATTTTATTTTGAAGTCTATCGAATTAAATATAATAGGAATGGAGTTGGCGAGAAAAATGAAGTATACGTAAATAGAGAAATTCGAAAAATTACACGCCTAGGAAAATGACGTTAGATCGTAATTTTTAAATATGAACTCGAGTAACATTTTTAATACAGTAATCGGATTTTGGCCTTTAACTCGTCAACGGACATTATTCGAAAAACATTTACGTTAGCCAGAAGATCGTCTGTTTTCCATCATCAATAAGCAATCGCGTGTATATTGTTCTCCCAGCGAAAAAGCGCAGCGCGCGAGGATGAGAAATTTCCAGTTGTGACAATCAACTAAAGAGCTCCTCGCCAGTGATAAATTTTGCGCTCGCGTCTTTCACGCCATCCGCGCTTTCTCTTGGTGCTTCGTCGCCATTAGTTGCAACGTTCATTCGCTTTCTCTCTCGTTTACCTTCCTTATTAATAACAGAATTCATCCGCTCTGATTGTTTTACGCGTAAATAATCGTGCGCGCTTCTCTATATGTCGCTTATCATCGCTTGCTTTCTATTATTTATTTCGATGCGATTGTCAATTTACCAAGGTACTAGCGAAACAAAACGGCGATACACTTTACGGCTGATCGAGTGATCTGATAAACATTTCACGCATAAAAAAGGACGCGCATAAAGTTTTTATGCGAATGGTTTCCGGATTTTTTTATACTACACATCCCTGTTTCGTTGTTTTCCCGGGCAAATCAATTTCATGTTTTCCCTTTGGATGTACAGAATTTTATGCTTCCCCAAATTCAAATTTACCAAGTAATAAATTCACTTTACTTTTTGCATTAGAAAAGTATTAATTAACTTCTGCTTCTAAAGCACAGTTTGTACGTAACCGAATATCAGTTGTGCACGTGTATTGGATTTTCGTACGTGTACATAATTACTTTTCCAATTGCCGCATTTGAAGTTGAGTTTCCCGTAGTAGAGTTCAATGAGCGAATGAATTTAATGACAGATAACGGGATCGAAGCATAATAAAACTGATATTATATAAACGTTTGAGTACGTGTGGGCGCGTGCATGGGTATGCGCGTGTGTGCTTGGGTGCGCGCGTAGTAATAACGGAATTTTTCCACTACTTTTCAGCATTTCTAGCTGAAACTTAACTCAAAGCGTCACTTAAATTTAGCCGAAATTTAACCGAGATTGGAAAAATAATCAATTCGTTGGGTGGAATACAACGTCAATAGGAAAAAATTAATTATTGCACAAAATCTTCAATATGCTTCTTCCGAAATCGGCTACATTATATGAATTGCAGGATGAATACTTTAATTTATTCTTACGGATAACAGAATTATATTCCTGGACGTATAAAAGCAATGATATTCTGTACTAACGCCAATTAAGTATAATGTACATATTTTTCATTAAAGTAACACTATCGTGCATAATTATTTTACTTTATAATTCTTAACTCTCGGATATCTGCTTGGAATTATTAACACTATTCTCAATTTTCTGACGATTAATTGAGTAATCGTACAATGATGTAATTTTGTTATATACTCGGACTCTATTCGTTCAATTTTTTGTGCCGTGGTAATAGCTTGATTAAGTTACAATAGCGTTCAAAAATATTTTCGCTCACTGATCAATGCGAATTATCTAATCTTCGAAATATAATTTTGATTAGTTCGACTGAACCTGATCCCGTTCATCATATTATTATTAATCAAATTTCAACTCGGTTTTTCCCCAACTCCTTCTTCGTCTGTAATGAACCGTAATTTCCAAGATGATTATGAAAATTGAAGTATAAAAAACGTCACGGCGCTTCAATGAGAGTTCAGTGAAAAGCTCGGTCTGAAGTTTCCTGCGACATAGAGAAAGCACTAAAAAGGATTTCTTCTTCGTTTCACTTCGGATATTTGTTCCAAGAAACTCCGTCGCCGTCCGAAGTCGTCAAATCTGCGAGTTCCGTTCTCTAATGAACTCCCGCCGGTAACTTCGAGAAATCGGCAGCTGCTTTCATTCGAAAAAAATTATCGAAAAGAAGAATCTTCGGGTGCTTCTTTCTACTCCAAAATTGAATTTACGTCCTCGACGATGATATCTCCGTCTTACCAGTATAAAAATATTTTCCTTTTCAAGTCTAAATTCACCGATACGTTCATTAGGAGTAATTTAACCCGAGTTTAAGAAAATATACTTAATAAATGCAGATATTCTCGTTGAGCTCCTACTGCAACGACAAGGAAAGCATTGTAAAGATTAGGAATCTAATATTTATGGAGTATAAGAGGAAAAACAACAAGTTCCTTTATTTTCGCGAATAAAAGCAGATAATAAATTATATGTACTTCAAAACTTGAATGTACTTTCTAAAATCCACGTGCATTTACGTTGCTGTAACGAAATTGTAAAGTAGATAATGTCTACATTTTTAAAAATGCTTATCCATAAAAAGAATAATTAATTTTATTTGATGTTCGGTTTCATGTGAAGTAGCAATTTTAACGCAAGTTAATTTTTTCCAATATTTGCATAATTGAGCGACATTTGAAATTAAATTGCAAACGAAGTGTTGCATTAACATTTTCAATAATAACTCGCAAATAAAATATCGATACAGTTTATACAAAATTACACAATTTTCCATGACAATGGTTAAGAAATCTTACGACTGAACTTTTTCAACGTAAAATACATTTAACTGGATATTTAACTTAATTGGTCGTCGCACTGTAAAAATAAATCGATAATAAGTTTAACCAAAATCAAGATAATGCGATACTATAAGGAGTAATGAACAAAAATTTATGGATATCATACGTCATTGTAATTACTCGTTTTATTATTCTACAGTATGTATTCAACTTATTCGTGCGTCTTCAAAAAGAAACCGATAACACTTGTATTTTTGCACAACCTTAAATATTAAATATCCGAATAATAGTGTAAAAACGTTAAGTGACGTAATATAAATAAAGCAGTATTAAAACTAAAAAATAAAATATCTTAAAATACTTACTGCGTGGTAATGTTAAAGTATAAATAAAACAGAATTCATGATTAATGTTTCGTGCTTTCTTAGATAACAAAGAATATTAATAAAGATAATAATCGAGAGTCTACAATAATATAGTAAACGATTACAAGTAGTAAGATATTTTGGTCGGGCATAACTCGGTATAAATAAATTGTCAGTATTTTTTAAATTTAATTCAGTTGTAATTGTAGAATATTTTTTGTATTCATTATTGATTAAAACTATCGTCAAGAAAATATCTTATCAATACGTAAATTTGAGAAATGCATAATATCGTAAAAAGTAATCGTAAAAAAATCCACATCCTCTGCTAATGCATTATAGTACAAATTCGTAATATCGAAATGTATATTCTAATAAGTTTGAAATTAATTCTCAATTGAAATACGTACTGGAATTTATCTTTAATCATTGTACTTTGTAAAGTTTTACGAAATTCAAGGTAACTTTTTTTATTTCAATTATAAACTTTTATATTAAAAGAAAGTCATTTTATTGTGTCTTTATCAGAGGTTAAATGAAAAATTTATTCGAATGAAATTTCATTTATTCGTTGGTAATCGATAATACAAATGCTAAAGTTTAAATTCCGAAAGGGAAGAGGTATTTACATATAAATTCGTTCTTATTACAACAATTGCAGTATTATCAAACTTCGTATTTTAAACTTTAATCGATTTTCAAAATTGTTGAACTTTGGTAGTCAATTATATATGTATTATTTCCAAAATAGCTTGACAACTTTAAATATTGTAAGTCGACCATGTTTAGCTTCATGAGAAAATCTTTTTTATAATGAAACCTATTCTGCATGTGACATGCTAATGCGAAGAAAACAGAATGAAAAGGAAAACGAGAAGGATTACACTTTGGATACATAATGCGAATTACTCCAGAAATATGCATGTAAATAGAATGTAAATGCTGTACAGTTGCGAAAATCTAAGAAAATTAACAAATTCTAAATATTTTCACTATTTATTCGAAATATTATTTCGATTCTTCTTTATATGATAATTGACAAAAAAATATGCTCGATATTTCCAAAATATAATTCTGATCACGCATTAGTATTAAAGACGTATGGTAGAGAGTGAACTCGGATACTAATATATTCATTAAAAAAATATTTCATGTATTATAAATTAATATTTTACCCGTTAACAATTGAAAATTACTTTGTACTACCATTGCTTTATACCAGTTAGTAAATTACAGAAGAAAATTTGGAATAACGCTCGAAACAGATACCCGTATTTTAATAAGTATCACACAAGAATTCATGCTACAGAAAATGTTAATTTAGAAATCTATTAACTATTCGTTTGTCGACAATTTCCTAGCGCTTATAAAAGAACGCACAGATCAACTCAACAAGTCAGACAAGGATATGGAAATGAGACAAATGACTTTGATGGTTTTACGTATGATTACATGCTTTTGTAATTCAAATATCAAACTTTACTTTATATCAGTATTTTGAGTAATATACGATAAAGTGTTATGAGAATAAGTGTTATTTGTCGGAAAATTTCAAGTTCGCCTAAGTCCAGTTGAAACGGAGCTTCCAATTTATTCTAAATAATTTACTGAACTATGCACGAATCTATAAGTATACGAATTGCAATTTCAGTTGTCAGAAATTTTATTTAGCACTATATTCATTTGCAACATTTTCGTTGCCACACTTATTAAACATTTGTGCAAAATTTTGTATTTACCTACGAGAAACTACGTTTATTCTTCACGCCAAATTCAATTCTAATCGAGTAAAGTGTATTTCAAATATTATTTCAAAGTAATAAAATATTATACCCAATATTCATGCGAACTTTTTTAAAAATAAAGCTCAAAATAAATGGAATTTCATTTTAGTAGAAAAAGTTATAATTTCTATGATCCTACGTCTGTTCGCTAAATACTCGAATTATCCGAAAACGTTTCTCCAACGTCAAGTCTTCGATACTAATCACAAATTACGTTATACGTTTGCGTACAAGTGCAAAAGATTTTTTCAAATACATACATATGTCCTTTCATACGATTAAACTGTATCGTAGAAAACAATTTTCCTCGCGGTTTACATATTCATTTCTGTTGATACAACAAATTAGAAAACGTTCGGTTATTTTATATTTGATAAATTAATCGAGAAAAATTTCGATCGATTGGGTCGTTTTGTAAATTATTAAATAAAATATAAATATGAATATCAACGTTCCATTTGGAAAATTATAGACTTACCGTACGTTTATTCATGAATTTTGAATGGTTTACTCGCTCACCCGAGGATCGTTGATTAAAAATTCTTTTTATTCTGCTCGTTCGTGAAATGCCGGCAAAGCGCGAGAACAGCCAGTTCAACGATCCAAGTAAACGCTACGCGAATGCCAAGGTACTTTCAATAACTTGTAACCAATAAACAGACGCGCGAGAAACCGATTTCTTCGTCGAAAAGCCAAACGAAACCACCCGCTGGCCGAGTATCGGCTCCGATCCGACCCCGTAGATGATGCGGAAAAAGCGGCTGAGCCGCGGGTAAAAAGACTCACCTCGCCAGCGTCGCTCAATTCAATTGTCGGCGTCCGAGCGCTGGACGCAGGAGCGGCGCGACGACGAGAAGATCGTCCCTCTCGTAGAGCGGCTCCTCGACCATCCTCCACGGGAGCGTCCCATAATAGCGTGCCCCGCGTTACCCGCAGCGACTGACCTCGACCGCCGAGTACGGGCAGCGCACGACGGCCTCATTATCGGCGAGACATTCACCACCGAGTCCGTTCGCCGGGACCGTCGGCGGTCTCGATCAGCGGCACCTCTCGCGCGCTATGGTCCTTTCGGCGAGTGGTGCACGCGCTTCGGGGATGATGGAAGAAGGGGATCTCTCGCGCCGATCGGTCCCTCCTCGGCTCTTCCCACGACTTTGACTGCGAGTCGCGCGACGAAACTTTTCTGTCCTCCAGGAGTTCGAAGCCACGGCCACCGGGGGCGCGACCTGCCGAAAGCGCGCAAACTCTCTCTCTCTCTCTCTCTCTCTCTCTCTCTCTCTCTCTCTCACCCTTCGCTCATAAAGCAACGCGTGATAACGAGCTGTCGGACAGCGAAGTTGAGCGCGCAAAGCTTTTTTAAAACTTAGGTGTAAGGTGTCCCGTACCGGCGGTCAATCGCGCGAAACGCAACGGATCGGATGTTGTTGACGCACGACTGTACACAAAAACTACCTCGGGACCGACTCGCTCTAGCAGCGTCCTCCGCGACGGTACCGCGAAGGGCAATCCAAGAGATACAGAGAGAGCGGCGAAGAGGGAAAGTCAAATAACGGAGCGTCTAAGCGAGAGAGAGAGTGAGAGAGTGAGAGAGTGAGAGAGAGAGACGGGAACCAGCGGAGTAGAGAGAGCAGTAGAGAGAGAGTGAACCGGAGTTCCGGAGTACCGTGGCAGTACTGCGCTCGCTACCTCCGGCTTTGACAGAGGATAGCCACGGTCGTGGCTGCGGCGACGGTGGCGGTGGCAGAACCCGCGCCAGGCGCCGGTGCGTTAGCAGCCGCAACGCCGAGGGGCGGGGCGCAGGCGCGCGCCTCACTCTCTCTCTCTCTCTCTCTCTCTCTCTCTCTCTCTCTCTCTCGTGTGTCCCGCGTGTGTGTGTGTGCCTGAGAGAGGGAGCGACGACTTCACGGGGGAGGACTTTGCGCGCGGCGATTGTCTTGTGTGGAAAGACGCGTGCGGAGACGCGACAACTCTGATTGTCCTTAAAGCTCGGCGCTCGGTAGGGGATTTCGTAGCAAGACTTTATTCCAAAGTGGAAGTGTATATTGGTTTGAGGTACTTTTTAACGCTGAGCGCGGCTTTCGCGACATTAACGGATAAGTCTCTTGTTAAATATCAATATCATTTACTCCGAGTTACAAACGGACTTTTACCTTTCTGCTTTTAATCGAGAGGAATTGGGGTCCGATTCTTGATGATCAAACGCAAATTACGTTTTCAAGTAGATTTTCGTATGTTAGAGTATACGAGACCAAAGAGAAAAATGTTTTCTTATGATTTTCCGTTAATGATAACATTACATGACGTATCTCCTCCGACGACATCACTTAAACGACATAGGATGACGTTAGCTTTATATAATCGGGTCGTTATATCGCTCGATGTAATTCGTTTATTTCTCGGTGACGTTCAATTTTTAGAAAATACCTACAAATATCATAGAATTTGGTAAACGAAAAAAAATTCAAGAAAAAATACTTAATTAAGTGAATATCGATAGAAATCTTTTGATCTTTATTAAAACCCGCTTTTCGCACTCTTCCTTCCGATTCGATTAAATTTTCCAAATTGTTATACTTATTACAAATTCAAATAGCGCGGATGAGTTGCCTTTGTAATATTTATCTCTTTTAAGATAAATATTATCTTGTCCTCCCTCTGATACTGTAGATTCAATATCGATTCGATGGAATGGTTCGTCGTTAAATCACTTTCGCAATTAAAGATATTGTTAATAATCATCGAATGTTGAGATATATCGCGAAATTCTAGTTACAATGTGCTAAGATTGACCATTTTGCACATTCTTTGTAGTAACCTTTAAGGAAAGAAGCGCAGAGGAATGAAGTTCTATTTAATTTCGCGCCTGAACTTCCTTCGTTAAATATCATTTTTCGCGCAGACATTACACCTTTAACCCGTTAGATCTTTCACGCGTGAAATAATAAAAGTTCTTTAGTAGCCGTCATTTTAGAAATATTCGAAATTAAATTTCTAATTATTAATGTGTATATTAAATTGAATACTTTCGTGAACTTTGACATTTGCCGATATGTACACCTGTTATGTTGCTCACTTAAATAGAATATTTTACGTTAAAAAAAATAGAACGTCGATTAATATTTTTTTATGTATTTCTTACGTAGATATAAAAAGAAAAAGGTAATGTGAAAAACATGAAACTGAATTTTGCGGAAAATCTATTCCATCGCTCAGAGCACGACAAAATTACTTTCTTAAATGAAAAGTCAATTTCTTCGCAGATAAAGACAATTTGGTACAATCGTTAATCTTTCGCCTAAAATAAGTAACTCACTTGACTTGCATTTCATTCACTTCCGTATGTTTTATCTAATGTAAGCCTTTATGATCCTTTTATCTCTATTTTTCTCATCATTCGGTTGAAAACATTGATATACCATCAAAAATATAATCGACTTTCGTAAGATGCTTTCGAATTTAGACATTTTTACTTCCGATTGATATATTTGTTTAAGCGTTACGAAGAAAACTTATAAAAATTAACTAGATTCAACAAGCTGACAATCTTCTCTTTGCGCGCATCGTATAATTTCATCCATGCGTAGAATATGGACGACGATTTTATCAGTCATTTCTAAACCATTACTGTTTCCGAATAATGAGAGTTAGAAATAATAAAAATAAGAAATCAACGAAAGAAAAGAAGGTACAATCAGCATGAAATTTACAATCTTTTTCATTCGAGATACGAATGATATATTTTCGACATAAAATACCTTCTTTTTAAATTAGAGAGCAAGATGCATGATTCAGTTATATTACTATGAAAAACTGAATTTACCTAAACTAATGGATAAAGAAGGTCTGTTTGCATCAGAACAATAGTCCAAAAGCGTAAAGAAATGCACGAGTAAATATAAAGAAGACTACGCAACTCGGCCCTTCATTGCATTAAAAAATTTAAATGAAGGAATAGATCTTAAGTACTTATTAAGGTCATTTCAAAATTTCTACACAAGCTACGACATTATTTGTTAATCTAGCATAATATAAGTGTCTCTATTCATAGGGAAGCCATAAGCTTCCTGTATTCATAGCTTTAGTCAGCTTATGTACATACATTTCTTTAATAAACAGATTTAAGAAAATTACGGCTAATAAATTTAGCTTATGTTCTCGCAAACAATCAAATAAGTTTAATTTTTGAATTATAACAAATCATCCGCTAAATATACGAATAGATAATTTAAATATATTATTATTATCATTAATAATAATCTTGCTGTTGTGATTGTCGGATTTGACAAAGATAGAGGAAAATTGTTTTATACGTTGAAAAATGTTTATACTTTTTTCTTAAAATCCATTAAAGATTTTCTTAAATCATTGAAATCTAATAGAAAATGTTACAAATACTTATTTTATGTAAGAATATTTTTAAATTACCATTTCACATCTACTTCCAATTATTCATAAAAACGATTGCGAATGAATAAATTACTTGTAGTTTCTTGGATTTGTTATTTCATAATATATTTTCTAGTTTTTATTAAAGTCTTATTAAATACCGAATGCATGACTAATGATTCAAGAGAAAAGGCGAATCAAAAAAAAAATATAAAAGCATCTTTAAACATTCAGCAGCAAATAGAAACAGTAAATATTTTTCACGCTAGACTTGATTTTCATTTTTCTCGTTTTTATAAATGGAAAGTATACACTTAATTTTATTAATGTATTTTACCTTTATTTTGATTAAAATACATCTTTTCTTTCAAGAAAGATATTTTACTCATAATTTATCTATGAATCTACTCTTTTATCTTAGATATAACAGTAAGATAATAACAGTATTAATATTCAGTAATATACTGAGAAATTGTTAACACAAACAGATATTAGAATTTCCTATCGGAGTATTTTAACAAATAACTGTTTTTATCAAAGCTACTTGGTTTGTTTCTTTATAGGTTGATGCTTTTCATGGATATGTAATCGCTACTGATAATGAGATATTTGCGCTCCAATGACGCGTGAAAATGAATTTTCCAAGTCTTGTAGAGTTGCACGTAAATCAGGATGCCAATTAAATTGCCTCACGACAATTGAGTCAGGAGAGCGAATGAGTTAATATAGAATACAGGATTTAATTTATTCGCCAATGGTAAAAGGATTTGTTATTTAACAGTTGAATAAGACGAATTTATTAGTAGAATTAGTTTGCTCTCATAGTGAGAAAAAGTTTCTCGCTATGCTTATGATTAAACGTTTTCTAATTACTGACGGAAAAACGACGGAATACTTTAACAAAACAATAGAAGATTGGGTCAATAAAGTATTTAATTATGTACATATTCTTTATATCAAGTACACTTTCTACTGTGAACATTTTTTTCCTACTTTTAAAACAAATTACATTTATGCTCTGGTTTATTAAACTCTTTTATTAAACTAACTTTTATTAAATTAACCAAGGTAGGGAAATATTCATAACGTATTAAGTTAAGATACAAATTTATTTTTTTTACTTAACTAAAAGCAAAGGTACAGATAGTTTTAGATATTTATAAGCATAATTATAATACATGATATATAGAATGCTACGTCTTATAATCAAGAATTATTATAAATTTATATATGTAGATAAGAATTTAATTGCGAACAATGAAAATTTTCTTGAAGAAAATATAATTGTTATCCCCATGTACTTAAAAATATTAAATTTTTTGTTCGCGATGCTGTCATAACTATTCATTTATTCTCTTCCAATGGCACGGATACTAAATTTTCATTCATGTCAATAAATGTTCAAAACGAAATGACTGCAATACATAAACAAATTTATGTGACTGGGTAATTTACTGATATAATCGCAGAGTTATTTTTTATATTGAACTCAGTGCCGTGCTGTTATAAATAACTGACATTTTATTACTATAAAATAAAGTCATAAAATTTTCTTTTATTTGTCTATCTCAAACCAAGAGCGCTTATCCAAATAACAATGTTTTTATTTGCACTCTGTAAATTGCCTTTGAAATCGTACGTTCTTCGTCAGTGTCTAATTTTATGTCTTTACTTGAAAAATACTATTAATTCGTTGTTCATCCAACTATCTTAATTAAAATTACTCTTAAAAAAATAATTCTATCTATCCTCAGTGGAACTGGAAACTTTTGCAACGTCTGGGTGCAATTGCTACCAGATGAGTTATCAAAAGGCTAGTTTATCCAATCATCTACGTAATTATAGCAATTCTTAGGGAATCTTAGCTATAAATGTTTTCCAAGGTTTTAATGGATTTATCGTTATTTATAGATTAATAAGTTTACAATCTATCGGTCCTGTTACAAATACTATTTTTTATCTAGAAAATTTATTTCATTTGCTGTTTCTTTTCGGAAAAATTTTTACGAGTGATTTTTACTTAACGCTGATATTACATGAGCAACTGTTCCAATTGCAATTCTCCATTTAAACATTTGAAATCTGAACCTTTGATACGACAGTAGAAAGTAGAAGATTGTGGGTATATTGCCTTACCTGTAAGCCCCCTTCCCTAATGGAACTAATCATTAGATTATTATATCATAAGAAAGCTTAATGGATTCGTTTTATGAGTTTTATGACTGCGTTTTTGTACTTTACCATCATTGTGAAACGAAAGGAACCGAACGCACATTAGTCTACACAGGCTAAACAGATTATAAAAAATAAAAAGATTATAAAAAGTACAAGACGGATCGGCCTACATCAATGATTTACTACAATTTACTAACTGAAGTGGTAAACAAGGCATTTTGTAAAATACATCTTTATATTCGTAATACGATCGATAGCTTCGATTTATTTATACATGAGGTAACGCATTTATTCCTTTTTGTTCTGAAATAAAATACTATTTTTAAATACTATTTAAGAAATGAGCAGCTGTTGAAGAACTATTCGCTAAATATCAATTAAACCACTTTTTAATCATACAAATTATTAATAAAATATAAAAGCCAATGTTAAACATTTTTTTATTACTATTCGATTTAATTCACCCATACCAAAACTCTTACTCGCGTTTATTGAACTGAAAATATTTCACTAAATACTTTTTGAAACTCTGATAATATTGGTATGAATGCTTATCTTAAAGTATTCATTCTAAACTTCGACATTCTGATTTTCGACTCGTAATCAATCATTTATAAATAAGGATCTATTCCGTTAAAAGCAATTTAAATGCTCTCGCGAACAATTATTACAACCTTCAGAAGCGTAAAAAATCCTCTAAAAAGATTAATCGCTACATTTGAACAGAGATGGTAAAAGAAACTTCTACAATATGTTTTTTAATTTTATAAAAAAAATTCAATTTAATAATATAAATAAGACTGTAATTGTTAGTGCCAAGGTCTACGAAATAATTAAATTCCACTCGATGATTTCAATTACATTAACTGCATTTAAAATGCAACAACTCCCGTTTTGAATTGCTCATCTTAAGTGCTCGTATTAATTTTAACTTTTAATCGAGTATTAGCATAATATAAGCTCTTATTTCACATTTTAATACTAGTTTACATTTAAAAGAAAGAGGCTTTTTTTCTTTTTTTTTTTTTTTTTTTTTTTTTTATAATTTGTAAAACGCGCGTTAAATAATCAATACAATAATCAACGTAACTCCTTACTATCGAGGATTAGATTTAAAAAAAGTAACGTATCTTTTCATATTTCCGTGAATAAATAATATCTAGCAAACTGAAGAACAATTAGAAAGAGAAATATGAAAGAACGAGGAAAAGAAAAATATTAAGCTAGAACCCCTATCGCATATTATCAATCGCTCCTTTATCAAGCCAGGAAAACCAAATCAATACATTTTTTCGTACATTACAGGATGCGCGTTACTTCATTCATATACCTTTATCGCGTGTCTTCCAATTAGTGACAATCCCAACCGTCGCCGTACTCGCTCAAAAGCCTAAAGTGGCATGTGCTATTTGCCTCGTTAATAAAACTTACCATCCGCGGTGGTAGACCAAACCTCCTGCGAACGGATATATTTTATAGGTATACCATGAGAAACACGTACAGAAATTTATATTTACCATGGTTAGGATGGTTTCGTACCTTGCCTTAAGTACATATGGTGCGCGTCAACTCCTGATTAATTCACGAGCGACTATCCGACTATCCGACCGGAGGAAAAGTTTTAAGGGAAATGAGTCTTAATTCCAAAAACTTTGTCTATCGATACAGATAGATTTTTGTAGCGCAAGCACGAATGAAATTTAATTGATTGAAATATTAATTTAAATAGAAGTCGTGTATTGACGAATTAAAATGCACGTTGATTGCATAATTCTACAATAAAATTATTGCTGGATTGTAAATGTAAAATACTAAATTCATAATAATTGTTTGTCATTTCATTAACGAAAACTGTATTTTAGAATAGACAGCTTCGAGATTAGAAAAAGGCTCTTGTATACATGTTTGTGTCAAATACGCGAACATTTTTTAATTTAACTTGAAATTTATACCGTTATGAGGAAACCTATTAATTTCGGATGAAGATTGACCAAAGGACTTGCGTGTATTCAATTAAAGAACAAAAGCAGTAAACTTTTACCGAATTTTTTTACTTCACTGGAATTTAAATTAAGGAGATTTATAATGTCGACCTTCACGACACAACTCGCCATATCCATCGTATATGAGTGATTTTAATTGAAAAAAGATTCTCTCTGTGCAATATCTAATCTCCACTTTGATGTAACACTTTATTTAACTACAGAACTAGTTGAATCAGCGTAGAATAAACTATATTAATTGTAAATTTTTATGTAATACGGTCGAGCAAAATATACGGAAATTATTATTCTCAACCACTGCCACTTCATCAGTTTTAGGTTAGACAATAAAAAATTTAGACATAAAAATGGACTGTAATAACTTCTCTACTAATAATAATGCAAAATTTCGTAAGAATAACGAAAAATATAGAATTTTTTATCAAATATTTAGAATTGCTGTAAAAGAAGTATTCATTTATTGAAAAGAATAAATGGAATTTGTTACATCTTTTAACTAATTAAATGAAATATTTGATTGATGTAAAAGTTCCTCAGGCTTTTGGTGCTAGATAACATTGCAAAAAACTGAAATGTTATTTAATTCACAATTATAAAGTTCTGATATGGTTTCATAGGAAGAGTTTCAGAGACTTGCGGGAAAAAATGTATTTCTTGGTAATGTTCTTTTAATTTCTTTAAGTATTAAATAAAACTGTAGCCAAAGAGGATTTTTGATATAATATATTGTTTTCATTTTCTAAAGTGTAAGAATGTTTACGTACGGTGACGAATGAATAAAAATTTTTTTAAACACAGATTAATACAATTTTGCCCGAATACTTGGTAAAATTCCATCTATCAAACAGTTTATAGGACTTTATAGGTGTATAAATGGCCAACACTTCGATTTTTCGATGCAACATTATCGAGCGCGAAAAACGTAACAAACCTTTGCATCAATCCAATTATCTTTTGCATCTTTCAATTAATTAAGTACAAATTTAAGCAAGACAGACTAATATATGAATCTATGAACTAAGTAGCTTAGTTTCTTTTCATTAAACTCAATTGAAGATAATATTTTCAATTATAGAAACGCATTATTCACAAGATATTAATTATTGCTTCTCGTGGAAAGTTTGAGAAAATAATTCAACAATTATTATCAATTTTCTTGTAAATAGTATTGCAATTTTTTAAGCTCAAGAAACTCATTTAAAATAAATATAAAAAATCGCAGATAATTTCTACTAATAAAAGGAACTAATAAAAAAATAAATAATAACCCTCATATTAGTGACCTTGTAAGAATAATGATAATAATATAATATAAAAATAGATGATTGTAATAATAAATATATGAAGTATTGTAATAAAAAATAGATGAAGTAATTGAAAACATTTTTATGAAAGTACGTAACGAAATCATTCACGTGAATTATTTTTATAGAAAAATTTTATCATTCTCAATATTTTCGCTCACGATAATAAATTCAAATGAAAATAAAATTTATTATTAACTTTTATTTTAAAAATTAAGAAAGAAAGATCATCGTAAAGTTTAAAGATTAAAGTAAAAAAATTCTATAAAATTTATCAATCCTAATAAACTAATGGGTCTTGATGAAATATGGTCTCTTACCAATGTATCTACTATATATTATTACTTAATGTAATTTTGCATTAGAATATAAGAAATCAAATCTTGACTTTAAATGTGAAAATGATTTGTAAGAACTAAATAAAGGTAAATTGTTAGGAATATGCTAGAATATTCCATTCTAAGAATTCAATTTGAGCCAAAAAAGCTCAGGCATTAAACAATTTTCATTAAAATTTTTCATACGGCAGGGAACTTACATTTTTTTAAAATTTCAATTTTAAAACTCTTTAAATTATGAATCTTGTATTAAACAGATTATCTTGGACTTTTCGTCTAGAGAATTCCTATGAAGAAAACTATCATAATCTAAATATATAAACGTATTTCTACTTATAACCCAATTATGAACTTCAGAAACTAAACAACGAATCTAGTAATAGAACTTTAAAAATTAATGTAATTGAATTATTAACGCTTTCGAATAAATAAATTAACAAAAATAATAATTCGGTAAGCATTAATGTATTAATAATCTTTAATTACGCATATACGAAGATTTTTATGTTATTATTTTAAACGTTTACTAATAAAGTAAATATATTTTACAAATTAAATTAGAACTAAGCTCACATAATACAATTTCATACTTTATCTATTATTATTATTATTTTACATTATTATTGCAAAATAACTTTAATGAAATACAACATAACTGCAGATTGATTTTTTAATTGAATCAGATTCATATTTTTCATTAGCAGATTGTAATTATTTATCTGATAAAATTAACAAAATTTCTACGGGGCAATTCCTCTACTTTATAAAATACTAAAGCTCATGAACTTTAAATTTACGACTTAAAGTGGCATAGAATCTGTTATGCATATTAGTCGCATATCATAATTGTGTAATTATTCCGTAACATTTCCATTAACTTCCTTACAGCTATAACTAATAAGGTAATGCAAGTAAGGATTCATTATTAATTAAAATAAGAAGCAATCGACTTTTATTGCTCTATGGAGATTTTAATATTAAATCATGGCAATTATATTCTGTTTTTGACTCAGTAAATCGTAGTATAACTCTGATTACGATATTGAGATTTTTCATACTAAACGTAAGATAAAAAGTAAAATATTTATTCTGATTATATTATTATTATCGTAATTTCATATTAATCGATAAATATTTGGTAATTACAAATTCAAATTTGTAAACCTTAAGTAATGAAACTAAAAATATTTAAGAACGATATCATTGGAATTTGTTTAGTTCTACTAAATTGCAAATGATATTTAATGGAAGAAGCAAATGTCAGTTGGTTATTTAATATTTTATTTTATTTTTGAGGTAATTTATACTTTGTAATAAAAATTACATTGTTAAAAATTTTAATTCTGATTAAGACGTTGCAAATATTTTATTTTGTACAATAAAGTAAGTATTCTTCAAATATAAAATTTTATTAAAAGATATTATAAAAATATTGATTCGATATGCTATAATTTGAAGATTCGAAATATTGGATCACTAAAGTATAATTATTTCTATCAAATGTAATATCTTTAAATTTATCGAACATTATGTTAAAGCAAAAGTTTTCAAAGATTTATATTTACGTACTGTACATTATTCTGCATGTTCGTTGCCCTTTTCAGTTTTAGTTAATATAAGATCATGCTTATATTCTTATCATTTTATAATTTTTATAATTTCAAAAATTTCCCAATATTTCTACAACAATGATATTTTGTTTCTTTTAATTTTTGTGTGTGTGTGTGTGTGTGTGTGTGTGTGTGTTCGAAGCATTAAAATTTATATTGTTACACACATCGTGCTTTAATTAAAATTAAATTTGAACTTGTTCTTAACTTCATACCTTCGGTTAGCGTTTCGAGTAGCTAAATAATAGAAGATCGATAAATTCGTTTTGCAGCATTGGACACAAATTAATCTACATATCACAAAAATAATCAAAAAGCCATTTTCTGTTTTTTAATATGATGTATTCGTTTATATCAAAATTAGTAAAATTTCTGAAAGTGTTACATTTACAAATAACATAAATATAAATAGGGAGACGAATATCGTAGTATAAAGGTGAATATGTAACTTTGAAACGATTTTCTTGAAAAAAACGTTCACAAAAGGTTCTTGAACTTATTTTATATTAGTGTTTTAGAATTTTAGTATTATTAATATGCCTTCATATGTTTGTTTTATGAAATCATTATGAAATAGACTAGTTTAGAAATTTAGGATTCTTCCTAATTTACTATCGAGGGTTTCTCAACTAAAGTTTCGTATAAAAAATCTTAATATTATTAGTCTAGTTTTTTATATTGAAAAATAAATTGAGATTATCGCAAGTAATCTTTTCCCGCCCATTGCACGATTCCAGTACTTCTTTCTTGTCGATCTCGATTCCTATATCAATGTCTGTCTTCTCTTTCAAGTAAACGAAGTAAGGAATTTCCTCATGAGTGTTCACTTGTTCCGCTGGCATCATCGACTTTTCAGCGATTTCCGCATTTACCTAGATTAGAAATAAATTGAACTTCTTTATGGTGAAAATGCATTCAGAATTATTCTTTCACTTAATCTCGAAATGAGAATAAAAAATTGAAACTGGTTGCGCCTATACTGTTTAATATTTTTAGGATTTCTCACCAATTATTTGTATTTACGGAAATATATAACTGGCAATACTACACGTAAACAAGGAAAAATGGATTTTCAAAAATTTCGGATTACTTGAAGTCTTAAAATATCCAATAAAAAATATTAATTTTTTCGATTATTAACATAAATGATCATGTTCTTGTAGATTTTGTATATATGCATTTTATTAGAAATAAACGTTTCATATGAATTACAATTTACTACTTCAGAATAAAAATAAACTATTCTGTCTTTAGTGCACTAGTATAAGCTGTTTTATGACTTTAATTATCTGCAAATGTTTCCTTAGGGAAAGATATTATATATTATTTTGGTGATTGTAATTTGATCAAAAACTCGTTTCTAAAGTACATATAAATACTTTAACTTAAACTTTCATATACATTAGTATGTTGTGGGAATACCAATTATTCTCTATATTAAATTTACAAGTGTGTTTTAAATTCTTTAGATTTTATTTTATTTTCTATACAATATTTTATGAGTCTATTATATTTTTGCTAACTTTTGAAACCCAAATTGTATACACAAATTGAAGTACTGTACATAAAATTTCAATTATTTTTGGACTAAGTGAATTTGATTAAAGTATTAAAACGTCTAAACGCTGGTTAAGATGAAAAACATTGTAAATGCATGGAAGTCCATATAATCTAGGAGCTGTAGGACTGACAGGAGTAATTTTATGTCTCTATTCATTCGGATAACAAGAATTTTTACTTTTTCTTGAGAATTTGCACTTTATTACATTTCTACTAACAGTACAGTCATATTTATAGAAAGATAAATAGATTTCGTTGCACAATCATTTCACATTTTATAAAGAATGTACGTAAAATTAATATTCTTAAAAATTTTTTTTCATATTCAATATCACAATATTAAAAAAATTTACAGCATTATTTTTGTAAATTTTTAATAATTCACTTCTCCTTGCATTCTATAAGCCCAACATGGAAAATACAAAATTTTGGCTAATTTATAATATCACATTGTACATAAACTTTTTTACGGAAATATAATTTTCAAAAATGACATTTGAAAATCTTATATTTCCAGGAAAAATTTGTTTTCTAATTTTGATGATTCTATCAAAATCATATTTATTACTAAAAATCGATAATATTATTGATTCAGGATAATTTATCTAATCAAAGGCTTTATTCGCTACTAAATTAAGCTCAATGTCCATACATTAAGGGTACAAACAAAAATTTTACCCACCAATTTAGATTTTATTCGACAAAATTATATTTATATTAATACGATATAAGTTTTTAGAATAATAATAGATTTTCTAAAATATCTATTACATTCATTTTAACTTATTTACATTTAATTTTAAAAAAGAATTGTTATTAATTCAAAGATATACTTTGTTTAACTAATCTTAAATAACCTAATTATTTTCATTGATGGGATAATAAAATTTAAATTCATTATTATATGTTTATTTAATCTATATGACTGTTTCTATTTTGACGTTGTACTTTAAAATATTATAATGATTGTACATGTATTCCTTTTCGTTTGACAACTTATTTTCCATATTTTCATTTATATTTTACTTGATTTAATTGAATCTTTACATGAAATTACACCAGCAAAATGAGATAATTATTTTGTAGAACTTGATAGGTCAAGCTTAAAAATTAATTAGTAAACCATTTTTTCGATTCAATTCTAAGAATATTTTTTTCACTCATTTTATTAAGTTTCCTATTGGTATTGCTATAATATTTTCATAAAAACTTTGTTTTTGTTCATGACTATTCTTTATTCAATAATAGAGTTAAAAACAGAAATGTTTGCATGAATGATCAGCTTCTTTTGGAAATCGTTTTGTTGTAGATACTCTAATAATACCGATTTTACACAATATTTTAATCCTACATCTTCTAAGATAATAATTATTAGTTTAGACACTTATAATAAAATTTTATTATATTTATCCCCAAGACAGTAATGAGCTTATTTTATTTTATTAGTGTTAAACAGCCAATGCTAATTTATAATTTTTATCATGTTTGAATATTATAAAAAGAAATCGAAATTTCTTTTTAAAAGCAAATTGCAAATTTAATATTGTCGAGATTTCAAGAATGAAATTAATTAACTACACAGACGCTATGTAATAAATACAAATAAATCCAGTAAACTGTCAAATTAAAGATGAAAAATTCATATTTGAATCTTGAAATATATTATATTTTGCTTATTTTTCATATTGAACTCGTTAAAAAATTGACGAAAATGGAAATAAAATTTCATTTCTGAAAATAATTATTGAAAAATTATTAAAAATTTCATACCCTATTAGCAGTTTGTAACCAATGTTCATAAAGGCTTTTGTATTTCTCTGCTTCTTCGTTGAATTTTTGTATAAGTTGATCCATCTCATTTTTATCCGTAGGCATTCGAATGGTCTAAAAATAGAAATTTCTTATATTCTTCGTAAACATTCTTTTTAACGCGTGTTATATATGATAAAAAAGTGAAAGCCCCATGAAAGCTATAGAAAGAATTCATATTATCATCGATGAAGTCTAATAAATATGGTAAAACATATTGGGTACTTTGGTAAGAGACCCAGTTGGGAAAAATTTATAATTTGCAGTGCCAGTACATAAAGTAAAACAAAAAAGGCAATCTAGTTAAATATAATGTAATAGTGCAGCAAGTACTTTCTCGAAATTAAATTATGATCTATGTAAAAAGTACTAGTAGTCGTGTATAAATAATTTTAATTGGAAGAAGCATAACAAGAAGACGCATTAAAAACATAATATTAGAGTTACTACACGGGAATATTTATGATATAAGATTATTTGCTACATTACAAAATTAAAAACCAAAGCAAGTAACGTATAATATAGATATACAACCGGAAATTTAAGCAATGAGAGGAAATAATAAATCGAATACAGAATGAACGGAAGGCGAAGTTGAAGAACAAAGAAAAAAGTTTTGACGTGTACTACCTCTTGTATTTTCTTTTGCTTTACGTACCATATCTTCGTAATTTGTTTCATCTGATCCACAGGAAATATCGATCGAAAAAACATCTGTAAAATTAAGTTCTTTTCAGTTTTCTGTTTCTCATATTTCATTTTACAACTTTTATATTCAAATATTTATCACTAATTGCCTTTCATATCTTTGCAAATCACTTTCTTATACGCATGTCCCATTGTTTTTGCAATAAAATATGACTAAATAATATATCTAAATATTTATGTTTCAAATACGAGTCGCATTTTTATTAAAATAGAATATTTGTTATTATAATATTAAAAATATTTTACGTTTCTTCTATATCAGACAATATGATTTTAAAATCTTTATTCTTTTTATTATGGATAAAAATAGTTCTAATAAAAAGAAAGTATAATATCCACAGCCAAAGGGCTACTTATTAATACACTATAGCCTTGCATTTATAAATAAATAAGAAATTTATTTCTAAATAGTAGTACAAATAAGAATTCATATTAAAAACTCATGAAAAAAATATGATAATTGTACTAATCAATAGTAGCTTCCCAGTTAAAGAGGACGAATTTGTATATAATACTAAAAAAGTAAAATAAAATATTTAGAAAGCTCGATCTCACTGCACAATATAAACGACGAGTTCCTATATCTTTATCATATTCTTAAAATAATTCAAAATAAAATAACTCGGATTATCTGTATTGTAATCCAGATAATACTTGAAGGAAATTTTTAACATAAAAATTATTAGCCAGACAATTTTGTATTAAACGTATCATGACTTTTAGTGCTTTCTCAATATCTATTCATAATAAGTGTCCTTTTATATTTTCATTTGTTGTATTGTAGTGTAAACAAATATAATAATCTTAGTTCAATTATCTTTCATAAAAATCGATGCAAGTAACAATTATGGTTCAAATCCTAAGATGGAAGCATTTATTTAATAAAAAAATATCCGCATAAATAATTAAATAATTTAAATTTAATATTGAAACACCTTCTTTTCTTAAAAGTTTTGCTGTAACTATTATTTGAATTCAATACTTCATACGTAAAAGCACATTATAGTATTTATCTCCATATTCCATTTAAATTATCGGTTAGAATTGAAAATAAATGAAAATAAAAATAAAAATAATTAATAGATAATAGCAAACAAACCTTGAAATACTTATCTTTTTATTACAGTTTTGCAATTATTCTTAATCGATGTATACACGGGTGAACATTTTAAATCTATTCTTTGATATGGTTTAACGAATGTTAAATTTATTAAATTTATTTATTTATTCAGCGAAAACTCGATTAGTTATGTCTATTTGAACTATATATTAGAAATACCGTCAAAATACTCGATTATTTTGTAACAACTTTATTTAAACCCCTAATTCCATTAATATTTATGAGAAAGTTTCACAGATCTCACTTAACTGTCCAATAGTTATTGGACAAATACTATAAACAGCTGATGTCAAACTCAAAATACTGAATAACGTGTGAAAAATAATACATCCATATCCAGAAGCATTAAAAAAGCAAAATTTTTGTTAAATTGCGCTATATTCATTGATTTAACTTCTTTATTTTGATTTATTAACATTGATTCTTGATAAACTATGCACTAAAAAATAATTTTTAGACTATGAATTACAATCTCATAAAAATTCAATTACTACGATATTCTCAAAATAAGGACACTTTCAATAATTCTGCGCTTTCTTTTACAGACTTTAACTACGAGATTCTGTATTTTTATTAAAGAATAATTTCTGATCTTCTTACTTTCTAGAATGTATGAATTTTATTCTTCTAAGTATTTTTTTTCTTTTTATTCATGTTAAATTGTTAAAATGATGATTTGAAAATAGTTATTATTCAAAAAATATAATTTAAATTATCAGGAATTATTCAAGCGTGAATATTTGACTATTAGTTATAAATTTTTACGTGGTCAATACTTAAAATATCCTTATGCATTATAAGCTTAAATGTGAATAAAAATCGTCAGATAATTTTCATCAAATAAAACTTTAACGAAAACTAAATTTTCTCCTATTTTTCCGTGAAATAGTTAATTAAAAGTAATAATTCGTTAATTGGTCAAAAATATAAATATGGTTCTTACTATTATATAGTTTATTTCTATTATATTTTATATAACTAAGTACTGCGTTAATATTTCTTGCATTTTCTAACAATTTTTTAAATTAAAAATATTTGTTATAATAACTTTATTCTTTTTTATTTGAATTTTATAAAATAAATGTACAGGGGAATGCTCTATTTACTAATAATGTTTCTATAGTTATTATAAATTTACAAAAGATCGGTGTAAAATGTACATACCAAGTTCATAAATTAATATAGTTTAAGCAGTACTCAAACACAAATTCTGGTTTATTCACTTTATAAAGCTTTTTATTACATTTGTATACATGACATACTTTTGTGCGTAGGTAAGTAGTTAGTTCGATCATAGGATATCATACTAATATTTGCTTATTGAATAGCGTATGCAAAGATTTTGCTAATTTCATTTTTCAGTCTAGTAAAAACATATGCTATTATAATAGTGTTATAGTTGTTATATGTTTATAAATTCTTAACTTACAAATTCAATTCGTTCATCGGATATTACTTTATTAACAGGATGAGAATTTATTTTAAACGCGAAACTAATATTTTAATATAATTCTAGTACGCAATAGAATCTTTGCATTTAAAAATCTTTCCATGACAACTGTTCGGCATATTTTCTCGATTAAACCCAATATGGAAGCGTAGCAGTTCTGATACATATTATTTTTCTAATAATTTTATTTTCAGAATAGTAAACTATCATTTTATAAATACATTTAATGATAACTTTAATGAATTTTATAAAAAGAAGAGAGTCAGAGTAGTGACTTATTCAGTCACTAAAAAAATTTCATCCATGTTGGTAGATAATTTCATTGAAAAAAGGCAATGAATCTATATTTTTGAAGAATATAGATAATTTTTTAATTGGACGCATTAATTTATATACTACAGGTAGGGAAAATCGCGTGGTAAAGGTCGATAATTTACGTCATCTTGATGTGATTTTTATTTAAATTTAATTCGTGTTTAATGAATAATATTCAAATTTAGTTATATTTTTCATATCGGTATGGTACATTAAATTTAAATATTTGATATTTTGACACAAGAATAATGTGCGATAATTTACGAAAATCATTTTAATGACATTCACATGCTAATACGTTTACGGAATTGAATATTTTCATGGCATAATCTTATTCACCGAAAATATATTCATTCTTAAGTCCGGAATGTAAGGTAATATTGTAAATTCAAATACGAATTATCGCATTGAGAAAGAATCTAATGAGTGTGGCAATTATTTAATCGATACTTTAAAAAGAAGCAAAACTTGAATAAAAAGTATAAAAAATTTCGTAGGTTCTTCCCTAGAAAAGTTGGAGTTGTTTTATGCGACGGAAAGCAGTTTTAGCTCCCAATAGTTATTTGAACAAATTTTTCCCGAGAAAAAAGTGCCGCAAAAATACAGAATCTCTTTTTCACGAAAGGAAATCATCGGAGGGGGCGCGTGAGCATGTGCCGCTTGTCTTCAAGGTTGGCACTGCACTACTCGAATGCCCAGCGGATCGGTTAAAATTCCCTTCCCCATAAAGAACTCCCTCGTAAAGGCTGAATTCTCAACTGATCCTACAATCTTCTAAAAAGCTCATAAAACCTGTTTAGTGTTACATAAAGCGGTCTTCCACTCCTACGGGGTGGGGAGCGTATAGTTTTCTGTCGGGGACAGACGGACGTAAACCCTTCGAGTTAGCTTCGGCGCTTTAGCTGGAGGATTAAATGACTGTTCAATGCATAACAGTGAACATACGGTTGTTGGCTAAGCTGCGTGAGCCGTCAATCGAGCCTGTTATTCCATCTGCAGCTCCTACGAATAGTCGACTCTGGACCGAAAAAGGACGACGGACTGTTCGATGCGATGGCATTTCGAGGTCTTTTCATTTTCATCATCGTTTCTACGTTTGCGCTGTTATAACGTACACGTACGTGTCTCGACGTACCTGCTGCAGGGAATTTCGCTTTCATCGGTGGCAAATTTCAAAATCCATGCACAACATTTACGTATGAAAGTTCGTAGATTGATTTGTGCTTCTTCAAGTTTTTATAACAAATTGATAAATAATTTAGGTATTTATTAGCGATAATGTTTTTAAAACAAACGAAACTATTCATCGATTTATTTGTTTTCATTTTCCTTTAATTTAAAATTTATTTCTTGTTTCGATAGATTTTATTATACGCCGAATCCACTATTAATTGTGTTCGACATGCGAAGTGAATTCATATAGTTGAATAGCTTGTGATGGCCTTACCGTGTTTAATCAAATGAAATGATTATATAACAATTGGAATATATTACGTACGCTTGCATTTTGTTTTACTTCTAAGCTTTAAATCAAAATAATAGACTGAGTCGATAAATACGTTTTTCTAAATAAAAGCAGATATTCATTAGGAGTGAATTTTTAATTTCAACCCTGAACAATTCGTGTATTTTTACACTTAAGTACACCAAAATATCTTCCGTTTTAAGCAGAATAATTCCTTTTATAACTGGAAAGAAATACATTTATTTGCAGTTGCTGTGGGAGCACAAAATGCTTTTATGATAATTAAAATGTGCTCGCCCATTATAGCGCGAGGTAGTATGAAAAATAATGAGCCTACCGAATTAGCGCTAATGCACGTGTACTTGGTGCTAACAATCACACGCCGACAAGAGTCGCACTTATGAGACTTGAATAATAAATCAAATTCCAACAAAGTACTCGTCGTCGTAACTCGTTACGCTTAATCTCGCGTAAACCCGAATGAAATCATACCATCATCGATCTATTATACAAAAAGCCTAACGAAGGTTCGAGTTTCTTTTGCCTTGTCAGGATGCAAAATTAAACGAGTAAGCTTACCGGTATCGAAGCTTTTCCCAGATTTCCACGGAGGTGTGCACACACGTATACGCGCGCGAGCGTTGCAGCCTCCAAGCGCTACACCAAGGATACAGTCGTAAATTATTCGCATTTCAATTTTATTTAAAATTTTCACTGCCCTTAGCACTGCTACCGAACCCGCTCTTCCAAAATCGCTGAAAAGTCGAATCGACGCTTCAGGAAGACTACAGTTCAATTTTTCAAGGGAATCGAATAAAGGAAATCACTTGAAAAGCACATCCGATGGGGTGAGTTAGTTGTTATTCAATTTAAGACAGCCCTCGGACCATGATTATTTCAGATTGTGAAATTGCTTTTCATATTTCGCGTAAATACTTTCCTCGACTATTAAAGAGATTGATCGATTGAAACAGGATGTGGCACCCAAGTGAAAGGTAGCTTTTCTCACCGAGTAACCTGGCCTTATCCGTTTATCGTACGTCAACGCAAGAGTTCCTGCTTTCGCTACGACTACCAGTAGTAAATCTAAACGAAACTCTAAGGATCCCTTCAGTTTTTAAAGCATCTACATAGTAAATTTTTTATTTACTACAGTTTTATTTTATAATTAAGTATAAATTTAAATTTAAATTTACAAGAAGTATGAATTTTTCAAAGTTTTCTTTGTTACTTTTAAAAATTTGTATCTAAATTCAAATACGTTAATTTGCATTTTTTGCGTTTCATCGGAGCAGAACAAATTATTCTATTGATCAAAGTTGTAATTTTGTTTTTTGAATAATAAATATTGGAACTTGAGTTTATTTATTTAAAAAATATTTATTTTAATCCAGAACTTTTAGTAAGAGTAAACTCAAGTATTTGAAATTGTAATAATAAAAACTCCTATTTACATGATAAAATATGTATTTAAATGTGCTTGTATTTCATGCCTCATATATTACTGAATATGTAAATAGTGCTTTTGAGTTTCGAAAGCTTAATTAGCAATTTCATCATTAACGTAAAAATTATTAGAGTCGATGATGAAGGAATAAATATAAAGTTGATATTTATCAAACATATCTTAAACTTATCATTAAATACAGCTGTTCGATAAACAGTTTGAGAACGACAATAGCTTATACTTCAAAAATTACTATATCAATAACAAAGGCTTATAATTTTCGACGTATGGCATTGAATTCCCAAAGCCATTAAATTACGTTATCTTAACAATATCTTTCGTTAATTTTAGAACTAAAAATTACTAATAATATCCAAATTTTTTGGATAATCATACGCTTTCAAGCAAAATTTTCCGTAAATAATTAAGTCTAATAAGGGAATAATATTTTAAAATATTGTCGTAATATTTTAAATATAACCGGATGTACGTAAATACTCTTTTAATGACGCCGTAATCAATATATTTTATATATGCCTTCAGCAAACCTTTTATCCGATCATAATAAATGAACACGAACAAAATATTTATTTCGAAATAAATATTGATACAAGTAAGTCTTATCAGATAGAAGCTAGTTAAATAAAATTATATACAAAATGTACGAAACGATGAACATATGAAAATTGTACGAGCTTTCATCGAATCTTCGATTTTCATAGAACAAGATTCTTAAAATATTTCCAAAAAATAATTCTAAAATGCAATGTAGAAATTTTTGATAAAAATAAATTGTTCAAACAATAAAATATATTATTATAAAACTTATCCCAAAATCCGTGTGTCTTAATTTTTCATTAATTTTGAATTTTTGTATTATTACTTTTATTGACCACTTTACATACAATAAATGTAATAAATACTAATTATTATTTTACAACTAGCAAAAATTTACGTTTTAATAAAAACAAACCCTCTTATGCACATATGTATATATATATATATACATATATATATATATATATATATATATATATATATATATATATATATATATTATAATAAATGAGATTAACTATAATCAAATACCCTAAAATTCCAAAAAACATAAGTGCATCCTATCGTGTTATAATATACGTTTAAGGAATAGGTATGATAATAAAGGTAAAAGGAAAAAGAAAAGTAAAAGAAAAATGTAAACCTCGAATAGAATAAAAATAAAAGAATAGTTAAATTAAAATAAAAGTTGAAAAAAGTGTATTAAATATATAAAGTATACAAGGTAAGAAGCTTGACCGTATAAATTGGATAATATATATATAGGGAAATAAAGCTATATTCTTTAACTGAACATAACTGCAGTTTTTAATATTTATAAAACTTTACAAGATATAACACATATTTATTGTAACTAATTACATTTTCATTATATATAAATTAAAAATTAGATCTTCGATATATCTTCAATAAAGTGACGTACAAGTTCTTGAAAATAAATAATAAAGTACTCCTTTTTTTAATATTACTTATTTAATACTTACTTCGACATGAAATTCAAATTTGAAATATATATTAAAGATCTATTTATTTTATTTGCTCTGATTATACCTTTACTTTCAACTTCTTATTAAAATTTTCTATTTCCTCTTTGCATAACTTTTTCAAATTATTATTTTAACTGGCAATAATGCACATACATAATATTATTAATAAATATACCAATATTAAATTATTACATAATTTTAATTCAATATGTTACGGTAATCGAATAACTTTTATTTACATCAGTCCATTAATTAATATTTATAAATTTATTGATAAATAATCAATAGGTGAAAAAGTTTTTAAAATCACGATTAATCAAAATACGCGTAAAATTAAACATTGTGACTTATAATTAATACCAATGTAAAAAATAAATTTATTTACTTAACTTCCAAGCAAATTTAAAAATTAATCAAATAAAAATTCTATTTGGACATTTATGCTTTAAATATTATTTAATCTAAACACTATAATAGGCCATGTTGTGCAAGTTATATGAAAGCTATTTAATGACATCGATGATTAATCCTATTTTAATAAATAGTGTTTATTTTGCATAAATGAAAACTCACGGATATGAATAGATGTCTATAAATATATAATATCCTATTGCGTAATTGAACTCACGTTTATAAATATAAAATATCTTATTACATTATCGCATAATTTTTATATAACACTTTATTAATCAACATATTTTGCGAAAAATCTCAACGTGTTTCGAGCCGTCACTCACTCTTCTTTTCTGTTTCATTCCATCAGAATCCTAATAACGAAACTTTACAACAGCCAGTAACAAAAGTTCCAAACCTTAAGCTTCTATAGTTTGAGAGCAGCTGCGATTTTTCGCAACTAATGTCTAGCACAGATCGTGAAGTATTTATAATTATAATTGGCGATACTTTTGCATGTTGGGAAATTCAAGCGTTGAAAAATTATCCGCAGGTTTCAAGCCATTTTAAGTGAGAAAATCATGTGCGAAGTTGAGTTAGTTTAACGAGGAGAACGTTTAACGAGAGTACGTTAATAAATATCTTTAAATGCATTCATATAAATAATTGTTTGCCTCATGTTTAATCATGAGAACGTGAGTAATTTATAAAAATAAAAATTTATTGAAACTTGAGGAAAATTATACCATCTGTACATTCACGTGCAGAATATCAAACAAAAATCTTTGGCGTAAAAATAGGCTGCCTGTTGAAAATGATTTTCTGGAAAAGAAATTTAAATAAACTTATTTAAATATACTTTTCCTCTACTATCATAAAAAAAAAACATTTCATTTACGGGTTGACTCGGAAAAAAGAGGTAAAAGAAATAAATTAGTGAGTAATGAAGAGATGTTGTTGCAAAAATGAAGAAATTCAACGTGCTCTGATGCAAATGGACAAGACACTTATACCCTGCGTTTGACGTTCTCTACATTCAATCCCTGCGTTACAATGAAAATTAGATAAGAAACATAAATCATGATAATACCAGTTGATAAACTATCACAATTTATCTCAACGTAGACAAAAATTGAGGACCATGTTTATTAACATTCTATTTAATGACCGCATGTGTTATATCAATTCGTTTCCACTGCTATTTTTCTCCCTTCAAATTCTCCCTGTTGTCCGATTAATATGTATTTACTAGCAAGTAAATTCAAAGAGCTTTTCGGATTAACACATCACATTCACGACTTTCTACTTTCATTCTGATAGATTTATATTTATTATAATATTATTAATACTAACTTCATATCAGTCGTAAAAGTATGAATTAATTGGAACTTTGTACGTATTCATAAGTCACACGTATTCTTTTATAATTAAAAAAATTAATGATAAACATTTTTGTATTTCTATTTGCTTTTACTATTTTAATAAATATTTCTACGAAATATAATTAAGTTCTATTTCACAAATTTTGTATCATGACTTTTAGAATAGAATTTATTACTTTTTCATACAAATTCTTTTAATAATATCGGTGATTAGAAACAGATTACACCAATTTTCTAAATTATTAGAAAAAATTGTTGCACCAAAAGACAACTAAACGTATAAAAAACGAACAAAAATATATTTAACAATTTTTAATACTAGGTTATCGGGGTCGTCAATGTTAGACAGTCACTTTCTCGATTCTATCTCGATCCTCGAGTTCTAAACTTAAAATTTCATCAAGAGTTACCATGACTCTTAACTAGGTATCACTCTCGCCTAACTTGTCGTGACGCGAAACCTGAAATCACCGTCTTGGTCTCGCGCAACGTTTCACATTATACTGCTTCGTATATTAAACACCATAAGTGAGTGGTAACAGCTTTCTCTTAACAAAAAGAAGATTACCATCGATTGTACATTCTCGTAATTTTCTTTACAAAAATAGTAGCTAATATAACTAATATCGAATACGTAAATATTTAAAAAAGATTGGAAATTGTTTGAAAATTGGTTTACCACCTTATACCAAGAATCTCCTTCAAACATTGATTTTATTGTTTAAAAACTTTCAAGTCAAAAATAACATTGGCACTTACCGTATGCTTCAGCACTGTCGGTCTCCCGAGCGACATCGCAATCCTAAAAAAGAAATCGAAAAAAGAAATGAAAATAAAATAATTTGCTTCCCCTATTTCCTTGGAGAAGCAAAAGATGGTTGTATTTCAATGAAAGCTTCTCCATGTCATTGAAGTGTACTACCTCTAGCTGCTGATTTGGATTCCGTTCCTCCTCTTCTATTGCTTGCTTGGCTTTCATCAGAGATTCGTTTAATTTCAGAACGAAATTTATGTAGGAAAAGAGCCACTCTTGCCACTCGAATTCGGCTGTCTCCACAACTTTAATCAACCAGGCTAACCATACGCGAAGTTCTTTCGATGATATTGGCCTCGATAGTTTTGCGTTCCTTTGCCAGAAAAATAACATCAAAAGCTTCAATATAAATAAGTGAGAAATTTATGTTATATCGTAATATTCTTTATTTATTGTAAAATCTAGGTTTTGGCATTTTCTTACGTATGACTTACGACACGTGCAGCAATAGAAAAACGGGGAATATCTTAACAGAAACTGATGTACCACTGTGCGATTGCACAAGTGCAGCGCCTAACATTTTTAGAAATGTAAAATTATGCGTACGCGTGTGTAAAGTAATAATATTGCTTGATTTTTTTAAGTTCACGTATTAATTAATCGATAAATAATTTCACATTTGTTTTCTTACTTTGGTGATTAATTGAAACCCAGATGAATTAATTTGCTAAAAGAAATTCAGAAAACGTTTCCTATTTTGCTCTCTCTCATAAAAGCCTACAGGTAAACAATAATGCCATAAATAAAGCGATTTTATACTTAACAAGATTTCGCTTTTACGAGTATACTTCAGGCGACATTAGGAAAGAAAAGTGACTGAAAACAATTCATAATAACCTGGTTTTGAAAGAAAGCGTTCAAAACAACTTTTCACAGGCGTCCTCCAACTCTTGTCGGGTTTGCTCAAGAATCTTTGCTCCAATATTAAAAATAATCTCGAGATTATTATACCTCTCTAACAGATGCCGTCACGGTACAGCGCCATAAATCCTCTGGTCAATCATCCAACTTAACCGATGGGTCTCGCTCGGGTGCGATCTATCCACGCGTAATGTCCCAATCGTCGCCGAAGTCGCACGGAGAAAAGAAGAGTCGGGAAAACACGAAGTCGCAGTCGCGATTGCCCGAAGCCCGAATCCGTGTTCCTGTTTTTTTCATAATTGCGTCACTCAACCTACACCTTGGACTAAAATTATCGATAGACGAACTTCGAAACTATTTCTGGTAAGCATCGGCTTTCGCCTGTGGGTGTAAGTCACTCGCGTAAGTCATGCCACGCTCGGTATCTTCTTGAGCATCTTATTAATGCGCTTTCGAGCGCGAAAGCACAGGGAAAAAGTAGGCGAAAGGAATAATTCAGCGTTTAGAAATATTTTTTCATCGCTATTAGCAATATGAAGAACTACAACGAATGCGCAAGCGAGTAAATAACTATAATGTAATATAGCGAATCGTTTCATTACTCCATGGAATTTGCAATAAGATTAACGATTTGCTTAGATTGCTATTTAAATTGCTATTTTCGTAAGGACATTTCGTATGTAAAAATTTTAAAAGAAATTCAATTTGAAATATTATTTTATTTTTGTATATTATAATCTACGTTGAAAGTAATTTTCTAACAAAATCTTAATCCTCAATTTTAATGGAATAGAAAATTAATGAGAATATGCGAACGATTATGATTACATAAAAATTATATTTTGCAGTTGACGTTTTATTCTTAACGTATACGTCTGCTTTAGCCTCTAAAATTACTTTTCTTTCGCGCAATAAACAAATTTATTATCTAGGTACTCTATTTTTAGGTTTATTCTAAATACTTGGAAAAAATATAAATTTAAAAGAAAAACTAGGAAACAGAATTACGCAATATTCATACATTAATGAATAAATATTTTATTCAACATTTGTATCACTTATTCGCGCGTTATCTTTATTTCAAAATTTCGGTATATTATCATATTTTATTTCGTCGAAATAAATATGCAACTACGTTATACCATTAAGTTCATTAATCATGAACAAGTTTTATTATTGAATTATTATTCCATCCCTGTGGTATTATGATACTTAAAATACATTTCAAACATAATACTATAATAAATCGAAGCTAATAAAATTGAATTATTTAAATTTATTCTACAACAAAGGCAATTAGAAGTGTCTTATAAATAACAAAACTCGTGCAAATAATAGTAAACCTCTGCTGGAACTTTTTAAATCACTTATAATTATGGCAATACGTATACTAAAACTACGTTTGATTTAATAGATCAACAATATTAAATCCTAAAATGCAAATAATTGCTCCTGTATATTAATATGTTTTCAAAAATGACTAACCGTATGAAATTCATTGGATTATACGTAGTTTACAATTATGATAATTACTCAATAGATATTATGAAGATAATTTGATTAATGACTTGATTACTAAAATTCAAATGTTAAATATGAAAAATTACCACAAGATATTTTGAGAGCTTTCCAATTTGATGGCATGAAAACGTGTATAGTTATTCTACCTTCCCGTCAATATATATATATATATATATACACACACACACACACACACATGTATAATAAACTGTTTTAAATCATATTCACTTAAAATCATAAAACACATCTGAAAATGAAATTTATTTTATCACTATATAGTGACAAATATAAATATAAAGTTAACCTGAAGTAACTTCCTATGCAGTTGCATGTATTCGAAATAACCGTGGATATTTAATATTCCAGTCGTAAAAATGAAAAATCTTCACATATTTTATTATTTTATTCAAAATTTTTAACTATTGTAATACAATTTTAGTCTCCCAATTAAATGTTATATTCTCATAATTATTATTACCTAACAGAGCCAATTTTGTCTTTTGCTTCGTTATAAATAATCTAAAGCTTACAATGATTGCGAGAAAGATTTCTGAAATAAGTAAGGCAAAATTTATTTGCATATTAACAAAATGTAATTTGATTTTTTTAATTTTCATAAATTTGTTTGCGCGACGAATACATTGAAGTATAATTATATTACTTTATATTTTTTGGAATTATTTGATAATTTTATATTTTTTCCCCGGTATGTACTTCAATTAAATTCAAAACATAATTATAAAAAAGTCGATTTATTTTTCATTTTCAACTAAATTTACTTCTTATTATAAATTGTTTTAAATAGCATGTAGATTTATTACTTTTAATATAAAAACTATAAAACTCCTTTTTATAAACATAATTTATTGCTTAACAATAATTACCTACTATAAAAACTTATATACAAAGAAAAATTTAATTTATACCATTAATATTCACATAAGTTATGCGATGAAAAATAGCACCGTGCTATCTTTACTTTATGTTTCCAAGTTATTCATACTATTTTTATGAAAAACAGTAAATAATCAAATATCGCGAATAACTTCCATAGAATGTGCATCACATTTTAATTGTGACTTTTAAATGTTAACGATGAAATTTCAACCATTTCACTTTTTAGACCTAAATTCTAAGAAACATATGAAATTTGTTTCAAATTTTAGAACAAAACTTTATAATAATTATTCAGTTTTCATTTACTGCATAAAAGAAATATCTTCGAACTTGATGAAAACGGTTCGATCATCTAGTAATTATATCTTCTTAATTGTACTTATATTTCTTCTATCACACTGATAATTACTAATTTTGCACTATTACTTAATTGATGGGAATATTTAATATCATACATTTGCTTATTAACAAAGTTATTAATTATAATGATGTAAAATGAATAGTAGAAAAAGTTTCTAATAAATCTGTTTCTTATAATGTACTTTATAATTATGATATTTGGCATTTTGTAAGTAACAATGACTCTTGAGAAATTTTCAAATGATTAATTAAAAAGATATAATTTGTACTGAATTTTAAAATCTTAAATGTAATATTTCGAAACGTTTTTCTGCGTTAGGAAAGTTCTGAAGTAATTGGAACGTCACCCGATCGAACAAATTTTTCGCACATATTCTTATTATCTAATTTTTCGATCTTCTCTTTTTAGATCGATTTTATTTTGCAACTTCAGATGTAGATGTAGTTTTTCACAGAGAATGCAAAAATTTTATAAACTGTGTTAGTAAGATTATTAGATAAATAAAATTTATACAAATTTTTAAGTTGAATATTTGAACCAACATATGTCTAATATCTGAATATTCGAAAATGAAATTTGATACATAATGATCATGCAGCATGTGCGCTTTCGATAAATATTTTTAACTGAAGTAATTTTTAATTACTATAATTATTCCAATAACATAAAAAATAAAACTTACTTCATCAAACTTATCTGTAATATTTTTAATATTATCTTTTATTTTACTCAACGAAATGAAAATATTTCTTTTTATTTCTTTTTTTTATTTTTCTTCATATTGTGTAATTGAAGAAAAAGCGTTTTTTTATAAATGCAAGATAATTCATAAGCTTTATTAAAGCATGTCTTCAATTCACTTGTGCAGCGTGTTTTCGTCTTTAAATGTAATGATCATTAGTTATTTACCATTGTAATGCCAAAATTATTAATGCCAATTTAGTTAGAGCTATTAAATTTAATTTATGGTACCGAGAATTTAAAGGCCATTTTCTTATACACATAAGATTTTAGCGCATTTGCGAAGTGCTCTTCCATCCTCATAAACGTTCATTTAAGAAAAGATCCTCTTGACGCGAATGGGATTTTAAGTTTTAGCAAGAGAAATTATTCTTCAATAAAGAATCTTAAAAGATTTTCTTTGTAGGAAAAAGAAAGTCCTTTTAATTCAAAGTTTCATTTACTAAATGGATCAAAAAATTCAAAGTATTTAAATGTTTAGAGAAGTGGATAAATTAATTAATTTCATAAAACATATCGCTCTGCTTATCGCGAGAAACGCGTGCAAACCGAAAATGAATCTTCGTGAAACTTTTCAGTTGTTTAAATGCCAAAACTGTTTATGCAATTTAAGTCAGATAATGAGAAAATAAAAGTAATCATACGAATCTAATCCGGTGCCAGACGATGTAGCCTTAGACAGAGTCTTCTGTAACGTGGTCGCGCTTTTAGATTTAGTCCGGCAGTTGATCCTATCCATCGTACTCTGTGCATTAAAAAATATATATTTGTGATAATAAAATGCAAAAATCAAGCAAAAATGTTTCCATCGTCTAATTTTCCCTCGTGAAAATACTAATCATACGAGGTACATAAAGAAACCTCTCGATGGAATAACTATCCCAACAATAAACATCTTTAGAATTCACAATAATAATTTATATGTTTTCAGGATCTTCTCTAAAGTATTAATTATTAGCATTTTGTTTTTTATTTTGCATTTGCCATGTACTCTTATAAATTGTAAGAAAAGTCTTTAAAACTCATAACAATCCAATCATGTAATTAATTTATTATTTCATATGAGAAAAATCAATAAAAAAAACCTTTACTATGGAAGCATATCATAGTTATTAATATAAATGCATTTAAAGATTTTTATTGAATTTTAATAATTATTAACCATTTCAAGCTAAACAGTTCATTTTATATCAATATTAAGTATTAGTACATTTGAATAAGAATAATAAATATTAATAACGGTACTATGTAATATTCAAAAATATATAAACCCTGGTTTATGTCAATACACTTGCAGTTTATTTATCTACTACTTCAATGCTGTTGATATTTAATATAAAAATTATTACGTATTAAATACATAAAGTTGCTATTACTTTGTGAGTACAAGTATTAAACATATGTGCATATGTGAATCGTTGTGTAAATGATTTTACACGTGCAAAGAAAAGTACGTTTTAAATAACATAATTTATTTAAAGCATACACAAGCTTTAAAGGCTTGGTATGTAAATTGACTAATTAAAATGACACAGTGTAGTTCACGATTGCGTATATCGTTGCTGTTTAAACAAGTTCACTTATAAAATTACTAGGTGATTGGCCGATTGTGATAATCGTTGGAAAAATATCTTGAAAAATTACATTTTCTACTGGGATTAAAATATTGTATATTAGTAATTTAAAAGTAGATAATTTTTTATGCTTAAAAATGATGAGATTAATGCACAAACGTCATTTATCTGAATAGATAAGCGGGACGTACTTATTTAGAAAATGCTGGTTTTGCCGGAAGTGCATGAAAAGGTATGAAATTTAGGTAAATTACTATTTTAAAACGAAACAAAAATAAATCATTGATACTTCCGATAAAGTTGCAGAAGCCTTTTGTAATCTTATTTATTTCATCAGCGCATTTACGCGTAAACTTGTAACGATTACTTTTCTCTTTCATACTGTCTATGATAATTTCTTTATCTCAAACTTGTATAAGCTAATTATTTCGGTACCTCAATTTTTCCGTTATGCATTTTGTTCTTTGAAAATGTCAAAACATTGATATTATTATGTGTGTTACATTGTTTTATTGCGTCATTTTTGTAAAAAGAAATAGTTAACCGAGGTTCCATACGGGAAAGCTTACAATTTACAGTTACTTATTATTTGTCGTTACTTATTATCATCGATTGAAATATTCCGAAGAATTAACTCGGCTGGGAATTCAATCGGGAACCATCCATTTTCGCTAAACTACCGATATTCTCGTATAATTGTAACGTTAAATATTGTAACACACGTTACAATATTTAACTGTCATTCGTTACGTATTATTTTAACGGTTAAACGCATAAAGTTACAAGTAAAATGGCAAAAATTTTCTATTTACTCTTTTGCATTATATAATATTTTCGACGAATTTTATAAATTTCTTTTTTACAGATGAAATATATGTATCGCATGACTCGTAAACTATGTAAAAGCCGATTTAACGAGGCAATCAATTTTTTTACGTTCATTGCGCATAAGAGCAACTTTGGAATTTTTCAAAGCCAAACCATACAATCCGTTAGAAGAATAAATTTTATAACGGTTTTTCCTTCCGGGACCTAACTTCCACTATCCTGCATCAATAAAAAGAAAAAGCATTGGCATTTCACCCCTTTGTTTTGAAAGAAAAGATACCAGTAGAAAATATGAACTTGAAATAAACAACTCTTTATGTTTACGATATTTAGACGTTTTTCATTTTCTATACAGATTTTAAAAAAACTCTAGGCAATAATAATTTCATATTACCAATCGTTCCAAAATTAAAAGATGAATTATACATACCTTTCTTTGATTTTATGTAATTTATTCGTACACTTCCTGTATATGTTCGATTTTTCATTAAATGCCGTTATATATATATATATATATATATATATATATATATATTTATATATTTTTCTACTTATTTAACGACGAAAGGATTTTTCGAAAAATATTTACCTTTCTTTATGTTTTAGTCGAGTGTATATCTAGAAATTGAACAAAGTACTGAAATCCACTTATTCGTCTCTGGTGAAAAAAGCTTTCTGACCATTGTCTCTGAAAATTTAAATATTCTTTGTCCTCGTATATCAAGTTGTTTCTTTCTAGAAGATCATTTGCTTTCAATACGTCGTATAATCAGATAGAATATCATAATTACAAAATTGAGAATTGAGCGTAATACGAACTGAAAAGAGTATTTCGATATTGTTTACGTTCACCTTCAATATTGAGTCCGCATTTATAAATTTGTTTCACAAGAGGAATAAGCTGTGCAACTTGAATATTCCGTCAGATTTTGTTAAATAATGATGTACGTTACATTCGGATCGACAGAGCAGAATAGGTCATAATGGGGATTAAAAATGGAATTGCACTTTGGTAAGGACCGCTATCGAGACGACGAGTGAAATGCAATTTTTATTGTTGAAATTTGGGCGGCGGAAGCTCGTATTAATAAAATACGTTAAAATAGCATCGCATGCGCCTGCTTCATCCGAAGCTAGACGTAAGTGCGCTTGAAAATAGTTTTCCGTTTTATTCGCCTCCTAAAGTATTAAATGCCGAGAAAACGTTTTTTAAAGATCACTCTGCGTTTGCACAAACCATTTTCCTCCATTTTCCACTCTCCCCCTGAAAGGCCATCGAGAGCTCCAGTGCGGCCTGTAGGGTCCTTTGAGAAAAAAGCCGAGCTGCGATACCTGTACCGAGAAAACTGCTCTTACGCGTATCCGAGTGCCGTCGTGAAAAGGGCACGAAGGGATAAAGAAAAGGGAGCGCGCGAGAAAAGCCGCCATACAGAATGAAAGTACCCGAGGCACTTCGCGTATCGCGCTCGAACCTTACATTCAGAGGCGCGCTGCTGCACCGATGGCTGTAAATAAAGACACGTAGAGGAAAGGGAGAAATCGGCCGACACTCGGGCACTACTAAACTCTCGCGCCGGCGAGAAGGAGACGCGCATCGACGGAAATCGATCGGTCGCTGAATCGTCGCTGAATCGTCGCTGAATCGTCGCTGAATCGTCGCATCGGCGCGTAATTAGGTTATAAATATCGAGTGGGGAGTATCGCGCGGGCAAAAATGCGCGCTCACCGGTACGTGCGCTTTTTATCAACGACTTTCTGACCCCTCCTGGACATTCGACACCGCTGTTTTCCTCGCTTTTCCCTGGCGACACAACGACTTTGCGCGCCTTACCGAGTCAGCGTCTTAGGTCGGACGCCCTTTGCGTGGCGCCTCACTTCTACCAAGAAACCAAGAACGAGCAACTGCCCGTTTTTCAGATGGAAACGTTGAAAAGACGAAATGGCCTCGGCATGTTCGAGTTTTCGAGGCCACATTGACCCACGTTGATTACGGTTAATTACTCCGGAGTAATTAAAGCGTTCGAACGAAAGCCGCGGTATTTCTACATCTGCAGCTAATATTGTGTCAACCAAAGTAACGCTGCGCAATCTCCATTTAGGATAATTGCTCTCTTATTTTGGCCGAACTGCCGCAGTTTCGCGGTTTCAGTCCATACAAAGAGCGTTGTAAAAGCATATGTATCCCAAGTGGTAGCTTTACCTCGGTCGGCGATAACTGCAACGTTACATCTGCTACGAATGTTTAACAGCGAAGAAAATTTTACGTTTGAAAATCCTGAAGTGAGATAATTCTGTGAAAGTGCACATTCCGTTGTAATGTAGTTTTGCCGATAGCTCGGGAGCTTTGAACGTGTGCGAGCTTTGAATAATATTTAGGGGAATAATTTTATTTACTTGAGTTTATATATATACTCGCGAGTGTATCTGCGTAAAATGAGCGCATTAAATGTTAACGATGAGGCTTGGCAATAACGAAGTCGTTGAGAAAAATGCATTTATAACTCCAACTTTACATGTTACAGAATAGATATATGTCACTGCTTGTTGGCGAAAAGACTCGAACCACGGCATTTTGTAATGAAAAGTTTGATAAAGTGGTACAGCGGCTAAAAATAGACGAAAAGGACACCATAGGAAAGTCGAATTCCTTTGGAAGAGGTCAGGGTAAGCGAGAAAAGTCACCCCTCGCGAAGAATTGCTAAAGAGAAAATTGCCTTGGGCGTGAAAATAAACTGTCCGACGAACTGGCCTCGTTACTCAACAAAGCAGACGGTCGGAAAATTTCCCAGCGTAACAATTTTTCCCGACGCCCGGATTTTCCAAAGGCTGCATTTTCCAGGTCGAGTGCGTGCTGCAACGTAAATTTTCTTAAACTCGCGAGCTGAAGCGCGGATATTCGCCTTTGAATAATTCAGTCGTTTTCGGTTCGTCTAGTTTGCGTAATTGAATCGTTAGGCCTGCGAGGCTGCGAACGCGTACAACTATTAAGTCCGTCGAGAGCGAGTACACGTATCCGCAACTGGCTGCAAGTGCAGCGTTCGCGGGCTGCTGCACACCTCGTATAAATTAATGTAAGGTAATAAAAGAGGGAAGCTATCGTGTAGGGGGACGAATAACGACGCGCGCAGAAATCGAAGAGTCTGCGTTCAAGCCCTTGATAATCCGGACAAGATTTATCGCGTGTTGTGTATCTTTTCGTCAAGTCGATGGGTTCACGTGTTTTGCATATAAATAACAGCTTGTTTACTAGCCTGTGTGTACCTCGTACTTATCGCAACTCTAATTTACCTTCTTTGCTATCTATTGGCGTAATTTTCAAAATGCTTCTCTTCTAAAGTGCTGGATAGTCGAAAGAAATTTTCTAGAAAATGAAAGACGAAACTTAAAGGGATAAATATTCATTTACCTTTGGATAAATAGGGCTTGCATATTTTCCGGATAAAATAATTTATTTTCAATACCACTACAATACCACTCTATATAAAATTTCAGAGTAGTTGCGTTTGCGTTCTTCCGAAGCTAGAGCTTCGGTAATTTTTACGATCAGTAAAAGTTGACAAACAGTTTTTAGAAATTAAAGTAACATTTTGGTTTTTCAAGCAGTCAAAAAGGTTCTACAATTTATGTAAATGCCCCAAGTATTTTGCTTGCTTTAGATTAATTATGCTTTTGAATGAACATTGAGCAATCAATTATGATTTATGAAATTTAGTCTTCGTTATAAAAATATGGAATATTTATTCGGGAATTTGCTTATTTTTAATTTTGTCATGCACAATTTCATAATATAAACAATCTGAAGTGTTGTACATTACTGTATATTGCGTGGAAAAATCTTTTATGCAACGTAGTAAAAAGTTATTTACCATAAATATTATTTAGGATAAATAGTTTGATAGTTCGCCATTAATTGAAAATTGGGTGTAACAATTATTTCGGCCATATAACCTTTTATAAATAAAACCGAACCGAGTACTGATTTAGTCATTTTTATAATGGCTACTATTAACAGATTTTTTTATAAAAGGAATTATTTGTATAATGAAAACCGTAAATCGTAAGATCACAAATTAAGATTTTTTTATCTATTATTGACTATTTTTCGTGTGATATATGGAAAAGCTGCCACACGCACACGTATTATAATAAGTGTAATATTTCTCATAAGCCATTCCTATCTAAAACTGGAGAACTTTATAATTTCTCTTTAATAACTTTTATTTTCTTTATAATTTATAAGTGTAGCAATTTGTACGAGACGGTTTACTAAACTTTGAACTTTTCTTATGCTTCTTCGTTTCGTTAGTTTTAATGCGACTTTTGGCCTCATCTAGAACTAATGCTGCCAGTGGTGTGCGTTTTATTTGATATTTATCTATTTCACACACAAATATTTACTAATTTACGAAATGCGCAATGTTATTCGAATGAAACGTCGCAGTTGTTTTCGTGATTTTCCCGACACCAATGCAACGCGACTAACTTTCTATCGTGTGTGCATTCCAATGCCAAACCACGCGAATAAACGTGATAAATATTCCAAAATAATGAGCAAAGCTTTTAATAAATAAATTTACGTGTAACACGTTACAGGTAATAGTAACATTACAGGCAAAAGCCTAAAGTATCACCAAAAGCAGGCGAACACGTGCTACCAAACGGAATTTTTCATTCGTTAACCCAAATACTAAACACGGCCTACGATGCATATACATATATCTACTGGATGAGATAGCGCAGATAACTAATATTTGCAAATAAATAAGCATTTTATTTATTATAGCCTTCTAAAACATTGCAACACTCGAGTGCAATATTTAGATACCGAAGAAGTAATTCATCCAACATTAGATATCTTTTCATAGAACGCTGTTTGTTGTAAAATTAATTATTCTTAAGAATGAAATATTGCTTTTTCAAAACGCACCTATTCAAGCTTTCCAAGTAAATAAGGAATTAAGAATGAAAATACATCAATGTTCATTCGGTCTTCTTGAAAGCATATTCTTAAATATTCTTTATAAGTGCAACGACTATAAATACAATGATAAAATTAGCTGATAAAAACGTTGAGATTCGTAAAATGATGTATGATTTTCCTAACTGAAAGCAGTTGCGCGCGTTTCGTAACAAAATATTGCACAACTGTTGCAACTGTTGCAACTGTTGCAACTGTTGTAACTCTTTTTTTTTTTACATAATTAAAAAAATCATCTACGACAACAGTAGCCCTAGGCACTTGAAATCTCGAAAAGAAACAAAATTCTTTTCGTCAAGTGTACATGTGTGTGTGCGCGCGCGCGCATATATATATATATATATATATTAATATTTAAGAGAGAGGAAAACATCGTCTTCCACAAATTTCGAAATCACGCGATGACATCTCGCTCGTGACATTTACAACCGAATGTGTTACCCGTCTTCTCGCGTTAAGCGTTCGTGCACAATATCACCAACGTGTACACGCATATAAAAATAGAGCACAGACCATCGATAAACAGCCGCGATATTAGAGTGCGATCGGTTCTTTCCCATCCCAACACGTGGCTAAAAATCCCGCGGCAGTTCACGCACGCTTGAAATTAAATGCGCGGCAGCGTTAATTCAGTGGCTTGGCCGCGTTTATATATTAGGCTCACGCGCACCATCTAAAAAGGAAAACTAATAAAACGAGGGCGAGAGAGCGAGATTCCCGTGCAAATGTACCGAGCGTTGTAAATTATTCATGATGAACTCGGGAAAAATCTTTTCGCGCGGCTAGATTATGCGCTGCTGGTGCTCCCTAAGTCGGCATTGGAATTCGTTATCCTCTTCTTTCTTAGATTCGCTTTTATCTCGTCGTTGTTTATAAGCGCCCGATCATTTGCTTTAATTGGCAAATAATTGCTTCTGCGCTACTCTTTTGTCATCTCAACGTATCTGCACATCTGAGCTTTTATGTAAGCAAAAAGCACACATAATGTACTAGGTGTAATGGAATATTCAAAAAGAATCTCTTTCATATATAAATCTAGCAAAGATCATCGTAACGTATAAACATGACAGATCGTTAAAACGTTATACGGACATACTATTATTTTATGTAATAAATAACGATTTAAGTAATAGACGAAATTACAACGATACGCGAGATTGATAAAATTACACAGGAATTATAAAAGATTACCAAGATAACACTCGTAATATTAGGTAACGAACGAGGTTAACCTGTGTTTGAAACCGCGCTTTTGTGGTTCATAAGTATCCGATTATCAAAAGAATAATGCTCTTCAAAGCTATTCGTAACTCTGAGTACAAACTAATAAGTCATACGAATAGTCTCGATGAAGAAATCATCTGAAATAATAAGACAAGAAACATCGTCGCACTGTTCGTAGTACTTGTTGCTATTGTAATTGTTTTATAAATCATGTATTCTTATACTTCGATGTGCGAAAGTAAATGCAAACAGAGCAACGATAATACACGGTCCTTCGATGAAATATTGACTTCGAGAATATTTTTTGCTCTAACGAAAGTGAGCAAAATTTTCATTACGAAAAGAGTTATGAATATAATGAAAGATTCGTTAAGATGATCTCCTACGTGTAAATCTTCTTTTAAAGGCGCTTTCTCGCGCCATTAACTCTATCGGTAGAAAATTCGATCGCACGCAAAACTTGGAAAAAATCAGAAATCGTTGTCGAATTATCCGAAAGGCCATTATCACGCAAATATCCGCGCGTAGGTGTCCGATCGCGGCATTTTCTACTGACGTCTCCATTGGCTGGCAACCAACTGTGCAATTTAACGCAATAGCAAGATCTACGCGTGAAATTAATTTTCAGCAATAAACACTGTTTGCAATATTACAAATATAAAGCGCAAGCTCTTTTCGATGATCCTTCTTCTCTTTTTGCAGCATCACTTGCCAGTAGAGCTCGTGTTCGGCAAAGAATGTCCACCGAAATAGATAGTCGATCTCTATCGTATTTTGGTTTGGAACATTTCATTCGTACGCATGTTCGGATGATGAATCGTTTAAAGAACTTTCACGTATTTATTGAAATATTTGTTGAGAGTTTTAATAAGGATATAAAGATTCCGTACTTAACGCTTCTTCGCTTGTCTGAACTACTGTATTGAGAATATAGTTATTATTTTAAGCAAACTCAAAATAAACGCAAGACCTGTAGTAAATGCGCATTATTAAAATTCATTTGGATAAATTTAGAATTGAAATAACTTATTGCTACGGATGCATTTAACTCGCAGGAATATATTTCTCTACGAATAAAATACTTTTAATTTATTCACCATAAAGCTTCGTGAAAAACATGTTAATATTTACGACGACATTTCAGCGCTGCTGCACAAGGTAATTTAGATTTAATAATCACACTCAAAGCGCCGATTTTCAATGGTAAATATTTCGATTCGTAAATATTCGAGCAGCAGTACTAAGTAGCGTGAAGAGATAGGTCAAGCCCAATCGCTTCCCAATGCGTCACGATAAAAATATCTTTATTGGAAATAAAACCCACTTCGTGTTGTATTAGATTTCTAATAAAAAATGTTAACTGGGACAAAGGCAAAACTTTTCATGTCACTATTAAAAGGAAAAATGCACCACAATAAACGTCCACGATGTGTAAAAAGCAAAGGGTTAAAGAGTATATTCGTAAAAATTGGTTTTCGCACAACCAGAATCACGCGCCACGTAAAGGAATTGGCTGAGTTTTGAAATTCTCGATGGTTTTTCAAAGTAAGTAAATAAAACTTTAGGTTTGTTACACTCACTAGTCGCTAATTTATATTTACACGGCATAATGGCAAAATTTGAGCCAACGGAAAAACAACTGGAAAATGTTGTTTCTTTTGCCGACAGCAGAGCGTTACAATTAAAATCCAGTGCCATTTACAAACTGCATCAGTGGAACAAAGCAACTGATTTATTTTCGACTCACCGAATTCCTCTAGCGTGTACTACACTTTCTTTCTTTAGCTTCTAAAAACCGTGCCTCCACGACATCACAATGTAGAATACAATCCAAAATAAGCGTCGCGCACTTTATTTACCGAATGAACAACAAGTGCAGGAGTGCGGTACAACTTTTTTTTCACTTTATTTACCCCGAAAGTATCGGCGAAACAAAAGCCTATTCACGCTTCAAGTGAAAAGATTCAGTTGAAGTCTTCGAATAACCAAAGTGAAAATAATTTGTACGAATATGTGTTCGTGTATATATGTGTTTTTAATTTTTATTTCCTAGAATATAATAGTAAAAGAGCACGTTACACGAGCCCCAAAATAATAAAACAAGTCGCAAGCTCACGCGACCAGATCCCCGTTAAGGTATATTCCACTTAAGTTCCGAGTTCCGAATAAGGACTCTTGGCGTAAAAATGCACAGAATTATGCAAATGAGTGAAATAACGATATTGCTCGAACGAAGGAAGCCATTCGCGCGCTCTCTCTCTCTCTCTCTCTCTCTCTCTCTCTCTCTCTCTCTCTCTCGCTTCCTCGTCAAAGCTAACTTTTGTCGTTTCGTAATCTTCAGAAGATAAACTTCGATAAGACTAGGTGTCTCGCAAGATACGCCCATTCCCATTTCCTTATCGGTTTTTCCTTTTCCTATCGCTCCAACTGCAGCGCGCTCGTCTATGCGAAAAGGGAAAATCGCCGTGGAAGCGTAGAAGGAAAAGAAGAAGAGGACAAAAAGGAATCTCGCTTTTCCTGCGGCCACAGCGGGCCAGGCTGAACAGGCCGAACTAAGCGGTAAAATAGAAAAAAAAAAGCGAAATAGGGAAGAACGAGAGGTGGTAAGGAGACAGGCAGTAGTGGAAGAAGAGGCGCAACGCGACGCCAGAAATAACTAATAAGACATTCACTCTAAGACGGGCGGCCATCCGGCCCGGACGAACGCGGTGCGTTCCCGATACATTCGCACGCCTTCTAACTGCATCTCGCCAGCGTCCCCAGTATTAGCTGTTCGCAATTTTTCATTTTGGATAAGAGCAAGCAAATAAATAAAAGCAAGGCAGAGGCTTCCCCGATCCATTGCACACGCATACGAAAAGTACAAGCCAGCAACCGTCGGAGAGAAACGGGCCAAGCCATTTAACGTTCGGCCCCAGCTCTTTTAGTTTCCGCTCTGCGCGAGCACCGCGGAAATTATGCCTCGGGTCTCGCGTGGACGCTTCGGATGAGAAAAAGAATTATTAGTGCAAGTGCCACCTCGAGTTGTTTTGCCTCTTCGCGGAGAAGTTGGATGCTCGACGATTAGTGACAGTGATTTTAATCAGTTTTTCACATTTTTGCAATAAGATTGTGTACCTGCTTCGGCACCAGTTTTATCCTGCTGGAGGTGGGGATTGAGTATCGAGCCACTAGTGACGGTAGAATCGATTCCCATAAGTATATCACAAGGAGATCAATTTCCATCTAACCGTTTGAGCGCGAATACATTATTCAATTTAAAAAGACGTAAATTCTTTTTATTCGTTTGGGTTAATTTGCCTTAACGAAGCAGCGCTTTAAATTAAACGCGTACTTTCGAGTTCTGTCTCATATGCTAAGTTTACAATTGACATATATCCGCATTCGGCCAACTAGACTTAACTTTTTAAACAAATTCAAGCTGTTTCTTAGGTTGGAGGATAATACGATATGTAACAATCGTTCGTGATGGATTTAAAGTTATTCAAAGAATTTCAAAGTTTTTCCATAAATTATCGGACAGGGGCTACGGTTTGGTGGTACGTAGCCAAAAGTAAAATATTTTTCTTCGCGGATAAAGTACTCTAGTACTAAAGTACCGATTCGCGATTACGGCTTGAAAATAGCTGCATGCTTACTACGGATGAAGAAAGGGAAAGCGTCCGACAAAAATTCTATATGCAATAGTTAAATACCTCTACATTGGGGTACTTAAAATTTTTTTCTTAAAATACAGCTTCGAAAGCTCCCCTTTAGCAAGGCGTAATAAATCTACGAAAATAATAAAATCCAGCATTTGACCGTAAGTTTACGTGAAATATCGATCGTGGACCGCGTGATCGACTGGGCGTCGAAAATAAAGAATCAAGCAATTTCCTTTCTTGAGTCTCGCAAAGACTCCCGTTTAGAAAAACGCTTTCGTCTTAAAAGAAACTGAATATATTCCAACGCGTAAAGTCACAAAACGCGTACGTGTGTTTCGCTCGCCAGGGCTGTAAAGTCGAGTCGTTGGTTGATCGTGTCCCGTCCCTTCTAAATTTAAGTGTTAGATAATCCGAAGCGCTGCACGCACGCACGCACGCACGCACGCACGCACGCACGCACGCACGCGCACACACACGGTAAGAACCTCCGCGTACTCGTCGTCGGCTACATTCGGTTACTAAAACGGTACCAGCGACGTCGCCGTTGCATGGCCGATGTGCCGTTGCCGCTGCTGCAGAAGCGTAGAGTCTCGGTCGATTCTTTCCATCCTCGATTTCCAAACTTAAGTGGAAAGCTGTTTAAAGTTCTCGGCGTGAAAACCGCTTGCTTATTTAAAGAGCGCGTAGCGCTCCCTTCGTAAACACTAGAAAATTTTGCCAAACCAATTTCATCGGGAATATAATTAAGTCGCCGATAGTCGCAGGCGACTATCAGACAATGACTTCGCGAAGTAGATTCCGTCGTTTAGATAACAATTTTATAGATCCGGGGACAAAAGTCGACCAAAAATTAACGTCGATCTGTACACTTAGGGAGAACGAACTTTTAATGAAACTACGTGGATTATTAAACTCGACATTATGAAAAGGGGAACATTTGCGTATGAAAAAGGAGTAATCTTGTAAAACTGTAGTCGATATTTTTATTACTCGGTGAACCAATGGTCGAAATCCTTTTAAAAAATCCGACTCATGCAAACATTATGCTCTTATTTAAAATCTGACCGTTAAAGTAAATGATATCCACTCCCGGAGGCATCGTCAGCCCTGGAGAATTCTTTTCTCGTTGAAATTGATTTCACCGAGACCGAAGTAGATTTAAACTCTGTACGAAATAGGGAAATAACTTTTTATTCCACTGGTGTAAATGAAGTGATTCACCTTAATAAAAATGAGCGAACACGTTTAAGTAATAATAGAATATTCTATCGATCGATCCAATAAGTCAATGCGCTACGCCATACGCGTATGCTGGCACATTAATTGCTATAAATATTAAATAATTAAGTTTCAAATTTAATATTAATCGTAGAATAATAAATATAGACAGTTTCGACTTGTACGGTACTTTTACATTAAAGAAATCTAAATTATCGAGTGCGAATTCTCGCTCAGTGGATAACAATTTTTTCATGCTTCGTAGTTTACTTTTATAAATAAGAATTGAGAAATTTAAATGTAAATTAATTTAAATTTTGACGTTCAAATAGAAAATCTGCTTTACATTTTATACTGAAATTATTTATAAATGCAATGCCACGAGTGAAACATGCAACTTAAAGGCATAATTAATTCATTAACATTTTAAATTAATTAAATTTTAACCTTGATAACCTTGATAAATGCATAATAAACTAATTTATTAACGAGTATAATAAACTCTTTTTATAAACTAATTTCGCGAAAACTTATTAAGGTTTTACGTGCCGCGTAATCGATCAACATTATTAACCCAATTACAACATTATTTATTAATCTTATAAAAATATAAAAGTCATGCGCTATGAATAATTTATCAATTTATTTTTAACGTTGAATATCATACTTTAACCAATTCAGATTGCGAAGTGTCGTATTTTCGTAATTTGAACTTAGGCTGCGACTAACAATTGTTTATTATTATTAAAACTACGATTGTTATCAAAATAATGCAGAGTCTCACCGTAAAAGTAATATTTAAACGAAAATGTATAACCGAACCAATTCAGATAATGTCTACTTTAAAGTAATTAATTTAGTAAAAATTAGCATATCTACTGATTAATAATGCTGTAAACATTCTCATTGCGCATCCAACCACTCCCGTAACTTTGTGAGATCTGTACGCTATGATTATGCTACAATTCCTATTAAGTTGTACTTCAAACGTCGATTTAATAACTTAAAGTTCGAATCATAAAGTAAATCCTCGGTACAAATGGCGCGCAATCGAAAGTTCATATGTGTTAGCCTCCTGGAAACTCAAAAGAACGGTTAAGAAAAATTGCAGCACTTGAAGCGGCTTTTCACATGAAAAGAAAAGAAAACGCCTAATCTATCTTTTAAAGTTAGCGTATTTCGTGTAGCCCAGAGGAAAGACACGAGACCGGCCATCAATTAAAAAGAAAATTAAGCAGCTATCCGATACTAAATCACGCGGCACAAACATAGTTAATCGACGTTACTTATTCATCTCCGCGTCCCGAGCTAAGCTCCACGCGCAAGTCAAGACACGGGACGTAAACAAAAAAGCAGTCGCGACCCGCTCGGGAAGAAGCTCCAGGGCGTCGCGACTGGTCCGAAAGCGTCCGAGGAGCGGGAGCGAGAGGCCGAGCAACTCGAGGTGGTTTTCTGGTCGGCTGGTCTAATATGGCTGCCGGGTGTCCAATTACCTGTGCCCCTCCCCCCTGGCCTCTTCGTCATCGCGACGACACCGCCCCCACTCCCGCACTCTGCCCGTTGCGCGCCCTTTATCTTAATCCCGACTCCTTGTACCGTAGCTTTTCTTTTTCTTTTTCTTTTCTTTTCCCCACCCAATTGAACGGACCGCAGGCCGTCTTTGTCGCCGCTCTGAATTTCCATCTAGATTTTCGCGCGTCTCTGCGTGTGTACGCGCAGGCGTTATGCTTGAGAGAGAGAGAGAGAGAGAGAGAGAGAGAGAGAGAGAGAGAATAGCTGTGAGAGTGGCATTGTGCGGACGACCGGGAGTGAGGAAAAAATTGATGAAAGGGAAGCGAAGCGAATGAGCGCTTGAGTACGAAGATACGCGCGACCGCTTATCAAGTGTTTTACGGCGGTTACTTTTCCTTTTTTCCTTTGGCGATTGGCTGCTGTGTGCAATTTTTTCCCCTCTTTTGCACGTAGGAAATGCACGCTTTGAATACTTGGCGGTGTGTTATCAAAATCGACCGATCGGAAATTACCAACATTTGCAGTGTTGTTCTTGTCGATGAATTGTGTGCGTTTGAGGTCGAAATTGGAAACTACTGCGGTTATTGAGAACCACGAGGCACTCGGTGACTAATATCTTGTTTGATTATTAATACCTTAAGTAGCAGTTTTATTTCATGAAATTGTGATGAGGAAGCTCTAAGTGCGTTATGTACTATCGGTTTATTGGATGTTGTAAACGTTACCTTGCCTCTCGAGAATATATCGATTATGTGCTTCTTTGGAACTGCGAATATTGATTTTTCCGTTAAAAAATGCCAAGAATTTTAACAATATAAATTTTCTGACAACCTGTATAATTAGAAATAATTTTATATATTAATAAAGCAAACTCGCTTGATTTTACTATAGAATCAAGTACTTTCAGCTGAAAATTCTTAAAGAAGAATATTTCGTTTTTACAGACTTCTTTCTTTTCGCAACTTACGCGTAACATATCATTCTCGTACTTTTATATTTGGTTTTTCGAATTCTTCACGTTTAATCAAATTGAATCAAATATTGATAATATTCTCATCGGATTTTTCTTTTCTACCTTGTAAATGCCTCGTTTATTCCGCGAGCTATTCAAAGTACGATAACGAAACGTGGATTGTGCAACGTGACAAAAGATAAATTGATGCATCCTGATTTGTTAAATTTAAAGAATTGCAAATTGGTACTTCGTTTTAGCCACGCCTGCGTCTTTGTTGTGAATTAAAAAATGTTTATTCCGAAGAATAAACGGCACGTGCCGACGTTGCAATTACATTATCATCTCCGAAAAAATATACTTCTATCTAAAATCACGAAATAATACAAGATACGCTATGACGTCAACATTTTCATAATCTGAGACATCGAATACTACTGCAATTAACAAAACTAAGAAATCTGCTGAGATTCTTGTTTATTGTCCATTTTAAGTAGATAAGCGTTTGGAAAATCCCTGTTCAAATCGGTAAATTAACAGAATTAAATTTCGAATAGCTAGGGTAAGTAGTAAAAATAACGCACGATACGATAAGAAATAAACGTTATGAATAAGAAATAACGATATTTAGGACGAAGGTGAATTTTTTTAAAAGAAATTCCGAATTTACAAGTCTTTCGCCGGGAATGTCTTTCGCTTAATATTCCTCCTGAATCGCCGCCATTATTTCGAGCCGAATAACAATATTTCCAAGTTGATATTCGGTAGAACACCGTCCGCATTTGACTTTTTCAAAGCATTTTCAAAGCAACGCGTATCCTAGCTTTGACATTTTCGAGTCCTCTCGGAGCGCAACAATCGACCTAATGATTTAGCCGATTCCGATAAAATTGTTATTAATCATTTGACGAATGAGAGACAAGGAAGCTCGAAGGTGTCCGAGGTATGCGTTTCGAGCCACGTGTTGCTGTGCGCAAGTCAATTTTTCAGTTCTTACCGGCGATATAACGTTGCTACAAGGCTTCGCGGCCTTGATAAATGAGATCCTCAGCGTTGCGGCACTCGCTGATGTTTACCTATCAATTTCTCAAGGTGTAGCTCGCAGGCAACACGCGACCTTGACACCTGCCGTCTGTAACATTATCCTATGAAGGCGGATGGCGATCGATAAAAAGTTGTCCGGTTGTTCGTTGTTATCGAGTGCTTCCAAAACGCCAATCGTTGCCACACTCTCGACCATTGTGTACTAGTTCCTTAAAGAAACTCTAATTTCCCTTTTGTCTTTCCTTTTTTTCCTTTCGAATGAGACGGTGGAGTGGGAGAATTATTTTTGTGGTTTGCCCGATTCATTGCTATTGAAGTACACTGAGAACGTTACCAAGCAACGTTAACGAGTGTCGCAATTAGAGGAAAAACTTCATTTTTCAGAAAATTAACATCCGTTGTGGCGGAATACTTAATAAAATAATCCCCTAGACTTTTGTGATAAGTATTAAAAAAGCAACCGGACTTATCGTATTCAGCCGTAAATTCATTTTTTAATATTTAATATTATAAGTCTCGGTAAATGCGAAAGTTAATCGGAGTCAAGTTGCCGTAAACAAAGTCCATCTCTCGAATTTGAAAAGCCCCTTTCTTCCGCAGTTTGTAACGCGGCCGAGTTCGTCGACTACTCCCAAAGCAAAAAAAAGTTGATTTCCGACAGTCCAACCCCTGAACAATTCTCCACGACAATTATGGCGATCACCGTCCCGTGCGAAAAAGGCGCGACCCCCTACAAGAGAGCCGCCAAATATACAAAACGCAGTCGCCGAATCCTGGCTCCCAACGACCCCCACCTCGCGATATAACAGAGGCCACTCACTCGCAGTACAATGGCAGCGATAGTTACGCTAAGAGTCGATTATGTCCTCTGCCTTCGTTTTCCGGAAAAACGCCCGATGTCGGGGAGGGGCGAATTGAAAGCTCCGCACCGCGTCAGTGATTAATCGAGAACCACGGGGACAACTCGCGACACGTATAGTGCACGCGATGCGGGACGAGGTCTGTGTGCAAGTGAAGGGGGTGACAGGGTGCGTGCAAACTCCCCGAGAGCAATCAAAGCGACCGATTATATTTAGACGCCTGACTCTACCCTCGGGATCGTTCGCTCGCTTGATGAAAGAAGAGTCGCGTCGGTGATTTACTCTCCGGCGCTATTCTTTCTTCTTTATCTTCTTTGTCTTGATGGAGTATAACGAAGACTCTCCCCCCCCCACCCCAAAAAATCCCAAGTCACGTTGCACATCGCGCCTCTTTGCCCTCGCCAGGCTTTTGTCGTTCGCGCGGCGTGTTTTAATTTTAGCGAGCGCGAGCTTTGCGCGAGCTTTGCGCGAGCTTTGCGCGATTGCTGGACAGACGGTTTTCATGGCCGAGAGCCACGACGTTTGTTTTCATTTTCTCTTTTGTTTCCTCACTTTACAGCTGACACAGCGCACGCTTTTGGTGGTCGACGAGAATCACAGCTTGGGGCCCTTTAGAGAGGGCCCCCAACAAAAGGAGGCCGCCCCAAGGCGGAGAACAGGGCGGGTGAGTATTTCTGGCTTTTTTACGCTCACCTATGCTTTCTAATGCTTATCTGTGGCTTCGCATAGTTTTCTTGCTATGTAATAATGTGTGTTCTTTTATTCCTTTAAAGTGCCCATTACTTTAAGACTTTTTAACGTTATAGTTATAACGTGCTACTTACCAATGGTATGTTAAACGATGCTTTTACACTTAAACCTACGGAGCAATTCAGACCGTTTAAAATGTAAATACCGAGGCGGATGATTTTTTTCCAATTGAAATTACGTAATGTATCAGAGTACGGAATTCTTTTGGTCTTTTGTTGCGTATATTGCATAAATTGCTTACGAGTAGTTTTTTTCCAACAAAACGAACATCTTTCGTCTAGAATGAATACGAGATTTCATTTCAATTCTTTGTTGTAACTTTAAATTCGTTTTGACTAATAATCTGAGCAACTAATCCTATCGACAAATTTCTATTTTGGAATAATTGCGTTCCTTACGACGGTAATAGCATTTCTTTTTTTGTTCTATGATTATCGGCAACAACAACGAATATCTGCGACTTAACGGTAATATCATTTTCACATCATCGAGGACGAAAATATAATACAATGCAGGTTGCATTTGGCCAAAATCATTTGAAAGACCGAAACAAATCGAATGATTTTTCGACTCAAAATCCATGTAAATTTTCGTGCATTATGCGCGTCTCTTGTCATAAAAAGGCGAATGACAAAATTTATTGGGTCATTCGTCAAAAATTCACTTTTCGAATGGACTTTCCGAATATGTAAAATATCATAAAACTTAATAATGTCGGTTTGAATAACGATTTCACGAGTCTAGGATTCGCAAAATCAGCGCATACTTTATGCAGCGCTATTCGCATTTCATAATGGTCTCATCAACTATATACATTCGTCAAACTATATAACGACTAAAGTTTTAACGAAAAAATTCTCCACTTTTTAATAATAAAATTACGATACGTTTGGCTTATTAGCAACCATTGGTTGATCGTACAAATTTTTCCTTAACCTTACGGAAACGTATAAATTTTTAATGTTATATAAATTAGCATTGAAAAAAATTTATCAAAAATGCCGAGATTTCATTTAATCAATAAGTTGCACCGATAGTATTTAATTTCAGTATGATATATTTAAAGACAAAGAAATTATTATAGACTTAACAAGCTTATTTTGACGATTTAACATTGCTTCTAAAAGTGAATTTCTTTTTATATTAGAAACACGAGCATATTTTATAATTAACAAGATGAATAGGATGTTTTTTAAATAACATTGCTGTAGAGTTATGATTTATTGTTGTACAAAAGCCATGTTTCTAACACCTTTTTTATCTGGCATAGATCCAAAAATTACTTTGACATTAAATTTATTTATACATGAATTTGTTGCTTTAAAAATTTGTGCACGTATTTATATATATATATATATATATATATATATATATATGTGTATGTATGTATGTATGTATGTATGTATGTATGTATATATATAAATGAACGCAATTCATTAAGATTACTTCCATATTAATTAAAATAAAGATTAAAACAAGCTTATTTGACATTGATTCGCTATATAATGGGCGTCCTCGACTTAGAAAGCTCTTAATTTCAAATTTGCTGCATTACTCATCGGAATGTTTTCACTGTAACCATCTCGTGTGATTTATACAAAATTGCAATTAACAATTTGATTATTCCAAATTCGGATAAGCTAATGAGGTGTCCAATTGAAATAAAAAATACCTTATATGATTAGAGAGGCAATGAAGAAATCGTAACTGACCTATTATATCTCTCGGTGAAAGAGCAAAACATATCGATCGACCAGAAATTGTGTCGATCTAACAATCGAGTCGAGTATCGTTATCGCGCCGACATATTCCATGAATCGTTTATTGCTCTCTCGCTTACACAGTTACGATAGATGCACTCTTAATAACTGTATAGTGTGAAAAAGCGCTCGTGGAAACAAAGTTGAAAGAGAAGAGAGAGAGAGAGAGAGAGACGAGGAACTTGAGTGCAGCGTTGCGCGAACATAACCACTAACTGAGGTCTTAGCGGTCTTATCCTCACGGTATATAACGCTTTAGCGCATTGGAGAATTTTACGAAAAGGTGATTTAGACGCTTGATGGGAGGCCTTTTCCTTTTGCTCGTCTCTTGTTTGCCCGATGCTCTTTACTTTACGGAACTTGGTGCACACTTTATTCAGGGCGAAGGGTGCAAATTTTTCTTTCGAGCGAACGCGCGCAATGAGAGATAACAAGACGAAGTCGCCTATCTTTTCCTCTTTATAGCATTTTTCATCTTATTTGCGGTTATCGCGGAAGAGAATTGCTTTGCATTATTATGACGTTCGTTGCTGCGTATTTGTACGTGGAATTCCAGAAGGTCTGCATTCGAAACGACCTCGGCAGCTTTAACAAAAGAAATATATTCGCGCGCTTTACGCAAGGAAAGATGCATAAAGCTGTAAAGTGCATTATTAAGTTTGGGAGCTTAGAAAATAGAAGCCAATGCGAATTGTTCGATAGGATGACGCCAAAACGTGCTTTACTCTTGGCAGAACAAGAGGGTAAAACGGAAATCTGGTAAATTTTCTATTTACCGGAGTAAAAAATGTTTCCAATAATTTTAAGAGAGTAAAACAAGTCAAGCTCGTCTCTATCGTTTTCTATTCTACGATGAAACACATTTGGCTTCGGTTCGTAAAACTCGTTTCCAAAAAGTACTTCATTCCAGATAAGGCAGCAATCCCGAGAGCAATGAAACCCGAGTTACTTCTCGAGCTAATCCCGTGAAGCGAGCGATGCACTTTCAAAAAGAAAAAAAAAAGAAAACGAAAGATAGAAAAAATGCTCAACCAGGAATTTCGTTCGCGGACTCCCCCAAGGTCTCAAGGCACAAGCGGGAACACGAGACGGAGAAAAAGCTTGGAAAGAACATCGGGAGGAAAGGTTCCCTCGTCCGATACGGCAGAGACTTCGCGCTCGCGTTTTCCTTATCCACCGGCCGGATGCAGGTACGCGTTACCGACACCCGCTTCCGCGTCGGTAAGCATCGACCCCGGAAGATCTCGAAAAGCTCGTGCTGGAGTTCGCGCGAACACTCGGAGAGCGGCAGCACGCCTCGCACGCGTGTCTCTTCCGGAGAGCGGAGGCGGGAGTGCAAAGTTGAAAATAAACGGCCGCTGGAAAATGGAAGTTGACGGCGACGGCGGCGGCAGTGACGACGACGGCCACCGGGACTAAAAATAAAAGGGAAGAGAGCGGCTCCGGTTCGCCGCCTCGACCGGACGCCACCGAGTATCAGTATCCGATTCTCCGTCTGGTCATCCGGCGATATATCGATAATTAGCTGGCGACCGGCCATTGGATCATCGCGAGCCTTACGCACTTCCGCGCGAACCGGTATCTCCCAAACCTCGCCAGTACTTTCGTTGGCTTCTGTTGCGCACCGGACCCACGACCAGTTGCCTCGCTATTCTCTAACGCACTTACGCGTGCTCATTGCTAGGATACGCTTTGTAACCAGTATTCGTTACACTCGGCTCTGAGATTCTTGAAGGTAAATATCTTAGAACTTATAGCAGGAGTTGTTGTTGCGCTGCCAGGATCGAGCGGAATAAATGCTCGCCCTGGGGAGTGAAGGATTGTTTAATCCGGTCGCGTGCCCAGCCAAATCTCCAGAGGATCTTATCACCTTTCAAAGCTTTCGAAATATCCGACGTTGAGAAGTGTCAGAAGGTCTTCGGAACTCGGTGTTGTAGCATTCGATAGATCAGTTTCGAACTAATCTTTCGATTAGTTCTTCGCTCGTACTTTACGCTCGAAAGAGAAAGAAAAGAGGCGAGCGAAGCACATTCCGCGATTGCTTACCAAGAATTTGTTCGTCTAGAGTAAAAAAAATACGCGTCAAACGTTGTTTACTATTACAGGGACCGGCGCTTCCTTGATCGCGCGATCGATCTGCGAATTTCCTTTCGACGCTTAGCAAGTAAACGACGGCTGTGGGCAAGGCTGTCGCTATTTTCTATTTGCTTCGCCGACTCGCTCTCGCTCTCGCTCTCGCTCTCTCTCTCTCTCTCTCTCTCTCTCTCCCTCCCACGCTATTTTCGAAGGCAATACTAATTCTAGCCTGTATCGGAAGTTTAAAAGGGTATCGGTGTCACTACGACCTTGTGAAGATTTTCTTTTTCCTTCGTTTGCAAACGGTTAAGCCGTTCTCTGACAAAGGTTTTAATCGACCCTAATGTATTTGTTGCCGTACATTATACCGATTACATACCGATACGCTTTCAAATTGCTCTCCGTAAAGTTCTTAAAAATTCAGCGCTATATTCACAGGTCGTTTGCGACAATTGCTACTGAATACGTAAACTCTTTATACTTTTATAATTAATTGCTCGCGTAAAATCTCAAGAAGTTTCAATGACCTGCAATTAGTCTTTCTATGAAAGGAGAGAAATGTTAATCAACGATAATAAGTCTTTTAATGCGAGCCAATATTAAATCGGGGAAAAGGAATAAGACCTTAATTAAAACCTACCTTTTTCTATATTGTCGAATAAATGCCAAAGTGTTTTAAGTTGCAAATAAATAAGCCGCTCTAAAGAGAATCGTTTGAACGGGAATTAAAGTGCACTTTTTAATAGGTTAATAAGCTTTATAAAACTGACGGTGACGTTAAATATCGCGTAAACAAACGTTTAGCGGAATTTCTCAATTAATCAAATAAAACGTTAATGCGCGTTTCAAATTTTATCCAGTCGTTCTAAAATATTCTTTAAAAGTGGGAGAACAAAGGAACAAAGGGATACGAGTCTCTTGAACCTTACGAATACCGTCGTGAAGCTGCGTATGCGTAAATCGTTTTAATTAAAAATTAATCTCGTTCGCGCGTCGATAACGCGAAATTTGAAAAACGGGAAAAACGACGACGATTCTTCGTAAGCAATGAAAAGGGGCTGCACTTGTGTGTAGACTCGTAGGGAATAGTTGCGTGCGGGAAGCGGAGCGCGATCATCCTGCTGAAGAGGCGTCGTCGACGTCTACCCAGGGTGCAAACGACATGCCGCCGACGTTGATACGTTAAATTTTGCTCGAGACTCGGGATGGACAATGGACAATACAATACAAATCTCATTGTATTTCCGCGCTCTCGAGAGATGGCAAATTTTCCACTGGCAAATTAACGAGTCGCTTCAACGTCGCGGGTGGCTACTCGATTGTTTTATTTGCATTTACGGAGTCGGAATTCACGAGAGTCTACCGTCGAGATTTTCTCTGAAGGCTATTGTTAATCCAAGGGCTCCACGGGAGAGTCATGACCATTCCAAGCAGGTTTTGAATATATTTTGCGCGACTCAATTGTTATAACAAAGTGAAGTATTGGACCGATGATACCGTACCAATAAGAAAACGTTATTGATACGCAAAGAAATTATTTTCAAAAAGTACTAGCAAACGCGATTCATGGATCTTTACCGGATATATACATATATATACGTGAATTGATGTGAACTGTTAACGATAAACAACTTTCAACTTTCCGTTTAAATTAGCGTTTGCAGGCACGAATGAAAATCTGAAAATTCATTTTATTGTTAAACGCGCGATGATAATATCGATCGATATTCCATTGTTATATTCTATAAAACGTAAACAATCAAATTTAGTAAAATTAAAAATAAAATTAAAAAAATATTCATCGAAACCTTAGTGAAATTTATTTCCACGTGTTGAAAATTAAAAAGTTTAATAAAGCCAGACTAGTATATAAAAATAGAGACTTTTAACACATTAAAACAATAAAAGAGCACAGTATTTTTTAATCGACGTAAAAGCTCGTTCAAACGCCAATTTTTAAAGCGTACTTGGGCGTCGTTATTAATAACGTAAATATAGAGGCGAACAAAACTCACCGAGCAGAGATAAAATAAGATTTCACGAGGGCAAATTTTCTAAAAAACATCGCGACGGAAAAGAACGAAATTTCGTCTCACGCTGATTTCTCTCTGTGCAAAGGAATATTGAAGTTTAAAAAGTGTATCGACTGTACAGTGAGTTTCTTTCCGCGAATGCAGAAGCTCGTAAACTCGGCTCGTTTGTTTTACAAGAGAATGTCCGTTAAAATCAACAAGTGGTCGGTGGGTCACCGACTAACAAAAGATTCACTATCGATTACCATTCGCACAATAAAACTCGTCCACGTAGTCGTCTATTCTTCAATTTTTAAATGCTCTTCAAAGTCAAATAACCCAACGATGGAATCTAAATCGTTTATATTTTTAATTTAAAACCGCGCGACGACGTTACGTATATACCCCGCGATTGTCACGTGTCATTTAGAAATACCTTTTTTTTCTCCGTTTACGATACTCCGTCCGATCAGTACAAAAATAAGCGTCGAAAACGTCACTCTTACGATTTCACAATTCTGGTTCGCACGATGTAAATATTTTTCCTTCGGTTGCAAACTTCAATCAACGTCGCCTACTATTGAGTACAATGACTCGATATTCTATCCTAAACTAAAAATACCCGTTCCACATTTCACGCGGGAAATCAAAATTAACGTCTTCCTTACGGAACCGAGTCCCACAATATTAACGACGAAAAAATTAATGATTACTATCGGCGACCATTCGTAAAAGTTACAAACGAGCAAACCCTACAACTTTACCGCTCGAAAATTATAAAAAAAGCACACGCCACGTCCGTGGCGCGAAAAAAGTAACCAGTAACCAGTCGTTCCAGAGATACGACTACCTACCTATAAGACTCCTCGACCAAAAGATCAACAAGCCCGGGAAGAAGCGAGCTAAGGAAGCGAAACGCGCGCGACTCCTTGCCCGATGCTCTACGTCGACGTGGTTTAGGAGAAAAAGCGCGGCGCGAAGGTCGGCGGAGCTTGCGAAAGCACGCTTTAAGCTTAACCCAGGATTCTCGCGTAGAGAACGTCCGCAGCCGGATAACAACGATAATAAGAGCGCGAGGCCAGACCTGAAATAATCCTGTGCGTGCACGACTGTCGAAAATGTCGAAAATGTCGAAGCCCCAGCGAGAGTCAGCGAAGGTTTTCTCGCTCGCTGTCTCTTCTCCTCTTTATCTCCTTCCCACCCACGCGCCATCGAATAAATATTTGTCGAGCCACTTCTCCATATGCAGTTAATATTTTCATTAGACTGATTCATTTTACCAGCGTCGGGCGCTTACCGTTGTTTTGCGTTGGTACGATGAGAGCTGATTACACACGACCCGAAACGAGAGATATCGGGAGCTTTCGGATCCCATTCTACCTTGTAGCCGCTGTCTTTGGGTAAACTCCGCCATCGCGATGGAAGTTATTGCGTCTCTCCGGTCCTTCTGCGCCTCGCTACGAATGCTTGCTTACTACGCGGAATTTATATTTAGGAAACAATAAAGAAGACGCCATATCCCCGGGATATTTATTAAGCCACCTACCGAGGCGCGAATTTCTAAATAAAATTAACAGTGGAAGGATCGTCGAGCGCGTTTCATGTTCAAATTCTTTCAAACGTGGAATCCACCTATCAGAGCTACGACGAACTTCTTCGTATTAATAATTTGCCATTGAAAGAACAGGGCGGAAACTCTATTGATTGTGCGCGTGTACCTGCACGATATCGTCGCAGCGAATCGAACCTTATCTCGCACTCAGCCGCGCATTTCCGAGATAATTCGCCTCTATCCGTATGAGATTGGAATATCGAGCGCGCGCTCGCCTGTACTTATGGGAAAGGTGTCTGGGCGACTATTTTAGTTCGGGAAATTGTGATTTCCAGAAAGCATGGAGCAGTTCGAACAGCTGCTGACATGCGCTATCTGCCTAGACCGCTACAGGAATCCAAAACTTCTGCCATGCCAACACAGCTTTTGTATGGAGCCCTGCATGGACGGCCTGATCGATTACGTTCGTCGACAGGTTAAATGTCCAGAATGTCGTGCCGAACATCGCATACCCTACCAGGTACGCTTTTCCTTCTTTGACATTGCACTTTTTTCCGCCTAAGGTCTTACCGTTAAGGTCTTCGCATGTTTTTCGATGGTCGGCTGTTCGATGACGTTCAAGTCAATTATTGTACGTTTCCTGCTCGAAAGGTCCACGTTTTTGTTTGATCGCGTACAGAGTGAGAATCGCACATATCCGTATCGCGTTCGTTAAGATTAATTGATCGCTTACTACATCCGGCGATTTGAAATATTAAACATCTAAAAATGATAAAAGGGGCGAACCTTCATGGGAACGTTTCAAAAAAGAAAATTACGTCCGACATAGCTGAATAACGCTAGTCTCCGAGTCGTAAATTTGAGAATGTATACGTGGCAACTTGATACGATACTTGAAATGAACAGCGTTCGTAGCTCTAGTAAATATATAAAACATCATTGTCATAAAATAATTTTCAAATATTTAGTCATTACCTTGTTGTAGCCGTTTACAATGTTATTTATGTCCAAGCTTTTGCGATAAATGTAATTTGATTGCAATAATTGTAAAAATTTTCAATAGTAATGAGAGTAATGACGTAACTTTGTGCGATCCAGAAGCAAACCGATCCGATTGAAAGCAACCAAACCCCGTCGCGTGCAATTATTGAATTTCGCAGGAGGTTTCGCGAAAATGTAACGCCTTTGAAAAGGCAAGGAACGCGTTTGTACGTTCGCGAGTCAGAAGGCAATTAAAATGTTTTCATTAGCGATGCGGCGACAGCAGCGAAAATTAGATTAATAAATCACGGGGAATAAGGGCAAATTTTCGGACAACTGGGCGTATTGCCGTATTAGGGTATTACGGGCGGGGCAGATGGAGGTCCCAAGTTTAGTTTGAGCAGGACGATAAATTCGAACGATAATTCACAGGGTGTGCAAGCCTTTCCAACGAACGTTACACTTCAACGATTCCTGGAGCTGCACATCGAAATCACCGGAGAATTACCGGATCCTACCAGCGGCCAAATTATGGAACGCTGTAGCGTTTGCTCCGAGAAGAGCTACTGCAATCTCTGTGCGCATTGCGAGAAAAAGTGCTGCCCAGAGTGCAAGGAGGAACACATAAAGATTCTGCGGAAGAACATCGGAAGCATTAATTCACAGGTGAGTCGTTCGTGCGCTCTTCGTCTTTTTCTTTGCTTTACGTTGTCTCCTTACGTTTGGCGTTTGACCTAGACCGGAAGTTGGCACGCGGATTAAATGCATGGATTAAAGTATTTTTCTCTCAAGGAAGTCTCGGAAACTTTTCTTATAAGACCTTACGATCGCTGTCGTTCCTTAATTAGGTTTTCCGCTGCCGTAATTAGGATCAACCTTGTTTTTGCAACCTTGTCTCATTTGTGACAAAGTGTATGCAAGCGATTGCCCGAAACGAACCTGACCAGTTCTATCGTTTAAAAATGCGCACGGAAAACATTTCATAATTGCATTCAGCCACAAGTGCATTCGTCAAAGTTTCACATTAGTGGATGATATTTGCAAAATGATGTAATTCCTAACTTATCGGCCGGAAATTCGTACCTTCTGAGCAAGAATCACAGCGTTATTGGCAGATTTTCCTCGATGTTACCAACCGACTCGTAATTGTACACCACGCTTTTCGGTTTCCGGTTTCACTGCTGGCTCTGCCAACTTCTAATTACTTGATCTCCTCGCAAATAAAAGGCCTAGAGTAGTCCACGGTACTTCATTGACTTTTTCATCAGATCTATAACGCGATACATGTACGTGCTCAAGTTAATGTGACATTTTTATATGACTATAACTATTTCTTTTAAACTGCAACACGTACAACAAAACTAATGTTTTAGGTATCGGAAATTTAATTTTAAAAATGACTTCGAATATGTCAAAGATACCGTTCTAACATCAGCGCGTAAGAAATCGTTCAATGTATCATCGTAAGCGCAACATTTCAAGAAACTCCTCTACAATAATATTCGTAAGAAATTATCTTGGTTATCTCAGTTTCTAACCGAA